>OX465183.1:6083630-6691993 GCA_949987655.1 Polymixis flavicincta | reverse complement strand
ACGCATAAATGATGTAAGAAGCATCAATTGCGTCTTTTATGTTGCATATTAAACAATACAGGATGGTCTTTGGTAGATCCAGATATATACGAGTGTTTTGGGTTTTTAGTTTTGTCTTATTTTCAGAAAAACTGCCGTATAAAACTTAAATAATATAAAACTAAAATAAACTGCTACTGAAGTTTAATAAATCTTTAACTCCCCAACACACTATATAATATGTACATTCAACATCTCAATTCTGTGGAGTCTAGTAACCTGAACGTTTTACGTTTGAAAAAGGAAATACAATCTTTTTTGTCATTCGCGTCTACGGAACCCAAACGATAGTATGAGCGTTAAATTTAAACCAATTTAATGATGATCAATACTAAAAATCTACGATAAAAAACCAAATACCCTTTTAAAAGTTGTCAGTCCAAAGCTATCCCGGCGGCACTTACTGCGCCTCAAGCAACGCCAGTTTTCTGCACCCTTCCATATAATTAAAATACACTACTTTGTGTAATTAGAGAGCACAAAGAAATCGTTTCTGTTGATAATATCACTAGGAACAAAGTAGCATGAAGTTATTAATGATATGAAAGTGCCCTATAAGTGTGGGCTATTGAAATTATTAGGACGTGTAAGATCGGAGATACGACAGTTTGGAATTGAGATATTTGGACTTAATTACGTAAAAACTGTAAATAAAGAGAACATGCGAAAGTAGACAAAATAATCATAATCTAATGATGATGCTTTCTAAGCTACTGTTAGTAATATCTATTTTGTCTATGCAATAATTCTATGCAGGGACTTTACTTTGTGCATTTAAGTGATGAAATTGCTGCCCTTAAAACGATGAAGAAAAACGTCGTGAGAACTGTTGTGTCCTAGAACCAAAAATTCGAAGACATGTGACATATGGCCCACTCCCACACCGAGAGGAGGCCTGTGTCCCAGCGGTGGGAACATTATAGGCTTACTGAAACCTAACATATCTATGTCTTTCAAAAAACAACCTTCAGTTCCAAAATGAGTAGTCACACGCAACTAAGACACTCTTATCACCTAATCCCCTACTGATAGACCAACTCCAAAGCGTTCCACACTTCTCTTTGTGGCGGGCAATCCTTTTGAAAACCGTCTAAATTGTCGCACCAGTGTGACTTAGGCTTGCTTAGGTAACGATGCGGAGGTGGGACTAACGAAACGAAACCCGGAAACGTGTGCTACTAATATTAAACATGGAAATAGTGCGTTGAAAAGGGACAAGTGGCGAAAGTTTTAGAAAAGTAGATATTTTTAAAAATTCTTACATTTTTCGCTAATTTCTCTTCATTAATATCTACATTTTTTGCTTCGTGTAAATATCCAAAAAGAGTGACTGGATACTGCAACTTTTTCTCAAAAAGGTGTGATCAGGAATAAATAAGGGCCGTATATCATCGACGCCACCTGATATGGTGCTATTGATTCAGTACAATGATTCTGAACACCCAGGTTTTCGTGAAAATATTTCGTCGACTGTAAAAAAAAAAAACTTTGTGCGTCCCCTCCATTTTGACCGCGAATATACCACGAATATGTGTAGGTAACCCAAATCTAAAGAAGGATGCCATGTTTTATAGTTCCATAAAAACAAATGCAACGAAGTCGGAATCATAACAAATCTGCGTGGAAAACGGAAATGCTTTAGTCATACCAATCTATAATGTTGACAAAAGTAGGTACTAGATATAAGTGTGACCACAGATGCAACGATTTAAAAATCTGTGCGCGAATTTCCCATCGGCTTGTATGAAACATTCTTAAAGGGCCGGATGGGTAAGTGTACGTTTACGAGGGATATAAATGTGTATCATTAATCAACGTAATTAGATCATTGCCGGGATCGTGTTGCCTCCGACCGTCCCCGACCAGCCCCGAAGCCGCCCGAGAAACTATCTTACGGAGTTCTTTTTTCAAATAAATCGAGTTCGGGTGCTTATCTTTTGATTATGAGGATAATGAAGTTGAATTTTGAATGTCGAATGAGATAATAAATGTTATGCAGGGATTTAGTAACGACTTCTTATTTTAAAATTGGCAGGTTATACCTACTCTTTTAATTTAATGCAGGTTTAAGTGACACCCATATTTTTTCGAACCGTTTGTTTCATATCTTTAGGACACCTTGACGTTCAATTCAAATCAAAATATTTTATTTCACATTAACCTGCATGGGCACTTATGAATCGTCAGAAGCCAGGTGCACGGTTCCAAATTGTCGCTTCCTATGGAAAAGAGCCGGCAAGAAACTCCACGGTTACTCTTTTAACAATAGTTGGCTTTAACAATGTTTTCAAATTACAGTGATAATAGGTATAGGAGGACAGTGCAGGCCTGTCAATAAGTACCAGGTACTTAGAGGAATGGAAATACAAAATAGAAAATCGTCTACAAATCTACAGTCTGTAAGGCCTACGTTCTCTCATTCACATTAAGTAAAATAATCTACATAAATAAAATGAACCTATTTAAACCAAGTGACATGATTTCCATGACAATCACTAAAAAACGTTTGGTTCCTACGTAGGAGACTTTATAATAGGTGCGTTAATTAATTAAATCTGTAACGTCAATATTTATAAAACAATCAGAAGCACTGGCTGAAACCAGAAGAAAAAAAAACTATTATCAACATTCTCCATTCATTTATTATATTTCCAACTAGTATTTAATGAAGCAATTATAAGATAAAAGCTATAGAAAAACCTTGTACAGACGCCAGCAGGTCAACCTATCCCAAACTGTCAAATTTTCCCAATTGAACATGAACCTTATTCCTTTGGAATAAAGTTGTAAAACTATCAAAGAAATTTGACAGATTGGGGTAGCTTGATGTGCTGGCCTCTGTACCTACAAGTTTTAGAACGATTTTTTACGATAAAGAAGACATTTCGTGTGAAAATGATACTGTATTCTTTATTCAATCAGTTTGAGCCGCTTCGATGAAAAATAAAGGAAATAACCTAGTCGTTGCCACTAATCAGAATTAGTACCGCTTTTTTTTTGTTTTTCAGCTATTCCGTAAAAACATAAGCGACGAATACAGGGTAAGTTTTTATCCAGTGCGCAAATTGTGACCATGAATTCAGCATATCATTCTAGACCCCGCAGATTCTAGATACCGCAGAATTTTTTCGCCGGTTATACAAAAAAAAATCAGCTGTTCCATACATTTTGACCGCGTAGGTATTGCACTTTTCTATGAAACAGCTGATTATGTTTTGTATAACCGGCGAAAAATTTCTGCGGTAGGGGGTCTAGAATGATATGCTGAATTCATGGTTACAGTTTGCGCACTGGATAAAAACGTTTCCTTTATACAACGTATGCCCCATCTCAACACTCCTTCCCCAACGTTGGGTTTAAAACTAGTTTCCCAGGCTCAGCAGACGACGTCATCATATACAAAAGTCTGTCTTTTGAATCCTATGTGCTTTTTATACTCTTACTTCATCATCTGTTTACGCTATTCCCAACGATATTTGGGTCGGCTTCCAGTGTAACCGGATGCAGCTGAATACCAGTATTTTACATGGAGCGTCTGCCTATCTGTCCTCCACGACCCAGTAACTGGGTTATAGGTACGATAACCGTTGGTAAGACTGGTTGTCAGTCTTTTGGGCTTCTGTCTACCCGTAACGACTGTCAAAGATTCACGAATGACAGCCGGGACCAACGGCTTGACGTGCTTTCCGAGACACGTACGGTATGTAAAGACCAGGATGCGGGTTGTTCCAGGGGTGCGGGTTGTTCGAAAAAGTTACCCTGGCCCCTGGCTCACAAACAACTGAGGGAAACACGGGTGGGTTTTAGCCAGTAAAAGTCTGATACCTCCTACTCCACCCAGAGCGGTAGCAGAAGTTATTTAATGATTTCCCACCCACAAAAAATAATATGTAAAGAAGGTCACCCATCCACAGACCAACCGCGGCAAGCGTAACTTAACCTGATCAATTGACCCGTAATGCTTTTGTTACTTAGCTACAAGACCTTCATCATCACACATCTGTTCCATACCGTAGCTTATTCAAGCTTTCTCATTATCAATATCAATAAATAACTAAAATATCATTAAATGAATTATTTGTTCAACTCGAGTGAATGTAAGTAATAGTAAGATATATACATAATTACATTGCATTAGAACTTCTTTACTTTCCGCATCTTACGTAATTATTTCTGTTCCTAATACAACAATTTCACAATTAATTTACTAACATTAAGTACCTACTTAAGTTCAAGCATTAATTAAACAGACTTAAAAACTTCTCCAAAATAATCAACTTTAAAATAGGTTTTTTTCTTGAGTGTCGACAAATTCGGAAGTATTTATCGACTAAATCACATCACTAAAACAATAATCCATCTGTATAAGTAAATTTTCATTTGAATAATTAACAAAATGCTTTTTCCGCGTTCCTAAGTAATTTTATCCGATCTAAAACCACCACATAATTGGAACACCTATGATTTATTATCAGTTAATTTTATGATAATCAGACTATGAATAATCTGCGCCGGAGCCGTATTCTGTTACCGTTTTAGTCGGTCGTTAATCGAGTTACGTTTATCGATGATTATATGTTGCTTGTCATTCGTGGTTCTTAAAAAAGATCAGTCAATTGTTTTCCGATAAGAAATGTCGCTCGACACAAATTTTGTTGTCATGACAATATAATTATGAGTTTGCTATAGTTCGTAGTATCAGTGGTGTCAGTGTTTACAGGTTAGAATTTAGTCATTTACTTCAATCTTATATTATATTCTACATTTTCTATAATATCTATACACGCTTTAATTAAATGGTAACGAAGAATTTTTGTCTGTTTGTCTGAATGTATGTTCCGAATTGGCGCAAAAACGGCTGAACGGATTTAGGTTAAATTTAGTAAAGAGACAGTTTATAACCTGGATTAAGACATAAGATACTTATAATCCCGATAGTAGGATTCCGTGAGATATTTTCCGACTTTCACGCGAGTGAAACCGCGGGCACAAGCTGCAAAAATTTTGACGCACTCATTTTATGTTAAGTTTAGTCTTTAGATTTCGAAGCCAACCTGACAATTTCATTTGCATTATTACTGATATTATCGTATCGTTTCCACAATAGCTAATGCTGCCAATGAATGCACCAAAACATCTTAGACCTTGGAGAAATTCAAGGTTCTAACAACTTGTATTTCTAACAATCGAAGGGAAAGTGTCGTAAATATCATTAAACCCGCATAAAATCTTGCATAAAAGAATAAGAAGATGAACACAAAAGGGCATAATTATTATTTTATTTATTACTGTCACAAAATGAAAATATCGATATTCAATTTTCCCATCACTTTTGTGTTGCAAATTGCTACAGAGCATTACGTTATTATTATCTTAGGCTGTCTTATTTTCTCGGCTTCCTCTCCGGGTTCTATTCCCAGGTCGGGCAAAGTGATATTGGTTTTTCCTATTAGAAATATCTATAATATTAGTGCCCGATTGATGGCAATAGGCTCCCTCTCATCACATGAGAATTTAACATTACTGGCGAAATGTGAGTGTACTAGGCACACCTCTACCTAACTAATCGGGTATTCCAGTGATGTTATAATGATGCTAATATCTTAGACATTAGAAATAATAATAAACACCACGTCGATACTAGTGATGGTCTACCATATCCGGGAATAGTAGTACAAACCGGATTTAAATCCTCTTTACCTGATTATTATCTGCGCTATCTGGTCCATTGGTCCTATTAATATTCGTATAATCTCATCACTATTAGGAGCGAATTTAAGGCTTGTATCCACGCCAAGGACCTTCAGCATTTGGGCGCATTAAATTTGTGGGCGAGTGCGGGGTGATGTAGGCGAGCAGTCTTTAATCGGTCGAATTTTTAATTTATTATATCAAAAACAATGCATATTTGTAAAAAAGTAACAAAACCAAATCATTTTCCTTTGTATTGCAAAGCAGTAGACATTTTTTTTAAATCTTTTGTGAAAAAATGAAGGAGTAAAATGGTTTCATCTCAACGATTTGGAGGTGATTTGGTGTTTTTTCTTCTTATTATTTGATACCCATAGAAAAGTTATGTCTAAACCAAATGACGTATTATATTATGTGGATTACTAACTATTTTTTTCAAATGTAATTTCTTTGTAAATGCCGACGAAAAGTTGTTTCATCTGCATGCTGTTTTCAACCATCTTTTGAGAGGGCAGCCTTAACAAACTGACTCACTAACCATCCAAATCGGCAATTTTGAATGCTTAATAACTTCAGTTGGGTTCTTCACGAACCAAGGTTAGCTGAATTCTGTATACTTTTTGTAGCAGTGGCAGAATGGTGGATAAATTTTAATTACAAGACCAAATAAATTAATTCAAGCAATAAAATATAATTGTTATCAAAATACTATCTACAGTAATATTGTTTAGGATACGATCTGAGAGTAGCGGAGCGGAAGCTATAACTTATTACACTCACAAAGCAGCTCGCACGGTGTTTATCTTAATTATATACTGATCACACTTTTATATATTGCATGCAGTGACATCATAATTAGAGAGCTCCGATGTGACTAGGCTATTATAAATTATACATTTATTTACGTTTAGGCCGGCCTTAAATAAAAGAACGATGGCTGTGCCACGTTTCTTTGGCGTCAAAAAACGTGTTTGGATTTTGTATTTGGTCTTCTAAGTCAAGTGGATTAATAAAAAAAACACCGATTTTTGTAGATGATTTTTTTTTTATAATTTTTATTTGTAAACTTGCCTTTTGTTGAAACAGCAATATCTTAGGTAATGTCTTTATATGCAGGGAGCTTTCAATGTATAGATTTTCATGAATATCATGAAATATGACATTAAAGAACGCTTAGTTACTTATATGTGCGTGACTATTTCATTTCTGCAAATCATGTGCCATGAGCTTCAACGATTTGAGTTGCCAAGTATTGGTATTAATCACAGATTTTTGCCTAATCAATGAGGAAAATCAGTTCTAGAACCTGGTTCTTAACCTCTGATTCGCGTTAAATACTAAAATATCGGCTGATAACACGTCAGTATGTAATACTACCTCGGGACAGCGTGTATCGGAAGCAGATTGTAATAAGTTGTAATAATTAAGTATGTTCACCAGACTCAACCGTCATTTGTTTGAAATAAGAACGTTGTTTCTCTTTGTGTAAGACTAGATTCGATGAGTTTAAAAATGGAACAAGAAATTTAATGGCAACATTTCATCACATCATACTACTTTGTACACCTACATTTTAGCAAATAAAGCATTACTTACTTACTTACTTACTTCATACTTTTATGAAACAGAATTTCTGGGCTGCTTTAGCAACTTATCCCATACGCAACGAGCATTTCACCATTGAAACTGAACGCGATCGCACATAAACCACATTTAATAGTTGTCAGTATCATGATTTTCTATGGAATATTGACACTGACAACTCTTGTACGCGGTTTTTTCATTTCATTGGTGGAATTCGCACTTAGGATGCCACTTACTTTTGAATAGAAAAAAATCGACATTTTCTTTGCTCTAACGCTGGTTTATAATCACGCCGATTATTAAAATATCAGTTGGTAACACGGCAGTGCATAATACTACCTCGAGGCAGCGTGTATAGGAATCGAATTGTAATAAGTTGCCTTAATTTAGCGAAAATACCAGACTCAACCGACAAATGCATGAAAAAAGAACGCTGCTTCTTTATTACGTACGACTAGAGTCGATGAGTTTAAAAATGGAACAAGATTTTTAAAGGAAAGTTTTCGGTAACTTTTTCGTTTCTGGGTTGCTGGTCATGTCTGTATGCCGCTTACTGTTTGATGAAAAAAAAAACATATTTTCTTTGCTCTAAAGTTGGTTTACATTCACGTCGATTAGGTACGAAAATATCAGCTGGTAACACGTCAGTACATAATACTACCTCGGGGCAGCGTGTATCGGGAGCGGATTGTAATAAGTTGCCATAATTTATGTTACATGCAATTAAAGTAAGATTGTTGCCTGGTCCGGCGGCGGTAGCTCGGGAGTCGGACTTTTGTTTTTGATTGCTATTATTTAGTTTAATGTAGTATCGATGTTTTAATGATAGATTAAGGAGAGTGCTCGTTTTTTTAGCTGGAACTTTAAAAGACGTAGTTATCACTGTGATGTATTTATGAGACAGTCCACGATAGAAACTGACTTTAATTCAACAAGTGTAATTTCGTCCCTATCAATGTAACAATTTAATATCAATGAAAATTTCCAGATTAAAATTAATTTACACAATCTCAATTCATGTGTTGCAGATTAATTTCCCGTTGTAATAGGCCATGGTCACACTAAATAAATCCTCTACAAGAGCAAACTCCAGCTAAAGAAAAACTATTTATAAAAAAGCTACTTATTGCATAAAAATACAACATCAACATTAACTGTCTTTGTAAACTCGCTATAAATCCACTGTTCCACGCTCCACGCTCCCGGCCTATAATTGCGGTTCTGTTACTAGTTTTCCTGTCACTAAATGAGATTAAATGCACCACAGAATGTTTCTCAATGGCATAAGAACATTTAATGAAGCCAGCTCGTTTTACGACCGCATTAAGGACTAAATACGTTTGTACAGAATATCTCGCAATGCACCGGAATAGATGACTTGGAGTTTATTGCTGAACAAATCTTTACGCACCTGTTTATCTTCGTATTACTAAAGCGGGAAAAAAAGAGTGCTAATGACCACAGGATAGCCGAGTATATGCGATTCAGTGATACCAACCGACTGAAGATGTGTACGTATACGCGATTCCGAGCGAGCAACACCGAAAGTCTGGAGCCGAGAATACGTATTTCAGCGTCACTGACTGACTCACCGACTAGAGTGAAGTATACGCGATTCAACATCACTGACGGACTTGAGCCGACTTCTTCAGTGTTCTTTCTAAACTTCATTCAGTGTCACCGACCCGAGCGTGACGGTCCAGTTTCGTTCACTGTTCAGAAAGAGCGCAAAGTGTGCGTAAAGAAGTTTTCAGTTTAAAAAGATGAATTCATTTTGTACACATTTAATCAAATGAATTCCCGAAATGGCCATCAGCTCAGCATTTTGTAGACTACGCTGTCTTTCTTTTGCAAGTAAACAGCGGGACTGTAGGACATTATTTTGAAATAGTGCCGTATCTTGCATAGACATACATATCGGGTCTGTAATGGATTGCAAGGTAACGGAAGCCTACAGCAAATTCAGGCGGAAGCACTACCAAGTTTGTCGTAGACCACAGCTCGATAAACGCTTCTGAGTATCTGACTCTTTGACATCAAAAACACTCCCTTATCTTGAGTAAGACTTCAGTAAAAAAAATCATGTTAAAAAATAGCACCAGGTACTGTAACTTTACATCTATATTTACTTATACATATTATAAATTAAAGTCACTTTTCGTGTCTATCTGCATGACCTCTTAGTTTTTGTTTTAAACTCCACAATAGATTTTGACGCGATATTCACCAGTATTGAGAGAATTAAATAGAATAAGAAATGAGTACGTAAGAGTAAGTCTGAAAGTATTAGGCATGTGATAAAGAAGAATGAAGAAAATGTCGCGAAGAAAGTTTTCAGTTTGAATGTCGATGGCTATAAGAGAAAGAGGAAAATAAAAGGAATCTGAGATATCATCATTCACACAGTCCATCCAGACTGTGTGAATGATGATATCTCAGATTATAAAACAAGGCAGATAGACCGCGCGGAACACCAGAGTGAAGCCAAAAAACCAAATACTAAAGCGTCGTATTGTATATAATGCCAGGCTTTAGTATTTGTTTTTTTTTACTCTTGGGTGTTCCACGCGATCTATCTGCCTTTGTTTTATAATCCAAACCAAAAAAAAAAACAAATACTTACTAAAGCGTCGCATTGTATGTTCCATAAAATACGACGCCTTAGTGTTTGGTTTTTGGCTGCACTCTTAGTGTTCCGCGCGGTCTATCTGCCTTTGTTTTATAATCTGAGGATGATATGGATAGAAAGGAAATGACTACCGAGATGACAAAATGAAAAAGATATGTTGCGCCGAGCCCAAATAACTTGGAATAAGGGCCAGACACTGATGATGAGAGAATTTATTCTTAACTTACATATTAGGTCTTTACCTATGAAATTGCCGTTCTGCAGTATTGTCCATTTCAAATCAAAATAATTTTTGTTTGGCTAAGAATTCTAATTTCAAATTAATTTTATTTTAAAAACATGGATTTTTTTTTCTAAAAGTAGTCATTTCTTTATTGATTAGTGTTACATTTTCATCGCATTTCAATCTTTTTCGTCATCATGGATACGTTAAAAATTCGAGTAATTATGGAATATGAGTACCGTCGTGGCAGCAACGCGGCACAAGCGGCACGCAACATCAACGACGTTTACGGAGCTAACACTACAAACCAACGCACCACCTGGTATTGGTTTGCTCGCTTCCGTTCTGGAAATTTCGACCTGAAAAATGAACCTCGCGGTCGTCCGAAGACTTTGGTCGACAATGACGAATTAAAGGCGATTGTGGAAGCTGATGATACACAATCTACGGCTGAATTAGCAGCAGCTTTCGACGTTAGCGTCAAAACAATATTGGTCCATTTGCGTCAAATTGGCAAGGTAAAAAAGCTTGCCAAATGGGTGCCCCACGAACTCAATGATCGCCAGCGCGAAGTACGCGTCGAGACGTGCCTTGCACTGCTCAACAGACACACAAATGAAGGAATTTTGAACCGCATTGTTACCTGCGATGAAAAATGGATTCTGTTTGATAACCGTAAGCGCTCAGCAAGTTGGTTGGATCCTGGTTCAGCACCTAAACAATGCCCTAAACGAAAACTTACCCCTAGAAAAGTGATGGTCACTGTTTGGTGGTCTAGCGCCGGTGTGATTCATCACAGCTTCTTACCAAACGGGGTGAGCATTACTGCAGATGTGTACTGTGAAGAACTGAACACAATGATGGAGAAGCTGGCGCATCTCCAACCACATTGGTCAATCGCTCGTCTCCGCTGCTCCTGCACGACAACGCGCGACCTCATACTGCACAGCAGACGGTCTCCAAGTTGCAAGAACTGGGGTTGGAAGCTCTCCGTCATCCGCCCTACTCACCAGACCTTGCGCCTACAGACTACTACTTTTTCCAGAATTTGGATAACTTCTTGGCGGGAAAAAAATTTAATACCCGAGAGGCAGTACAAAATGCCTTTGAAGAATTTGTTGCCTCCCGTCCAGCTGATTTCTTTAAGAAGGGCATCAATAAACTGCCACTGCGATGGCAAAGATGCATTGATTGCATGGGTGATTACTTCGATTAATACAAATAAAAAATTCATGAAAAAAAATCGTTTAAATTTTTTCATACAAAACGGCAATTTCATAGGTAAAGACCTATTATATATAAAAAAAGGTAACCGACATAGCTCGAAGAATTGCCAAATTTACGTGTCAGAAGGTTCTGGAGTGGCGACCGCGTACTGGAAGACGTAGCGTTGAAAGGGTTCCCACAAGATGGACCGATGACCAGCACCCTAATTGCGTAATTCACAATTCATCATAATCTGTATCGTTTTGAAACGGATTGTTAAACCATTGCTTCATATGTTCGAAAAATGTGTCTGTTCGACAACATAAATAACGCAATGAATATTGTTTAACTTTGAAGACGAAACCAATTATGATCAATCGTGAGTTACGCAATTAGGGTGCTGGTGACGGCCGCAGGAATTCGCTGGATGCGAGAACGGGGGGGACTTAGGGGAGCCCCATGTCCAGCAGTGGACGTCTTTCGGCTGAAATTATCATGAAGATGAGATAGATATTGCATAAAAATCTTCATTTTTTGGCATATGTCCACATCAGTAAATTGCACCTGTGCGAAGCCAGTTACATTTTATTTCTACGCCGAAAAAAGAACATGATCCAAATTCAAAAAAATATAAATGTGTCTTTTAAAACGGCCGTTTCGTACAAATAATTATATCCAGACCTTAATTTATACCAATATGATTATTATATGTAATGATTTTATTTATCGAACCAATTACTTCCTGGTTATGCAAATATACATAAATGTCGGTAGATAGTTACATAAAATAATAAAGGTACTACAAATATGGTTTAATGACTAGTATGCTATGTAAACTTATCTTAATTTGTCTGTTAAGTAATGGATACAGGATTGTTAAGTATATTTATGACTGAATTAGTTATGTAAAAATATATTTAGTATACACAAGTCTGTGGTTGCCCCACTGCTGGACAAAGGCCTCTCTCTTCTTATTCAGAGCAGGCACGAGCAAGTTAAGGGTGTAAAATAAAAGGTTTAATCAACTTCAAATAAAAAAGGAAAGTATCAAATCTATTTTTAACCGACTTCAAAAAGAAGGAGGTTATCAATTCGACATGTTTATATTTTTTTTTTATGTATGTTCGGGCATAACTCCGTCGTATATAGACGGATTTGCAAAATTCTTTCGTTGAAATTTCATATAGATCTGATGATGCGTTTCGGAGACAGACAACGGAACTCTTCAAAAAATGACAGCAAATCAACCGCGAATATTGCTATCGCATAAATGTGTATTGTTTTGACCCCAAGGATGATGAAATTTCGAATTGGTGTGGGGTAGATAACTAAAAAGTGAAAAATAAAAACTTTTTTCAAAAAAATAACAACCGACTTCCAAGGAAACACTACAAAGTGCAAAATAACTTTAATTTCGGAAGGCGGTGACAAATAATTAAAATACACATCCAAAGTCACCGACTTCCCAAATTAAAGTTATTTTGCACTTTGTAGTGTTTCTTTGGAAGTCGGTTGTTATTTTTTTGAAAAAAGTTTTTTAACTTCACTTTCTAATGTTTAACTCAATAAATTTGAGACCGGAGTACGTCAATGTATCTCAGTAAATAAGATAACTGCACTCTAAAACAACTTCAATTCAGTATCGTTAATAACATTCAAATATAATCCAAATAAAATTATCACACAAGACTATTGCATGATATTAGCAATTTAATCTAATTATGCCAAAACTAGAATGTAATCTCATGAAACAACAATCTGGTTTTGTTTCTGTCTCGCTTACTCTATCACAACTTTAATGTGTGCGAAAGAGAAGAGAGATTTGTTGTTCGATATGTGCTTGCGCAGAAAACCGTGTAGCTTACATAAATTGTTTTAAGGCGTAAAACACAGCTACTGTATTGCGCCACACGCGATATGACGCGCGATTTTCCACGCGTCCATATTTACAAATTTTTGTAGTATGTCAAATGCATGTGATTTTCTGCCTTGTTTATCTTTAAGGTGACACTTGTTCACATTTTTTCCATACAAACCTCGGGAGGGTTTTACTCCACTGTCTGACTATGTACATCAAAAATTAAACATGGTATGGTTTTGTCTCGTTATTATTATTGTCTGTACGGAAACAGAATACTAAAATAAAAAGCTATTAAAAAGTTATGAGCCAACAAAGATTCATTTTTCTTGCTAATTTAACCTAACTTTGAGCGTGTTTAAGTAATAAAAAGAGTGTAAAATCTCGAAAACCAAGACGGTACCGACAAAGTTCAATTAACAATAAGTTCAATAAACGTTATTGGTCATTGATTTATGCAGTGGTTTTTGTCATAAAACCCGATCTTCTGAAGGACTTTTCTTAATTTTTTCAAGATTTTTTTGCCAAAAATGCTCCTGCATCTCACTCAATAACGTTGTGCGTGTAGACTAGAGTCTAACTGCTCACCACTGATACTATCTCTGTCGGGTACGAAGCCTGGTGAGACAGCGTGATTTTTAGCCAGGCCCACCAGTGAGTTCGAGCCCGCGCAAAGTGTGCCCTTAACAACTCCTACTGTAGCAAGTTTGTATTCATAGGTATATCGAGCCTTCACCGCGGACTGATTATTTCTTTAACATTGTTACGAAAATGCGATTGTAAAACTACATCGTTTACGATAAAACATCATTTTCGGCGATCTGGGCTTGATATGCATTAGTACGATGAGCTTCAAAAGTTCTAGAAAACTGCATTTTATTGTGTACGTTTTTGTATGTATTAAAAAAAACACGAAAATTAAAATAAAGTACAGTTTTTTTCTTTTCCATGTTCAGTACTCGTGTACCTATCAGGATTATCCACCGAAACTATAAAAGCAGAATATTAACTTAAAACTACAACTTACTAGTCTCGGTTACCTACACTTTTCTCGCTACTTACTTTCAAAACAATGTTCATAATTTATGTCTAAAACTGTGCAATCATTTCACAACACAACTTAGCTACGTCACGCACACCATCGTCAAACATCACGAGAGACATCCGATACAACTTTCAACAGCGATCCTCCACACTTTCATAGTAATAAGTAATCGGTACAAGATTAGCGTCTTGTCGCGGGTATACCGCGACAACCGGTAGCTCGAGCTGCGCCTACGCAGCCGCGCGCCTCACCGAGCCGCGCCGCGCCGCGCTCGCGTCGATCGCCGATTCTAATCAATATGCTAAGTGGCGATACGGCATCGCGTGCGACCGCGAAATACTCGCTCTTTGTTTAATTAACCACCCGATTAATGTTACATTACTCGGATATCTCATTGCTACAGTTATAAACTAGTCCCTTTTTCTGTAAGGATATCGTAAAAATGTAGATCGAGATTATTTATTAGATCTCTAGGGAGCTGTGAACTTGTTTGTTGACTTTTGAAATTGATTTACTTGTTGTGGATATCGATTTTGTTGTGATGAGTTAAGATAGTGTCGGATACGTGACTGCATATGCAGATTAAAATAAATAAATACGAGTACGAAGTACTTTTTATAATTCTTTTGAGCTTTTTTCGATTTTTCTGTAACTGTTATCCTGTAAATGTTATCAATTTTGAACCAGGAGAGTTGAATTCAGGGGCTCGTGGCTAAGTAATAACAGTGGCATAGGTCGATCATTCAGGTTAAGCTACTTGCCTATTGGTGCGTGGATGGCTGAGCATTCTTACCTTCCGGGAATCTTCCATGCTTCGGAAAGCACATTAAGCCGTTGTTGGTCCCGGCTGTCAGAAGCCCGAAAATCTCACAACTAGTCTTGCCAAGGCGTATCATAGGTATTACCCAGTTACTGGGTTGTGGAGTTCAGATAGGCAGTCGATCATGTACAATAGTGGGTAATAATTGCATCCAGTAAGACTGAGAGCCGAACTCAACATAGTTGGGAAATGCCTTGGCAGATTGATTTAATGCATACAGAAGATAAAAAAGATATCCAAGTCTTTACCAGAATTTTGACTAGGTAAATAAGATGCTCTATACGCCCATATTATACACCTAGTCTAAATTCTGGTTAAAAACACTTAAAGACTTAAATAATCACACAAGAAGGCGCAAACACCATACTTAAACACAAATAACAATTATAAATCACAATTAAATGTAAAAAACAGATGAATATTTTACTTCATTAGCCACTCAAGATTAATGCTTTAAGAAAATAAAAGGGTGCTCCAATCGAGGATCCAGAATTTCAGTTTATTCTTTTTGACTGGCCCATATCAGAAGAACACTTATGGATGCAATTTTATTAATTAATTTCGAGATGCATTTATCTTCTTCGCATGATGCAAGCTTTTAATAAGGCCGAGCCACCATTATGGGGATTGCGTTTGAGGGAAGTTGGGGTGATTCGGACAACGGGCTGAGTGGGCGATAATTCATCGCGCGGGAAATTAGGACCGCTCTGTTTTTTTGCAACACGTTTTCGTTGGCGCTGTGTTTGTCCGTGCGAGGTTTTAATTTTAAATTTTATGCGAATTAGATTATGTTTGTGTTCGTGATATTAGATTTATTGGTTTATATCGAATCTTTTATGCGTATATAGATCAGTGGTACATACCCATTCTATTTTAGGTATAACTAACAAAAAATACATAAAGTACTATGTTAGTACTAGGTATAGCAACCACATAACGATCGATGGTACCTATTACGATTATGACACATAACTTCTGATTGGTATGACATTAATATCGATTATACATCCTGATAATGGATCAGTTTGACCATCATTTTTCACATAGAAATCGTACCTACCTATTTTGTTGAGTAATTATAATCATACCTACCTAATAATAATGTTTAAAATTAGCAGAAAATTACTAAAATGCTCAAACATCCCTGAAGAAACTAATTAACACAAACAGATTGAGTTCTAAACATGATATTGCCATAACAATAAACAGGCTCATCGATTTACACAATATTAGTATTTTAAAGCCGGTCCACACGGCCCGAGCCTCCCCTAATTTGAATAATAATCTCGCCATCAATCTGTTTGGTTTGCCTTGCTCCTTGATTATTAAAACAAGACCTCATTTAGATTATGCGTTCAACATTAAGTTAATTTTGTATCTTGTTTATTTCTGGTGTTACTGAATACCTACCAATACTTCGCCTATACAGGAAAAGTTTTTATCCAGTGCGCAAATTTGAACCATGAATTCAGCATATCATTCTAGAGCCCCTTGTGCAGAAATTTTTCGCCGATTATACAAAAAAAACCAGCTGTTTCATAGAAAAGTGCAATACCTACGCGGTCAAAATGTATGGAACAGCTGTTTTTTTTTTTTGTATCACCGGCGAAAAATTTCTGCGGTAGGGGGTCTAGAATGATATGCTGAATTCATGGTTAAAATTTGCACACTGGATAAAAACTTATCCTGTATATCTAGACCATTGTCTGTCAGGGAGCTGTGAGGTTCGAATCCAGGCGGGCCCTTTACTTGGTGTAAATAATTTCATCGTCACTGCTCTCAAAATGGTGAAGGAAAACATCGTGGGGAAACCAGCATGAGATAGAACCAAAAATTCGAAGACATGTCAACGTCTACCAACTCGCACTGGGCCCGCGCGGTGGATTATAGCCCACTCCCTCTCACAGAGAGAAGGCCTGTGTCCCAGCAGTGGGAACAGTGTAGGCTGATGATGATGATTGATGACTCAGTGATGAACGAATTTTTAGATTCCTCTCGTGTAGGCACGTATTACCCAAGCATAGCTTATGTCGTGTTCGTGTTATGGACTACACCTACCGTACTTCGAGCATGCGCTCCGTCAATTTGTCTATCAAACATTCGGTGTGCAAGCACGGCGAGCAGTCATTCGTGAAACGAAAAGTTTGGACTTCCGAGCAGCAACAACAATTCCTTAGAAGCGAACGAATGTTCATTGCTTTATAAAAGCTTGCGCAACGAATCTTTGAAAAACATATTCGGGACGCAAGTGAGTATGATCCTGTAGAAATATTCCATAACCTCTAGAAGACAACATTATAGGCTGAGTAGGCATTGTCAGTCAAGCATTGATGGTTTACGGCGATTTTTTTTTCTACTTAAAGCAATATCACTATTGTGTTTAAAAAAGTTTTAAAATATCACGCACTCTGATTACGTGACACAATATAAATCAGAATCAGAATGATTTTGACGGAGAATGGTAATCCACTGTTTCTTACCTATGCTCGAAAAATTTGCCTGCTCAACAAGGTACATAACGCACTGTGGTTGAAATGTCGAAATGAAAGCCATCCTTACCCTCAGTGTATTATACTGAGCGATGTCCGTTTTGCGTAGATGTGACGCCTATTTTCCTCCAACTTGTTCTTTTTGTGTTTGTGTTCATTTTTGCGTCATATTCTTTCTATAACGCAAATACCCCGCGGGACATACTACAAGTGTAGTTTTCTTTGATTTGTATAACTATACAGGGTAAGTTTATATCCAGTGCGCAAACTGTAACCATAAATTCAGCATATCATTCTAGACCCCTTCCGCAGAAATTTTTCGCCGGTTAGACAAAAAAAAAATCTGCTGTTTCATAGAAAAGCTGATTTTTAGGGTTCCGTACCTCTAAAGGAAAAAACGGAACCCTTATAAGATCACTTTGTTGTCCGTCCGTCCGTCCGTCCGTCCGTCTGTCAAGACCGTTTTTCTCAGGAACGCGTGGAGGTATCAAACTGAAATTTCTATATGATACTTAGTTCTACTGTCCCTGGAAGCTGTAGAAAAATCAACCTTCTAAGTCAACGCAATCAAAAGATACAGCCATTTAGGCCGCAAAATTCCGCAAATTTTCGAAACTCGCACGGGAATCAAAACCTACAGGGTACTTCCCGTGAACTTAGAATCTTGAAATTTTGTACGAAGTCACGTCTTATAGTACAGATATAGGAAAAATTACGAAAACCGAAAATTTTTAGTTTCGTCATATAAAAAAAAATATTTTTGACAATTTTGAACTTTTACTTATATACCCACAGGTTTGTACGGAACCCTCGGTGCGCGAGTCCAACTCGCACTTGACCGGTTTTTTTTTTGTATAACTGGCGAAAAATTTCTGCGCTAGGGTGTATAGAATGATATGCTGAATTCATGGTTACAATTTGCGCACTGGATAAAAACTTTTCCTGTATGGAATATAAACTTTTTGGAAATGATTATTTGCAGTAATTATATAGCTAATTGAAGAATCAACTATATTTTATTGCTGTCTGGTGCAGACACTTACTTACCAGCTTTTAAGGAGTACTAGCCTAGGTAGTATTTCTCTATAACTTTATAATTACTAAAATACTTAATGGTTTCGATTGTGTTATGTACCTTATACGAAATAAATCGTATTAGTACATATAAAGCACAATCAACCTAAAATATTTTCACTGCTAGGACAGGATCGTCCTTTCTGTGAGAGGATTGGGCTATAATACACCACCCGGGCCTAGTTCGGGTTGGTAGAAGTCACATGTCTTCAAACTCTTGGTTCTAGGACATACCGGTTTCAACACGATGTTTTCCTTCACCGCCTTGAGAGCAGTGGTAAACACCAATCACGTTTGCGGAGTTTAGCAAGTCAATTTATAATGACCCCATTAACTAATTTTATGATTTGATTCTTAAGCTTTCACACAATAGCTTCCTTTTAAAGACGCTTAAAGGTTCCCACAGACAGGCACGAGGCGACAGCCCAACACGACTTTAATAGAACAATTTATGTGAAAACTTCTTGAATAGTGATTTACTAGAGTCGCGTTGCGCTGATTTGCGGGACCCTTAAAAGATACGTCAAATCAAATTACCTACAGCCATTTAAAACTAATCTAAACACCTTCTGCAAAGCCAAAGGGCTTGTAAAAGTTATTAAAGTACTAAAATTATGCACTCTGTCGCCCTCACAGTAAGTAACTCCTCAAGGACAATTAAAAACGTTCAAAATCCAGTCGCAGTCTCACCTCGGCGACAAGCAAATGTCAAAAACTTGTCAAAAATGTATGGAAACTCGAGATATTTTTGACAGATTGGACTGAGACTGGGATCAGACTGTGAACGTTCTTAAAATTACGAGAATTGCCCCTCTGAGCCCTATAGGTACCACAAAACTTTACAAGTATTTTATTTACAAGCAACTGTAAGTAAAATGTAGTCAATAATATTGCACCTGTAAGAATTACTAATATGTAATTCTTTCCGTGTTCCGAGTTCCGTGTGGTTCCGGACGTAAAAGAATAGCACCATCCCATTTCTTCCCGTGGGTGTCGTACAAAGCGACTCGGAGACTTACTAGAGAATGGGCAGCAGCGTATTCTCTATGCATTTTACCACCATACTGCGATCGCCAACCCGCCTGCCAAGCGTGGCGATTATGGCAAAACCCCCCTTTTGGGGGAGACTTATGTCCAGCAGTGGACGTCTTTCGGCTGAAATGATGATGAATTCTTACATTAATTACTTTGTAAATTCTATTTACTAATTTGTAATTCTTATAAGTGCGTGTACCACAAAAGTCAAAGTCAAATATTAAGCGAACAGCCTTATATTTATGTGACTTGTAGTGACAAGCCTACGATTTAAATATCTGTAATTTCTGTGTTACGTAATATTTTCTAAAATTTTGTAGAAATGTAAAAACTTGTAGGTAAAGTCTTGTGGTATAGAGCCCTGATAGCAGTTAACGATACGAGTACGAGATAAACTGCTGAAAACTGATGCTACTCTTACGTTCACACGTCAAAATGATTTTTATAAATAGGGATATTATGCCTTCTGTTTGGGGGTTGTGATTGTTTTATGGGTACATGGTTTACTTATACGTTCTGTATCTATAGTAGATAGAGGAGAAGAATCAATCAAAATCAAAATCAAAATATTTTTATTTCATATAAACCTGCATGGGCACTTATGAAACGTCAGAAGCTAGGTGCACGGTTCCAAAATGTTGTTTCCTATGGAGAAGAGCCGGCAAGAAACTCCACGGTTACTCTTTTAAAAATGATTGGCTTTAACAATGTTTTCAGATATAAAATGTATGGGAGGACAGTGCAGGCCTGTAAATAAGTACTAGGTACTTAGACGAATCCAGAATAGAAAATCGTCTACAAATCTACAGTCTGTAAGGCCTACAACGTTCTCCCATTCACAATATGTAAAATAATCTACATAAATAAAATGAACCTAATTAAACATAGTGACATGATTAACATGACAATCACTAAAAAATAGTTGATATTAAAATTGATGTATAATGTCAAATAATGACGAGAATATGTCAGCATTGTAAAAATAAAAAGAATAAAAAGAACATTGAGAGCAGTTAATAGACTTTCACATAGATATGCTGTTAATGAGGTACCAGGGAAGCCACATGTGCAGAAGGAATTAATGCCAAACTTCCCTGTCTTCAACGTAGTCTTTTATCTTATAATATGCTTTTTTGATAAGGATACGTTTGATGTGCGTTTTAAACTTTCCATCGCTAAGTTCTGTAACTGACTTTGGCAACTTGTTATAGAAGCGGATACTGTTTATTAGAAATGACTTGCTAGTTTTAGTCAATCTAAATTTTGGAATCACAATTTCATCTTTACTACGTGTATTCAGATTATGGAAATCGCAACGTTTTTTGAAAAGGCCTAAGTTTTTGCGAACGTACAAGATATTTTCTAGGATATAAAGAGACGGCAGAGTTAGAATATCAATTTCGCTAAATTTGTTTCTAAGAGACTCGCGAGGCCCCATTTTATAGATTGCGCGGATTGCCCTCTTTTGTAAAATGAAAATTGAATCTACGTCAGCTGCCGATCCCCACAACAGAACGCCATAAGACATAATACTGTGAAAATAAGCAAAGTAAACTAACCTAGCTGTGGCTACATCCGTCAACTGCCTTATCTTTCTTACTGCGTAAGCAGCTGAGCTTAATCTACTTGAAAGAGCTCTAATGTGAGCACCCCATTGCAATTTTGAATCTAAAGTAATTCCCAAAAATACAGTTTCCGAGATAGCATCTAGTTTCATCCCATCAAGTTTTAAGTTTAGACCTACTTGGGGTACATTTGGTAACGAGAACTTAAGACATTTAGTTTTGTTCGCATTGAGTAAAAGATTATTAGCGGCAAACCATTTCGAAAGAACAGCTAGACTATCATTCACATGTAAGACATCTGTATCTTTTCTATTTATTCTAAAAATAAGAGAAGTGTCATCAGCGAATAAAATTATATCCGAGAAGTTATCCATCAGGTAAGGAAGGTCATTAATATAAACTAGAAATAAAAAAGGGCCAAGAATTGAACCTTGAGGCACGCCCATCTTAACTAGAGACCCCGAGGACGTCGCCCCATTAACGTTTACTTTTTGCTGCCTGTTTGATAAGTAGGAAAGTACAAGATCAGCAGCCTGTCCACGAATTCCATAGTGGTGTAATTTACAGATAAGTGTATTGTGGTCAACGCAGTCAAACGCTTTTGAGAGGTCACAGAAAATGCCAATCGCGTCCTGGGAATTCTCCCAGGATTCCAAAATATGACTGATGAGTTTTACTCCTGCGTCAGTCGTCGACCGACCTTTCGTGAAACCAAACTGTCGACTATGTAAAATACCATTTGAGTTAAAATGTGACAACATCTGGTCTAGCATGATTTTTTCATAAATTTTGCTCAATGCTGGAAGCACAGATATAGGTCTATAATTAGAGGGATCACTCTTACTACCTGATTTGAAAATTGGTACTACTTTACTATGTTTCATTAAGTCAGGAAACGTACCGCTGTCTAAACATTGATTAAATATGCCTGTTAGGACAGGGGCAATTGTGTCAATGATATTTTCGAGAACCTTAACGGAAATCCCCCATAAGTCTTCAGTGTTTTTTATGTTAAGACTTTTAAATGCTGTTTTAATTGTGGCAATAGAAATGGGTTTGAATTCAAAACTTGGAATGTCCTTGCTGAAGTTTTCTTTAAGAAGAGATTCAGCTAATACAGATGATGAGGGGAGAGATTTCGTAACTTCTATTGGGATGTTGGTAAAGAAATTTTCTAGAGTCTCAGCAACTTGTAACTTATCTGAAATGATTTCATTATCAATTTTTAGAGCTAACTCATTCTGATCTCGCTGTTTTGTGTTTCCAGTTTCTTTGTTAATTACCTGCCACACAGCTTTTATTTTATTTTTAGAGATACTAATTTTGTTACTTATTAATTTAGATTTAGCGTGAGCGCAGACTCTTTTGAATATTTTAGAATATTTTCTTACATAATTATGAAGGGCCTGATCAGAAGTCAATGATTTTTCGTGATACAAATTATATAATATATCTCTGCTTTTTCTAATGCCAGTAGTGGCCCATTCGCTAAATTTTGGTTTAGTAGTTATTGTAACTTTTTTTACAGGACATGCTTTATTGAATTCTTTGCATACTGTAGAAAAAAATGTGCCGTAGTTTATATTGGGGTCTTGTGAATCAAAACTCGCTGTTAATAGATTGCTAAGAACATTATTATTAAAAGATTTCAGTTTATTTTTGGTCAGAGGTCTCAATTCAATGGTTTTATCTAGATGTAACTTTTTATCTAAGTCAAACGATACAAGCTGACCAGTATGGTCTGACCTGACGCCACTAATTAAGGATGAGTCCTTTATTTTGTAATTGGTAAATACATTGTCTATGCATGAAGCTGTGGTTGCTGTTATTCTAGTCGCTTCATTAAATATACATTTTAAATTGAATGATTTAAACAAAGAGATAAGCTTACTTTTTTCTGGTGAATTAACTAATAAATCAATATTTAGGTCACCACATACAATAACTAATTTATTATCTTTGAATATTTTACCTAATATTTCTTCCATAATTATCAAAAATGATGACAGGTTCGTGGCTGGTGGTCTATACACAGACAAGAAAGTATGGCCCTCAACCTCTGCACATGCTACCTCACATAAGCGATCAACAGAACAAGCGGTGATATCCTTTCTTTCCTTATATTTAAAACAACTATTACACAATATCAAAGTACCACCCCACATCGAAGACCTATTGTACGCACTGGCAACTGAAAAATTATTTACATTAAACAACATCCTATCCGGTTTTAATCAAGTTTCAGTAAAACATAAGATATCCATATGATATTTATCTATTAACATTTCCACGTCTAGGATTTTGCCAGAGAAGCGATTTATATTTTGGTGATACAGTAAAATACACTTATTATGCTTCTCTTTTGTCGTGTCTAAAAGTTTAAAGAATTAATTACAGTATTATTAGAAGTACTAGATAATACTGTTTCGTCACTTAACCTAGTCTCAGTTAAATTATCAATAACTGCGTGTATATTGTAAGCTAACAAAGTAGCTAATACATGTCGACTAGTCTTGGGAAGAAACATATGTTCCCGAACTAGTACAAAATCTCTAACAAAATTGTTAGTATCAAAATACAATAAACGGTCACTATGACGACATGTCAAAATATGCATTAAATTATTTAGGCTAAAAATGTAATCATTTTCTTCATAATTCAAATGATTTGAATATGGCAAAGCACATAATATTATTTTTCCTAATTTTAATTTAAGTAGGGTGTCAATACCATTAACTATGTCCCTTTTAGTTAAACTCAGACTGTTTCCAATTAAAAGAACTACAGTAGTCTGCTCATTCAATTTTGTGTGTTTTATTTTATGAACAAGCTCATTAAAATGCAGGTTATGGTAACAACAATTAGTAATAGTATGTTTGGAGCGGTTATTTAACAATGATCCAAAACCTGTTCCTAATCTATCAGAATATACCAAAACATTACTTTGAGTGGGATAGACACTGTCTAGGGTAGTATGAGTCAAAATGGGTGAAGCGGCTGAAACAACATGCTGTGACATGAGAGGTGGTGGAGTGGGAGCACAACTACAGGTGAGATTGTTAGTCAGTGACTCATACCTCTCTGCATTGTACTTAACCAGGTCCACCAACTCACAGGCCTCCTGCAAACGTTCGCTCAACATTTGTTGACTAGACTCATACTTACAAGATATTTCTCTAAGTGTATTTTCCCTGCTCAGTAATTCCTTATGAAGGTTTTGTATGTCAACATTATACATTAATCTGCTTGTTTCCAACTTATTATTACATACATTTAGTTGGCTTTGTAAGTTGACACGTTCTTTCCTAAGATTTAGGTTAAATTTGTAAACATTTTGTGTCTTCAAAAGTTTCTTATACTTTTTAATATTCTTACTTATTTTAATATATTTCTTAATTTTATTATGACTAGTTAGAGTTGGACATCTAGTTATGGTATCGTCCCCAGTCAGGTCTATGGCAACGGTGGGCTTCACATACTCCAGTCCGGATATACTACCAACCAGCTCATCGAAAAGGTTACTGGTGTTGGCAACCTGTTCGCTGGCTTTCAGAGAGTTGATAGTGGAAATTGTGTTGTTGGCCTTGCATAATTCTGCTTCAAGGCCTGATATCCGTTTCAGTGCCTGGTCATGAGTGTCACTGCAATGTTGGAAGTCTGACACTAGTAGACGAAGATGGCGATGCTGGTCAAGTATGTCCATGTGCTGAGTGTGAAGTTCAACAAGCTGGCTCTTCAGTTGAGTGTTTTTGTCAATTATCTTCTTCACTTCAATCTCACTGTCCTCTCTTTCCTGTAGCAGCTGGTCACATTCTTTTCTTGATGCCTCCAGCTCCTTCAGCGCTGCTTTCAGCTTGTCACTCATGTCACGAATGGTGGCTCCGCGGGTCATCATATTTATAAATTACCCCAAGTAGCACCTGGAATAGCAAGGCTACTGATAAACATAGATGCAGGTGGGCACCTATTAATTTGTTTTCTTTTATTTAAATCTAAAACTTTATGTAGTTGGTTTTCTACTCCTCTTCAGGTTATTTCACGTTACCCCATGATTTTTGGGTTTACTTCGAACATAGACACTTTACAGCTTTTTGATTCAGTTAAAATCATTCGTATCGGGATTTCGGATATTCAGATTTTAATTATTCCCACGTCTAAAATAATAAAAAAAAATTGTTTTGTTTTTTTAAGTTAACAGATGTTCTTACAGTTTTCAATTCATGCGTTATTCAATATTTCACAGAAACGGAGAAAAAAACCCAATTCCATTGAAATAAAAAGTATTTTTCCATTTTTATTATGAACTCAATTTTTCCAAATAAACGCCTAGGTACTAACTAACCCGAAAGTTGTCCAAAGTATATAAAAACGTTAAAAAGGGTTGAAAGATAAAGTCAGCTACAACTTGAACAATAGAGGCAATCACAAAAAATTAAAAACGTTTCACAGTAGAAAACTTTGTAATTTTGTATTGCTGATTAGAATTTTTTCACACTGTACAATTATTTTCATTTAACATTTAAAACTACTTTTACTTTCAAAAAGATCTTTTAAAAATTCAGTCGATTGAATTAAATGAACTCGGAAAATGAAAACCTTAAAAGTAAGCATTTTTAAGATATATTGGAAAGCACAAGACCGGTCGAAGTGGAGGAGCCTGGGGGCCAGCAATGGATGTCTTTCAGCTGAAATGATGATGATGATGATGATGATGATGATGATGATGATGATGATGAAGCATAATTATAAAAACTTCCGATTTCCTGAAAATTATCAGTCGTCCTTTTCATGAAGTTTAGATAATTTTATAGAACTATTCATATTTTTACTTACAACAGTATTAAAAGCTCTTAAAAATCATAGGATATTTCAGCGAAATGTTTATTTGTATTTTTCTTGAATTTTACTTATTTTTACTTATCATGCTTCGGAAAGCACGTTGAGCCGATGGTCCCGGCTGTCATATGCGGATCTTTGATAGTCGTCACGGGTCGTCAGAAGCTCGAATTTCTGATAACTAGTCGTACTTAGGGTTATCGAATTACCCAGTAACTGGGTTGTGGAGGTCAGATATGTAGTCGCTTCATGTAAATCACTTGTAGTCAGCTGCATTCGGTTAGACTGGAAGCCAACCCTAACATGGTTGGGAAAAGGATAGGCAGATGATGAGATGCCTGTTTTCGTTTGAGGTAAAGCTATACTTATTTTTCTTTCCTTGCGTAGTTTCAGAAAATATTTATTTATTAAAGCTATAGGTATTTTATTCAATCACTACATGAATCTTCTACTAGGTATGTAGTCAGTTGCAGAAACAGTAGTACGAATCGGCGTTAATTGATATTTCTGTCCCTATAACCTGTTGAAGATAAATATACATAACGTATTGAATATCTATACCTAATACATAAGGAATGTATCTGCCGTATGTTTTTATGTTGATACGTAGGTTTAACAGATAAATTGAAACAAATGTTGTACAAGAAAATCTGAAGTGAACTTTTTCAAGAACAGCAAAAATATCTGTTTCTTCTTTTGATGTATCTACGATTAACAACAGTAAGAGATAAGTCGACAATTCTGCAATGAATTTTAATAGTGTATTATACAATTAAATAATGAATAAATATTGTATTGTTTGTTTTATTATTAACTTGTTTCTGCTTGAGTTTACTTACTATGTTTTGTTGGTATATTGGCGTGTGCTAGCTGACATTTGACAATTCATTTAATTTTATGTTTTCTGTTTAGTCATGTTTATTAGTTACCTATTATTGTATAGAATCAAGTTCTTCTAACCTTAACAGACAGCTGTGCTGCTGGGGAGTTTGTTGCGTCCCTTCTTCTTCCCAGCTAAAGCAGTAGGAAGTGTGAAGGGCGACAATTTTCGGGGACTGTCTTATGTAATTTTGACGATAAAAAAGTGCCGACTCTCAGCCTAGTTTGAATAAATGACTTTTGATTTTAATTTTGATTTTGAATGTAAAAACTAGCTTAGTTAGGCTAGATCTAAAGTTAGATCGTCAAACGTCAAAAACGTAGTCGTTTTTTGGCCTTTACGTGTACAATTGTACAATAGATCAATAATAAATTAGTACTGCAGTTCATTCCCGTTTATAAACAAAACACAGATATATTTTAACTTATCTTTCTAACTAATCTAAATCTACCTCAAGCTGAAAACATCATCTTAATTTTTATCCTCGATTAACCCAAGTTCACACTTGCGAACCGTACACCATCGGGTATAATATCGAGTATATAAATACTGCTTTCTTCATTCCCGACGGTATTAACATACTTATTAATTGCTGCCTCCGGGGTACACTGGTAGCTTTATAATATTTCTCCAATGCTTTACGAGTCCGCGACTCCGCCCTATGCGTTGGACTTGCAGACATTAATGCGTTGCCATCGTCGTCAGACAAATGAGTATGCTGATTAAACTCGTGTGCACTATTCTTTATTTTCTTTTCTTTTTTTTGCTCGTGTATTGGCTACTTATTTTAGTTTCAAGATGGTGTAATATTTATGGGTTGTGCTGATACTTCGGACTTCAATTGTTCTTTTTTAGGTTTGATAAAGCTTTACAGTGGCAGTTTGAGTTCGACTTATCTTGGATGTGTATTTTTATGTTAAAAGTGCAATGATAGCGATGTGGCTATATAATATTAAATTAAGAAATGGCTTCTATCTCGCAGATGTGCAATTATTACAAACTGTCATTACATTATTGGATCCTGAATACCTCAATTTGCAATCCAAACATTCTCAGTTGAATTAAACCAACAAAGTCTAATGTATTCCTCTTTTGTTTTCAGGTAAAGTCGCATTTCACATCACCAGTAAGTTAACAGCACATCAACAATTTTCGTACATTATCATAACACAAACAAACTATTTAACGAACGTTAGCACGCACACAGACGCGTCTTCAATCAAGGCAAGTCGCATTTCGAAAGCAAATTATCAACCTAGAAGGGGGCAAGGGGGGGAGGTATAATTAAAATCCGTTGATTAATATGTAAATGTAATAAGATTACCCTCCCCTGAATAATTTAAATGGAAGCCCGGGAGATGAGTTATATACGGCGGACTCTCATTATACCGTAGTTGTATCGGCCACTATAATATAATGTATGTTGCGTCCCGTTTGATAAATGCTGTCTGTAGATGCGAGTTGGTGCGGGTTTCGCTCGTGTGTCCGCAGCTTGGCTTTTGAGTGCATTGTTTTGAGGTCCACTCGGATGGTAAATGAAGAAAAGTGGAAGTAGCTTTCGGTACACTGCGGTGTCTACAAATGTACGGTATGCATACTGTGATATCATAAACCGCACGAATTTACTTGACCGAAACGGGCGAATCGACAACTCTAGAAATACGTAGGTACTAGGCACTTAGCACGTTTACATTTTTTCGTTCGATTTGTCCGATTATCGAGTAAGTTTTTTTTTTTTTCTCAACTATCTCACTCCTTTACTCGTTTCGGATGACTTAATTCGTGCAAACTGACTTATAAGCCAGATCACGATGTCGTATCATGTCTTGACGACCATGTCTTTTATTTAATAAGATAGTTTTTAAAGCCAACAGAATCACCAAACGAAGCGTAGTCTTCATAGCTGATCTTGTAACAATTGCAGTCGAAATTATTAATGATGATTTCTTCCAACTAAGGTGTTTTTCTAGTAGGTAGGTTAGCATATCAAACCAATACATTCCCAATACCAATAATCTAATACAACCTACAGTACATAATCAGTTTACCACCGACCTCGCCCCGCCAAAACGGCCATGTTTCCGCCATCTTTATTAAGAACGCATGGCCACCCGCCTCCTGGCGTTGGTCAACAGCCAGCAAGGCGTTAAAGGCATCAGCTACACCACCCACCAGTTGTGATAGACCTCCCCACCCCCGCTAGAACCCAACGTAGCTAGTCGCAGCGGGGCGGTGAGACGGCGTAGACCGGTCAGCGTACACTGGTCCTAGGTGCTTGGCTCACTTGTCTAATGGCTTTGATTAAACTGCCAGTTTATTTGACGGTACGATGCGTGCGTGCGACCACGTATGAATTTATGTTTAGACGACGGCCGAATATGGAATTATGATCGAAGATTTAAGATCGGGTGGAGGCATCGCGGGCATTCGTGGGCGATACGATGAGAGTTGCGACGATTTTCTTTGACGTAGGTCGTTGATATAAATTCCAATAGTCATTTAAACTATAATACTTTAATGCAAGTAAAATAACTAAGCGTAGTTTAGTTTTTTTGGCAATGGTAGCGCTAGGTAAAGTGAGGAGGAACCTCAAAGGAAATATCTCGGTAACTTTGTTGTATAACCATGTAGCATTTTCTCACATCGGGCTTAGTAATAAGAATGGCGAGCTTATAATTGTTCTTCAGTAGGCATTAGTAAGTGTTAAATGTGTGTTCATTTTCTTTATGATGGACATTAATAAACATGTCAAACTAGTTTCTAGTATCTTAAAGGATTTTTTTAAGGCTATTCTACAGAGTTCAAGTGGAATAGCCAAAAATTATAAACAAAAAGTATTTTTTGTTTCTACCACCAACAGACTAATTCTGCCTCCTAAATAGTCTAAATATTAGCTTTCAGCAGTGTTTAAATCGGTAACATACATTGAAGAATAGACGTGATTTTTGTCTTCATAATATCGAGACTACTCCAATTGTAGAAAGAACATCTTGCAAATTGGCATTTACAACTAATTCTAATATTATTTTTCTATCTTGTATTTTCTCGCTGTGTCAAAATTCTCCCCACATCAGGTTCCGTCCAAAGTTTACTTTGTTACTAATGTCTACCTCGATTCCAAAATTACTTACCTAGGCTATGCCTAATTATAGCCAATTCAATTCAAGTTTATAGACCTACGGTAGAACACCAAATTATATCAATAATCCTATCTATGGCTGTAAAAACGTAGTGGTCTAGGTATTTAGTTAGGCTTTAGTCGAATTTTCCATTAGTTTCATCGACTATGCAGTTTAGGAGGCACAGTTTTCTTTTCAAACGATATTTTTAACCACTATAATGGCTTAAGACAAAAAAACGGAATTTCTAAATAATTAAAAATGATGCTTACTGTAAATCGGCGGTCAGAACTCGATATTTCCATGTCTTTCTGAAAGTTTTCAGTAGTGAACCTTTCGGCTCCGTAGTTGGTACGAATTTATCCCAAGAACAACCGTAACTTTGTAGTTGACAAAATGGTCTACCCCAACATCCATATACGTCCCGGTCAATTCTGCAACTGCAAATGTAAGTTTTTAATATAACTTCAAATTAACGATTTTCGGACTTTTTCCTTTAGGGACCAAATTTCGAGATTCTTGGTCAACGGGAAGCATACTTTTTGATTTACTTGCGAGTATCAAATATGTCGCATAAATGACCGTATTTTTTCATTGTGTTAAAGCAATGTCTAAGTCAAAGCAATATTAAAAAGCCCCTAAAAGCTTGATTTTTAAAGCTCCGAGAGACCGTACACGTACGTACTTAATACTACGTACGTACGACTACGTATTTAATATTAATATTTAAACTCTTTGTCAAAAACCAATACAAAACGTAACAATCTTCCAAGAAGCATCACACCAGTAAAATACAAAACAATTATTATTGGTAGCCGACGCACGTCAACAATAGTGTTCAGCCGAGCCTTGCCTGGCCTCTCAATAATTAGGATAGTGCATCTCCGTTTACCGAATGAGAATAAAGCCTACCCTTTGTGCTTGTGTGAAGACCCCCTGTGTCTATGTGTGTGCATGCATCTTGATTCTCCGTATTTATGTGTGCTGGCTGTGGGGGCATGTCGTCCCCCGCATGCCACTCTACGATAGTAATGTCGTATATTTCGGTCGTGCGTACACTGGCCGTCTTATTATGTTTTAGCTGGACGTAGTGACTTAAACAGGAATTACTCGTGTCAGTTTAGAACTTAGTAAACATGTTTAGATTTCCGACGATGTCCGAACTTCTTTCTTAGTACCAGTAAAGTTTTGAGTGACGGTACTTGTCGGCCAATCAGAAAAGCACCACTGCCGAATGCCAATAATATTCAAAAACCGAATTCTAAATTCGTTTAATTTTTGCCGGTCGAACATTTTGTAATCAGAAATCCTTTAGAGACTTCAATTTTTATTGAAATTGGCGTCTCGTTAATTAAAACCAAATCGAATTAATTACAGAGTGAAAATTATTCCACCCCTTTCCAGCGACCTTAAAAAAAGTAAGACGCAGACTAGTAGGGTGAATGTACACAAAATCGGTACATACATATTGTTGGAAATACCGCATGCCATAAACTAATATTCGCTCGGACACTACTTGGAGTTATTGGACAATGTAAATGAACGCTATCTCCTATAATGCCTGCCTTATTTCCCCCTCAGCCAGGCCAGTGCCCGCAGCGACCCCTCCCGGGGGTGGCCCCCACCCCGGCCGATGTCTCATCAGTAAGGATTGAACCCTTTAATGTATTCACCGTAACTTCGGGATGAGTCTTGTATTAGTGTTATAATGAGACGTGGCCCTAAGGAATTATGGCTATACTTGTGGATCTCTGGGGTCGGGATTAACCCCAACCTAGTTTCAATTTCTATATATGAGAGGTTTCGTGGGAAAGGGGTCGATAATATCATATCTCAATGTTTTAAATCTGATAGCCGCATTGTTTTGATTTTAGTACAGACATTTATGGTTCAGTATTCTTCGTGTTTATGTTTACTACTGATCTTGGCACTAGAAAGTAAAAAAAATCCTATTACCTCGTTACCATGGGCACTAAGATTACTTCTCGAACAGTTTAAATTATATTAAGAAACAAATCTTGAAGCCTTTAAAGAGTGCTCTCTATTAAAAACTTCTTTGATTAGAGTCCATTAAAGGAGTTAGAGTTCAAAATTGTGCTTTAATCATTCGCCAATAACCGAAACGGTTTCGGTAAAAATGTTATTTACTGAAGCTCCTTGAGTCGCCAACAAATCGATAATGCTGCCAATTAGCCGGTACCAATTTTCCAATAAAACTTCAAACTGTTTTCCATTCCATTATCTCTCACCACCCTTTATTGCTGGCGAAGTTAAGCTACGACTCCTCTTTCCACTCCGCTCCGAAATTATTACAATAATAATATTATTATATTAATAATTGTATTGATAAGGAGACTCTCGTAATAAGGGTAAACCGTCCCCTTTCTGCCAGCCATCCTCAATAGGAGAATTTATGTAACTAATGAAATAAGCGAAGTGGCGCACCCCGCGCCCCGCGACCCGCCCCAACCCGCTCCCATCCACCCTTCATTATCGGAAAGTTTGAAATATAATTTGAAATTATGCTCAATGTTATATTGAAGATAAGAGAAACACAAATTCCTTTAATTGGACTTGTTAAAGTGAGTCAAATTAAGTTAACACCGAGTTGATGGTATTACTTTTGAAGTTGGAAATTATGACGGACTGTCCGTAGGTTTGTGCGGAATTCATGGGGTGATTAGCGGTGGAAAGAACAGTTATCGGTTCCTCGACCCGCGTGTTTTATTTAACGGCCCGACGTTTATGGGAACTTATTGCATTGTATTATTAACTTCTAACCACGTTAAGTAGAGCGGAGAGGTACCGAGTCGTGTGTACTGAATCAATACAATAGATTTCGGTGCAATCAATTATAATTAAAGCAATTGCAATTAGCGTTGATTATTCAAGAAGTTTTCTTAATAAATGTAATGATTTCTTTTTGAAATCACAAGCCTGCCTTCGAAGCATGTTAAGATTGTATCAAAATCCCAAAACAAAATTAATTATTAATCATATTTGTGTACAGTTCATCCTTCAGGGTCGCACGTTAGGTCAGCTATTGATTTTGGTACGCCCCTCACAAACTAGCAACTTGAGACCATCACAATTAGTCCCCGGTCTCAATCTAATTATATTTCTGATTGGGCTGGTGGCGACGCATTGCTTCATGTGGTGATTTACACCATGCCTCTGAAACTACCTCTGACGGAGACGAAACAAGACACCGTTGCCTTGGAGATTATTGTTGTAATTAGTGATTTAGATTTATGCTGTCCGAATTACAGTATTTGTCGTGGTCTAATTGGATGATTTAGTAATGACATAAAAATTAGAATTGAATAACAAGTTGTTGCGAAATCATGCTGCATACTTGTGTACAGATTTTTAAAGAATGGAAAGTTTTTTTTTTCTAGATTTTGATCTTTTGAATCTCAAAAATAACAAAGCCTATGTAATAAATCTTAACTTATTTTCCAAATCGATATCGACATTCTAACATAATCAATCAAACTATACGGATATAAAGACTTACAGTCATACCAATTAGATGCAGATCGAGATCTAATTATTCGGATTCGGCTCGAGCTGGCACAGCACTATTCTGATTGTCGACAAGCGATTTCGGAAATTACTAAGGCGTCGACGCCGCCCCGCTCATTCCGACCGCCCTGTTCCTTGCGTTTCAGTTAGACGGTCAGTCACTGGTACGGTCACCCTATAAATTTTCATGGAGTTCGCAATAATGTTTTATGGTGAATGTATCATTGTTACTATGATATGTTTTGACGTATTGGTAATGTGGATTTATGTGTTTTGAGACATTAGAAAAAATACTTTTCTTTTTTCGAGTCAGATTTCCAGTTGGATTTTGACTGGATAAGCTATTGGTTCTAGGTATTTTTTTGGCGTTGTGATTTAGTATTTAAGGAACTATAGTTAGGTTTAAAATCAAACCACTTGTTTACATTTATTATAAAAGAGGAATTTTGAAACAAAAAAAAAAAAAAAAATCACCACGATACCATATTTTTACCTAAATCATAGAAAAACATAAATGTATCTCCCACAGACGTCAATAATTCACTAAATAAGGTAACTCACCCAATAGTCAGCAACGACCCCGCTACGCTGACGTTTCTAGAACATAGTCATATCGACCAAAAATCCCCACTTGGCATTAGCATAACAATTAAATTCATCAACCCACTCCACATTAAGATACGGAGCTAGTATTGTATTCTTGTACTCATACTATCTTCATATGAGTAAAGTCGGTATAATAAGTAGGTACTTACGAATTTGTTTTGAAGTTGTACGCGCGGATGTGCTGTCATATGAAAAGTTCTGAGTTTTCTGGGATGAAAGTTAGCCTAAATGTCAATCCTACTAATATTATAAATGTGAAAGTTTGTATGTATAGATGTTTGGATGTTTGTTATTCAATCACGCAAAAATGGCCGAACGAATTTTGATAAAATTTGGCACACAGATAGATTATAGCCTGGATTAACACATAGGATACTTTTTATCCCATTAGTACATTCCCGTGGGATAATTTTCGAGTTCGAGAAGCCGCTGGCAAAAGCTAGTTCAAAATATTTTCTGTATCTGTCCAAATTTTATCCGATTCTATTCAGCCGTTATTGAGTGATGGAGTAACAAGCATACAAAACTCGGATTGAGTGTTGTACTGTCTTTGGTAAGGACTTGTTATATGACTTTCGAGAAATATAATTAACTACCTTCCATCCGCTACTTTGTTCGCGTGGAAGAAACATAAATCCTATAGCAAAAGTGTAGTACTGTTGAAATCGGATGAGTTGTTTCGTAGATTACCTCCTACATAAAAACTTACAAACTTTTATAAAAAAAATTTTTTAGTGTAGATTGGTGTTTTTCAAGCCACATTATTTTTCTCAGACAAAATTTAATACTTAAATTATAAAAAAAACCAATATAACCTCAAACCGAGATACAGCAAAGATTGAATTCTTGTTTTCTTTGTTTAATATTCGATCCTGTGATTCTTATACAAGATTCAATAAAGCATGTTTCTAATCTAAGATTATGCATGAATAGATTAAATTAATGTTTGCAGACCAAGGATATATGCTTATGTGTGCTAGATTTATTTCATGGGCGAGTGATATTGTATGATAAATACTGCCATAGTCTGCCTGAATTGATTTAGTTACTCCAAAACGAAAATTAAGGTTTCTAGGTTAAATCGATTTTGTGTTTTGTTCTAATTGCGTGGGTCCTACGTTAATTCTCTTCTCGAAACTCAGTTTTGTAGAACACAATTTTTTAACGTAATTATTTAATTTCGCGTCTCTTTAACTTTTTAAGTTAGGTTAGGTTAGGTTACATGCGCAAGTAGGTAGGTACATACATGCAATTAAATTAGTAGAAAAAATCTACATTGTTCTCATCTATGGTCTAGTTCACAAAATTAATTCATTCGCTGCGCATAGATTCGGTACAAAGTATAGACGGCCAATAAACGCGGCGTGCCACCCGCCGCCCGGCGCGTTTCCTCGCGTCTCGCACGGCTCCCCGAAGACCGGCCCACCCCCACCCTGGCTGTACATCATCTCATTTGAATTTCTAACTAGGAAACCTCCATGCAATTATTGGATTAATGTAAATTACGCAGTCTACAGCTCTACGGTGCACTATCAGGGACAGGGTTTAATTAGAATCCGGTTAAGTCTAATAATTCTATAGTGTTTCGCAAAGTCGCTCTTATGTTCACTAAAGAATGGTTGAATTTAGAAAAGTTGGACCACGACGGCAATTAGAATAATTATTTTCGCAAGTAGACGACATTTGGGTCTGTCACCCTACATTACAGGGAAACTACTCAATTTCAATGTGGAAATAACGTTAATTTATTTCTGTTTCTTGTTATGGTTGGAAGGATTTGGAATACGGGAAACTTTATGTCACTAGGAGCTTTGAGCTTGACTATTTATTTAGAACCAATTGCTCTACCAAAGAGGTGGCCTATCTCTAATTTAATCTATACGATGCGACGGAAAATACAACGAAACTGTCATCGATTTCGAACACCCAAACATTCAAAGATGGGTTCACCTAATTCCTAAACCCTCGGCGAACACTCGAATACATAACCTCAAAACATTCCCGCCGTGACCTCGAAAATGCACGTAGGTGAAAGCCCTCGGGAGTTTCACGTAGGGGAACAAAAAAACCCCTAACCCCCGCGTAAGGAGCGAGGGGGGCGACCCGCCCGTGAATGAACGAAGGAGGATTGCGTCCTTGGAGCAAAAAAGTCACGTGACCCCGTTCAACAGGTGGCGCCGTGAGTGTGTCCTTGCGCGCGGATTAGAAAAAAAAAAGTTGCGTTCGATTTCTTTGACGTTTCTTTTTTCTTGAAGCCGGGGTTTTTTAGGCTGTGGTTTTGGAATGCCAGTTTTGAATGTGAATGAGGCTGTATAGTTTGGAGATTTAAGAGCTTTAAGATTGGCGAATAAGGCACAAATGGCCGTTCAACATCGATTATGAATATCTGTGTTGTTATCATGTCTTTTTTTTTTAATGTCATTTCATCTTTTTAAATGCACGTGTTTCTGTGACAAATAAATTTTTGTTTCTTTTTTCATAGGAGATTTTTTAGAAAAGGATAAATCGATAATAAGATACATTCTTCCTCAAATAGTCCCAGAGGGATAGGTCTTAGGTATACACATGCATCATTGACTTGAGGTGACCTGAGGGGCAATTCTGCTAATTTTAAGAACGTTCACAGTCTGATCTCAGTGTCAATCTGTCAAAAATTCCTCGAGTTTCCATACATTTCTGACAAATTTTTGAAATTCGATTGTCGCTGAGATGACACTGCGAACGTTTTTAATTACGAGAATTGGCCTTCTGGTTTGTTTGGTATATTGCCTCATCACGACCAATAGGTATTAGTTTGACCTACAGATAATTGTTCTAAGTCTAGCCCTTCTGTGATTAACATCATGTCACACGACGTTCATATTGACCATAGAGATGGATGAATCATATATAATATCCACTATAAAGTTTACTTTTTCTTAAAATTGTTTAACTTTCATAATGCAATACTTTTTCCGTCAAAAAGAGAGTCTTCAGGTACTCTCAGTTATTGATGATCAAATTCCAAAAAGCAATTACAAAACTTGATCGTTAAAAGAAACCCAGAAATTTACAAAGCTAACGCTCAAAAAATACATCTAAAATATCCTCATAGCCAATACAAAGTGGCTGATCAAACAAAATTCCCATCCACTCGGCTATTTACCTTCAAAAACGACGCGTAGAATAACTGAACAATAAGTATAGTGAACAGTTTCAGAACAGCCAGTAACAAAGCGAAGTTCTGTGCAGCCAAAAAGCGTATATCCAAAAAGTTTACTTCGAAACAAGTAGTAGCTAGCTCCTTTATGAATGGCGGGCTCCCTCGGCCCCGCTTAACACAAATGTCACGGCGCCCCGACGAGCCGGAAAACTCTCTTTTCTTCCTGAATTACCGCACAAACGATACACTCTGAAACACTCCTTACATTCCAGAGAATAGAACACAAATCCCTTCACAACTCCCGGGGAAATTTAAGGAATTTTCTACTTAACACAGTCGTTGGATTTTGAGACGTGTCTCAGTTAGACAAGGCTGGTTTTTCAATGGTGTAGTCGGGGTTGAAGGCATGAAATCTTGCGACTCCCGCGGCAAATTGTTTCCTCGCTCCGCGTGTTTGTATTTTATTATACATTTTTATTTCTCGATAACATTAGCTTAACCGACTTTTCATTGCCTCGCCTAGGGCTGCCGCTCGCGTTTTGTGTTGATGTCTTTTTATGGTTGCCACTGAATGTTTCAACTGAACTTTTTCTTGTTGCGTGTTCGGCTTACAGCGTACATTTTAAATGAGCTGTTGTAAGTAAATTAAAGTGGCTTTGAACATGATATTGCTTGAGAATGTTGTGTTTTTTGTGTTATTTACATTATTTACTAATAACTGCTGTATGGAACAGCTGTTTCACTTCTTTCTTGGGCTTGTTGTACATTGACACAGTTTTCATTGAAAACTAATAAAGGACCAATTTTTTCGCTAGTAAATACACTGTTGCACACAACCTTGATTAACAAGGTTAAACAAATTACTAAGCTTATCATAGAAACGACTTCGCAGTAAAATCCTAACCGCAGTTTCTCGAAATACCTTCCTCAGTTCAAAGTTTCGCTGAAGCATTTTCTAACAACGGGAAATTTAACTTCTTACAACGTCACAGTCAATTTAAACAAAATCAAATTATCACAAGATTTCACCAAATCCTTTTCACGGACCCTAATCAAGTGCAAAGACCGCGTCACAGCCCTAAGAAAAGTTGAGGCGAGGTAGGAATGTCAAAAACGTCGGGGCGCGAACAAATATGTGCTTTGCCGACGGGCCGGCTGCCTGCACCGCGGCTTAAACAGAGCTTAATCGACGTTTACAAAGCCCCGCAGATTTTGTGTTAGTTTTACTTTTTGTTTAACATTTTATGCGTTATAATGAGTGTTTTAGATGAACGATTTGAGTTGAGTCTTGGTTTTGGTCGTGTGTTTGACAGTTACGGGCTAAGTTCAATTGTTTTGACTTGTTTATATGAAAAGTTTGCTACTTCGTGATTAAAACATCAAGTGCTAACCTGTTCATAGTAACTAAATTCAAGCTTTGTTGCATGTAAAACTACACCTACTACTATCTCACGTCATTAGCTCGGTCTAAACATTGCACCATGAAACATAATCGACAATTATTTTTCAAAAGCACCCTAATCATATTACAGATCCTTCCTAACCTCGATACACGAACGCTAAGCCCGAGTGCCCAGTTACCATCGTTAACCGATCATGCCAACGGGCCGCTTGGCGAGACCCCTCTATCCTTTGCATTTCCCTCCGCAGTTTACTGGTTTTTTTTTCCTTTTTATTTACTTGGGCGCGAACGTTAGACGCCTCGGGCGCCACTTACTACACTTGCCTTCGTCCGGACGTCGACGTCGGTTGTGGCCCGATGTTTCGGATGCTACGAACTTTTGGACAAATTATGTGATTTGTAGCTCGACTGTCGGAGTGAAACTTTGTAGATTCTTTGCTCATGTGAGCAAGGTTTTTTTGTTTCATTCATTGGAAGTTGGATTTATGCTCGCTCTTGGGCGGTTTGGGGTACATTGAAATCATCTTGGCAAATTCATTTATACACTGCAATGGATGGTGGCTTTGGTTTTAGTTATGTCCAAAATTTTGGATTTTTTTTGCGATTTGAAGCAGAATTTGCTGTTATATTGTTTGCTATTATTTACCTTGTTGAACCATAATCCTGAATTGCGCCGAGGTTTGATCAGACTACGCGAATCAAATTCTGCAGTCTTTATTTGCAAATATTTACAATCGTAATAATAATTTGACGTTATTGATATTGAACATCCTTTGAATGAATACGTATACTTTGAGATTACAAAATTCAAAGTTGCAATTTGCAATCACCAATTCAGTTAATTGAAACAAATTAAAATACATTTTGTTGAATTCTAGTGCCTATGTAACCAAACTGATGTTTCTTCTTTTACTCGTCTTTAATTTTCACTGTATTTTTAACCGACTTTAAAAGGAGGAGTTTCTCAATTTTTTTTTGTATTTATGTTCCGCAATATCTCCAGCAATTGTAGACCGATTTTACGTCAGAATTTTTGCATTCGGTTTTTTTTTAAAATTTACCGTTCGCTGTCCCATTGCTCAGGAAAGCCCGCCCCCAAATCCTTCTAGGTATCCTTTTCTAGAGTCACCTCGACCCTTACGGTATGCGTCTAGGTCATGTCGACACCTCTTCCCGGGCCGGCCTCAGCAGCACCGTCCATTCTCAAGCACCTACCGTGTGGAGACTGTTGACTTGTCAATATGGTTTAAGTATCTTAAACAACGAAACATTGTATTAAAACATTTGGTTTTAAAATCAATTGAGATTTAAGACCTTATCATTTCCTTGTACGTTTTTATTTCAGTAATATATTTACTTTGACCGTGAAACCATGTACGTTATCATATATTCACATATTTAAGTTAATTTTACTTTCTTTAAACTGGTTGCATTAGTAATAGTAGACAACTCAACAGTTAATTTACAATTACTGCGAAAAATCCTAAACAAACGTTACAAACTATCTGTATGCCAAATCTCATCCAAATCCGTTTAGCCGTTTTTGCGTAATTGAGTAAGAAAGAAAGAAAAATAAATAGTTTTGTTTGTCACAGAAGCACGTGCATATTAAAGATGACATATTTTTTTAAACATGATAACAAACACAAATATTTATACATAAGAATAATATTTATACATAAGAATAATATTTATACATAAGACTGTGACAAGAAGGCTACTCAGCATGATACTGTGCTATGGGACCCACAGCACAGCGCTGATTTTCAGTGGTCACCCGAAAACAACGTACGAAAATTAACCCAGGGTTAACCAGTAACAAACGTCTAAACATCTAAATATCCAGACATCTAAACATATAAACTTTCATATTTATAACTAGCTTTTGCCAGCGGCTTCGCCCGCGCGGAACTTTCATCCCCTATATTTAACATCCTTAGGAGTTGAATTTCGAAAAATCCTTCCTTATTCCTTGTCCACATTATAAAGGGAACCTCTGTGCAAAATTTCAGCTTTCTAGGTCCAAGGGTTTGGGCTGGGCGTTGATGAGTCAGTCAGTCAATCAGGTCTTTTCTTTTTATTTATATAGATTACTAGGAAGTCCTACGACTAGTCGCCCAGAGGTTGAAATTCGACCATTCATCATCTGCCTAGCCTTTTTCCAACTATGTATGTTGGGGTCGGCTTCCAGTCTAACCGGATGCAGCTGAATACCAGTATTTTACATGGAGCGACTGCCTATCTGACCTCCACAACCCAGTAATGGGTAATACGATACCCCTTGGTAGGACTGGTTGTCAGACTTTCGGGCTTCTGACGACCCGTAACGACTGTCAAAGATCCACAAATGACAGCCGGGACCAACGGCTTAACATGCTTTCCGAGGCTCGGAGGGGTCTTGGTATGTGGAGATGGTCACCCATCCACGGACCAACCGCGGCAAGCGTAGCTTAACCTGATCGATCGACCCGCGCAGCTATTGTTATAAGCCACAAGCCCCTCTTTTGAAATTCGACCATTATTTATTAAAAACTGAATGTATTTCTAATGCATCATAGTATTTTTTTACATGTCGCAGCATCGTGCTGAGATACGTTTACCTTTTAACCTCGTACGGGACTTTGTTTTTAATTTAACTTTTTTTTTTATTATATTTATATTTCATCAAGTTTATTGTGTAGTTAAGTTTGTGATATTCCTATGCGAGTTTAGACTCGTAAATACTTTTTTTTCTTTCTTTCTTCATATAAAAATATTCGCTTTCTGCACTCCTTCTTCATATAAACTTTAACTGTGCCAAATTGTATACTCCTCCGTCCGCGTAATTTCCTTAAAAAGGGGTATAAAGTTTTTGCTTCACGTTTTATTTAAATATGTAGATAAACCATTACAGGTACATTTGAATAGTCAACAGGTCGGTCAGTTAGAAAAATTAAGCTATAGTTGCACATCCCAAGGCGTAGTAGGCAAGTAGTACTTACTAAATAGTAATAATACCTACAGTGTAGTAATGTATTGTATAAAACCATAATGTACTATTATGATATTAATCTCACAAGTGCCTATTAGGAAATGCAGATCAATATGGTTATTCCTCGTAAACAGTTCGCATTTACTTACGCACCTTTGGACGTGATAATGATGTATTAGTAATTAACTGCATTCTTATCTTTTGTAAATGGAGCTTATATTGTATTTTGACAAATATTTGAATGGTAGCAAAGACAACATTTAAACTTTTGTTTGACAACGAAATTATCTATATTTTCTGATGGTGTAAGCGTATCTTCATAGCTTCATAATAAAAATAACATGTAATGGAGTTTCTTTGCGTAGTTGTAGTAAAGAATATCGTTTTCATAATATTGCCTCACACTGAAGAATGCCCCATGATAATACCACAATACTGCTTACAACAAAACAAAATCAATAACAATTAACCTGAATTGAATCACACCAATTAATTTTCTTACAAATTTAGTATCCATTGCAAACTAATCCGTTTAATCTATCAACAAAACCAAATAACAAACTGAAAATAAACAACAAACCATAAGAGAAATCACAAATAAAACAATACATATTGCAATCACAAGAGGCTGCTACGTAGGTTATCGGCCATTGTTATTAAGCCTTGCATGTCTCTAGTCCAGTTTCTCATCCAAAATCGATAGCTACCCCCCAGGGGTGCACCCCCGGTTGTTATATCTAGAGACGGCCGCTCCTAATTCGTACTCCGTACGTACGTCGATCTTTCTCGTGTGTACTGTGGCAGGTGGAGTTTTGTTCCTACGTCTTATGCTAGCCTGGTACCTTGCGGTTTTGTTGAGGAGTTTGATATGGATGTTTTGTTCAAATATTTATAACTTAAATTATAAAACATTTTAATTATATAGAGTTTTTTACAAAAACTTTTACAAATCAATCATATTTTAAAAGAAAATGAGGTATACGTTTCCTATCTGACTACTCTGCGAAGAAAGCCCGAAACAAACTCAGAGGTTCAGTCTCTTTTAGAGTCCAGACATGATGTTAGTCAGATCATAATAAATCGGTGTCCGAAATGGTATTTAGAGGAAAGAACCACACAGATTGAATGGACAGAACATTTATCAGTTACGAGTATCATGCAGCTCAACTCAGTACTCGAGGAACTCAACGATTCGACGAACAATACCAAAGAAAGGTATTTTGTAATTAGTAAAGATTTGTATTTGAATAATCTATATCTTATTACATCTACGAAGGTATCTAATCTTAAAAATCACAACGTGTTTCTGTCTATCGGATTTAACGGACAAACCCGTTAAATCCGATTTGGACGTAATATTTATTTACAAATGTGATGTTTTCTTGCTACATTAAACGGCTATTCGGTACATATGTATACAAAATGTCTGTTCTCATTGTACTCATACAGCTGAAATTTAGTTTAAAGGTCTAAATAATGACTGGTAACAAACGGTTTTTATCAGAGTTGTTTGATAAGCATTTTAAATACTTGGTTTTTGTAAATTGTAATTTGTAATATACGAGTAATTAGTTAGTCGTCTAGACACAGAAACACGTTTTATTTTCATTTGAAACTATCTATTTACCTCTTATGTTGAAGTTAATACTTATCTGTATGCACCTCGTCGAGTTGAAAACATGATTGACATGTAAAAGTGTTTGTACAAACCTACATTACAGAAATAAAATGATTTATAATATAGGTAGGAAACGAACATAATACACGGAAATAAGAATAGAATAATAATAATTGTGTTTAATAAAACGTATACAAAACAGTACATTTATTCAACAGTAGTAAATTTCCCATTCAATCATAGTGCATAAAAATAAACTATTCCTAAAATATTTTTATTACAATTGCAAAAAAATAACGAAAAAAATTATATAATGAAAAAAGTATCGAAAATAACACCTTTTTCCAAACACGATTTTTCAATAGAATTTTAATCCTCACATCCTATTAAAATATATGGTTGCCGTAAACATGTAAGTGGCGGTTGGGGTGGTAAACACTAATGTCAATCAAAATCAGCTGTTTAACAGAACTGTAGCAGACGCCATTAATTGTGGAGTGAGCAGCTATTGTTGAGTTAACCCTTTTTACAGATGAAACAGAATGTAGTTTTATTAACTTTTCACATTTTAACGGTGTAAAGGAGAAAATAAGCGGAAAACTCTTATTTTATTTATTGTGGTTTTTTTTTAAACCATTTTGATCTAGAACTTATATAACAGGATTTTGATGGATTATAAAGTACCTAAGTACAATAAAAAAATGGGTCAATAAGATGATAAACGCTCCATGTAAATTACTAGTACTCAGGTGCGTCTGGTTAGACTGGAAGCCGACCCTAACATAGTTGGTAACACGCTAGGCAGATGATGATGATGATGGCATCTCTTAATAAACAGCAGAAATTAATTGGTGATCATTTGAAGTTGAAGGAATAATTGTGATTGTACAGACGCTAGCACATCGAACTATCCCAAACTGTCTTTCCCCAATTTAACATGAACCTTATTGTTTTGGAATAGGGTTGAAAAACTATCAAAGAAATCTCATAGATTCAGACTGTACTACCTACTTAGCGCTAATTTAAGTTCAAATAATTGTTAAGTTTTATAAAAGGATTTTGTTATATTACAATATTACCTACCTACTTACTTTAAAGTTTATGGAATTAAACTCCTGCGATTTATACCCAATCTGTGGGTGTAGTAGAAGGCGACTAAAGGACTTAGGTACTAGAGAATGGGCAGCAACGTTCTCTATGCATTTTACCACCATACTGCGATCGCCAACCCGCCTGCCAAGCGTGGCGATTATGGCAAAACCCTTGAGGGAGGCCTATGTCCAGCAGTGGACGTTTTTCGGCTGAAATGATGATGATGATGATGATTTATACCCACTGCATATAAAAATAAATACTGACGTTATTAATTTAGCCCCTACGAACATTAATTTTGGGTTAGACATTTTTTTTATTACGTCAATGTATCATCGTAATTATTACAAAGGCATGTTCGCCACAGCTTTATTATACTAAGCCGATTATTATAAGCTTTATAATTAACGATTATTAATCAATCAAAATTAATTATACTGTCGTAACAAACTGCCTTTAATCGTACAAAACCGAAGTGTGTCTAAAAAATCGATAATCCGTTGAAATTTAAAATCTCTTGTCCCGTAGAAAACGGTTTGGCGAACGGCCACCGTCATTATCTAGCCGGGTAGCATTCTGAACTACATCGACCTCGAAAACTTATTACAATCCACCCAACCCAGCTCATTATCTCTGGCCCATAGTCTCAATCGATACTACCTAACTACAAACACATACAAACTATTAACACACACACACACAAAGTAAATGAAAGTCTACGCGTACCCGTAACCGGCGCGTCAACTTAAAACTTAATTATAATTAATTAATTCCAATTGGACGTTATCTCTTTCTAACACACTATATCTTGAATACATCCATCTCTGTCTGTCTCAAAGGCGAGGGTAGACGCGGTATTGTGTTTTCGAAGACCTTTTATCACGAGGCATTTCACGAAGTAGAGTAGTCGTTAGTTCGATTCCAATACGATTTTATTAGTCCTCAGATTTTAATTGGCATCCTATTTTAATTATTTTTTTAAGTCTGCTACTTATTGGCGGTTGATTTTCATTAATATTTCGATGAGATGATTGATAGAGTGGCCACTTGACAAGAGAGTGAATGAGTTAGTCGAAATGTTCTCATTAAAATTATGAAGTGATATAATTGCAGACGCGGGTTTTATGAAAGAACTGATTATGAAAAGTTGTTACAAGAGATGGGGTTGGTACTAATTTCATGGGTTAAGTTGTGATTTAAGTTACTTTTAAGCAAAGTAAAATTGCACAATAAGTTCAGGTACCAGAAAATAATACAACGTAACTATAGTATTGATGCTATGCCCATAGATGCAGTTAGGAAATAATATTTTGATAAAATATCTGATTTTACATTCATACATTGCATATAATTTATTTCTCGGAAATAGACCCCAATCCTTACATGAATTAATTAGTTTTAAAAAGCAATTTTTGCTGTACAATATAATATCACACATTTTCTATTAATTTTCCTTGACATTAAAATGTAGGTCAAAAAACTACTTGGAAACGAAGCAAAACAACAACATAGATTCACAAAAGGGGTATAAAAGCATTAAATCAGAACAAAATGGCCGTAGCGCCCTGAATGGCGTATAATTTAATTGTAATCATCACTACATCGGCCTGTGACGAGTATCAACGAGATGCGACTAGAAGGGACCACCCTCAACCCCTTCACGACGACTTCAACCCCCCCAAGAAGGGGTTTTAACACCCCCCTCATTACCATATTTCATTTACTCAACGAAATTATGCTAATTACTTATATTGCTTTGTGTAAAAAGGAAATTTATAAGGATTAAACTTATACCCCCCTCCGCCTCGAACCGGTTGGATCCAGACATAACTAGTTTGGGCGAGTTCGGCGGATGAATTATTTAGAAGATGATTCTTCGAATTAAAAAATCGGGCGGTCCGAAGGGCTCCCGAATTCGCGTTCGCTTGATTATAATCGTACGCAATTAAAATTCAAATTGGAGAATTTTTAATTTTGTTATTGATGACCCTCTTTCGCGGATGGATTGAATTGTGCGTTGTTGAAAACTTTTTTGAGCGAAGTTGAAAGCTATGCTTATCGAGAGAAAATTGCTTGTTTATTTTATTTTTCGTATTTAATATATGCGTGGTGAAAGAGGTTTTCATAAAAACAATCAGTAGTTTCACTAATACAGATTAAAGTTGGAGATTATTTTGATCATGAAATTAGTCAGAGTTGATAGGTACCTTCTAAGAAGAGCCTTGCATTTCTTCTTGAAAGATTAAAACTGATAATTGTGACTCCATCACACAATAAGCAACACTAACTTACCACTCATTCTTATCCATTGAACATCTCAATGAAAATTGCTAGAATGTGCTTACATTTACCTATTGCAGTATTTATGCTAGCCCTTAAAATTCTAAGAAAACATCCAACTAAAAATACAGGGTGAACAAAAAAAACGGAATATTAATTCACTCATTCATCAATACACAGGTACCGTTAGCACATCAAACACGCAAATGTATGTGCAACTTAGGAATTGAATTATAGTAATGAAATAGTCCGTTGCTTTGGGCTAGCGGGCGCCTCTGGCCGGTAGTTTCACAACTTATCCCGGCTAAGGCGAGTCCTTATTTAAATGTAAATTAGGTTCATTTCACGAAATTAATGTCGTGAACACCCCACCCCCGGCGAGCGGTGACCATCCTTCGCACACTTCTCAGTACAAGTACTGTTAAACTTATTAAGTTTTATCATTGTGTCATGTTTAATGACTGTTTATGATCACCGTTTTAAGTTCTTCGTGTTTCTGTTCGTGATACTTTGTATTTAATATTTTTCATGGTGATTTGTACGTCGAAATTTGATTAAGGTGCTCTCGAAAGGGTTTTTAATTTATTTTAATGTGTCTCGTGGAGTGAATTGCATCGATTAATATTCGCGTATAACAGTAACTAAGAATTATAGTTACTTGCAGTTTTGAGAAAGTGAACGAATATTTTTCCAAGTTTCTTTACTGAAACTTGTGTTGACATCTTTATCGATTCTGATATGTACCAAAATACACTCATGCCTTCTCGTTAACCATATTACTACACGAAAAGACCCACCAAGGCCGGCAATTAACAATAAGCTCGTCGACAACTAGGTCCACTAAAGTACTGAAATACCTTCTATTTATCTAGGTAAATAAGCTACTCACTTCGACATGTGCTTTTCCCGTACCTACCTGTAATTCGATTTAACTTGAACACACAGTTTTTTTTCTTTTTTCTACTATGTGGTTTTTTCACGTCTTTTTTCATATTCACTTACGCACTCATTTTCTCACCACTTCTAATTCTAATCCGCTGAAAAACTATGATCATCGTCACACTACTCTGAGGGAGTAATGGCTGCTCTATGATTATATGGACAGACGAGTCATTACTCCCGTGTAAGTGTTGTTGCGAATTGCTAATGTTGTGCCTTCACAGTTTTACACACACAAATTAATCGTTACTTTAACTTCAATTACTGTTTTGGGGCGCTCAACTAATGGCTACATTATGTGCGTATGTGTTGCGAAGTTTAGGGAATTATATTGAATGTTCTTGTGCGATTCTGTGATGGAGTTAATGAGGAGTGGTACACAAAAAATAAAGCAGATTGCCCCGTTCGTCTAGTGGTCGCAAGCGGTACTGCATGACTTCTGGGTTCGATTTCCAGATCGGACAAAGTGTTATTGAGATTTTTCTGTCTACATTTTCTCAGCAGCAGCCCGGAATCTTGATTTGTGCCCGTTTGATGGCAATAGGCTCGCCCCCTATAAGTTATGTGGTCCATTATAGGTACAACTCTGCCCAATCCATCGGGGAAACGAGGCATAATGTTATGTTAGGTGGAGTTCGTGAACTGAGATAAAAACTACACGTAATGTATGGCAGAAGACATGCTGCGTTGAACCCAGTAGACATGCGGCGTTGAACCCATAAGACAGCGTTGAACTTATAAGACATGCTGCGTTGAACAAAGAAGACATGCTGCGTTGAACCCAGAAGACTTGCTGCGTTGAACCCAGAAGACATGCTGCGTTGAACCTACAAGATAAGCTGCGTTGAACCCAAGTAAATTGGGATACGAGTTACACCGCAAGGAATGTTGATTGATTGATCTTCTATAAAGGATATAGTCAGAGGAGTAAGCACGGGTTGATCGAAGGTTATGCTACCGTTGGTCCGTGGATGGGTGACCATCTTTACATACCAAGACCCCTCCGTGCCTCGGAAAGCATGTTAAGCCGTTGGTCCCGGCTGTCTTTTGCGGATCTTTGACAGTCGTTACGGGTCGTCAGAAGCCCGAAAGTCTGACAACCAGTCTTACCAAGGGGTATCGTATTATCCAGTAACTGGGTTGTGGTCAGATAGTCAGTCGCTCCATGTAAAATACTGGTATTCAGCTGCATCCGGTTAGACTGAAAGCCGACCCCAACATGGTTGGGAAAAGGCTAGGCAGATAGATGACGATGTTTTTTTTTTTGCTAAATACCCTACGCAAAATTACTACACTAGGGGGTCTTTGAACTGAACCCATGGTAACAGGTTGCACGTCGATATTCCAGCCTCCCTTTATAGTCCCTTTGTACTCAAACATAATACCACAACCTCTAAAGCAAAGCTCCACCAGATTTATTTAGCGTCTCATTTAACTTTTTGCGTATAGAACAGAGGTGTTTACGTTGAGAAGCCGCGACCCTCAGTGGAAGCCGACACAAATAGAAGAGGTCTAACTTTTTGCATTGCCGACATTCCGTACGAAGTTGGTGTCACTAAGTAGATGGGCACAGAAGGTCAGCTTTATAACGACGAGGGGAAACGCACGCACATAGTAACACGGCTCACGTAAGTACATATACAGCGAGATGCAATTGCACTTGAAACAAGCATTCGTTTGAGTAAAGAGGCTTCACCATAATATATGGGTATACTCAGTAACAAATTCAGCAACCGGTTTTCTGTCTAATTAAGTAATTACTCGTAGGTTACTTTATAGATGGCTAACTTGCTTCATGTGATTACATTTGTCTAGTTCTGCCATTGAGGGCTGATTTTTATATACTAAGAACTCAGGAATATCTTTTATCTGAGCTCTTCTCCGTAGTAAACGAGTAATAGGAACCATGCACATATTCATGTACCTACGTACTTGTATTTTACCTAACCTAGTGCGTTTTTTTTTATTTTTTAAATTTGCTCTGTTCAAAGCCTTGGGATTCAATTCTGTAATGTCGTGCACGTAAACTTAAATGAATAGATTCTGACTGACCATGTAGGTTCATGCGAAAGAAAATTATTAATGTTAACCCCTATAGTTTGAGATCGCCGAGCCGTACGAATGCTTCTATGCGTGCGTGCGCCTTTTTTCACTCGTTGTATGGAACTGACCTTCTGTTATAACTGTTCTTGTCGATGTTTTGAGCACTTTCGCACTCACTGCGCACCGTGCTCCTTATTCCGTAGTCCGTCACAAGGGGGATGGAGTGTTGAGTTCACTGTCACATTTGAACGCTCATTTTGCATTATTGAAGAGTGTAGGTTTAGAGGTGGTTTGATTTTGATTTATTGAGTTTTATTTATCAAGTATTGCGTCTGTTTCACTGAAATATACATACAAAAACTCACGCCTTTTTGAAATTGGCGTAGGTTATAGAAACTATAAAATGCAATTTGCTACTGAATTTTTTTATAAATTAAAAACAAAAGTTTCATAGATAGGGAAACCGATATCCATCTAAATGCAGCGCTGTTTTTATGGTCGTCTGTAATAAATCTTCAGATATAGGTCATTTCTTAAAAACCCATGTCCATTTCATAAAAACACATTTTGATCACAAAAACACTAACAACATTATCATCAGATATTCTGTGTTTAAGAAAAAAAAACTGCAGAAATTGTTATTACTGCGTAATAAGTATATTAATTGCTTCCATGAACTAACTAACGCAATACCTAATAAAATAAGAAGACTGATCAAGCTAATTAGCAAACACTACGGAGAACGAATCAAAACACCTGCATTCTCTTAGAAATTATTATCTTCTAGTACTTTCTCCGAACTTGTTAAACGAAAAATAGAGGGTTAAATTAAATAAGCTAACTAAACTTCACAGTCTTGATGGGGTTCGAAATCTGAATATAGTAATAAAAAATAAAAATATTTTGTGGGGTCATGGACCGCAGTTTGTGTAGTCACTTATTTATTTTTATTTTTTGTTTTAATTTCACAGACGAAACACGATACAAGAAAAGACCCAAAAAGATAAACCCAAGCCCTTGTTTTATTATTTATACGTATATATAGATTAAGAATCTACATACATAGCACAGTTACGTCAAAGAGCAACCACCCACAATAACTACAATGAAACAGCAAAGAAAACAGAAGACAATCTACAATCACAATCCAACATTACTAGGTAAAATAAAACAAAACACAAACTAACACATTAATCGTGATATTACGATCGCGATCAGTTCGCGACGCGATATGAAAGGGTTAGCCTACCCCTACGGCACATAATTACACCCACACACACTCACACCCACAACACTACGATAAAACAACGCAACTACTTAGCATTTTCAAATTAAATACACTAATCACTTGTATAAACGCAGTGTGTATGGATAGGCGGGAAGGATCGATACTTTGTGTGTGTGAGTTAGTGATTATAATGAAGGGTAGAAGGGTGATATTAAGTGGCTCTATTCGTGTACCCCTCGCCGCTACTTGCTGTGTAGTCATGCTTTCGCCACTTCATACTTTGGTGGCGATAATTTTGAATTTTTAATGCAGTTTCTAGCTTAGCTTTGGGGTTTTGTGTCGTTATTTCTGTCGTCCAACATTACAAAACGAAAATACATAATACATACTAAGACTATAATGTTCCCACTGCCGGGACACGGAGGCGTCCTCTCTTTGAGACGCAGTTGGCTGGAATCTGACGCGCGGGCCTAGTGCAGGTTGGTACATACTCGTATAAGTTACATATCTTCAAATTCAAGACGTTTCCCTTCATCGTTTTGAGAGCAATGTTGATGAAATAATTTACACAAAGTAAAGCGCTATAGTCTGGGTTTGAACCTACGACCTAACTCGTAAGTCGCAGCCGTTAGATACCACCTGGGTCGCTACTGCTCTCTCTACGAAAATAATCACACAAATACATTATATTAAAAAAATCTGTCGTGAACTTTCTGCAGCTATTCTGAGCATGTAACATTGAATCTATTCATGACTCAGTGTCGACATCATCAGTACCTAATCTTATGTTTAACAAATATTATTCATACCTATTCCTACTATATTTAGAATTGGAGGAATGTTCTCCAACATAAAATAAAATGAAACAATGATTCGTCAAACTTTGCGGAAACTCGACACAAATATATGTACTTAGGTAAAAAATATGTTTTCCTAAAATTTTAACCAACATTACGCAAGCAACACTCGAAAAACCAACCGCAACACACTCATATGTGTTCAACATAATCAACATCGATAATTTCGTGCCGTCGAGCCCACTCGAAATTTAGAAAAAAAAACTCCTACACACCGATCGATTAATTAGCGTTATTACACGTACAACCATCCATCTGTCGTAATTAGCCGATCCCTTTTCCAGCGCAAAAATAATGACGCACCCCTAAAACACTTTCTTTTTTTTCATCATTTTTTAATCCAATTTGCTGAGGATTATATACGTAATTATATTTTTCCAATTGCCCCGTTCGCTGCTGGAAATTCGTTCGCTTGATTGCGAAACGAAAAATCCGATGTTGATTAGGCTTTTTAAGCTGTGATTGTGTGGGTGTTAATGTGTGTGTGTGTGTGTCGTATGTGGAGTTACGTCACTATTAAATTCGTAAGCCCGAGGTAAATCCTTTGGGTTGAGGTACTTCCCGACTCATTATTAAGAAATAAGTTCATTATAAGGAAATAGAGTTTATTTGTTTTCAAGAATACATAGTTGTCATTCAAATTCAACTGCAAACAGTTGGTTAGTCATTGACCCATGGCCCAAGTTCTGTATTAAAGCTAAAAATATATTATAGGTAAATTTTAATTTAGGCTTTTGCTGTATTTTCCCTTCTAATGAAAAAAGAGACGGAAATAAATAAGAGCTGTCAAATTTAGTTAAACTAAGATTTTCTTCGACGCAACTACGATCAACTAAATTCATCATGCTCAAAATCACGCCAAATTCAATCGGCGTAATTTAGTTTGACAGTTCTAAAGCGTCATTTGTCTTTTTCTTTAGCGGTTTGTCAGTAAGAGATAGCAGTACTCTTATTTTAGTTTAGGTGGTGAGCAAAAGAATCGGCACTATTCCACAGCAGAGAGAATAAGCGTGAAGGACTCATCATAGAGTGACTCCGCCAACCTTCTTTGTTTACATCTTGGAGGAAAAGTGTCTCCAAAGCTTACGTAACAACCCAACAATTTGCCCACGTGTGATATGAATAGGCAATTATCCAACAATTCCAAGAAATTGTGAATAATGTCGTCATCTTGGCGACACAAGTCGTCATGTAACCGCAAGATTTAATTTTATACTTTATATATTGTCTATAGAATAGAATATTAACAGTATTAGAACTTACAACGTAAGAATAAGTGCGAATACTAACATAAATGGCTACTTTAAAATATTCAAATCTACTTAAACCGACTGCAAATCATCTATATAAAAATTATACGTGTTTAGTGGGTGAGCTACTGAGGGAGAGAAAATATAATTACCTTAAACATTATACATAATCAGCCTATAATGTTCCCACAGTTGGGATACAGGCCAGTGTGGGTTGGTAGATGTCACATTGTCTTCGAAATTTTGTTCCTAGGACATCCTGGTTTTCTTATGTTTTGCTTCACCGTTTCCGTTTTATAACATGTTCAATTTAAATATCCGGTACTGTCTAGTGGAATAAAACAGGTAACAATATTTTTGAAAAATGTATATTTTTAAGAACTCAATAGCCAACAATAAAATAAGGAAAACTCACGGGTCCCCTTCTAAACATTTAACCTAAGTACAGCAAAAAATAAAGACTGTTTTCCACGAGTTCACACCCTTCCTCACCGCAGCTCGGTCTAGCCTAAGCTTCACCCCATAGACGCCAATTTGCGGTAACTTTATTTGCTCAATAACAAACCGTTCTATTTTCTTTACACCAACTTAAACAGAAAACATTTATTACAAAGAACTTAATCGATTTTACCTAAGGGCAAACATTTATGCACCAGTTTAATCGTTACTTATACATTAATCTGCAACTTAGTAGCTTGCGATACAAATTCTTAATAAGCGAACATTCTTCGGTATAACCTGGCAAAATTAAGCCGTATTGATTGGTCCAGTAGTTGTACGGAGGCAGGGGGCATCTTAAACGGGTCGCGTTGGCCAGTTAATAGCAAGTTATTGTCATTAACGCCCCGGCAAGGAGCAATGGCTGGCACCTCCGAATTAATGGTAGTTTCCACTGTCCGAGGCACAGAATAAATAAATTTAGTTAGTTATTTTCCTGTAGTGGACATACTGATATGTTCCTTACGAATATTACCTATCTCCTACTATCCTACAAATATTATAAACTATCTTCCGCCCACGGCTTCGCCCACGTGGAAGTTGGAAATGATCCCGCGGGAACGTACTACCGGGACAAAAAGTTTCTTATGTGTTAATCTAGGCTATAATCTATCTGTGTGCCAAATTTTATCCAAATCCGTTCTGCTTTTGCGTGACTGTGTTACAAACATTAAATCATCTTCATAAACTTTCACATTTATTAATATTTTATAGTAGGAAGGTAGGATGTGAAAATTTGTATGTTTCTTACGCAATCACGCAACAACAGGTGAACGGATTTGGATGAAATTTTACACACCGATACTTTATAACCTAGATTAACACACAACACAGGGTCTTCTGACTAGCACCTCCACAGCGAGTGACAACCAAGGTGCGTCGTACTTTTCAGTTAACAATCATACTTAGGATACAAAGTGTCAATTAATTCGATTCTAAAATGCTAAAACACCACAAAAAAAATGATTAGTGCCATAAAAATCCATTTAAATTTTAAATTTTCATATTTCACGCGTAATTTGACGAAAACTCTGGACGCAGTTGACGCCATAATGCTCTGTGGTTATGACGTCAGTTTGCTGTGTAAACAAATGCGCTGATATTTTGTAAGATAATTGTTTACAATAAAAAAAAATGTTATTCTACTTATGGTTGGTTTGTTGTTCCTGAATGTAAGATATTATTTCAGTAAAAATTACTTTGGTTACGAAAATAATAAAAATACAAAGTTATTCAACTGATTGGTTAATACAGCGGTATGACGTAATAACGAGGTGGCTTATATTTCATAGAGTTCATAAAAAAAAAAAAAAAAAACTGAAATCTTCGACTTGAATTTTAAAATGTAGTTTGTTATTTCATGAACTAAAACTAACATTTTCCGACTGCGTTTTCCTACACTATCTCAATAATATATTTTTCGATTTTTTCTCTCATAGAGTAAAATACTCTACTGCGTTATTTACGTAGTTGAGCAGACAAGTTTTTCAAACATAATAGGGAATTTTCCAATTTGATAAAAACTATTTTAATTTGAAGATTGGGATGATATATTTATCAGTTTTTTTTTTGCGTTTTTAATGGAGAAAATGGATTTAAATCCATTTAATTTTATTTTCTGTTACATATTTCGTCCCAATCTTCAAATTGAATAGTTTTTAATAAATTGGAAAATATCCTATTAGGAAGCAATGAATTAGCAATAACTTCCAAAATGTTTCTGATTCTGTGTTTTGATTACACAATTAGGGTGCAGAGCTTCGTGTGATTTTTAAATTGATATTATAATTGTTACCTTTAACCCTTTTCATATGACGGCACGGTTGGCGTAGTAGTTAAGCGATTGACTGCTGTGCTGCGTGTCGCGGGTTCGTTTCCCGCACGGAACAAATATTGGTATGACCAATACTCGTTGAATAATAATAATATTCGAATGTTCGTTGTTCCGGGTCTGGCTGTTTGTGTATGTGAGTTTAAATGTCTATAAACGCACCCACAATACAGGAGAACTTCCTAGTGTGGGGCAACGTTTTTTAAAAGAAAAAAATAATGTTTAACAGCACATTGACTTTAAAAAAAAGCAAGGACGGCTGTGAACCAGCTAATCGATGGAGAATTGAAAGGACACCACTTCTATTTTATTACCCCTTTACCCAACCCCGTCAGTCACGACAAAATTCCCGTGTAACATTGGAGCCGCGCTGTTATAGGACCCGCTCTGTCGTCGTGGCGATCTCGCCCGCATACTTAGGACCATTAAGCATCCGACTAATGAGAGCCACTGCCCGTCTACACTCACACTTAATAAGGCGTCTGTATTGTTTGATGTCCCGATAGTCGTGTTAACTGAATAGTTTTGCGAAAGTGTGAAATTTTACGACTGGAGAGAGGGTTCGGTGCTTGTGCAGCCGCTCGGGCCGATCAATCAGGTTAAGCTACGCTTGACACGGTTAGTCCGAGGATTGGTGACCATCTCCGTGCCTCGGAAAACACGTTAAGCGGTTGTCCCGGCTGTCATGCGTGGATATTTGACAGTCGTTACGGATCGTCAGAAGCCCGAAAGTCTGACAAACCAGTATTACCAAAGGGTATCGCATTACCCAGGAACTGGGTTCTGGAGGTCAGATAGGCAGTCGATCCATGTAAAATACTGGTATTCAGCTGCATTCGGTTAGATTGGAAACTGACCGCAACTAAGTTGGGTTTGCATAAATTTAGTGACGGTGCGGTATCGATACGTTTTTTAAAACTTTATCGATACTGTAAACAGTCGATTGTTGTACAAATCAGCCTATTACAGTATTTATCTGGCCCAATAAGTCAAGTTTCAATCTTACTTAACCCCTCTTAACCCTGACTTTAGAGTAATGCCCTCATTGGAAATACTACTACTTGGAGTACATTTATCTCACCAAGAAGATATCGAAATTGCTTTGGTCACCGAATCGAGCATAAATGTTACCAAGTTAAATCATATTCGCAATTAGGAAAGACGCACTAAATGACAATAGCGGTGTAATCTTTAACATTTGCCATTCAAAGTTCGCGTGACCCATCACACGTCTGCCGTCTGACGCCAATTACTCATATCCATTGCGCTATCACTTGTGCTTTGACAGTCCTATTTAATACAATTGCAGCGATGGTAATGTAACAATTTAGTTTTGTCGCGTTTGCGTGTCTGTAAAAGTAACGTAAGGATAACATTAATGATGTCAGATACCTCGCAATAATTGTTTGATGTCTCGATTACCTCATAACAAAATTAAAATCCTGTTTACTGTCCTACTGCAAGGTACAGACGCCAGCACATCAAGTTACCCCAAACTGTCAAATTTTCCCAGTGGAACATGAACCATATGCTTATGTTATAAAGATTATTATGAATTAGATGATACAGATTGATGTAGCTTGATGTGCTGGCGTCTGTACACGCCTATTCTCGTACGGAGTTTAAATAAGCCGAGTAGGTGACTGCGTATAAGTTCGATTTTCCGAAGATTTTTGAAATCACTATTAATTGACAGGATTCTCTCATCTTAACCTGTCTACCAAGACTGACACTATAGTTTTCATCGGATTTAGACTGAGTTATAGGAAACTACCTGTCTTGAATCGCCTGCCCTGCTGGGACACAGGCCTCCTCTCAGTGAGAGTAAGTGGGCCGTTATCCACCACGCGGGTCCATTGCGGGTTGGTAGATGTCACATGTGTTCGAATTTTTGGTTCTAGGACATGCCGGTTTCCTCACGATGTTTTCCTTCACCGTTTTGAGAGCAGTGGTGCTAAAATTAAATGCACAAAGTAAAGTACCTGGGTTCGAACTCACGACTTACTTACCACTCGCGAGGTCAATACCTCTGTTAGATATTAATGAAATACTATTTTCAAAATCTAGCTAATAAAACGCAATTAACGATCACAATCGCCATCAAACAAAACATACAAACGAAAAAATATCACAAAAATATTACTGCATTTTTACACACACACACACACACACATTCAAACACATAAACAGTCTCCTTGAAATACCGTGTTAGTGTGGTACCCTAATTGCTTTTGTCATTAATAGTCGCGAATACTTCTTACTTGTGTATCGTACAATTAGTTATAATGATGTATAATTAGCTGGTTGTGTCGGTCTTTGTGAGTGTTTAAGTGTGCATGTGAGTAGGTGAGGGTGTGTGTGTGTGTGTGCTTAAATGCTCGCTCGGGAATGTTGCCTACTTACGTTTGCGGGTTCTTCTATAAGCTTTAATATAGTTACGTAATGTGGTGTAATATGCGGAATTAAGGCATTTTGTCTATTTGTGGAAGTGTTGGTATTTCATTATTTGGATAGGGACGCATTTCATATTTAGACTAGCATGATTTTGTGTCACAACTGTCCCAAATTGTGGCAATCATCTGTTGTTCAGCTCCTTAATGGCATATTTATCTGAAAATTATTAGGCGAAAAATTCTATCTAACCTCCTTATACATGTTATCACTCCCTAACGACAATAAAAATAAACTACGAAAAACACAAGTCAATGGCGTTTTCCCAATTATGTTGACGCGGCTTCCAGTCTATCCGGATACAGCTGAATACCAGTATTTTATATGAAGCCACCGCCCATCTGACCCCCACAACCCAGTTACTGGGTAATACGATACCCCTGGTAATTTGACATACTTTTGGGCTTGATTACCCGTAACGACTGTCAAAGATCTACGAATGACAGCCGATACCAACGGCTTAACGTGTTTTCCAAAACTCTTAGGGACCTCGATCTGTAATTTATGGTCACCCATCCACAAACCGACCACGGCAAGCTTAGTTTCGCCTTTCTTTAGACCCGTGCAACCGCACGGGTCTATTGAAAAGCGGTTATGCACGAGCCTCTCGAAACAACACAAGTATTGGAAACAAAACAAACCCGGTACACACCGGCGCAAAGGCCAATGCACACTGAACGCGTCGCGAACAATGCCGCGGTAAAATATGCAGCACCTCAGCGCGATCATAATCGAAACGTAATTAGCTGATAATGCATGCGTCGCGATCGAGCTCAACACTTAGATATAGTGTCCTATAGGTCACAATGGAAGGTCATGTTAATATTTATTGGGAACTGCGCGCTGCTATACTGGGCTAGATTATACTGTGGCGTAGCAAGGGCATCTTATTGTGATGTCATAAATGTGAAAGTTTGGAATGTTTGTTACTTAATCACGTAAAAATGGCTGAACGGATTTGGATGAAATTTGGCACACAGATAGTTTACTATTAGTAGTAGTAATTAGTAAATAAAGGCTCTCGCTGACAGGCGTAAAGCGATAGAGTAACGCGTCTCTCGGAAAACAAGTTCTATGAAACTTCATGTTGCATCACGTCGTCGCGTAGCACCGTCGTGTCGCGTTGCGCCTGTCTATGGGAACCTTAACTTTGACTTTGTCACATTCTGCATTACAAAAATTTGAAATGATCTCTTTATAGTGTACTAGGTTGCTCTCTTCTAACAATGGAAGTCTATTTTAATATTTATTGGACTGTGTAGGTACACCTGTCAAACGCACATGAAATAAAAATTAGAAGCGAATTAGAATTTGATTTAGCTTTCACGTATCTATTATTCGGTATGTTATTTTATCATTGAACTTAAATGGATGTGAATGTTTTGATAAATACCAAAATATTATTTAGTATGGAAAAATAAAGGGTAGCCATTTTTGTGGTTGTCACATTCGAATTATCAAACAGCATTCCTTGATGTCTTTCAATATCTTCCCGAAGTAAATACCAAAAGTCGACGCCAAAGAGTGACATTACCGTAAAGGCAATAAAGCTACGAAAAATACCCACACTTTTGCTTTGAAAATACAGTAATTCAGCATCATCATTTCAACCGAAAAACGTCCACTGCTGGATATAGGCGTACCACAAACACTGCCACTTCAACCGGTTCTGTGCTTGTCGCATCCAGCGGCAGATCATGAGTTCACTTTGTGCTCCCACAGGATAAACCGATCTTTCCAACGCTATATCTTCCGATACACGTTCACCATTCCAGAACCCTTCGGCCTCATCGGCCATCTGTAAGCAATTTGCCCTGCCCACTACCACTTAAGTTTGAAAATTCTTCAGGCTTTGTTGGCACTTTCTGATTGGATCGCGTGGGGTAGGAATCGTGTTATATGGTGCTTTCGCCACTGTAATAGATACTAATAAATATTTTCTATCACTATTTTCCCAATAGAAACAATTTCAGCTTTCCCAATTAGTTTCCTCACGAGATTTCTTAATAGGTAATTACCTGGCCATTGCAGCCAATATTAGTTGAACACCTAAGTGTGTCTCGGACTCAATGTAGACAGTAGTAATTATTACTCAATTCATTTAACACCTTCACATCGAATACCTTTAAATGAGCAATTCTTGTATATATACAGGATAAGTTTTTATGCTGATAATGATATCGTTTTAGACCACCCAACACAGAATTTTTTCGAAAAACTTGTGCGCTGGTGTTCTAGAATGATATGCTGAATTCCTGTAAAAACTTTTCCTGCATATAATCTGAAACTCGGAAACGGCTCCATCGATTTCAGGGGGTTTCGGGGGCGATAAAACGATATAGCTAGGTTCCATTTTTAGAAAACGTCAAACAAAAAAAATCCTTTTGGTCTTTAATTTCAATTTTTGCTCCAAATTCGCGTTTCTTATTTGTTGTTATACTTGCTCCGTTATTATGATAAATGTTAATTTAACAAAAAAACATTAATTAACTACTACCTATACATATACTGTACTGTACCTATTTTTCTGGTTAGTATTCATTTTTACCCATATAAAAAAAAATAACTTTGTTCCCATAGCAAAACCATCATCTTAGTAAATTCATATTTGTTATCTAAAAAACAAACTTTGTTCTCATAGAAAAGTTTTGTAACATTTTTTTTTAAATCAGCCTTTATAATGTCACCTTCGTAATTTCTCGTACTTCAAAACGGATGTACGTAATCGTCACCTCGTTAATCCCCATAAAGCATTAGCATATCGCTATAAGTCACTCTCTTGAGACACAGACACGCATCTCATTACTATTATTGATGGATTTCTTAGTAAATCATTATAATACACATATTTACTGGAAATACCTCGACACTTTAATCACATCTTAACCGCATAAATGTTGGGACGAGTTTATTTTGTTACGAAAATTATTGTGATTGTGAATTTAAACAATGTGTCGAATGTATTAATAGGATTGAGCATTTAGGATCCCGTGCCCACTTTTCCATGAAAAAAACAACTTTAACATGATAAGATTATACAGGCTGTAAGAATAAGTGAAAAAAAAATCAACCTGTATACGAATAACCTGTTCTACTTTCATTCAACTGCCGATTATTCTTAAACGACTGGACGAAACAGAAATAAATTACAACAACTCGTCTACATGACAGAATGTGTCAAACATAATTCAAGGATGCCAACACATTGTTTCATAAGAAAACATGTCTTGTTTCAACTCCAGCGCATACTTATCGTTGTTTCAAAAGAGAAAGTGATAATGGCGCTATAATTATTTTCGAAGACTCGAACCGTTTCATGATTTTTATTAATTACTAGCAGCGCTCCGCGTTTTCACCCGGGTAGTTCCCGTTCCCGTAGGAATACCGGGATAAAATATAGCCTATGTCACCCGAGGATAGTGTAGCTTCCCAACAGTGAAAGATTTTTCAAATCGGTTCAGTAGTTTCGGAGCCTATTCAATTCAAACAAACAAAAAATCAAAATATTAGTACAGCTTATTAGTTTAGAAAGTTATAGAAACGTTGGATTAAGGGGAATTGCTGGAACTTTGAATATTATTAGAAAGCCTGAACTATACTAATTATTTCATCAAATAGAGTCATTCAATAGAGTTATATGAACTTAGAGGCTTGTATTTATTGATTATTGCCTTTTGCCCGCAGCTCCGCCCACGTGAATATCGGTTATCGCATAAAGAAGTAGCTTATGTTCTTTTTTATATCCCAGGCTATGTCTCTGCCAAATTTCATGACGATATGTTCAGCGGTTTAGGCGTGAAAGCGTTACAGACAGACAGAGTTACTTTTGCATTTATAGTATTGGTAGGGATAATTCTGTAAATACATACTTGTTACGATCGCGAATCATATTTTGTTCAACTTAGAATGTGACACTAAGTTTTAAATTACAAAAAAACCTAAGAAAATTTTAATTTTGCGGCCTACCGTGGTGCTTCCAACTTAAGTCATACTTGTAAGGAAACAAATACAGGAAAAGTTTTTAACCAGTACGCAAACTCTAACCATGAATTCAGCTTTAACATTCTAGACCCCCAGCTCAGAAATTATTCGTCGGTTATATTTAAAAAAATCAGCTGTTCCATACATTTTGACCGCGTACCTAGGTATTGCACTTGTCTATGAAACAGCAGATTTTTTTTTGTATAACTGAGGAAACATTTCTACTCTACGGGGTCTAGAATTATGTGCTGAATTCATGGTTACAGTTTCCGCACTGGTTAAAAACGTACCCTGTGTAATGTTATGTAACGTTTACCTACCCTACCTACTTATCGCAAGTCATAAATGTCAACAGTTGAAAAGGGTAAAAGGCTCTATTTAGTGCCGATGTTGATACGCTTTTAATACGTTGTTGCCTTAGAAGTCGAGGAGTATTCTTTAAAGAAACATAACTTTTGGCTGGGAGAGACCGGACGCGGAAGGCAGAGGACAGGGTGTGTTTTTTGAGGTTGGGAAATCATCAAATAACTTCTCCCGCTCTGGGTGGAGCAGGAGGGCGTGTCATACTTTTACTGACTAAAACCCACCCGTGTCCACGGTATCTCTTTCGAAAAACCCGGACCCCTGGCAGTAGGACAGGGTATTATGGCGCAATATGGGAGAGGTCTATGTCCAGCAGTGGACTGCGATAGGCTGAGTTGATTGAACTTTTAAAAGTTTGGGGGGTTAAGGCATTTCCTCACCGGAGAATTTTGTATTCAGCTGCATTCGGTAAGACTGGAAGCCTACCTCAAAATAGTTGGATAAAGGCAAGTCTGATGATGAATCTTTCAAAGTCCTAACTGCCAAACTTATTGCTTAATTTCACGTGTCTGGATTAGAGCTCCTGCAGACCGGTGCGGCGTGACTCCATAAGATCAATTTCCATGAAGTTTTCATAGAAATTGTTCTATCTATACATACAGATAAATAAAATTGGAGTATCTGTTTGTAATATCAAAATAACCGGTTTTTACTAAATGCATATGGATGTTTACACGGTACATATAGCAAAATAACATTTTTTTGAATGTTTGTCTGTCTGTCTGTCTGTTTGTTCCGGCTAATCTCTGAAACGGCAGGGCCGATTTTGACGGGACTTTCACTGGCAGATAGGTGATGTAATACTTAACTTAAACTATTTTTTTTTTTTTTTTTTTTAATAAATCTATCATCATCAGTCTATAATGTTCCCACTGCTGGGAACACAGGAAGTCGCGGGCACCGCTAGTTAGTTATATTTATAGACCATAACAAGAACCTTCCCCAAACTTGGTTACCGAAAACAAACTGCCATGACCAGACTACGGAAGACATAATCCAGTAATTGAAACCTTAAAACAAATTATACAGGTAACAAGTATAAGTTACCGTGTATAAACGCATTATACAGTCAGGTACACATTCAAGCGATTATCATAACTTAACCCAGATTAGTATTCAAACACCTACCGCACGTTCGCAAGGAAAACATAATTATCAATAATGATCAGAAATTATACCACGTTGTAATCTATATTTAATTATATGAAATAGTTCCGTCCATATAAAGTATGTGGAGTGGAAGTCCTAGCCGTTGTTTTCCCGAAAACTTTGAACAGGGAATCATCATCAACATTATTTCAGCCGAAAGACGTCCACTGCTGGACATAGGCCTCCCCCAAGCACCGCCATTTCGACCGGTTCTGCGCTTCTCGCATCCAGGGGATTCTTGCGGCACCAGGACATCGGTCTATCTTCTGGGAGGCCTTCCAACGCTACGTCTTCCAGGACGCGGAACAGGGAACAGGCTTCTTTATTTTCAACACAATGTATTTTGTTATGAAACTACTCTTCAAATCATGAGTGAATAGGTTAATTCTTGACTAGGTTGCACCATTGTCAACTGACCATTACTTAACATTAGGTTAGCTGTTGGCTCAACGCGTCTCAGTCGATTTAAATTTAAAACTAGCATTTTCCAGCAGATTCGCCCGCATGGAGGTCGGAAATTATCCCACGAGTACGTACCACTGAAATAAAATGTATCATAGGCATTAATCCAAGTTACAAACGAAAAAAAAAAACAAATTTCATCCAAATCCGTTGAGCCGTTTTTGCGTGATTGAGTAACAAACATGTAAAAGTACAAATTTTTACATTATAAGATTAAGTAGGATAAGTTAAGTTGTCTACTCACTGACAGACAATGCGTGAACTAAGTAAACCACCAAGTACTGAAACATTTTTTTCTTATAATAAAATATCTTTCATAACGGGAGTGGAAAAAGCATTGTTTGAAAACCAACCCTTGTGGGGGTCAAACGGGGTTGAAGACATTGAAGTTCGTTCGCAAACGAAGTCGTTAGCAACAACTAGTAATCAATAATTATTGAAATCAAACAACATTGTAATGTATAATAAATTATAATCAGCATTCTGATATTCGAAATCAATATGTAATTTATTTAATACCCGACCTTGGGTCGGCTATTAATTATATTTAACAATTCACGATTATGGCATTCAAATTGCAAATTATGTGTTTTTTTTAATCGTTCTGCAATTATATGTCTAATTTTGGAAGTGTGCTAATTAGATACATAATTAGTATGTGGGAAGTTGTTTGTAATTAAACGTTTTTAATCTCGACACATAGATGTTTACGTGATGCAATTATCGTTAATGATTGGTAAAAATTTGAAAAAAAAAGACTGTTTTCATTTATTAATTGGTAATGAAATTATTCGCGCTTGGAATCCTTTGAGAGGGTTTTGGGAGAAACGGCCCGTAATGTTGTGACGTCATGAAGCTAGGCTAAGCTAAGAGTATTTACAACTTAATCTTCCGTTTGGTTCTGTTTAAACGATCATTTCACAACGGGGTATGTCATCGTCAGCCTATAATGTTCGGATCGGATTTAGACTGTGTTATAGGAAACTACCTGTCTTGAATCGCCTGCCCTGCTGGGACACAGGCCTCCTTTCGGTGAGAGGGAGTGGGCCGTAATCCACCACGCGGGCCCAGTGCGGGTTGGTAGATGTCACATGTCTTCGAATTTTTGGTTCTAGGACATGCCGGTTTCCTCACGATGTTTTCCTTCACCGTTTTGAGAGCAGTGGTGATGAAATAATTTACACAAAGTAAAGCGCCTGGCTGGGTTCGAACTCACGACCTACAACTCGTAAGTCGCGGCCGTTATCACTTGGCCACCACTGCTGATGGTGCACACTGGTATGATGGTGCCACAATTATCGTGTTAAAATACGATAATCGTAATAAGGTTTTACTATAATCTATCGATGTTTTTTTTTTAAATTCCATAACTGACTAATAAAACAATTATGTAATAAATAATTAAATAATAAAGATTAATTAAAAAAAAAAACTTTTTAATATGTGGATACACAAAAAAGTTTATTTAATTTAATATCTAACTTTTCCAATCCCTACTAATATTATAAATGCGAAAGTAACTCTGTCTGTCTGTCTGTCTGTCTGTTACGCTTTCACGCCTTAACCGCTGAACCGATCGTCATGAAATTTGGCCGAGATATAGCCTGGGATATGGGTAAGGACATAGGCTACTTTTTTACGCGATAACCGACATCCACGCGGGCGGAGCCGCGGGCAAAAGCTAGTTTGTAATAAAAGTATTTACCATATTATCATTATACAAAATCGGATTAATCAAATCATTTGCGGTTATTAATTTATGTAAAAGTTGAAATTTTTGATTACTTAATCCATTTAAAATGTCACAATAAAAGATGAGTTGATGGATGACGTGAATAACTTATTATGTGCCTAGAATCGTACCATAATAGATACGATTCGAATGAATTACTGGAGTTACGAAAATGAATGAAGGCTCTTCATTATAAATATTAAGAGCGCTGTCACAGGTCCACTAGCGCCACTCCTTTAAAAAAAATATTATCTCATGACTGAAAAGGAATTATGAAAAACGGCTCAATCAGCTGTCTCGGTAAGTGTGTCTAGAATTTTCTAATACCTTTTATAAAGTTACATATTGAGACACGAAGTAACAAAATACGATCTTGAGGAATGTGGCCGTTTTTCTTTAGTTCGAATTTTGTTGCTTCGTGTCTCAATATACTATAAGATTCGCAAATAACATAAGTGTATCAATGTCTCAAACCTACATTACCACAATCATACCATATCCAGTCGACATTTAAAACTCCGCGATCACATTCTATAACGCCATCGTGTTTGTGCGTATAATGTTTAACACGCATTTTAATTATGCTTATTAACAATTAAAGGCAATACACGAATGTAGGTCAAGTCGGTTAAAAGGAATAAATCAAGCACCCGGTATGATCTCATGAATTATCATGGAGATTTTATGTAGTTCTTACAACGTTGCTTATAAGGTTGATTTTCGTTTATCCATGGGTCAAGTTAGGTTAGTGAACGAGTTAAGGCCACGAGTATCATTACGTTTTATATTTAAGATCATTAAATCGGTACATTGTGAGAATACGTGATTGATATAAGTAGGTGTTATTGATATCCTTATGGGGATTTGCTTAGTTAACGGACTATTAGATCGATGGACGTTTGTATGTGGAGATGTGAGCTAGATTTTAATGAGGACTTGTCTTTTGGTCTGTCTGTCTACGCGTTTTACTTAGAAATTAATCAAAATGGAACGTAAAGATTATGCTGTAACACTATTTTCAAATAAACAGGGGGACCTCGTCATCGAATTCTATGTGAAATATGACATTATGCGGGGTGTTTCCGAACAAATAGGTACGACATTACACAGGTTGTATCAGAATAAATATTGCTCTATATCCTGTCTAGTGTTATATCTGTGTAACTAAATGTCAAAAAGAACAAATAATTAATTGGTAAATCGTAATATCCCTACTTACTTTCAGTTTTTTTTTTTTCTATTTATACAGGGTTATTGGAAAAACACCAACAACCTCTTAAGAGGTCATTGTACTCATCATTATGAACAACTTTTACTATGGGACCAAACCTGAAATCGCGAAACAATAATCAGCTATTTCCTACATTTTGATGATTTAAACGAACATAAATGTAAGGAACAGCAAATTTTTTTTTCGCGATTTCGGCTTTTGTCCCATAGTAAAAGTTGTTCATAATGATGAGTATAGTGACCTCTTAAGAGGTTGTTGGTGTTTTTCCAATAACCCTGTATTTTATTTTGTTGTTTATACTGTTTGTATTACTCAATCACGCAAAAACGGCAGAACGGATTTGGATGAAATTTGGCGATGAGGTGCACAGATAGTTTCTAACCTGAAGTAAGATATAGGATGCTTTATATTTTGGTAGTACTTTCCCGTGGGATGACTTTCGACCTCCACGCGATCTTAGCCGCTGCCAATAAGTAGCTAGTATACTCACAAAACGTAAACCAGTAATATAGCAACAAAAAAAAGAGGCCAAGTGCGAGTTGGACTCGCCCATGAAGGGTTCCGTAGCAGCAAGTAACATAATACGATTTATGACGTATTGCAAAAAAAAACTACTTACTAGATCTCGTTCAAACCAATTTTAGGTGGAAGTTTACATGGTAATCCAGTACAGTACATCATTTATATTTTTTAGTTTTATCATTCTCTTATTTTAAAAGTTACAGTTACACATTTTACCACTTTGGAAGTGTCTCTCGCGCAAACTATTCAGTTTAGAAAAAAATCATATAAATTATATTAGAAACCTCAATATCATTTTTGAAGACCTACCCATAGATACCCCACACGTATGGGTTTTTTTTTTTAGTTTTAGTTCTAATTACGGGGAACCCTCAAAATTTATTGTTTTTTTTTTTCTATTTTTGTGTAAGAATCTTAATGCGGTTCACAGAATTCATCTATTTACCAAGTTTCAACAGATAATACTTATATTCTTTTTTGCCATTTGGCTACGGAACCCTAAAAATGAGAAAGCACCTACAAACTACCGAACAGATAACAAGTAAGGATAGTTTCAGCCCAGTAAATTCGTTTAACCTCAAAAGTGAAAGAAAAGTTTTGCGCTCAAAAGCTTTTTTCGGCGCAAAACTTTGCTTGCATTGCAAGTCAGACATCAGTTGTAGTATTTTAGAGTTTTGTTACCACATGAGAAGTAAAAAGGGGATAGGTATGATAATCCTAACTTAATATTAAGTTTAAATGTGAAAGTTTGTATGTTTAGATTGTAGCGGCACTACAAATAAAAATGCTTCGCAACAAAAATCGAAAAACACAAAAAGAAAAGTGGCGCCATCTACAATGCCACAGGCGAACGATATGAGCAATTCTGCATCGCGCAATCAGAGTTTTCGACGGCACTCGAACATATACAAAAATCCCGACATCAACTGTAGGGCAGTTGCCCGGACCAGACACAATACCCGTCTGGTCGGAGGATCCTCCTTTACCAGCAAATGTATGAGTGAACTTTACACCCTGTTCCTCATACCGCCTAAACTGGTGACCCCGTGAAAGAACGTCAGCGCAGCCTTCGTGCAACACTTCGGCGTGACGTCATCATCAACATCAAGATCACTTCCTCAAGCTTTCGAGCGGCGAGTCACACAGCCAGCCAGCACCCTACGGCTTCAACGGGTATCCTGACCACCTGCATGCAGCGAACCGCATGCCTGGTCATCACCCACAGCCTCATCAGCAGCCATGGCCCAGCACACTGCACTTTCGGCCGGTCGAGAGCCCAATCTCCCGGTCGACGCCAGCAGTCAGCCTCAACCTCTCAACCCAGCGCTGTACCAGATCCGACTCACTGGAGCATAACGCAGCGCAACCCCGACTCACTGGGGAATCGTCGCAGACAGTTCCGACTCACCGCGAACTATGTGACACCCGGTTCCGACCCACTGGAACCACAACTGGCACTGGCAAGCATGCATAACATGCACTGACTCAGCCCACTATCGACCTCCGGTCTCCGGGGGGGAGTGATGTAGCGGCACTACAAATAAAAATGCTTCGCAACAAAAATCGAAAAACACAAAAAGAAAAGTGGCGCCATCTACAATGCCACAGGCGAACGATATGAGCAATTCTGCATCGCGCAATCAGAGTTTTCGACGGCACTCGAACATATACAAAAATCCCGACATCAACTGTCGGGCAGTTGCCCGGACCAGACACAATACCCGTCTGGTCGGAGGATCCTCCTTTTCAATAGAGGTATGAGCGGACTTTACACCCTGTTCCTCATACCGCTATAAGATGTCTGGATGTTCATTACTCAATCACGCAAAAATGGCTGAACAGATTTGGATGCAAATTGGCACACAGATAGTTTATTACCTGATTTAACACATAGGTTACTTTTTATCCCTGGAGGAAGTTCGCGTGGGATAATTTCCGACCTCAACGTAGGCGAAGCTGCTGGCAGAAGTTAATAATGATTAGATACAAACGAATGACATGTAGATACAAATGGGGTCGGCTTCCAGTCTAACCGGATGCAGCTGAATACCAGTATTTTACATGGAGCGACTGCCTATCTGACCTCCACAACCCAGTTACTGGGTAATACGATACCCCTTGGTAAGACTGGTTGTCAGACTTTCGGGCTTCTGACGACCCGTAACGACTGTCAAAGATCCACAAATGACAGCCGGGACCAACGGCTTAACGTGCTTTCCGAGGCACGGGGGTGTCTTGGTATGTAAAGATGGTCACCCATCCACGGACCAACCGCGGCAAGCGTAGCTTAACCTGATCGATCGACCCGCGCTATTGTTACTCAAATCAAATCATATCAAAATATTTTTATTTCATATAAACCTGCATGGGCACTTATGAAACGTCAGAAGCTAGGTGCACGGTTCCAAAATGTTGTTTCCTATGGAGAAGAGCCGGCAAGAAACTCCACGGTTACTCTTTTAAAAATGATTGGCTTTAACAATGTTTTCAGAGATAAAATGTATACTTGGCCACAAGCCCCTCTCGACATAAGATACAAATACATAGAAATATTATCATTAGTTTTAAGGCAAGTATCTATCAAATTAGGGATACGGCCTCCTCTCAGCGAGAGGGAATGGACCGTATAGTCTGTCACGCCGACTCATTGCAAATTGGTTAGTGTACTAGGTACTGTAAAAAAGATATATGTACTTAGTAAAACATTTGATATTAATAACTTTAAACTAGAAATACTTACTTAATTAACATATTGCACACGTCAATCTTCCTAGCCCGCGTTCTCTTTTTTCGGTTTCTATGTTGGGGTTGGCTTCCAGTCTAACCAACCTGATGCAGTAAGCAACAGTTACTGGGTAATACAGAACACTATATACCTTGGTAACACTGGTAATCTGAATTTTGGGCTACCCGTAACGACTCTCAAAGATCTATGAATCCCAGCTAAGGCCTGAATTTACTATGACCACTTACTCGTAACCAAGTCAATCACACACGATATCTGCTAATATCGTTTAACAATATCCACAAATTGCCAAAGAACATACATAATATTGCATTTCGATTCCTTACCGTTACATTGATTTCTAAAAAAACACGATATTGAAAGAGTTTGAACGTATAGTAAGATTCCGCGGGTAATCATGGTAACCATACAGAATTTATGCCCTGGACCAACGTCTTAACATATTTTCCGAGGCCCGGAGAGATCTCAATACGTTATCTATGGGTACCGATCCACGAACTGAACGCAGCATGCGTACTTAACCTCCGTCCTCGACCTGTGCAACTGTTAACATTTAGCCACGAGCCCCTCAAGTTATTGCAACGCATAATGCAAGAAAATGATTAATAATGGGTTTCGTTTTAATTAGTGTTGAGCTTATTTATTATTTATGTAAATATTTTACACCTGGTAAAAACCCTTGACGTGTTAACAATTAAATTGAATGGAAACGTGACTAATTATAAATATGTAATGTTCTTACAGAACAAAAAGGCATACTTAAGTCAGTATAATTAAGTTTACTTGAAATAAAACCTATTTATTACCTATACGATAATGACAACGTATTTGACTTTACTGCAACAGTTTTTTTTTATAAACTTTGTTTTATAGTAACCGGCCATGTATGACGAGCACCTATAATTGACACACTATAAACCACAATTTGGGACAAGAAGATATTGCGAAGCTTTCCGAACGCTGCCCAGCCGATTCGGATTCGACGATTGACGTCTTTCTCGAAATTGGACCTACCTAACTGGACAAGTACTACTTAAGTGGCAGTGGGCAGGGCACATTGCACGCAGAACAGATGGCCGATGGGGCCGAAAGGTTCTGGAGTGGCGACCACGTACCGGAAGACGTAGAGTGGGAAGGCCTCCCACTAGGTGGACCGATGTCCTTGTGAAGGCCACGGGAATCCGCTGGATGTGGGAAGCAAAAGACCGGTCGAAGTGGAGGAGCCTGCGGGAGGCCTATGTCCAGCAGTGGACGTCTTTTGGCTGAAATGATGATGATGATATCACAATCTTAATTATTTTGAAAGATATTGCTAGTCCATTTCTTCATTATTATCATCTGTCAAACTTTTTCCAAACCATGTTGGGGTCGGCTTCCAGTCTAACCGGATGCAGCTGAATACCAGTTTTTTAAATGAAGCGACTAGGTATCTGACCGCCACAAACCAGTTATTAGATAACATGATACCCCTTGGTAAGACTGGTTGTAATCCATTGCTTAATATGTTCAAACCTCACTATAGCCTGAAAATATTTCAAATTTTTCTATAGAGTTCCTAATCAAAAGTCATTTATTCAAACTAGGCTGAGAGTCAGCACTTTTTGAAAGACAGCCCCCCAAAATGCCCGCCCTTCACCACTTCCTAGTGCTATAAGCTGGGAAGAAGTGGAAAATTTCCCAGCAGCACAGCTGTCTGTTAAGTTAGAAGAACTGGATTCTATCCAATAATAGGTAAGTAATAACTACACTGTGGCATACCGGTTTGCTAAACGAAATAAGACCTTACGTAAATTATTAATATAAGTTCCGATCAATAAATTTTCCATAATAAATCCATAACCGGAGTCTGGACATGTGCAATTTATGCGATGTATACTAGAATACCGCTAACTAGACTGAATAATTTATTAAGTACAGCCAAAGGACTGTGATGTCGGTTTTGTGACGAAATTATTGATAACCTGGCCTATTCGCTCCAAGCTTCGTATTACTGTTGGATGTCTTAATAATATCTCCGCATAGATATATTGAAAGCAGTGGTGTCCCAGTGTTAAGGGCCAACTTACGAAAAGGTTCGTTAGGAACCCAGATAGGCGATTTTCTTAGTGTAAATTATTTCATCACCATTGCTCTCAAAACGGTGAAAACATCGTGAGGAAACGGGCATGTCCTAGAACCAAACAATTCGCACTGGGCACGTGTGGTGGATTACGCCCTACTCTCTCTCACAGAGAGAACGCCTGTGTCTGAGTGGGACCATTCTATAGAATGACTAGTTGGTTTTGTAAAAAGCCTCGGAAAACACGCTAAGCCCAGCTGTTTTTCGTAGATATTTGACAGTCGTTAAAGGTTGTCAAAAGCAGGACAGAACGTCAAAAAAATAAATCATTGAAATTTTTTGACGTTCGAATATCAAAATAAACAGAAATATTGTATTTTTTATTTTATTAGTATTATTTATACGTCACATTAAATTAAGCTAACAGCCATAATTAATTTAAAAAACGATCATATTAATTGTCAGTCTTGTTTGAACATTTGCAGAACTTTAAAACAGGTATTGTGTTAGGAAATAATACCTGTGACATGTTTTATTGTTCAATCCGCATTGATTAATGTAACTCTGTCAAAAATCAAATATATTAACTGGATTATCTGTGCCATAGCTTTTGGCCAAAACGTGATTACAAAAATGGAGAAACAAGTAATTAGCCCGGTTCGTACTCCAGTTATGTTTACTCACAATCACTTTGCTAAAGGTCAAAATATGCAAATCGCACTTAATTTCTTAAGTTGTTAATTTAATGGCACTTAAGTGTGTATTTTGAATATTTTCTAAACAATTTAATTCGTCTACATCCACCTTAATTAGAGTGATAGACAATAAAAATAAAAACTGTTCCTTAATTATAGCACGTTCCAAATATGTGACGAAAAAATGTAAACAAACAAAACAAAGTGACACCCACACGAAATATTATGCGGTGATTATATGGCGCTAAACTACAATCATCGTTTCAATAGAAAAAAATACAAAATGAGTACCTAACTACTGCCTAACTAACCTACTTTTCATAACAATTCGTAATTATAAAGCACACGATAAGTTTTTAATAAACGTTTTGAAAAAAAAATCTTTAATTGGTGAAATCGACTAAAATAACATGTTAACAATCAATTTTAACTAACTATTATGTTGAAAACTAATCGGACGGCCATAAAGAACTCGATAAAATTACAAAAGAAATCTATAAAATGATTAAAATTTTCTAATCGTGCCAATTAGGTGAATTTATGGTTTCACTTATAACAACCGCGTTTTACGGGTTACAAGTTTATAAAAGTAGTCTCAAGTGCGTGAGGAAATACTCTTTTTATACTTATTTTTTACAATGTAACGCTATTGAGCTATTATTCTCTCGATAAACGTGGAAGAAGCTGCCTCGCTGACAAGACGCGGCCCGATAAGTGCTCAATGAACGTTTAAAAACAATAACGATTGCATCTAATAGCGCGTTAATTTCCACGTGAGAGAATCAATTTCTATTGTTTTCTCATGAGTGTTGCCATAGTTTGCACTGTCATTCGTGCAAAAACTGAAGCAGGATTGAAAATCCTTTCTATTTCAATTTAGTCTAATTTAGAAGATTAAGAAGCTTAACACTCGATACGCCTACACCTTAATTATTTTTGTAAAATATTTTTAGGACCACAGTTAAGAAAGGTTCTAATAAAACAGGTCCCTAATCACAGCGGATTATTTTCCAATAATAATTAATAAAATTGTTACAAAAGCCATCCAAGATGGCGTTTAGGGAAAATAAATTCGAATTTGGACTGGTAATTCTATGTGATTCGAATTTAGAATTAAGCGCGCGCGACGCTACGGCGCGCACATAAGTGCCCCTACACACGTACCCACACAAAGCTCCGCACACACCCCAATGCTCATAATTTGCTGACAAGAAAACAAAAAAGGAAAAAACTCAGCACCCGTTCTAATTAGGTCGTCGAGTGAGAACAGGGCGTTCGTCAGCACAATAATAATTAACACTGGCTGTAATGAAGCGTACCATAAAAACTAATTGGAGACCCTACGATCGCTGTGTTGTGTCGCGAGGGTGAGAGAGAAGTTCTCTACGATTTCGATAGGTTCGACTTTTTTGGTTCCGCTCTATTCATTCGTGGCACGAAAATTAAATCATAACCAAACCAGCGTTACTTACTTTGTTATCTATATCCTACCTACACTGTACTTTTAATCAACTTGAATCAAATCAATTAATCAACGTAGTTGGCGACGCAGTAATTTTAATTAGAATCTTCTTAATGTATTTATTATGCATAAATTATTCTCCGCTAATGGTTACATGCGCTCAATTATTCAAAAAAGCAGTCAGTAATAAAAGTTTAGATGTCAACAAAGAATGATGGAACTACAATAATTACTGTCAATAACGATTCCATTTTTAAAAGCACGCTGTATTCAAAAACATTACATTAGCTTAGTCACGATGAAAAAAAAAACTAAACATCAAAATGTAATCGATCAAAGCTAGCTAATGCAGTAAACATTCAGCCAGCGAGTATTTTAAATCGAAAAGCTGACGCGAACTGCCGTCTATCAGCTAGTTGAAAAGGGAAATCAGTCAATAATGCACTAATTTCCCTTCCTTAATGGCGCAGTCCGGCCCTCTACTCAGACACTATTACGACACAGCGAGTTACTGTTTAATGTAATAACTTGGTACACACTAGGAACATTTTCATGTAAAGACTTTAAACTTTTACGAGTTTCAAGGCTCGTTACGGATTCTTATTTGATGGTACTTTCGTAATTATTTTAAGTGATAATTGCTGTAAAATTGGCACTTAGTTTTAGTTTTTTAATGAGAAAAATGAGGGCTTGTTCCATTGCAACTTATAATTTGCTGGCGTCGTTACCTATGTAAAATAACTATTAATATTTATAAGTAAACTAGCTGACCCGACAGACTTTGTCCCGTCTTAACTATGAATATTGAATTCACATTGGTATAATATTAGAAAAGTTTATATGGTCGTTAAGTTTTCTTAAATATTCTAATGTTACGCGCAACTTTCCAAATTTTTTTTGTTTCATAAGAACCTCTGACAATACCAAACACAATAAAAAAAGAAATAGGAAAATTGGTCCAGCCGTTCACGTGTGATGCCGTGACCAATGGAAATAGGAATTCATATATGTATGTATACAGATAACACCTTATCTCGGAGAGTCTCTTCTTTGATTAAGAATGACAACCATAATCACCGTAGTGATTATCTTTGTATATGGCTATCTATTCGTTTACATGCAAGAGCCTTACTTTAATGTTTCTCTTTATCTTAAGTGTCATATTTTTTATTTATTTGTAACTGACAAATTAATTTTGCAGTTGTGGCCCAATGTTGTCGGCCCCAGCTTCCGAATAGGTCGTGAATTCGAACCCAAGCAAACACTTTACTCGATGTTTTTAATTACATCACTAAAAATTTATCTCAAAACAGTGAAGGACAACATCGTGAGGTAACTGGCTTAGAACCAAAAATTTGAAGACATGCGACATCCACCAACACGGTGGTGGATTATGGCCCACTCCCACTCATAGGAACGAGGAACGTTAAAAGCTGATTACATTATGCATCAATTTAAACACAATTAAAAAAAATAAGTCCCTTATTTATATACTTTGCTTATTTTTAATGAATGATTAACATCGTTACTTATCATACATTTATGAGGTTTAAACGCATCTTAACTTAAAGCAACGTTTATAAAAAAGGCGTAGCTATAATGTAAAAAATATTGTCAAAAAATAGAATCACCCAGCAGCTACATATGTCCACTTAAGAGTACATCATTAATTGAACTTAAAGAATTACAGTTCTCCAAAGTCAAGACTAACAATTAAGTTGTATCGAAAGACAGTTAAATGACCAACAATTGTTAAGTACCTACTTACTTATGTGCAATAGTTACCTCGGCTGCTAGTCAAACACACATGCCGTTTTCATTTGACATGTCTGTAGTAATACCACATTATTGAACGAGACGTCAAAACGTCATTCGTTATACGATAGGCTATAATTGCTGCGTTACGTTAAAGACTTAGTAATTAGCAGGAGTAAGGTAGGAAGTTGAATGGGGAAATTGCTAAATGGTCCTGCTGTTTTGAATCGAGAGTCGTGCTTGTCTTTTGCTTATATAATTTGTATTAATAATGAGGGGCTCGTGGCTAAGTAATAGCAGCCACACGGGTCGATCCATCAGGTTAAGCTATGCTTGCCAAGGTTGGTCTGTGGATGGGTGATAATCTTTACATACCGAGACTCCTCCGTGCCTCGGAAAGCACGTTAAGCCGTTGGCCCCGGCTGTCATTCGATGATCTTTGACAGTCGTTACGGGTCGTCAGAAGCCCGAAAACCTGACAACCAGTCTTACCAAGGGATATCGTGTTACCCAGTAACTGGGTTGTGGAGGCCAGAATTATAAGCCGTCGCTCCATGTGAAATACTTGTATTCAGCTGCATCAGGTTACACTGGAAGCCGATCCCAACATAGTTGGGTAAGACGAGGTATTCCACTAAGGGCACTGATTTGAACGGCACTTCCTCGAACGGCACCTGAGCACTTCCAGTTAAATAAGTGTTATGTAGATGAGGTTTTTTTGTTGTTGTAAAATCGTAATTTAAATTTTACTTATGAGAGATTGTACTGTTTACTTTTTCCGTTTTCTTTCGAAATTATATTAAAACTAGCTTCTAGCAGCTACTCTCAGTATCATTTCCTACGAAATGTATGTGAAGTGTTTTGCGATTTCTAACTTTTCTAGTAGGTACTCAAACCTCAGTTGGTCCAAAATGAGAAAAAAAAATTGCACATATACGCACTGACTACGTTTTTTGAAAAAAACATCTTTCACGAAGCAGGCTCCTAAGACCATTTTATTGTAGCGACAACGATTAAGGTTGGTACTTTATCCATCCCATGACTGACGCTTACCTCCATAAACGTATAGGATGATGATAATAATTTAAAAGGTTAAAACTGTAACCATCTGCAATATTTTGGCTCGTCTTTTTACAATTGCAATATTGCTAAAACTGACTAGATTTATAAGGACTATCCATATTATAAAGCATTACGATCACGGTCGAAAGCGCACTAGTTCGTGGAGACGGCTATTTGCCTAAAAAATTAGCATTATGATCATGACGCGCGTACGTCCTCATACGCCCCCTTGCCACAACTCCTGTTTTTTTTTAATATTTCTATGGGAATTTCTATACAAAATCTAGCCGATAGTTTTAACATATTATAAACTGTTTGTAACGGACAAAAAATTATATTTGTGCCGATTGTTCCCAGAACTAGCGAAAATTATTGAAAAAATAAACAACGTTCAGTTTTGACTTTGCTACGATTTCATTATCTTTATGTTAGTATAGATAAGATTTAACATTTTTACAGTAATAACACAGCCATGATAATTATGCATTACTTTAAAATTTAACTTATCGCATAGTAATCGCAGTGTATTAGGCGCCTTACACACTGCCGACTAATACCCACGTAGGTAAGTGGAAGGCCCAATTATTTCCCCATTAGAACTGTTACAGGAAAGAAATTGCCTATTTAGATTATTAAAAAGTAAGGTTTGGTAACGATATTTGAGTTTTGTAGCGGTTTCATTAGTTTCAATACTTAGTCATATTTCGAACTAGCTTTTGCCCGCGGCGCCGCCCGCGTCAGTTATCGCGTAGCCTATGTCCTTCTCAATATCCCAGGCTATATGGAATACATGGAATATATGGAATACCTCGTCTCTGATAAATTTCATAACGATCGGTTCAGCGGTTTAGGCGTGAAAGCGTAACAAACAGACAGACAGAGTTTTTTTCGCAGTTACTTAGTATATCATCGATAATATTATATTATTATCTATAGTAGGGATTATGTAGGTATACATGCGAAAGTAACTCTAGCTATCTGTCTGTATGTTACGCTTTCACGCCTAAACCGCTGAACTGATTGTCATGAAATTTGGCAGACATAAAGCCTGGGCTATGAAGAAGGACATAGGCTACTTTTTACGCGATAACCGACATCCACACGGGCGAAACCGTGGGCAAAAGCTAGTATTTCCATACATTGTGTTCGCTGAATTGTAGTCGCTCCATGTAAGATAATAGTAGTCAGCTGCATCCGGTTAGACTGAAAGCTGACCCCAATATAGGGAAAAGGCTAGGTAGACTGATTGTGTTATGAGGACATACAAAGGTGCATGCATACGATACTCTACCCCTTTCGTTCGGGTCTTAACGTAATCAAAAACGTACCCAGCGCCCATTGGATCGAAAACCGCGCTTAGCAAACTAATGGATTTTACCGACATACCTAAGTAAGACTAAGTTCAAGGGATAAAGAAAGAAAAAATGTTTATTCTGCACAAACAAAACGCACATTACAAAAAATAAAATAAACTAATAAACATAAAATGCACACATACAATGTGGACAAAAGTCCCGTATTCAAGTCTAAAATTTACACATTCAAAATCAAAATCAAAATATTTTTATTTCATAAAAACCTGCATGGGCACTTATGAAACGTCAGAAGCTAGGTGCACGGTTCCAAAATGTTGTTTCCTATGGAGAAGAGCCGGCAAGAAACTCCACGGTTACTCTTTTAAAAATGATTGGCTTTAACAATGTTTTCAGAGATAAAATGTATGGGAGGACAGTGCAGGCCTGTCAATAAGTACCAGGTACTTAGACGAATACGGATACGAATACGAATACGTCTGTAAGGCCTACAACGTTCTCCCATTCACAATATGTAAAATAATCTACATAAATAAAATGAACCTAATTAAACATAGTGACATGATTAACATGACAATCACTAAAAAATAGTCGATATTAAAATTGATGTATAATGTCAAATAATGACGAGAATATGTCAGCATTGTAAAAATAAAAAGAATAAAAAAGAACATTGAGAGCAGTTAATAGACTTTCACATACATAGTAATGCTGTTAATGAGGTACCAGGGAAGCCACATGTGCAGAAGGAATTAATGCCAAACTTCCCTGTCTTCAACGTAGTCTTTTATCTTATAATATGCTTTTTTGATAAGGACACGTTTGATGTGCGTTTTAAACTTTCCATCGCTAAGTTCTGTAACTGACTTTGGCAACTTGTTATAGAAGCGGATCAGCATTATTGTCCATTGACTGTCAAATGTCAATGGAACCGACCATAGACCCCAAAAATGATTAGCGCGCTGATAGAAGGTGGTTTGTGTTTTATCAGCGGCAAGGAAGGTCCTTTTAATTCAGGTGGTCGAAATGTGGGCCCATAAACCGGCACATTAAGTAAGGAAACGAAGATGGATAGCGATTTATATTAAAGCTTCAGACTTTTAAGTGTCATTTTTTAGATTTGGAATTGATTCTATAATTATGTAGGTTATTTTTACAGTCAAATATGTCGCATGAAATAATTTGGCTTGAAAACTGAGGTCTTTTATGTACAAATATATTTTGGAATTTGATAAATCAGGATATCCCTGAAACTCCTAAATTTCTTACAGAGGGTAAAGTACTAATCTGTACTTTTATATTATTAATATTATAAAGCTGAAGAATTTGTTTGTTTAGTTTAACGCGCTTATCTCAGGAACGACTGGCTCGACTTGAAAAAATATTTTAGAGTTGTATATGCCCATTTATCGAGGAAGGCTATATAGCATCACGCTAGGGCCCTTAGGAACCGACAAAAAAGAAAATAAGGCACGAATACGAAGTACTCGCAAGGCCAGACGATTCGATGCGACGGGGTGGGTCGGGGTAGCAAGAAATTTGACACAGACGAAGTTGCGGACAGAAGCTAGTTATTTATAATTTTTGGGCATACTTCATGTCCCTGAAAATATAATATTTACTTCTTTTTAAACTTGAAATATAAATAAAACTTTCGCGAAAAAAATATAATAATGTGAGAAAATCAAAGGTGTAAGTTGGCTTGCCTTTTTCTATACAGGGTAAGTTTTTATCCAGTGCGCAAACTGTAACCATGAATACAGTATATCATTCTAGACCCCTTACCGCAGAAGTTTTTCGCCGGTTTAAAAAAAAAATCTGCTGTTTCATACAAAAAATGCAATACCTACGCGGTCAAAATGTATAGAACAGCAGATTTTTTTTTTTTGTATAACCGGCGAGAAAATTCTGTGCTAGGAGGTCTAGAATGATATGCTGAATTCATGGTTACAATTTGCGCACTGGTTAAAAACTTTTCCTGTATCTGTTTTTGTCATACTTTAACAAAATGTAACTGCAAAAGAAAAAGATTTTGTTCAGCAAAGAGTCTTTTGTGCCCGGTTGATAGCGATAGGGTCGCCTCTTATTACATGTTACTTAAACATACCAGGCGGATTGTGGGTGTAATAGGTTGCAGACGCCAGCACATCAAGGTATCCCAAACTGTCACATTTTCCCAATTGAAAATGAACCTTATTCTTTTAGTTTTAACGTTGAAAAACTATCAAAGAAATTTGACAGATTGCGGTAGCTTGATGTGCTGGCCTCTGTACCTCTGTCTAACCCTGCGTGGAAAACAACCCTCGTGTTATGTTTATATTCCCAACAAAAAAAAAACATTCACAACGAGGTTCCCAGTTTCATTCCCTACATAAGTAATACGTCACGAAAAAAAAGGAAAACACATAGAAAGAAATACATCGTCATCTGCCTAGCCTTTCGGTGTTAGCTTCCAGTCTAACCGGATGCAGCTGAATATCAGTATTTTACATGGAGGCGACTGCCTAACCGTCTGCCTGCCTGTTCCTTGTGGTGCCGGATGTAAAGAATAGCACGATCCCATTTCTTCCCGTGGGTGTCGTAGAAGGCGACTAAGGACTAGAGAATGGGCAGCAGCGTTCTCTATGCATATTACCACCATACGGCGATCACCAACCCGCCTGCCTAGCGTGGCGATTATGGCAAACCCCCCTATTTTTTTCTTTGGGAGGCCTGTGTCCAGCTTTGGACGTCTATCGTCTGAAATGATGATGATGATGCCTGCCTAGCTGACCTCCAAAACCCAGTTAGTTTCGAGCTTCTGACGACCCGTAACGACTGTCAATCAAAATCAAAAGTCATTTATTCAAACTAGGCTGAGAGTCAGCACTTTTCGAACGTCAAAATTACATAAGACAGTCCCCCAAAAACGCCCACCCTTCGACACTTCCTAGTGCTTTAGCTGGGAAGAAGAAGTGGCGCAACAAACTCCCCAGCAGCACAGCTGTCTGATAAGTTGGAAGAACTTGATTCTATACAGTAATAGGTAAGTAATTAAATTTCATCAAAAAATGGAAATATCAATATTAAAAAAAATGGTTTATACAGTCAAATAAAATAAACAATGCTATGGAGTAACTCATATAACCTGTCAGTAGGTAAGCTAATTCTGGTGAAAGAACACAAACGTTGTCTTGAGTTAATCACAGCGACCAACAATTCTTATCGTTTAAGTAGTCGTTGATTGAATAGTATGCCTTCGAACAAAGATTTGATTTTACTTTAGCTTTAAACGCATTAAAATGTAAATCTAGCAAAGAAGAGGGAAGCTTGTTATAAAAGGTGATACCGAGCCCAATGATCCACGAATGACAACCGAGACCAACGGCTTAACGTGCTTTCCGAGGCACGGAGGGGTCTTGGTATGTAAAGATAGTCACCCATCCAAGAACAAACCGCGGCAAGCGTAGCTTAACCTGATCGATCGAACCGTGACGCTACTTTTACTTAGCTACAAGTTCCATAGAAAGAAATAGGTACCTATAAGCATCAATTAAACCTACAGTTCACAATTAAAATAATGGCTGTCACACCTATGAGACAATTAGTTCGTAGGAAATAAATTTTATGTTTTGGTCGCAGTCCACCGTGCTTAATTAGAGCTAATCAAAAAAACTTAATATACCATAATGGTACGTAATAGCTGTTTTAACGCGGTCTCCTGATACGTTGATAATTATAATGTATGCTAATTATACGAGGTTTGTTGTGTCATGCTAGTTTCTTTGCCATTGTTACGAAATTTTAAGTAATTACACCCATTTTATTTTTCATTTACTTGTGACAATTACTGAAACATTTTTTTTTAATGAAAATTCTAGGGGAAAATTTGTTGAAAACGTCACGTTTACTGTCGATTTGTGTTTTATTTGATGGAAATGTTAACGGAAATTGATATGCCTTTCGATTCTATGCATAGATAACAAAGCCTTAGACTACGGAAATCCTGGCTGGAAAAAATGGGAGTTAAGAATTTTAAAATTCGACAAGTGACAGATTCCTTACCTACAGCCTTCCCCTTAGTTTGTCCATATTTAACATTGTATACGAACTTTTTAATTAGGCAAATGTATATGAGTTGTTATCTAAAAACTGGCTCAAGTACGAGTCGGACTCGCACACGTAGGGTTTCGTAACACAAGGAAACAAACGCCGAAAATAACACTCTTACCCTCATATGTAGACCCCCTTTAATTTCTAGTAACTTCATTTATTGCAATAGAAATACACTCAGTGAAAATGCATCATATATTACGGTTGATAAGACAGCCCGTTGCTAAAACCACCGATAAAAACACGTTTCTTGTTTGGAGACCTCTTAAAATTTTAATGTAATTTAATTTTTACTATTATACTTAATTGTTATTTATAGCAACAATAGTAATACATATAAGTTTAAAATAAATTTAACATAATAACATTTTAAGAAAAATGTTATTTATTTAGAAAGTAAGTTTCATTGTTATTTATTTTAGTTTTTTTGTAATTTTTAGTAAGAAATATAAGGCTTTTTTATTTTTATTATTTTATTAATAATACACGCTCTGGAAAAGTTTCAACTGTCTACATTACGGTTCATGAGATAAAGCCCGCTGACAGACAGATGGACAACGCAGACTGAATTCCGTTGGCACCCTTTTGATACGAAACCCGACAAAGTATACTAATGTACCTAGGTACCTACCTTCTAATTTTCTCCCATATTTACGTTCTCAACGAAAAATTAATAAGAAAAAAAAACTGTATAATTTACCGCACATTGTTAAAAATCTAAACTAACTACGCCATAATAGGGCTGTGACGTAGTTCGTGTAAAGAGCGGTGGCGGGTACGACGTTCTGCCACGAGGACGTGGAGTGAAGCAAAAGAATTGTTGTTTGTTGGCAAGTTTCCTCATGTTTAAGTAGGGATTCTATTCTCGACACCTTTGCTTTGGAACTTTATTTTCTCTGTTCCAATTTTGAGGAATTTTACTTCCTTCTTTTTTTTTCTCGCAATTCATAGGCTTTCAGTTACAAGCCCAACACTAGTTGCTTAGTTAAAGTCACTTTTTCTATATAAATAAAATTATTGTTTGAAACTGAGTCGCCCTGGCTGGAGGCTTTTAGTTTACTAAAAATGCCTTCACATGAAAGTCCGGTTGAACAGTCACGGTCTCTCAAGGTCAACTGCGAGATGCCATTCACAAAAAAAAAAGTGGAAATGAGTCGTTGCCGTTGGCCTAGTGGTGGCAAAGCGGTACTGCTGATCACACCGTCCTGGGTTTGTTTCCCTGCTCGGGCTAAATATTATTAGGTTTTTCTGTCAGGATTTTTTTCCATAGTAGCCCGGATTCTGTATTTGTACCCGATTGATGACAAAAGACTCGCCTCTATTACATGGAACATAACTGTCGAAATCTGGGTGTTCTACACCTCTGCCTAGCCCTCCATGGATTATATTACAGTCATGATGTTAGATTATGAAACTATTAAGTATGTTTCTAAACACGTGTTTAATATAGCCTCAAAATAAAGCAATTAAATAAAAATAATTAGGCAGTAAAAACACTAGCACAAATTAGTTTACACTGCAATTGACGCGATCGGCAAACAACAATCGATTAAGTCGACTAAAAAGAGATGCACTTAATTATATCGCTGTCTCTCTCTCCCACTGAACATCAAAGTTCATTGCACACCCTCTGAACTTAAAAAAAGAGTTTAATTTGCTTACCAACGACTTGCTATATCGTATAACTAGACTGGCAATTACGGCTAATGATAATAGCCTTTATTACTTATGTAGTTATGTCCATTATGTTATGTTGGCGTATTGTGAACATTACCGACTACTTGCGTCTACACACTTGTGTTGTTAAGTATTGCCGGTTTTCTTTTGTTTTTCAGGAATTGTTTCCCTGAAGAGTTAGTCAGAAGTGTGCCTATTACCTAGACTGCTGTCCATTAACTAGACAGGCGTTAAGCCCTAAAAGTTGTTTCCAAGAAAATGGCAAAAAACACGTGAATCGTTATTTCTTAAAACTGTGATATTTAACGTTACTGATTGTAGACAACATCAATTGATATTTCTTTCTGTTTATCCTAAAGAATCCTTTCCAGTTAACGGCCTACAAACTCTCATATCTTGAGAACTATTTGAATTGTAAAAATGTTTGTTAGACAGAAAGATAGAGAATTGTGAACTCTCTTAGATTCTATTAAAAAGTAAAAATTTACCAAGTGAGTTAAGTTAACTCGTTTCTAGTTAAAGGACGGCCGACCCACGTTTCGCCAGTTATGTACAACTCCATGTGATATAGGGGCGAGTCTATTGCCTTCAACCAGCCATTAATTCCAGGCTGCTAAACACTGAGAAAATCCTGATAGCAAAACCCAATAACACTTTGCCCCAACTAGACATCGAACCCAGAACCCATGCTCAGCAGTAGAACTTGCAACCAGTAGACCAACGAAGCAGTGATTCGCAAGAGTTGAAAATAACTTGTACAGACGCCAGCAGATCAAGCTACTCCAAACTGTCAAGTTTTCCTAATAGAACATGAACCTTATGTTTACGTTATAAGGTTGAAAATCTATCAAAAAAATTTGACAGATTGGGGTAGCTTGATGTGCCGTTCTGGACGTCCGTGGACAATGCGATGACGTATGTCATAATTTGTCTAACCAGGATTTTATGTAAGTTGCTTTATTTTGAGCATCATCATCATCATCATTTCAGCCGAAAGACGTCCACTGCTGGACATAGGCCTCCCCCAGGATGGGGGGTTTTGTTTGGGTTTTATTTTGAGCATAATCAGCCTATATTGTGCCCACTGCTGGGAGACAGGCCTCTGTGAGAGGAAGTGGACCGTATCCACCACGCGGGCCCACTGCGGGTTGGTAGATGTCACATGTCTTCGAATTTTTGGTTCTAGGACATGCGGCTTTACTCACGATCGATGCTTTTGAGAGCAGTGGTAATTAAATAATTAACACTAAGCAAAGCGCCTGTCTGGGTTTGAACCTACGACCTACAGGCCACCACTGCTCAAGTAATTAGTTTTAATTGAAATAATGAAGTAGAAAATGCCATTCCCAGTTGAATATTAGTCACAACAGCAAATTCATAGAGCTGAATATACATAAACTAATAATAATAAAACTGAGCTAATCAAAACTCATAATGTCAAGTCTGAATAGTGGGAAGATACTAGTCTATCTTCTCACTACCACTAATAATACATCAACAAATTAATATTGACCTGCGAATGGTATCGTACTAAGTATTTTCTAGTATACTTAATACTAACAGTAGAAAAAACGTAAGTAATAAGATCATTAAGACAGATGCACATACGCCCTTTGTAGAACTGTCGGGTCGCTCGCTGTATGAGACATTAAAGTCAATACGTGGACATACCCAGGGTAACAAATTAGCGCGGGTGGCAAAGGCGGTTCAACATTCGACGCTATTTACCATACGTGGGCCTACTATTTTCATGGTTTTTTTCGTCGAGTTTTTACGCCATTTTCCGTGGCCCCACCGGGCGACCGGCCCACGAGCGAGGCCTTCTTTTTTTAAATCAGTAAATTGCATATTTGAAAAACTACTGCACTGTGCACAGTCGGCGGGATGTCGATTGAACAGGTGTACTTAGTGAGTTTCGGCTGTTGACTCTTTACTTCGATGTGGATGTCGAACTCGTATATCGATAATCGAATCGTATTTACTTGGCTTTTCAATAATTTACGTAATCCGAAAAAAGTTTTAAGTCGAAAATCAACTTACTGAAATAAAAATGGTGTTTAATTCCCTAAATAATTATTTAAAGCATTCAATGATTTCTAAAACGCAGTATAATTTCTTTTGTCTTAACATTACAAAAGCACAATAATTATGAACGCACTAATTGCGTCGTCGATCAAAATTTTAAATAGAACATAACAATGGTAGATTGAAAAATTTAAATTTAGACGATTATGTCTGAACAATCGAGTGTGAGTTGAATCGAGTCGAGTGCCCACGCGCCGCGCTGTGGGGGTTGGGTTGATTCAATATCGGTATCCCTATGACGTCAGTTAAGTGTCGTAAACCTGAGGGTTACTGAGTATTGTGTGAAAAAAAAACAGGAGGCATACATACTCTTTTAATAATTTATATTACATCATCATAAAATATCAACGTACTTTCTTTCTACCAATTTCATCGGTCTGCAAAGTAAATACTGTTTGAATTACGTAATGAAATTGTATAAATCTATAACCCATTTTCTTTTAGGAAATTTATAGGTTGAGTAAATTAATTTCGCTCACATAAGTACCTACACCACCATTACTCCAAAAATATGTAAATTCCAGCGTACAAAGTCCGCCCAAAATTAAAATAATAATTGAATCCATAAAAAATACTTCATTACACACACAATTATACCGGATACGGTGATAGCTACAAATATATCAAAGTAGATAACATCGACTGAACTAATCGACTTTGTTAATAACAACGCTTAACTCCATAAAGTTCCAGCGCTAAGCTGTAGGCCCCCAAAGCACAGCATAATGCTGAGTGGAAGCCGTTTTGTCCCAGTCACGACATGCAGCTGCCGAGTATTTCTTCGGGGCATTTCCCGTAATTTTAAGAACGTTCACAGTTTGATCTTAGTCGCAATCTGTCAAAAATACCTCTAATTTCCCACCATTTTTGACAAGTTTTTGACATTGATTGTCGCTGAGATTTATTTAGTTAAATTATTCCCAACACAACTAACGTGATGATGAGATCGCGACTAGATTTGGAACATTTTGGTTATGGAAATTGGTCTTCGGGTCTGTGCTTGCAAATAAGTATTGTTTTTTTTTTCTTTTCCATTCATCTTGACTTATTTATTTTTGTGTGCACTTTTACTTTTTTGTGACAAATTAACCAATTTTTCTTTCCAAACCCAAACATAAATTAAATAAAAACGACCTAAGTAGGTACAAACGAAAATTCTAAAAGTAGCTATGTACTGACAGAAACATTTCGATCGTTGATCACATCTGTAATCCTGTTACAGAGCGATAAATGAAACGTAATTGAAAGGAAATTACGCAATAAATGGGAGGTTATTATTGAATTTAATGTTAAATTAATCGTAAGCCCCCTTCCTAACCATCTGTCGTGTATACCCCCCACTGAACAACCGTTTTATATTTTCGAGATGTACTCTCGATGTTACAATGAATTTGATTATTTTGTTATTGAGTGCTTTTATGTATTAATTGGACTGTTTCAAGAGTTCCACAAGATTGTGACGGTTTAGCTTCCCTGGACATTGTATGGGGTTAGCCCTGATGATTGTTAACCAGATTAGTTAAGCTTTAAAAAGGTTGTAAACTAATAAAGACAGCTAAGAAAAATTATATCTCTAGATAGAGCATAATGAGAAAATTAGTTTTGAGCTAAATATTTGAAATCAGTATGCGAACTTAGATACTTACTCAATCTCTTTCAAGGTAGTTTTGGTTTCCACATGGTAGGTTTTTACAAAGATTTATGATCATTGTGGACACTGTCAGACAGCAAAAGTAGGAGGGAGGAAAAGGTCATCTAAATATTAATTTATATTGTAATAGCATTTAGATAATAGAATTAATAATAACAATTTCTATTATCTAAATGCTATTCACTTAGATAATAGAAATTGTTTTAATTAATTTATGAATGTATCAAATTTACCATGATTTATGTTTGAGACCAAAGTTGTCACTATTACCTACCTTTGTAGTAAAAATTTAGAATAAGATTTACAATAATATCTAAAAATTTTAAAACCTGATTATAACAAACGTCTAAAAAGCAACCGAGAGGTCGCACAGCATTTGACGGAACAATCACAGAAACAATGTCGAGCGTCGAGTCGAGCGCAGTGTTCGACACCGGTCACCGTGTATTGGGGAGTCCGCGACACCCGAGAACGTGTCTGCATAATACATCGCTGTACGCTGTTGCTATACGTTGGACTTTAATTATATATCTGCTACAATTTCGCCTTTTTTTCGAGTATTTTTCACATTTCGCCCCCCCATACACCCCTGTTCACCCACTGCCGAACGGCCGCGGTAAAAAACGCCTCGCACATGTGTGAGTGACAGTGTATTGTTGCACTACAAACGACGGCCCGCGCCGCACGACACAAGAAAATACAGTCCCGACTCAATAAACAAGACAATTAACATCTCCCAAGTAATGAATAGAAAAATTGTCGTAATAAAAATACACTTTTAATGCAATTAAGCTTGTAGAACACGGGCAGGAGAGGCCGATAAGCCGCGCTCAACTTTTCCTGTAACAGGCTGTTATTTCACGATTTAAAATCGGTTCTCAACCCGTTAATGACGCGAGGTACAAGTGCAGATCGGCGGCTCCGTTCGGCCGCGGACCAATCTATTTAATAACCCCCGTCGGTGACACCCCACCCGGCGGCCATCGCCAATTTTCGCCCCCCTTGGCCCCCTCTAGCCCCCTAGCACCCGCCCTGAAAAAAATCCGGAGCGTTTTAAAATTAATGAGTAAAAATCTACACACACACCCGAGCGGACAATACGACGCGTGTGTGCACGAACGCCCGATAATGACCCGCGCTTTGCCGCCCAAATGAGGACGCCATACAATCACATGTTTCTTCCGTCGATCAGAGGGCCGCGGATCACATTTCCACGTTTGCGCACATCCACTACCCTAGCGGCGACTAGAAAACCGTTAGCGCGACCGGTGCCCGTTTCAGACGGAATCCGTGATCGCCTAGCCTTTTCCATTAGGACCAACTATCCGAGAAAAAAATGGAGTACAAATTGAAATTTCGCCGGTTCGGGCGCTAATTCAGAGCGAAACGGCGCCGCGACGCGAAACGAACGCAGTTAGATAACATTTGTAGAGGCGAGGGGGGACGGGTGTCACCCCTACGCAACGCCGTTTTTATTTTGGCCGGCCCTTGCCCCCTTACCCCCTTCGTTCGTCCAACTTCATCTGAATAATTACTGATTTTTTCCGTGTACCGCTGATTATTCCGAATGTTACTTGTTGATGATAATTTTTTTCAACTTTTTTCATTAGTCAGCGCCCGGTGGAGTTTTGATTGTGCTTTTAAGCTTTTTGTATTCAATTTGTTCCCAATGTTTATATGTTCCAATATAGAATGTATGAAATAAATTGTATTTGTTTATTCTGTTTCAATTTAAAATAACTGCGGTGTGTTTAGAGCTTTCAGCTGAAAAGCCTGAAATTAAGTATGCGTATTGGTTTCTTTCACGTTGACATATATAAATGTTAACTTTATAGAAACTATTCATACAATGGACATCTATTCCAAAAGGCTGCCTCCGATTCGATTCAAAATAAACAACGACAACTGTATTAAACTACATATACATACCTACCTACCTACTCTCAACAAAGCCCCTATGGTATAGGCGACTGCACACGTAGTAAACGAAACGAAAAAGCTATATCCACCTACACTTTTAAAATAGAAACTCCGAAAATGCATCACTAATCAACACAAAAACTAACAAAATACTTATGTCTAGGGAATTGCTTTGACCTAACTCAAAAATGCATAAAAAGCTAATTAACTAAAGATACCTACCTAACTATCTACTTGAAAAAATCAATAAGTCCAATAAATCAAATCAAAATGTCTCAAGATGAAAAGTTCGATCACAAATCAAACGCTAACGATTAAAATAAATTCAGATCGAGTTAACTGAAAGCGAATTTGCACGAGACACGTGCTGAAAGCTGTAAAGAAATACGAATAAAAAAACTAATCGAAAACTTTAATTATCATGCTTATTCGACAAGTGACAAGTCGGACCGATGCCGATCGCTTTGGCAAGGATTTCGGTGGGACCACCCAACGCCCCGCGGGGCCGCATTTTTTCCACCCACCACCGAAGGGGTTGATTTTTTAAACTGATGACGCGCTTTCATTCCGCGCTGTGCAACTTGGCCGCGCGGCTGTATGTGTTACCGGCCGTTGATAAATAAATTAAAAAAAAAAGAAAAACGTGAACGCTTTGTCGATAGTGCGCGGCGTTTCTTTTTCGCGGGCGTTATCTATGCTCTATTTTCCGTTCTAAATACAACTTTTATATAGTAAAGAAAAAGTTTTTCGCGCGTTCGGATAACCGTATGTGGATGGAACATTTTTAAATAGCACGATCGTCACATATTTTGATCAGGCGTTTGAAGTTTTTTAAAGTTTTCCTAAAGTTTCGGAAAAGTTCGCGTTCGGGCTGTTTCTGAGAATATTTGGTGAATTTTCCTTTGGTTTTTGATAAAGGAATGTTAATTTTGTCGAGACAGTGATAGTGAAATTATCAGGCCTGGAGAGAATGACATTGTCCTTCGTGAGTAATAGAAAATAGTAATATTTTTTTGATTTTATAAACCACAATTAGTTTTCATATTAGTAATAAATTTGTTGTATATTATTATTCAAAAAATATATATTAATAAAACATAGTTAAATATTATGAACGCTGTGCAGCGTAATCCAAGCCATGATTTAATTGCCTTTACCTAGTTATACAACGGCTTTTTAATAGAACCGTGTTGCAATTTTAAAACATTTCACTTAACTTTCAAGCGTTCGAAGGACCCTATAATTATTTTTCTAACTTAATTATATTTTAGCTCGAAACGTGTAAATATTTATAACAGAGTTGCAGTAACTGTAACACTGCCAACCGGTTATAATTATTATAAATTAAAGAATTATTATTAATTATTATTCAAGGCGTTTCCTTACAGTTATATTTTAATAGTAGTCAATAATTAAAAGCCAAGTAGTCTGACCTTATTCTGTACTTATAATAATTGCAATATAAATAGTTTATAGCTTTACAAGCTGCACAATGGTTAATAAGAGAATCGAATAAAAGATGGTTTCCTTAATTAAAATATTAATAGCAGTCAGTGTATGAACGTATTTATTTTAAGATAATAAAATTTTATTCTCTGTTTTTTTCCTTTTTAGTAGTCCTTTTCCGTAGTTAAATTACCTGTGCTTACTTTATTCGATTGTAAATTAATTATGTGCATGTAATTTATTCATTTATATTTTAAAACTTAAAATAATTTGTTGAAACCCTATTTTTATGAGAAAACCGCCGTGAGACGAGAGATCTCTCATTAATACCGCAGAAAAGCTCATCGTCAGTTAAACAGTAAATTAAAATTTATCGTAAAATATTCTTTCAGTAGTTACTTTTACTGTGATTTTACAAGACATGGGTTTTCTTTAATTCATAGGAAAGCAGATTTGAAAAAAAAAATGCTTCTTTGTAACCACCGTCCTTTGTGAGTTTTTAATTCACTATTTTATCTGCGAGTTTGCCGATAGACATTCGTTCGCCTATCTGAGTGCAGAAAAATGTTTATCAAAAAGTTTGAATTAATAAACGATACCCTCAAATAACTACTCGCTAATTATAAAGAAATACTGAATATTAAAAAACAATAAAATATTTGAAATGCTAATTTAAGAAACCACTAATAAATTAATGTTAGTTACTGATGGTGGTAGTAGAAAATCTTAAGGTATCCTGCACTCTAATTGCGTAACTCACGATTAATCATAATCCGTTTCAATTTGACAGTTCAACAATATTCATTGCGTTATTTACGTTGCTGAGCAGACACATTTTTCGAACACATGAAGCAATGGTTTTAAAATATGTTTCAAAACGAAACAGCAAATGATTAATAGTGAGTTACGCAATTAGGGTGCTTGTCTAAACCACTTTTAGTAAGTAACCGTGGTAACCAATGACTGATCCTTCTCTAAAACCTGTTCTCCCGACGCTTTATTCCGGGTACAAAAGAGCTTAGTATTACAAAAAGCCAACAACAATAATTTATGTAGCACAATTACTGACAAAAATACCAACTAAAAGCCAAAATGTCTTACTAAAGTCGCCGATAATTGGAAATAAGTTTGATGAACCATAAATGGCGATACGCTCACCCTTAATTACGTTCAGACCTAACCCATAGACAAACCGAGGGAGAATAATAACCCTCCGTCCTAGGCAGTGCCCTGACTACGGTGAATTGCGATATGGCGGGGCTGCATTGAACAAAAACGTGGGATAAGTACGCGTCCACACCTTGAACACACTTCATTTGTTTAGTTTAGCGGGAAATAGTTACTGCGAAACATCATCAGTACATTCAATAACTCTTTTATCTTTATAATGAAGCTTTTAAAAATTACTTATAAAAAACATCTCAATGTTTTTCAACATATTTTGTTCCACTTCTAGAATCTAAAGTGATGGGAATTGAACCCAGAACACATTGTATGCCTTAAAGGACTTATATTATTTATAATGAAGCTATTTAAAAATAAGCTTCATAAAAAGCTCACCTCAATTTCTTTCTTCAATTATATTGTACCACTTGTAGAATCTAAACTGACTGCAATGGAACCCAGATCACATTTTGTGCCTTAAAAGGGTTATAAAATTTATAATAAAGCTTTTAAAATAATATTTTTAAAAAGCTCACCTCAATTTTTTCCACACATTTTTTAGGTACCACTTCGAGAATCTAAACTGACTGGAATGGAACCCAGATCACATTGTGCCTTAAAGGACTTTTTTTTTAAGCTATTTAAAAACAAGCTTTGTAACAAATGTCACCTCAATTTTTTCTACATATTTTAGAGGAACCACTTCTAGAATCTAAACTGATTGGAATGAAACCCAAGTTAGATATTAACATGACGCTGTTAAAATTTCTATGCAATGACATGGCGCTGATGATATGGTGATACAATGTGCGTTTTAGACTCTTGCCAAAAAGTTTGTGTTATGAACGTGCATATATTTTATACTCTTACCAAATGTTTGTGTCTCTTCCAAATCTTCAACATTTAACCTTGTACTTCTTCGCCAGGCGGAGTCAGACCGGGAGAGCGGCGCGAGCTCGCCGGAGGGGGGCGCGACGCGGGCGCAGCTAGCCGAGCCACGCACCCCCTCACCCCGCGCGCGCACCCCGCACCAGCAGCCACATTTGAATGGCTCCAGTGAGTTCGTACTACATTCTTTTGTTACCTTCTTTCGAAATATAATTATGGCGGTTTCTGTTGGCGCATTTTCATTTTCAGCAGTAGGACCTAGTCAGTGCAGTCGTTTGTCTAAATTTTACAAGCTTCAACTGAGCTTAGCCTCTTCAATCTGAAAATGTGTTAATTAACATGAGCCATTGTGCGTAATAAAACAGTTTAGCTGCATATAAGTAATCTATTACGACCAAGTGTGTCATATTTTCCAGGTATTGTTTTTGTAGAAAATCTATACAACGTGTAACGGAAAGAGTAAATACATACCAAGGGCACGGCTTCTTTGGATGATATCAAACGATATTGGAAGGGTTTTTTAAACCTATCTCTACATGTACGGAAGTTTTGAGAATTTTCAATACATTAATACCAGAAACCATGATATTATAATAAAATCATTGCAGAAACCGAACTTTTCAAATTGAAATAAGCACATCACTCGGAAGAGATTTAGATACCTATAGTGATATTGGCAAGAAACGTGGAAGTTTTTGACCTACGTAGTGCGGTGACACGTTTGTTATGATTTGAATTTAAGAAACATGAAATCGAAAATTCTTAGAGTACTTTATTTTGAGCTGAAACTATGTATAGTGATTCTACACCAGCTTGTTATCTTTAGTGCTTAAGGATATCAATACGGTTTCTGTTACACCCTGTATATAAATCTTGGTGTCTCTTTTCAAACCAGTGGAAGAAAATTACCAGAACATTAAATGTAGCAATCAAAGCTTTCGAAATGAAACAAAAAAGCTTAATTTTAAATGTCCAAATGATAGGTCAAATGTTAACATTCCTAAAAACTGCATACCACCTTAACGATTATTTAATCTAAATCGTTGAATTCAATATCAAAGTTACCATCAACATTATTTTTCTTATCTTTAACATAATTGACAACGTCATCCATAATTATTGTGACCACACGTTGTTCAATGTATCTCAAAGAGTAAAACTCGATAACATTTAAAACAGACATCAGCATCTTTACGAAATTCATTGAGATAACATCGAGCAATACAAAGTAATGACGTCATAATATTTTATGTTTTAGCTTTATTGTTATGTGAATGATGTATTTGTTCTGTGATATAAGATTTTGTTTCAAAGGGAAATAAACGATTTAGAGTTTTATATAAACGATGACATAATCTGAAATATTTGGTCTTTTATCACACTTTTATTAAAAAGGAAGCATTAATTTAAACGATATTTTTTTTTCTCTAGAGGCGGTTTCAATTTAATAATTATGTATTGACGAATTCACAAGAATTTAGATCAGTCTTGAACAAAACTATATACGATGGGCTCGAGGTGTTCTTCTGCCCTTTAGCTAGTTGCAAGTGATGGAATCAACAATAACGTTATTCTAAATGCGAATTGAACCATGGAAGCATGAAATGGCCAGTAATGATGATTGCTCCAACAAATGATGGAAGATTCACTTCATCATAGATGTAGACCAATTCAAATGTCTCATGTATATCTATATCCATCTATCTTCTATCTATATCTATACTAATATGTATGCTTACATTATCTATATAAATAAAAAGACAAGTCCTGACTGACTGACTGATTGACTGACTCATCAACGCCCAGCCCAAACCCTTGGACCTAGAAAGCTGAAATTTTGCACAGAGGTTTCCTTTATAATGTAGACAAGGAATAAGGAAGGATTTTTCGAAATTCAACCCCTAAGGGAGTTAAATAGGGGATGAAAGTTCCGCGCGGGCGAAACCGCTGGCAAAAGCTAGTATATTATATTATTTTTATTATTAATTATTATAAAGCTGAAGAGTTTGTTTGGTTGAACGCGCTAATCTCAGGAACTACTGGTTCGATTTGAAAAATTATTTTAGAGCCGGATAGCCCATCTATCGAGGAAGGCTATAGGCTATATAACATCACGCTAGGGCCCTTAGAAGCCGAGAAAAAAGTAACGAATACGAAGTACTCGCACGGCCAGGCGATTCGATGCGACGGGGTGGGTCGAGGAGCAAGAAATTTGACGCAGCGGAAGTAGCGGGCAGAAGCTAGTCAATAATAAAGCTAAAGAATTTGTTTGTTTGATTGTGTGAAGCTACCAGTTGGATTAACAAAAAAAAAAATTCAGCCTTATTCTTTAGAAAGATTATTTAATAATTAACATCACGCTGTATGTACAAGTATATATAAAGTAAAAAAGGGAAGAGCTCACTGAGCATCAAACAATTCGTCCGCATCGGTGTCAGTGGGAAAAGTGCCCAAAAGGCTGGCAGCTTTGCCACGTTGGATGGCAACGCTGATTCTTTGACCTAAGAATAGGCCAGCCCTTTGGTCACGTGAAGAGTCGACCAACCGCTTGGCGATGTCCTGAAATACTCGATGAGCGCTCGCGCCCCACGGCCCTAGAGTTTCAACCAGTTTTTCCACTGACAGCGATGCGGACGAATTCTTTGATGCTCAGTGAGCTCTTCCCTTTTTTACTTTATATATACTTGTACATACTGTGTAGGTAATTATTATTTTTATATTCATGCTTAGTTAGTATGTTCGTATATAAGTAACTAATAACGCAATGAACATCACGCTACGACTTTTAAGAGCCGAGATAAAAGAAAAGAAGTCAGATAGAACGTTAAGCGAAAACAAAGTATCGAGCGTAAATTGCATGTTAGAACAAGAAATTATTATTCAAAAATCAAAATATTTTTATTTCATATAAACCTGCATGGGCACTTATGAAACGTCAGAAGCTAGGTGCATGGTTCCAAATTGTTGTTTCCAAAGGAGAAGAGCCGGCAAGAAACTCCACGGTTACTCTTTTAAAAATGATTGGTTTTAACAATGTTTTCAGAGATAAAATGTATGGGAGGACAGTGCAGGCCTGTCAATAAATACCAGGTACTTAGACGAATACAGAATAGAAAATCGTCAACAAATCTACAGTCTGTAAGGCCTACAACGTTCTCCCATTCACAATATGTAAAATAATCTACATAAATAAAATAAACCCAATTAAGCATAGTGACATTTACATGACAATCATTAAAAATAGTCGATATTAAAATTGATGTATAATGTCAAATAATGACGAGAATATGTCAGCATTGTAAAAATAAAAAGAATAAAAAAGAACATTGAGAGCAGTGACTTTCACATAGTGATGCCTTTAATGAGGTACCTACCAGGGAAGCCACATGTGCAGAAGGAATGAATGCCAAGCTTCCCTGTCTTCAACGTAGTCTTTTATCTTATAATATGCTTTTGTGATAAAGACACGTTTGATGTGCGTTTTAAACTTTCCATCGCCAAGTACTGTAACTGACTTTGGCAACTTGAACTTATTAAACATTGAAGTCGCGGGTAGAAGCTTGTCTTCATATAATCATTGAGCTTTCATTGTCCACAGTGGCGTCCATGTTCCAAAACCTGCAGAACCTGGCAAACATGCAGCAGAACATGCCGCCGATGTCGCAACAGCTACAGCAACAGATGTCGCAACAAATGTCGCAACTTGCCGCCAATCTTCAAGGGTTGTCTTCTATGCCCTCCAACCCTGTCATCAATTCGCCTTTGAATTTGAGCGTTAGTGCACCTGGTAAGAAAAAAGATTAGTTATTTTACTGTTTTCCCCATTTTTAACCAACTTGAAAAAATTTGAAGGTTTCTTTTAAATGTTTCTATCCTAGTACACGATTTCTATTAAAAACTCATGTCATTTTACGTTTGGGAAACAATAGCAACAGAAACGCTAGGTTTAGACAAAACCTTCACCTACTATAAATTCACCATCATCAGCCTAGCCGTTTCCCAACTACGAGTATGTTGGGGTCCTTGGCTTCCGGTCTAACCGGTTGCAGCTGAATACCAGTATTTACAAGAAGCGACAACCTACCCGACCTCCATAAACCCAGTAACTGAGTAAATACGATACCCTTTGGGAACTGGTTGTCAGACTTTTGGGCTTCTGATGCCACGTAACGACTGTCAAAGACCTACGAATGACAGCCAGAACCAACGGCTTTACATGCTTTCCGATCCACGGAGGGGTCTTGGCATGTACAGATGGTCACCAATCCACGGTCCAACCGTAGCGAGCGTAGCTTAACCTGATCGATCAACCCGGTCAGCTATTATTATAAATTAGTGCTGCATTAGTAGTTTTAGATAGCACTTCAAACTAAAAAAGAAGTGGAAGAACAAAATATGAAGTAATACAAAAAAATCTTCAAAACTGATTTTGTAGAGGCACCAATATACCACCTCGGGGAACGCCGCCAGTCATTCAAGAGTCAAGTGATTTTGTTAGTCATCATTTTCCTTACAAAACGATCCAAGGTGACTTAAAAAGGCTCACTTCATTCCTAAAACACATCAACATAATAATTTGTGCTGTGAAATCTTATTTTTAGGAAACTTGTGCGTGCAAATGTGTCTCTATCAACAAAATGGCCTGAGGTGATAGGTTAGCTGTAGCAGTGGTCCATCGCCTAAAGAAATTGTAATAACCCGATTCTGTTCCTTTTACTTGTATAGATATGAAAGTAAAGAGAAGAACAAGAATGACATAAAATAAATCTTGTTAGTTGTGGATGTGGTAGGTAGGTACTCTAAAAAAGAGTCCAGTTGTTACCCACGGCTGTAGAGTCTACATGTATTGCTATTGTAATAAGCATAGCTCACCATTACTCCGTTTCATCACTACTCCAACAAAAAGTTCCAAATCCGTGAAAGATTATATTAAAATGCTTAACAACAGGAGGACACTTTAAGCCACTTTATGCAAATCAGATTTGTCTTACGCTCTTCATATGTTGTTTAACATCAGGTTGTACAGATGGTCATGGTGGTTACGGAACGGACACATGTTTATTCCGTAACTTACCTACTCCAACCAACAAAAAACTTACATCCATGAGATTATCCATTAAAGTGCTTAAGTTGGTCACTTTTTGCCACTTTATGCAAAGTAGATTTTGTGTTAGCATCATCGCATCAAGATAAAACAAATACTCAAAAGTCGACTAAACTCCGTTGACAGCGCAATATTGCGTTAATGCAGACAAAAATACAGAAAATGTTTTATGCAATTGAAAGCGTCACCTCCGCAACTCGAATAAATTTTTTCAGAACATTAGCATTTCAAAACGTCTGTTATTCTTCAACGGAGGGTATGCCACTAATTAGATTGAATTAGACAGATTGGGATAATCAGAAATACACGGTTCGCGCATTAAAACTCTTAACTTCGAAATCACGTGAGCCGTAATTAGGTGATTACCGAATCCAATCGATTTAATGAATTCAAGATAGCGGCTTCACTCGCCCGCCCATTAAAGCTATGCCGTAATGGACGAAAAAACCTATTTAAATAATGAGTATAATTACATATTTTTTTCACGAACGCACGGATATTACGACTGTTGCGGTATCATTAAGAGTTTTATTGTCTTAATAGAGCTAATTATACATTTTTTTCGGTTCTTAATTGATGCGCCGTAGGAAAGAACATTTATTACAAAATGTGAAATGTCATGGTTTAAATGAATACGTTATGTTAATGTCGAGCTTAACGGGCTTGTAAGGCATGCAGATAATATTTTAGATTTTCTTTAGAGCCGTTTTGTTCGCAGTGAATTAGTTTTGGTCGGTTGCTTATGGGTTTTGTGTAATTTTCTATCGTTGCTTTATGTTCGGTGCAGTGTGGGGCGGCTGCGGCAGGTCCTACTAATATTAAACATTTGTATGGTTGAATCTATACAGGAAAAGTTTTTATCCAGTGCGCAAATTGTAACCATGAATTCAGCATATCATTGTAGAACCCCTAGCGCAGAAATTTTTCGCCGGTTATAAAAAAACATCTGCTGTTTCATAGAAAAGTGCAATACCTACGCGGTCAAAATGTATGGGACAGCAGATTTTTTTTTTTTTTGTAAATTCGGCGAAAAATTTCGGCGCTAGGGGTTCTACAATGATATGCTGAATTCATGGTTACAATTTGCGCACTGGATAAAAACTTACCCTGCATGCGTGTGGTGCCCGACGTAAAAAGAATAGCACCATCCCATTTCTTCCCGTGGATGTCGTACAAGGCGACTCAGGGACTTACTAGAGAATGGGCAGCAGCGTTCTCTATGCATTTTACCACCAAACTGCGATCGCCAACCCCCTGCCAAGCGTGGCGATTATGTCAAAACCCCCCTTTAGGGGGAGGCTTGTGTCCAGCAGTGGACGTCTTTCGGCTGAAATGATGATGATGATGATGTATTTTTGTAAAAACGGCTGAATAGATTTGTATGAAAATTGCCACACTAACCCGGATTGACGCATAGGATACTTTTTATCCCAGTCGTACATTCCAGTGGGATAACTTTCGACGTCCTCGCAGGTGAAGCCGCTGGCAAAACCTAGTTACGATATAATTTTATTGTTTAATGACTTCAGTAGAAAGTCGTCGGTCGATCCGCGCATTGCACGATCGTTTCGTCACTGACTGGCACCATGACCGATGTGTTAACGTAACGTTTAAGTACTCATCGATAATCACATGTTTTATTCACCAAGTCTAATTTTTATTATAAGTTGATAAAAACATATTTTTACGGGTTTTACATGTTTCTCGATTTAGTATGAATTGGCGTATATTAAGGTGCTTATAAAAACATCGTGTCAAATTATCAACGCGCATTAAGTTGGTCTTTTTTCTAGGATTATGTAGTAAAAATATGCATTAATATTAATATTCCACGATCATAATACGTGACTAAAGCTTGCAAAATGATACGGAGATAATATTGTTAAATACGTGTAGGTAACCACATTATAATAGGAAAAAAACCCAATACATTCATAAAATAATGGCTTTGTCTAACTTTAACGAAATTCAATAAAATATGGCTGCCCAACATTATAATCATGGCATTACACGTGGTTACGATATTTTTTCGCAATTCTCCTCTAAGGATGACTTTCACCAATGAACGTGCACGGGATCAGCACAATCTAAACCGCGTTCAAGAGCAGTCAGTGTCATCATTTTTATGGACGATTGACACTGACAGCTCATGAACAAGGCTTAGATATGGTAACTATGTGAGTTTCTTTGGTGAAATTTGCCCTTACTCATTAAAAGCGCCAAAATGTGGTGATCAAAACGAGAACATTAATAATGACGCTCAAAGTGCGGAAAAGAGTGCACGAACTCAAATTTAGAATATTGTGCCAAGCTATTATTTTAACAACTACTAAGGCACGTTAAGCCGTTGGTCCCGGCTGTCTGATCTTTGACAGACGTTAACGGTTGTCAGATGCCCGAAGTTTGACTACCAGTCTTACACAGTAACTGAATAGAGGAGGTCAGATAGGCAGTCGCTCCATGTAAAATAATGGTATTCAGCCGCATCCAGTGAGACTGGAAGCCGAACCCAACATAATTGAGAAAAGGCTAAGGAGATTGATTGACCTGGGTACCTACCTTATTATTTTGACCCCTACCTTTCTATTTTCCAAATCATGTCCAACTGCAATCCTCATAACTCCTCCTAATGTACTTCTTTATCCTCCAAAGGTATGGGATCACCAAACCCAGTGGCCAACAACAACATGTTGCCACCTGCGATGCCGTCCCCCATGCCGCAACTCATTCTTGCCTCTGGGCAGCTTGTGCAGGGCATACAGGGAGCCCAGCTGCTCATACCGACTTCTCAAGGTATGGAACAAGATCAGGATAAACTCCTATAAGGCTGCAGGTACTGCAAATAACTAAATGCTTTTAGCGATGGACATCCCTTAAATTATAGTTCTGTTTCTGTCAATTGTTTAAAGATGAAGGAGACAGAATGATGTGTTAAACGTGTTAAGTGATTTGTGGTGCAAGCGGGCCATAAAGTGCGGGGCCATGAGGTGACGTATTCTGAGTATTTCTGAGACAAAGGTGACATGTTTTGAGACGATTTTTTCGACTGTTTGATGAGTAAAGGATGAAACTGCTAAATAAGTACAGTTTTAGCGCTTAGCTAAACTTAAAGGTTTTAACACTAGTTCAATCCGCATGTAATCTCATTTGTCATACGTTTGATTTAAACCAAGTCTAATGACATGTTTAAATGTAAGCGTTTAAGCATAATCAGACTTATTTTGTAGTAAGTATAAATATAGACAGGCTATGGCTCCGTATTTTGAACCGACGAAAAAACGGAGGAGGTTACTCAATTCGACGCGTATATTTTTTATTTTTTTATGAATGACCACGCATAACTTTTTACAGAGTAGTCCGATTTTGATAATTCTTTTTTTATTGGAAAGGGTATACCCCGAAGTTGGTCCCATATACATTTTGAAGAAAAATTCCAACCCTAAGGGTAAGAAAACAGGGGATGATTGATTGTTTACTCACAGATTTTAATACTGAGTTGTGTAATATGCAAAAATTAAGCATGTAGTAATTAGTAGATTATAGCCACAAAAAAATATAAAATAAAAACTTTTTAACGTTTTTTGTTACCATTAGGTTATAACAGCTACAGAATATTTCAACTATAATATGTGTTTTCTCTACACAGGCATAGCAACACAGACTATCCTCACTATACCAGTCAACCACGTGAACTCCAATGACCAGATGGTGAACTTAGCCCTTAACAACGGTCAAGTCGTGTCCACGTCGCTCGCCAACCTCCAAGCCATGGCCCAACCGCATCAGCTGCTAAACTCCAACCAACAACAGACGGCCAACATTCGGCCAAACATGCTGAACCCAACACTGTCAAACGCGCTTCTTAACCCAGGACTGCCAAACTTTTTGTCGAACGGCGCGGCCAATGCCCAAGAATTGCTCCAAGCGTTGCAGCAGCAGCCTCAAGCGAATCACAACCTTCTGCAGACAGTACAGCAGAACAATATGAACAATATGCCTCAGCAGATGCAAGGCAGGCGGTCCTCATCTCCTCGCCCTGATAGGCATTATAAGGAGAGAGAAAACTTCGCTGAGAGATTCGGAGGTGGTTCTAGGGAAAGGAACGAAAGGGAAAATTCTGGGGCTTCAGCCATGAATAGCATCAACAGGTGAGTTTTGTTCTAGTTACCTACATATTTAGTTTTTAGCTGTATGGGACGCGAAAATGCGTTCATTTACGAGTGTGTAATTAGGACGTGAACCGGTGTATGTTTCAGTGATGCTTGACTGGTTTTAAATACCAGCAGTGTAGGTAAATATTAATGAGTGTATAAGTATACACAACTAGTCCTCATTTCTGATTACTTTCTAGATATTGATTCCATTTTATATCGACAGACATGGGGTAAATTACAGAAAATTATACCAAGCTCAGGTCGGATGATTTAACGAGCCATTCTACGAATTATCGACAATTATAACAATAATTGATTTTTTAAATCAATTACGTCATAATTGTCCAAGTCTAACGTTGTTTGATGTGGATCACCAAGTTAGGATTACAGCTGCGTTGTTGGATAGCCACCCCTATGGCGAAGGGATTAAAGTTGATATGGAGTGCAGATAAAGTGTTTTAGCGTGGGTGCACCGACAAGTGTTGTCGTAATTATGTGACAATGAATGTAATTACGTGTGACGCGAATACGGTCTTGTGCGTGTGAGTGAGTTTACTAATCAACGTTTTGATGCGTTAGTAAGGGGAGTTTTTTCGTCCCTAATTAGTGATGAGTTTTCATTATTTTGATGGATTTGCCAACATGATTGGTTGTAAAGTTGGGAATTTGAGGTTAGGGCCAGAATGCACCAGGGGTTGCTTTTCTAAAATTCTAAATTAGAAATGATACAAATGACAATTCATTATCTGTTTGTAGCATAAACTCACGATCTCAACAATCAACTCACTAATCAATAAAATATATTTGCTGTCGCTGAATCATTGATTTGAATACTTTTCATTTTATACTTACTATTTTTTTTTATTTTTTTTATTTTTTTTTTATTTGTTTTCATTTTTTCTTTTTTTCTTTTTCCTCGAACAAAACCGTGACTTCACATTTACTCACAAAATAATGTAAATAGATGAGTCAATCAAAATCAAAATCAAAATCAAAATCAAAAGTCATTTATTCAAACTAGGCTGAGAGTCAGCACTTTTCGAACGTCAAAAAAATAAAACATAAGACAGTCCCCCCAAAACGCCCACCCTTCGACACTTCCTAGTGCTTTAGCTGGGAAGAAGAAGTGGCGCAACAAACTCCCCAGCAGCACAGCTGTCAATTAAAACAACAATTTAATTAATACTAGCTTCTGGCCTACTACAACACACATCCTGTAGCACTCGGAAATAGTTTACCTACCTTTCTATCAGTGACATAATTTTCATAATCGGATTTGTAGTTTCATAGATAACCTCCTACATACAAACGTACAAATACCTCTATATAATACTAACTGCCGGTCCCGGTTTCGCACGGGTGGGATCCCTAAATTTTTACGTTCGACCGTTTTTTCAGGTTAATAAATAGCCTATGACACTCATAAATAACGTGGCTTTCTATTGGTAAAATAATTTTCAAAATTGGTTCAGTAGATCCAGAGATCCCTACAACCTCACAAACGTTACCTCTTTCAAATATTAGTATAGAAATAGATGAGTGAAGATGACATGAGTGAGTGTAAATATGTCAGTATTACAAACCGAATCTTTTGATCGTGAGGATATTATAAAAACAACATTTAATTAGTAGCAGTAGCCAACAACCTTAGTAGCGGATCAACAAGATATTAATCTAGATTGCTCGGTCTATTAAGGTCGCATACTTATTGCAATCTTTAGCTCTAACTTGGAGATAATAAGGTATACTAGGAATGTATAACTTGCTATATTAACGTTTAAAACATATATTATGTACAGTTTATTAATGAGAGTGGTTTTTAATGTCTGTTTGTGTGACCACGTTGTGCTTCTAAACTACGAAACGGATTTGATGCAGCTTTCACAATAATTTAGAGAATTATTCCAGGGCCCCAATTCTGTTTCGTTATAATGATTCCCCGCAGAATCTTACTACGTTCAAACTACGTCTATATCGTTTTTTTTTTAACCAATGTAATGGTAAGGGATCAAAATGTCATATTCTGTATGTTCCAAGACAATTTTTCGATATTGTAAATACGATATTAGCAGAATTCGTGTGTGATTGACGTGGTTACGAGTAAGGTATCGTTAAGTTGTCATAGTGAATTCGGGCCCGGAAGGTTTAATTGTATAATACGTTAATTTTAAACATACTTATTATAAAGAAATCTCGATGTCTGGTCGAGTCGAAAAACCATGTAAAGCAAGGGTTCGCTGGTAAGGTATAAAAGGAATGTGTAACTTGCTGTGTGTACTTATACGGGTGCTTAACCTTCTTCCTACTATCCTAAATCCTATTCATTATAATTCTGAAAGTTTGAAAGAAAGAAAGAAAAAATATTTATTAGACTCACACAGGAATGTCACAAACGTATTACAACTCAATACAAAACACACTAAAAAACTAAAACAATATTACGCTACGCTAGGTAAAATTAAAAATAGATTTTTACAAAAAAAAGTAAAAATAAAAACAAGGTCCTTCCTGTACGAGGCCAAAAGGTCACTATCTCAGCATGATGCTGCGAAATTTAAAAAGTGCAAACGGCTGAATAGATTAAAATGAAATTTGGCACACATATATATTATAACCCGGATTAACACATATGATACTTCTTATCACAGTAATACGTTCCCAAGGGATAGATAGTAAAATTTTCGACCTACTCGCGGGCGAAGCCGCAGGCTGGTAAAAGCTGGTGTTTTATATTCTGTTCTGTCGATTGGTTCTATAATGTATTTTTAAGACAGCCCTGTTTTTTTAATCCATTTAAAATAACGATACCTAGAAAACCTATGAACTGCATCTAAATACTGTATTTAAGGTTACTCATGCATAATGTCACAAAAAAAAAAACATGCAATTATACTTCTATTCGATTCATATAAATTCGAAGAACAGTGTTGTAACTACCTATTCTAAACAAAACAAAACACTGAAACGCACACTTTCCTGGGAACATTATTATTTTAATTCCACTGTCATTTAAACTCGATTCACATTTAATTAGTAAGTACGTATATTAATTAATTTGATGACTAATGCCACACGTGAACCCATCACGCGAATATTATCATTTTTAAAACAAAAAACTGTAAAGACAGATGCTATCAACCAGGGCTAATGACCTTTATTACACGTAATTATGCAGCAAGTGCACAATTGATGATATGCTTGGGGAAATACATTTGATAACAAACAATAGTGTATTAAAAGTTTTATTGAATGAATCCAAGAATAATTTTATAACAGTCGGTTTTAATCATCGGAAGCAATTGTCCAACGGTTGAGGCGATGATGGACAAATTGCAGGCTATGCCACAATTTGTGGCGACGTTTCCGAACACAAGTCATGGCTGTAATTTGAAATTTTTTTTTTTTTTTTTAGAAACTTTAATTTTTTCTTAACTTTATGGAACAGACTGCATTATATAAACCACTCTCCAACAAGTTTTCTAAATACTGATAAAATTTACATTAAATTCAGCCAATCATTATTATAGTCTACTTTTATAATGTTGCAAAAATGGAATATATTTAACGTTTCTAATGGCCGATTTCTTTAATGTTCGGACAATTGTAGGTTAAAATTAAGAATTTTTACCAATAGTGAAGCAAATACCGAATATCGTAGTAGACCATTTGGAAATACATAGTTATTTCAAGCAAAAAAAGCTTAGATACGAAATAAACTATGCAACAATTAATAATATTAACAATTATATTTAGCCAGTTTGGTAATAAAAAATGCTACCATTGGTAAGGAAAACGATTCGGTTTTGTTTGTAGGAACCGAAAACGTACCCAGATAAGTTCAGATGACAAGCGCTCAACGTGCGTTATATTTTTGTAAAGTGTTCACCGCAGGTCCTCACCGGACACGGTTGTTTCGGGAGGTTCCTGTTTCGGATAGGGCGGCAGGAAACGCCCGGGTGTTTCCACTGCGAAGATCGCCCTGAGGACGCGGTGGAGCACACGGTGGCGGTCTGCCCGACTTGGGTGGAGCACCGCCGTGTCCTCGTGGAGGCGATCGGCGGCGGCGATCTCTCGCGTCCGGCCCTGGTCCAGGCCATGGTACGGAGCGAGAGGGCATGGGTAGCCGTCACCTCCTTCAGCGAAGCAGTAATGCTCGCGAAGAGGGAGGCGGCGCACGTGAGGGAGAGGCAGTCTATGCGCCCTCGCGACCCTAGCTGCCGCAGGATACGGAGACGCCCTGGGCGTCGGGAATCCCAGGCCGATTTCACCGTAGGCATGGGCTTGCGGACGGCGAGTAATGGGTAGCTCGCTGTCTGGTAAGGACAGGCTCCTCCCAGAGCGCGAGAAGTCATTTGATGATTTACCACCCAAAAAAAAAAATGGTGCGCGCTGGTCAGGCGTTGAACACGCGTTGCCATGGCCGCCGTGGTTTAGTTTCTACAGAGTTAGAGTTCTACATTTGTCGAAGATGTAGTAGAAACTGTTTTAACGGTGATTTTATACTGACGGCAAAAACGAATAAACGCTTCTTTTCCGAATTAACGCTACTTGTAATGGCCCATATCGCAGGACGTTTCTCTATTTCATCTATAAATAACTCGGCATTAAAGGTTTTTTTTACACTTCGGACGATTTCTGGATGAACTGAGCGAACCCTAAAATACGTCTATCCGCATCGAAAGCGCGCGCTCAACTGAACGGTAACATAAAAAACCAATGATGTCAAAGCGCGCGTTGACGCGCGCTGACAACAGTCAAGCGCTAGCACAGCGTTCAACGCGCGCTTTACTAAAACGCCCGTTAGCATGTGTACGGCCTGAATAAAATGTATGTAGTTGTAAACGCGCGTTAAGCACTTGTCATAAGCAGGTGAAAACTAATGTGTTGATAAAGGGCGAAGAATTGAATCCTGAAGATAGCACTGTATTCTTGGGCTTAACTTTGGATGCCAAGCTTCAGTGGGGCCCACATATAACTAAATTGTCGAAAAAGCTAAGCTCTGCAGCATACGCTGTTAGAAAAATTCGTAATTTAACTGATGTAGAGACAGCCCGCTTAGTGTACTTTAGCTATTTTCATAGTGTAATGTCGTATGGTATTCTATTGTGGGGAAATGCCGCCGACATTCAGACTATTTTTGTCTTGCAGAAAAGAGCTGTCCGATCAATTTATAAATTAAGTCCGAGACACTCTCTCAGAGATAAATTTAAGGAGATAAATGTAATGACTGTGCTTTCACAGTATATTTATGAAAATCTTTTATATGCTCATAAAAATATTAAATTGTTTAAAAAATACAGTGATATCCATAGTATAAATACTAGGAACAAACACAAATTTGTTGTACCATCAACAAGGCTCAAGAAAATAGGTGGGTCATTCAGATGTCAATGTATCATCATCATCATCATCATATCAGCCGAAAGACGTCCACTGCTGGACATAGGCCTCCCCCAGGCTCCTCCACTTCGACCGGTCTTGTGCTTCCCACATCCAATGTCAATGTATACGCTTTTATAATAAACTTCCAAGCCATGTTCAAGATCTAAGTCTCAATAAATTTAAATCATTCATCAAACGTAAGTTGTGCCTGAAAGCCTTTTATACCGTTAAAGATTATATTGAGGACAAAAAAGCTTGGGATTGACCTGCTCCAATTTTGTATACTGAATGTTGTTTTTTATTTGTTTTGCTCTTTGACATTTGATTATTATTATATACACTTTGACATTTGATTATTATTATATACACTTTGACATGAATATTTACTTTGAGAAGTATAATATTATTTTTGTTTTAATTATTGTGAATGTGAGAACTATGTGGTATTTTTGTTTTTGTATTTCGTCTCTTTCTCAGTTCGTTTTTAATGTTAATCTGGCAGTTTGAGTACTTTATGCGGCCTACCCAAATGTCCTTTCTTTGGTATTGTTCGTCAAATCGTTGAGCTCCTCAAGTTCTGAGTTGAGCCGTATGATTACTGATACATGCGTGCACTGAATGGACAGGTCCACTCAACCTGTGTGGTTCTTTCCTCAAAAGATCATTTCAGACACCAATCCACATGGTCTTCACATGATCTGACCAAGATTATGTCTGGACTTTAAAAGAGACTGTGACCTCTGAGTTTGTTTCGGCCTTTCTTCTCAGAGTAGTCAGATAGGAAACGCCGACCTCATCTAGTTTAAAAAAATATGATTGACGTGTAAAAGTGTTTGTACAAACCTACTTACAGAAATAAAATCATTTATCATTTATCATGTGAACCTAGACACTTTTGAACCTTTTTGCCATCACTTAGGTACTTTTACTAAGTATTCATCATCTGCCAAGCCTTTTTGCAACTATGTATGTTGGTGTTAGCTTCCTGTCTTACCAAAAGCAGCAAAATACCAGTAGTTTACATGGAGCAACTGCCTATCTGACCTCCACAACCCAGTTACTGGGTAATACGACACCCCTTGGTAAGACTGGCTATCAGAATTTCAAGCTTTTTACTACCCGTAACTACTGTCAAATTTCTACGAATGACAGCTAGGGTCAACGGTTTACCGTGCTTTCAGAGGCATGGCGGGGTTTCCATATGTAATGTATGGTCCCATACCCAAAGCGCAGCTTACCCTGTTGTGTGTTTTGTTTTTAGTGGTACTGTAATAATACACTAACTACTGTTATTCTAAAGTATCACTTCTAAGTTAGGGCGCACTAAATAAAATAATTATTTAGCTTAGTAACGATGCGTCACTAAGTTGAATATCATCTAAGAGAAAGGACTACTCCATATAACAACAGAAGTTGCCTCGATAACTGGCCGATATCCTGTCACAATTTAATTAACTAAACACAAACTGCTACCAATAGTACGATAGTTACATTCTAGAGTTAATTAATGTGGGTTACATTGGTATTTAATTACCTAAGTAACATTATAATAATAATGCATTTGAGTATAATTCTAAGAACTCAACTGTGGACACTACTGAGCACTAAAAAATAACTTACAACTCCAGACTTTTGGTTAATCTACTGAAACATTTATACATGGTGTAAAGGAAGCGCTTCCGAAAACGAAGACAGGTCATAGGGCTAGTGATACAGTGCCATCAAAAAGTTTATTTTTTAACAGTTTTTGTACCCTGTGCTGTGAGAACACCTAAATAAACCATTATTTGAGATTAAACACATAAAAACGTCACAATCTCGCGAGATAGATAATAATCTATTTATTTATTTATTTTATTTTAAATAAGGCTTACAGACTAACAAACCAATGACATAAAAAGTAAAATTAAAAAATTGCTAATAACAAGCCTCCACATACAGTTACTAAAAAGTCGATAAAAAAAGTACATACAAGTACCTAAATATAATTAGTTAATATTAGAAAAGTATCCATAAAATATCTAATGGTATTTACAATTTTACGGTGACATATCAATGCGTGTGATGCCGGACGCAAAAGAATAGCACGATCCCATTTCTTCCCGCGGGTGTCGAAGCAGGCGACTAAGGGACTTCTTAGAGAATGGGCAGCAGCGTTCTCTATGTATTTTACCACCATACTGCGATCGCCAACCCACCCGCCTGCCAAGCGTGGCGATTATGGCGAATACCCCGCGTTTTTGGGGAGGCTTATGTCCAGCAGTAGACGTCTTTCGGTTGAAATGATGATGATGATGACAGATAAAAACAACCCCAAGTCCAGGCGGCGACTTTAGGTTTAGTCATCCTTTGTGAAGCACCGCCAAAATTAAATAAGTAGAAACATTACAGAAGCATCAAACGTTTTAAATTGATGCAAAATAACCAATTTATGGCGAAAGGTTATTGGTATCGTTTGCATTTAAATTGTATGGTGGTTATATTTGGAGAAATAAATATTTTTTGATATTTTTGATTTGATTGTATATAACCTACGTTCTGGCTTCGGGAGCATTTTCTTTACATCCTGTATAATTACAGCGGATTCGACCCCATAGAGGTTGTATATGGACCCATGGGAACGTGCTATCGGGATAAAACGTATTATAAGTGTTAATTCAGGCTATAATCTATCTGTGTGCTAATTTCATCCAAGTCCTTTCAGCCAATTTTGCGTGAATCAGTAACAAATATCGAAACATACAAACTTTCCCATTTACAATATATAATATCATAAAAGTAGGATATATGCCGTGTCGCTCATGGTGGATTTCACTAATAAAACTGCACAGCTAAACCGCGATCAAGGGTTGTCAGTTTCAACATTCCTCAACAATGATTACTCTGAAAGCTCTTGAACGCGGTTTCGATGTGCTGAACTCTTTCAGTTTCGTATAATTTCATCCGTTTACTTAAGTACCAATGTAAATCATATTGATTAACTCTAGAATGTAACTATCATACTATTGATAGCAGTTTGTTAGTTAATTATACTTACGTACCTTAAGGCTTCTTCAGATCGAGCCGACGACGCGACACATATAGAACAATTTCCAGGAAGTTTTCATAGAAATTGTTCTACGTGAGTCGCGTCGCACCTCAAAACAACACAACAATTTAAATTACTTCGTATATCCATGACTAGCTTCTTCTTGTTCTTCAGCTTGTACCCCAAGGTTGAAAGTATCCTCATACCAAAATTAATCAAAATCAGTTTACCCCTATATACCTACTTACAAAAAAAATGTTCTGCTCGTAGTATAGATTAGTTACATAAAATGTAAAAAGAAAAATTACAAAAAGCAGCTCGACCGTAGGAATTAGTCCAATTTTAATACATAATTTGAATAAATAATTTCAGAGCAAAAGGTTCTATTATTAGCTAGGTAAGTAGTCACAGAGGCGTAATGAGGAAAACATAGGAACATCGGACTATTATCTACCCTAATTAGGTATTTAATGTTAATTATATACAGGATGTAATGTAACTCGTTGTTACTGATATAATTACATAAATAATGGCATGTTCACGCACTTTATGAACAATTTTCTGGTGTTGGTAGTGCGGAAAAATAATAAAAAAAATGTTGGTGCATGCGCAAGCGCGACATTGCCCTGCTTAGATTTCATTGTAAATTAGTACTTGTGACTGTAAGTGTACTTGAATTTAAGTACACAGGATGAGCGTTAATTAGTTTGATATGTAACTTTGTAGACCAAAGAGAAACGAAAGCCCGCGAAATTCAAATTTTCTTACTGAACTTAAACAGTATAGTTCAAGTGCTGACTTTTATAAAGAACACGTGTATCAAGTGTCTTCCCCTTAACTTACAATGAATAAGAAAGACGTTGTTGGAAGATTTATTAGTTTTATAGTTATTTAGCAGTTTAAGTTATATTTTAAATTACTTGATCTAATAGGCTAAATTGTAATGTGAATAAATATCATCGGTACTGATCAGGTTGTACACCGAGATACAGGATTCGTCCTAGTTCGGCTACACATGCTTCCTTCTCATGTTATATACTCCCAAGTACTAGCCTCTAAGTATTTATGTAATCTGCTGTACTATTTTTGTGAAACATAAATATATAATATATACATACACCGTGACATTTTAGTCGTCTTACAACGGCAGCCCACTTCATTTATCCAATGACTATTTTTTGATTATTTTTTTACTTTGATGAATAATTTAAAAAAAGAAAATATTCACTAAGACGCATGACGAAGTTTGAAACAGCCTGATATGGAGATGGAATGTAATGGTATAGGTATCTTCTACCCTTTGATACGTAAACATTGTTAACAGGGTGTTTCATAATTCTAAAGCATTATTTATATCTTTGTACCTATTATCTTAATTAATGGTAACAATTTTTAAAACGCACCTAGAGGTATTTTATGTCGGATACATTGAGTATCTTTGAGCACCATCTTTGTAATACGACTAAAATGTCATGGTGTATATTAAAACATTGGTTGAGGTTAAGGGTACTAACGCAAAAGTTAATTGTTAAAACATAGTTTTAGCGTCACTTTCTGGTCGTATGGTTTAAATAAAAGTATATTATCGTTAAGGCTAAATATAGCCCGAAAACTTAAAGACAATGCAAAAAAATCTACAACGGCTGCCGGGTGTCGCATAATTCGATAAGATTTATTACAAAAGAAACGGGAAAATCAACAGTTAATAAATGTCTTGATTAAAAACAAGTAGAGCATTCTGGTCTGGCCAGGTCGCACACAGGCGCACAAACACACACACACACACACAGATAATGTACAGTAGTTAATATATAATTGCTTTGCATTGCCGCGCGACGGAACAACCGCTTTGGGTATTTGTTGGTAAATGGTAGATTTTCTTGCGGTTCTTGTAATGTATCGGTTACAATTTGATTGTTTTTTTTTTTACTTACTAAGTTAGATTATGAGCTATCATATCGATCAACAATAAGGTACATAGTTAGTTTTTTGTCGTTAAATTAAATTTTATGTACACTTGCGTGCAAAAAAATGGCCCACCCCGTACTTTACGATTTGAGCACCTTTTACTAACAATAACTAAATATATTATATACTACAGTACTACAAACTGTAGATTACCTACGTTAGTGAAAGAAGATACAAAACTGAATTTATTTTCGCTACATGCTGTTTTATTTTAAAAATGCGTTTTTTTTTTATTAATCATTCTAATAAAATCTGTTTAAAATATCCTATCATCTATAAAAAATCGCAAAGCCTAGTCTACAAATACCAAACACAGTAAACATTACACAGAACTCCAAATCCACCGCGACTTACAACTATTTACACCAGACATTTCGAAAGTCAGTTTCAGGCAAGCGGAGACATCCAGCTAATACGATATATAATTAGGTGGCGCATTAAGTATTCCGCCTATAATTACCGTAGCGCCCGTGACGCGTCTAATCCGGCAAGTAATGGTGATAAATAGATCTATACGGGGATATCAGACTGAATATATTAGCGTACCGTAAGACTGTAACTTCACTATACTGTGGTCTGTGACTGAGTAAACAATGAAATCGGATTGTATCGTACTTTTAAATCTGGAATTCATAATGGTGTATACAATAAAAGGTATCACTTTAAATAATATCGAGTTATTAGTCGATTCGCTTTACTTTGTGTAAATTATTTCATCACCACTGCTCTCAAAACGGTGAACGAAAACATCGTGAGGAAACCGGCATGTCCTAGAACCATAATTTCGAAGACATGTGACATCTACCAACCTGCACTGGGCGCGCGTAGTGGATTACGGCCCAATCCTTTCACCGAGAGGAGGCCTGTGTCCCAGCAGTGGGAACATTATAGGCTGATGATGATGAATCGATTCGGACGAATCGGGCGAACATACACTTTCAAATGCTTAACATATTATTTTCTTTAGGCGACTCGCACGAAATTAATTTACGCGCTTGGCGAGTTTTTAATCTTATAAAAAAAAACTTTTTAATTCAGGCATATTTGGCCCATACATACTGTTAGTAGAAAGACTTAAAACTATGTTAGTATTTAAAATCACAATTTAATTTAAGTATTTGCCACCCTCTGGGGCCCCGGGCACACGTACTTGTGCTTGAACCCAGTGCCCCAGAAGGGGGCTGTCCAGCTTGTGGCTGAGCACGTTCAGGATGGTGTTGGCGCTCCCGCGCGTGCGGAACATGAGCGACGCGATACGGCGCCGCAGCACAGTGTGAAAGCCGTCTGTGTGCGCGTGCGCAAACATCGCAGACGCACTACAGCAGCGTGGGAGCCCCACCAGCACCCTGAACGCGTTATTATATTGCATTCGGGGAGCGTTGATGGCCCGCTGCGTGTAGTTGACCCACAGATTGCAGGTGTAGAGAGAAAAAAAAAAACAAAAAAAAAATCTTAAAAAAATCGCTTAAGAAATATATATTTGTTATTGAAGTGTCGATTCGCTTAACTTTAACTTTTATACCTATAGATGATTTGCAGTCTGGTTGAGGTGCTTGTTGCTAAATAACAATAGCTGCACGGGTCGATCGGCCAGGTTAAGCTACGCTTGCCGCGGTTGGTCTGTGGATGGGTGACCATCTTTACATACCAAGACCCCTCCGTGCCTCGGAAAGCACGTTAAGCCGTTGGTCCCGGCTGTCATTTGGTGGATCTTTGACAGTCGTTACGGGTCGTCAGAAGCCCAAAAGTCTGACAACCAGTCTTCAGTCAGTATTACCCAGTAACTGGGTTGTGGAGGTCAGATAGGCAGTCGCTCCATGTAAAATACTGGTATTCAGCTGCATCCGGTTAGACTGGAAGCCGACCCCAACATAGTTGGGAAAAGGCTAGGCAGATGATGATGATGATGATGATGAAGTGTCGATTCGCTTTAGGCGATGTCGGCGAATTAATTCGGGCGAATCGACTAATAAACCACAATATCCTGGGGTTTAACTTTTGGATGTTGGTCAGTGTAATGTGTCGTCCTATGCAACTTTGTTGACCTCGTTATTTTTTTGTTTTTACTTGACTTGTTCATTATTGTTGATAAATATTTAGATCTATACGGGTATATTGCACTGAATATATTATTATACTGTACTTCACTACACTGTGGTTTATGACTGCGTAAACAAACGTATCTTCTTATGTTTGAACTACAATGGATGTTCATGTTAAGTGTTGTAAGATTGTTGTTTTTTTTTTTTTTTTTTACTGAAGGCGACGATAGATGACAGCTACCTACAGCGATGCACTGCCGCCCGTCGCTCGCAAGAGACCCCGCCTCTACGCGCATCAAGTTTTTCGAAAAACAACCCATGTTGATTTATCAAACACAATTCAAAGAAAAACCGTATACTAAATTTTGGGTGATTAAATTGTCTTTTAGATGGTGAAAGTTTCATGGAAATATACCCGACAGTTTTTGCGTGATTATCGTTTTTATGTCCGCGATAGACATTACTTTGCCAATTAATTACATTACGTTATAAAAATATTATTTAAAATATTCACATATCAAATGACGAAGAAAATTGTCTAGTTTCACATATAATTTTTTCAAATACATAAGACAAGCCGTTGAGACGTGACCTTCAATAAAAAGTCCGTAAAAGTCGGCTGTCTGCGCCTGAAATGTAACTGGCTGGTTTGAATTCATTATTGTTCTGAGCATAATCAGTCTTTAATGCTCCCACTGCGGGGACACAGGTTTCCTCTCGCCGCCGAGAGGGAGTGCTGTAATCTATCACACGGTTCCGGTGCGGATTGATAGATGTCATGTTTTCGAATTCTTTTTATTTTATCATTGATTTAAAAGCTTGTACTTCTAATAATATCTCGGGTTTCGATTATTATATTCAACGCATTATGTATACAACTTGGACCACTGCAGTTTTTAGAGTACCTACTACATAGCATGGGATTGAATTAAAGCAAAAATATCTCTGTTCGATACCTATTTCGATTAGCATTTAAACTTAAATGCCATTTATAAACGTTTGTGTAATTAAAATGCCACAAGTAATGTATTCTTAATTAACCAACTAACAATAATTTAGGGAGCCATAATAAGTAGGTACCTTCAAATTCATTATTATTTTGTTTATGCAATAATATAACATAACCCGTTCTACGCTACAGGAGCACGTTAATATAAGCACAGTTCACTACAACAGCTTAGGTACTATTAATGCATTCTATTATTACAATGTACGTTCATAAAAGTATCTTTTTAGTATGTCGCATTATGTTAACCCGTAAAACGCAGCGATTCGACATCACTACAATAATTATATTATTATTACTGCATCTACGTCTATTATTCGTTTGTATGTAGTCGTTTGTATGTTAGTGAGTAGGCTATGTGTGTGTGTGTGTGTAGTCAAAGACATTAAGTTAATGCCACCTCATAATTACTGGTTGGAAGCATTAATTCTCGCATCCATAATTAAGTTTAATACCTCATTTCTGTTGGCCTACAATCTAGATAAATATTGTTTGTCGTTTGACGTCTATTAAAGTTACATTAAAATTGTAAATCATTGTGAGTATAGATAGTGGATTTTATATGGAGTTTTATAATGTATCTAGTTCTCAAGGTTGTACCATTTTACATTCATTTTAAGTAGGTACTTACCTACTTAAGTTATTAGCGTATTTATCCTTATAAATAAATGTTTAAACTACTTAGAGGTAGGTTTTCAAGTTATACGTGCACGATAAATGGCCGTCAGTAACTTTGAGCGCGTGTGTAATGAATATGCCAAAACGTTCCGCGAAAACTGTTTAAGTGGGCGTGAAAACTGGATGAAAATCCGCACGGCAATGATGATAAACTCGAATATAAGGACGGAAATGCTTGGCTACATTGTTTTATATTTTAAGGGACTACAAAAAAACAGACTTGTTTAAAAATATACCTTATTTTCAGTTCTACGAATTTTGAATATACAAATTTGCAGTTGACAATTATTATTTTTTGAGAAAGTGTACTATTTAAAGAAATATAAAAATTAATGCTATTTGTCACGCCAGTCAAATTACTGTTCCAAATAAAAAAGTAGTAAATTAAGTAGGTATTTGCTCAATAATTACAATTATTTATCTTTTATTACCAGTGGCTAGAAATGCCAAGTCAGTAATAATTCATTTTCATTTGCGTCTTAATAAATAATTATTATGAACGCAATAGTGTCGTAGAATGAAGGGTTAATTTTATTGTTAAGAAAAGTTCATGTAGTTCATGAAATGTGACGATAAATAATGATTATCATTAGTTAAGAATAATAATGTTGTTAAATTAATAATATTTGCAACTAAATAAAGTCTAATAAGCAAAGTGGTTACCCGTCTTAACATGATATACTACGCCGAGCGGTGAATACAGGAGAAAATGTGGAGTAGTTACTATTCCTAAATTGGTTTTGTACGACTAATTAAATAACATAATTATTACTATTATGACATTGTTTTTCAATAGATTCTTTCATTTAGAATTAAATGAAGTAAAAAATCTTACATTTTAGACTTTTACGCAAGCGTCATTTACTCACACGTTTTTTTTTTTCGTATTGTCACTAGTAGACTAGTGCATAGTAAATTAATTAATAAACGGATACCTGTATAAAAATAAACCAAAGCAAAAATAAAAACATCTATTAGTCCATTAATTGCTTCATTGATAAACTCTTGTGTAATACCGCTGCGAGTCAGATCAATCGTACAGGGGGCGTTATGAATGAAGAATATAACGTATTGTGAAATCGGTTACCAATTTGTTCCTCAAACACGTTTACCTATTACATACAAAAGCTTTGTTGTATATTATGTTTATAGAAGTAACGTTTATACTTAATATCTATACTCAAACGGTACTCAGTTTTGACATTTAGGATTTATTTGTGACAATGAAAAAGGAAAATGTCATCCTAAATGTTAAGTGAAAGTTTCGTACTTACTAATAATTGAGTTATTATAATGTTACGCATTTATGTAATATTGAGAAAGGTTATATATGAACTGCAATCTGTAAATCAAGTTTTAAGTAAAAATATTATACGTCAAGCTAGAAAAAAATATTTCGTCTTCGACTCTACTAACTTTTGTGCCCTTTTTTCTTTTAGAATTCAGTACAAACTTATTATCCGCGTTTTTCTATTTAAGTTGACACTACCGATTCACAGCATTAAATCTTAATAGGATTGACTTTTTTCAAAACGATTAAGGTGTTTTCGTTTTAACTCTTTCAGTAAACTTGTAAAACCAGTAACGGTAGGTATCATGATAATTAACTAAGTAGGTATGCTTTCTTTGTTATGAAGATGCTTCTTGATTGACTCACTTGATGATTGTTTTAAATTATTCATCTTCTTTTATGAATTCCTGCAATGTAAAATAGTCAGTTACAATTTATTTTTTTTCGAAATTCTTAAAAATAGGCTGGCAACATTGACCGTTTACATTCTGACAATACTTCGGGTTCGGCGCTCCTGCACTGACGTTTTCGTCGCCTTAGGCCGCGTTCACAACGAACGTACAGTCAGCCGCCGACTATAAGCGTACGCATGACGACATATGAAGCTACAGTACATATCATTTCCAGTTCCAGGTCAGCTAAAACTGGAAATGTATAGCTTGATATGTCGTCGTGTAGAATTCAAAATGTATGAAAAATCAACTTAAGCCGCCCACTGAATGTCTTTTGTTTTTTTTTATACACACACTAGCTGACCCGCCAAATGTTGTCGTGTCTTAACTATGAATTTTGCATTAGCAACTTTCTTATTTTTTCTTTCATAAGAACCTTCTCCTGAATATAAGGAACACAACAAATAAAGAATTAGCATAATTGGTCCAGCCGTTCACGTGTGATGCCGTGACCAAGTGAAATAGGGATTCATTTTTATATATAAAATTCTCACCGGCTGCGTCCGGCTATCACTAAACCCTTGGTGTGAACGGGGCTTTAATCTTTGACGAAGACTGTGTGACGAGCACTAACGAAATGTCATTGACGTCAGGGAAGACTGACAGTTTAGTACGCACTCGAGCGTTCCAGCAATAGATGTCCAATCTTACCAACTAGCTATGAGACTTGCTCTGGCGGAAAAATGATGACAGATTTGTTTTGAAAAAGGAAATTTTTATCGATTAATAAAGGTGAAAGAATCCTTAAAAGAAGCATCATTACAATGTTTAAGCCGAAGTTTTATTTATTACCGTACCTACCGAAAAAGGACGCAACTCCAACGCAAATGAGTTAAATCCGCACTGATGACGTAACTATCATAATTCCTCGTAAACGCATATATTTATACAATAATTATCGCCATAAACATGATCGTATCTTACCAGCTATGCAATATAATTATGTCTGACAATACACACTGACAAGAGTGTTCCATTTTTTCCTTAAAGACGATTTAAGTGTATTAAAAAGCAATTATTGACCTTTAAAACATTTCGCATTTTTATAATCGTACCTTTAGGCGGCCAGTATATTACTAGCCATATTCGTTTTAAAACAATTCCATTTTTAAATAATTTACGGGTGGGTTCCATTGGTAAGTAGGAAGAAGACACTCAAATTGCATTTTTAATTTTGATTAATTATCGTTGTTATGCAAGCAAGTGGCAGTGGTATTGCACCTATACTTAGATCCATTTGTCTTCGAATTAATAAAAAATATAGTGAGAATTTGCTCCTACCATCATCTGTTTTCAGTGATAAAAGAACCTACCATATCAAACGTATTTAGAAAAACTAACTGTGAAAATTCCAACGGCGAACTTTTTGTTTCTGTGCAAAAACATCTCATTACATAACTTCTCTTCATTGGCCATCTCGCTAATTGACAAAATAGGTACCTATGCAATGAATATTCCAGAACAATGCCAATATTATAACGGTACCAATAATAACCTATTCAAACAGAATCATTTGCAGACACATTAAGACCGACCCTTTAAACACGCACGATAAAGGTCACATGCGAATGACAAGAAAATAAGTTTGTAATTAAATTTGCAACCGGACAATTTTTTTTTTTTTAATAATTATCTCGCAAAGGCGTAGTTTCGTTGTCGGGTACCTCTGATACATTTGAAGGAACAATTAATGACTTTTAAGTTTGTGTGCGTGGGTTACTCATACACACAAACACTGTGTGTGTGCGAATGAGCTCATGTTCGCATCTTTGTGTGCGTTATTATCGCTTCACGACATATACGTGCAGTATTTATATACCGTAGCATAAAGGGTGCTAGTAATTTACATATTAATTGATTACTAAGAAAAGACAAATAAATTAACGCAAGCCATAACCTATGATTAAACTTCGCCAAAATAGAACGTTACAACTTCACGAGACTTTTAAACAAGAATATCATGAATATCATTAGGTGCCACAGTCCTGTTCTTATTTATAATTGGTTCACTTCATTCATTACTTTGTAGGTAAACTTTTATGACCGTAGCAACAAATTGAATTCAATAAAAATATTCCTCAGCTAATAAGTTATCGTCGATTATATTACTTAACTCAACAACTTGACGACAGACAAATTAAACCGAGTCCGCTTAATATCGCGTCAACTGCACGTTCACAATAATAAAAGTGCATGAGTGTGTGTGTGTTCGTTGCAACGGATGAGGCCCTAATTAGCCAGCAATTACCGCTAATGCAGGCGCACTTAATGAAGCGCGCACCTCATTTGTAGCTGCCGCACTCGGGTGAGACACTCAAACATCATTGTTACACGATACACGGTAGTTTTACAGAAAAAAAATAGAAGGAAAATTTGCGTTTTTAATGCTAAGTTTAGCGGCCTGTGTTTTTTTACTGGGTTTTATTGAAATATGGACATTTGAAAGGAAAGAGCGTAGTTACCTAAAAGAATGTATGTAGGTATCGAATAGACGCACTTACAAACTCCTTTAAAACTTAGTATGTAGCAAGACAGTATTATATGAAGATGTTTGAGGATATGTTCGTTTTAAATACTAGATTATCTATATAAATAAAGAGAAAAGTCGTGACTGACTGACTAACTCATGAACGCCCAGCCCAAACGCTTGGACCTAGAAAGCTGAAATTTTACACAGAGGTTCCCTTTATAATGTAGACGAGGAATAAGGGAGGATTTTTCGAAATTCAACCCCTATGGGAGTTAAATACGGGATGAGAATTCCGCGCGGGCGAAGTCGCTGGCAAAAGCTAGTTCTAAATATTCAAATGGAAAAATAGAGTTTTTAGGCACTTTACTTTGGGTGTATTTGATTTCATCGCCACTGCTCTCAAAACGGTGAACGAAAACATCATACGGAAACCGGTATGTCCTAGAACCAAAAATTCAAAGTCGGACCAAGTGTGACCTCACATCTACAAACCCGCACTGGCCCGCGTGGTGGATTACGGCCCACTCCCTCTCACAGAGAGGAGGCCTGTGTCCCAGCAGTGGGAACATTATAAACCGATTATGAAAATAGAGTGTTAAATGTTTAAAAACAATAATGGCTATTTTATTTATAGGTATCGTATTCTTGCGAGACATAACCAATACTGAGGTATACTAACTTCATAACCTTACAAGTATACCATTGGCCTTTGTTACACAATACTAGTGGCAAAAGGTAAATTTAACACGACACATTTTGGCTTCCTTTTCTAAAAGGAAATAACGGAAAAATAAAGTTTTTTGCACATATTTTCATCAAGCTTCTCTTATGCAAAATTCCACCCTTTACCTCAATACAATTAAACAAAAACCTTTTACAAGACAAAGAAAATAAGGAAAATCGGTTGTTAATATTTTTACCTGTTTTGTTTGATAATGCAGCCATACTATTTCTTAATCGCTATACATCTTTTGTAAAAGAATACAACAATATAAACATGTGTCTTCTTAGTTACCTTTTCTACGTAATAGTTGAAACTCGATTTCGAATAAAATTCATGGAATTAAATGCTTATTATTTTCATTTTTGTCAATCTAAACATGCCTCTTGAAAACGTCATAAACGAGTTAAAGAATAGAATAGAATAGAATAGAATAACGTTTAGAATAGAATAAAGATCATAGTAAGGTCTTCAATTAGCCAATTACTCCTTTGAACTAGTGGACAGCCGTCGTCAGCAAATCCTGTGACTCTTGTTTAAGTCTGGGAATACAAAATCTACCAGATGAATCCAGAGACGGAAACGGCTCTAAATTAAATTAAATAATCATTTATTTCAGGACATTATTCCCAACAAATTACATGGAAATATACAACGTGTAACGGAAAGGGTATATACATACCAAGGGCACGGCTTCTTTGGATGATATCAAAGGATATTGGAAAGGTTTTTTAATCCTATCTCTACATGTTCGGAAGTTATCAGAATTTTTAATACAGTGGTACCAGAAACCGAACTTCTTAAATTGAAATAAAGACATCACTCCGAAGTGATTTACCGTGATATTGGCAAGTAACGTGGAAAGTTAATGACCTACGTAGTGCGGGAACACGTTTTTATGATTTGAATCTAAGAAACATATGAAACCGAAAATTTGGTATCAACTCTTAGAGTATTTTATTTTGAGCTGAAACTATGTTTAGTGATTCTATACCGGCTGTTATCTTTAGTGCTTAAGGATAGCAATAGGGTTTCTGTTACATCCTGTATAAGGATTCAATAAAAGCACTTTCAAATATTACACAATTTTATTGCCTCCCATACTAATTCAATTACATAATACCTCTTATAACCATCTACCTAGCGTTTTCCCAACTATGTTGGTGTCGGCTTCCAGTCTAACCGGATGCAGCTGAATACCAGTATTTTACATGGAGCAACTGCCTATCTGACCTCCACAACCCAGTTACTGGGTAACACGATACCCCTTGGTAAGACTGGTTGTCAGACTTGCGGGCTTCTGACGACCCGTAACGACTGTCAAAGATCCACGAATAACTTCCGGGACCAACGGCTTAACGTGCTCTCCGAGGCACGGAGGGGTCATGGCATGTAAAGATGGTCACCCGTCCATGGACCAACCGCGGCATGTGTAGCTTAACCTGATTTATCGACCCGTGCGGTTGTTAGTACTTAGCCACAAGCCCCTCTTATAATATGACTCATGAAAGGAAAACGACAAACGTAAAGTATCTGGAAGTATTATCTGGGCGCTGATTGAGAAAAATTGGCCTCCATTGTTTAGTGACAATGAGCAAGTGCCGTGTCACTATTTAGTGATACTCCCTATCTTCCCCTTTAGGTTACGGGTCGGTGCGTTTGTTATTTTTAGTACCCACTTTTAACGTAAATGTATCAATTAGTTGAAGTTCTAAAGTGGAAGACGACAAACCGTACAGACGCCAGCACATCTACCCCAAACTGTCAAATTTTCCCAATTGAACATGAACCTTATTCACTGGTAATAACGTTGAAAATCTATCAAATAAATTTGACAGATTGGAGTAGCTTGATGTGCTGGCTTCTGTACTTCGGAGAGTGTGCGCTGGAGCTCCAAGACCTGAAGGCCAATTCTCGTAATTTAAAACGTTCGCAGTGTCATCTCGGCGACAATCGAATTTAAAAAAAATGACAAAAATGTATAGGAAATTTTGACAGATTGACACTGAGATCAGACTGTGAACGTTCTTAAAATTACCAGAATTGCCCCTCAGATCTCACCGTCGACCTTCGACCATCGGTACTTGGTCGATAATACTGACTAGTCGTACTCAGCACTTCTCCACATGTATTATGCGCACAGCTATGGGACCACGGAGTATGGGACTGTCTGCAAGCGTCTGTCTTCTCTTCCACATTTAACCCGTTGCTGCCTTCAAAGCAAGAGTGAATCTTCTGAGCATGCTCGTTCCATCATTTACATCATTCATTGCAAAAAAAGGTTTCCTAAGAGTTTGTTCACGACTGCGATTGTAGTACTTAACTGTGTCAGAAGAACTGTATTACTAAGTTCTAGAAATAATAGACTTCACAACTACCTGCTTAAATCTATTGTAAATATCTGAATTTCTTCAGTAATTTATTGACCCTTTAGGTTCACAGTTATACATTGGAAAAAATTGAAATATGATCTAAGTAAATATCTACTATTATGTAACAAAACATTAAAACAAACAAAGAAAAAAATATATTTATTGGCATTAAAAAACACAGTTACAGCATAAAAACTCTTAGAATTAAAATAAAATACAGAAAACAATGATATCTAATAATGTCAAAAGGGCCTCCACCTCAACTTAGCATAATGTAATCTGTATTTTTGGAAATAAAGAAATATTATCACTATGTCAGATGACAACACAAGGTGTACCACCTGATGCTGATTTCCAGCTGCAACCCACAAGGATACCACCAAAATAACACACTAAGCACAAGCAAAAATAAACTACAACAGATATCTCTTCACAGTTTAAACACGACAAGATTTCTTTTACATTTAAATGTATCTGAGATAAAAATACCAACATCTAATTGACTTTATCCGACATTTGTCTACGATTACCTTATAACTTACGGTAAAGTGCGGCTTTGTTACGTCGGATATAAAAATCCCGATGATCGCATCACGGCGAAAGCTTTTGGTCGGCTCGATGTGATTTTATTTGAAAACATTATGATATTCAATAGCTAGAGTGGATATTTGGACAAAATTTAAAACTTGTATCTTTTAACCTTTTGTAGCACACAAACCGATCCTAGTTTTAACTTGATTGAAACTACAATCACAGCAAGCAAAAGTATATACTTACAAATATTCTAACTGAGATAAAGTGGTGGTAATGTTAAAACATATATTCTCATGTATCAGTAGCTGATTTCGATTGATAAAACTTATAACCATACCTATTTACACAAAATGTAAACACATACTTGATTCCATTTATCCCATGTCGGTCGATAATTTCAAGCATCAAGCGACCAATTAACATGCATTTACGAAATAATGACGTCATAATACTAATGTTACGCAGGCTGGCAGCGTCGAATGGCGAGATAACAATCACTACATCACACAACGCAAACGTTGGACCGGCCAGCAGTGCCGGTAGCGCCGGATCCGGGCCAATTCCGTCACCGCATGCGCCCGTGAAGATGTCACCGGGATCTGTGAAATCACCATCGCAGGACGACAGTGATCTGCTTGCTGATTCGCCAAGTAAGTGTTCATTAATATAAGAAAAACATTGTTTCTAAGGTCTGATCTTTTTCTTTCTGTGTGTGGAATAACGAGATGTCCGGTACCTACCAAAATTATGACAAAAATATGACGTAGACTCAGTTGGGGCTTGAAATAATCATAATTATTACAGAAAATGCAATATACCTACCTAATTTTACGTAGCGACGAACAACTTATGATATAAACGGCAACTAATTACACAAAACCCGATCCCATATTTATAAACCAACGTACTTTTGTAACTTCACTAAAACATTTTGACAAACTTTAATTCGCCATTTCAACACAACAAAAGCAGAACTAAGAACAACTTAAACGCTATTTTCGACACAACTACTAACTCAATTCTACTTATCCACAAAAGTTGTACGTTCTAAGCATAGAGGAGCGATCCATTAGCTAGGCGAAGTCTAACAGTGTCCTAGGAGTTATTTTACCTAATACTATAAAGAGTTGTTGTAGACTGTCCGTGCACTGTTTAGAAGTTCCGAGTTCCCGAGTGCGTTCGGTGACAGTCGAGTTAAGTTGATTAGCTCAAAGTAGCCGCGTCCATTCGACGTAGGCGAGGCGGCACTCCGCGATCTTATCACGACATTGTAAAGTTAATTTGGTTGCGTTTCAAAAAAAAGATTTGTTTAATTTGATTTTTAACTTGAACAAATCTAATTATACGTTCAAGGGAGCGTTTAAACATGTTCTCAATAGTGTTACTTCGTTTTGATGTAAATTGTGTAAGTTTTATGAAAAGTATTGAGTTTCTGTGCAATAAAAACTATTAGTATCTCAACTTAAAGCCTTTTAGTTGTACAAGATAATATCGCTTACACATTTAATTCGTACAGCACGTTATCTCATAAAGATATGTTAAGTAATAATATATTGGAATTAAGTGCATTACAAGTGGCAGTTTGTCGGGCCTACTTAGTACTTACTTATTCCAAACAGAATATATTTGGATTACTCACAACTTTTATCGAAATAATTTAAAATCCACCGATATGGAGAGACTGGGTGGCCTATTTGAGTACCAGATGGTTAATTAATTTATTGCTATCGATACCAATTACGTGCCGATTGTCGATAAAAAGCAATAAAATTGTAAAAATTTGTAATTTAACTCCTAACTGAAGAGGAGAGCGAGTGAAGCAAGAGTGGACCCTTAAACCGCATCCAAGAAAAAAGCAACTAGGTACTTACTTCAAAAAAATCAAAATATTTTGTTTCACATAAACCTGCATGGGCACTTATGAAACCTCAGAAGCTAGGTGCACGGTTCCAATTTGTCGCTTCCTATGGAGAAGAGCCGGCAAGAAACTCCACGGTTACTCTTTTAGTATGGAACATCCCGCAACATAACATCATCAGCAAAAAATACCATTTATTATTGTAACTAAACCTTTTCCTAAACTGCAGACAAACTAAAACATGTACCTAATAATAGACATATTTAATGCAATAGCATTCCGTACTAACTTACAGTATACACACAACCTAATTGGTACTAATTCAGCTATCCGCCCAGCAGACGATACCAATTTATTTAAGACGAAGTTATTTTTATTGACCCATTTCATTCAGTTTTAGAATGAAACTGCACGATTTTTATTTGTACCAATTCTCGAGATCGGTTGGGACCTACATTTGAACTATTCGAAGATGGGGTCTAAGCTATTTATTCTAGGGTTATTTTGAGCGAAATTTCGCTCTACTTAAGTAGTTAAATTCTTGACCTCTTTTGGGCAAATATTTTTATTTATCTAAATAAGGTAAGTACAGCACGACGGTCACTACGTACAATCCCCTAAGTGGTAGATAAGTGATTTGCTTGTTTTGTTTTTGTGACCTTCAGACCAGCATAAACCATCGTTTAGTAACAAAAATAAGTCTCATCATCATCATCATCATTTCAGCCGAAAGACGTCCACTGCTGGACATAGGCCTCCCCCAGAATGGGGGGTTTTGCCATAATCGCCACGCTTGGCAGGCGGGTTGGCGATCGCAGTATGGTGGTAAAATGCATAGAGAACGCTGCTGCCCATTCTCTAGTATGTCCCTTAGTCGCCTTCTACGACACCCACTGGAAAAAATGGGATGGTGCTATTCTTTTACGCCCGGCGACACATACGGGTCGACAAAATAAGTTTAAGGCGACGATAGCTGACAGCTACCTACAGCGATGCACTGCCGCCCGTCGCTCGCAAGAGACCCCGCCTCAACGCGCATCAAGTTTTTCGAAAAACAGCCCATGTTGATTTATCAAACACATATCAAAGAAAAACCGTATACTAAATTTTGGGTGATTGAATTGTCTTTTATATGGTGAAAGTTTCATGGAAATACACCCGATAGTTTTTGCGTGATTATCGTTTTTATGTCCGCGATAGACATTACTTTACCAATTAATTACATTATGTTATAAAAATATTATTTAAAATATTCACATATCAAATGACGAAGAAAATTGTCTAGTTTCACATATAATTTTTTCAAATACATAAGACAAGCCGTTTAGGCGTGATCTTCAATAAAAAGTCCTTAAAAGTCGGCTGTCTGCGCCTTAAGATGACAAAATGCAATTTCAATCCATCATGACATTACATTAACTAGAACATGATATACACGTATTTGAAACTTTGAAGCGCTCTCCTGTAAAATTTGTCATTTGTAGTTAAGGTGAATGTAATCCACATTTTTTCCATACAAACTTGGGGAGGATTTTACTCCACTGTTTGACAATGTACATCAAAAATTAAACATGTTATGGTTTTGTCTCATTATTAATATTGTCTGTATGGAAACAGAATACTAAATTAAAAAGCCATTAAAAAGTTAAGAGCCAACAAATATTCGTTTTTCTTACTAATTTAACCTAACACGCCCAAACGTGTTTAAGTATTATAAGAAGTGTAAAATCTCCAAAACCAAAGTTCAATTATTATCGAAAAGTTCAATAAACTTTATTGGTCATTGATTTATGCAGTGTTTTTGTTTTTTATAAAAGCCGATCTTCCGAAGGACTTTTCTTAATTTTTACGCTCCTGTTTTACTATAAATGATCCTGCATCTCACTCAATAACGTTGTGCGTGTAGACTAGCGTCTAACTGCTCATCACTGATACTACCTCTGTCGGATACGAAGCCTGGTGAGACAGCGTGCTTTTTAGCCAGGCTCACCAGTGAGTTCGAGCCAGCGACTAGGTTCCCCTTAAGGGATTATACGTAGGGACCATCGAGAAGTGGTGGCCCAGTGGTAACGGCTGCGTCTTACGAATTGGAGGTTGTTGGTTCGAATTTAGATAGATGCTTTATTTCGTGTGAATTATTTAATCACCACTGGTCTCAAAACGGGCTGCCGCTCCGTCTCATTGAGAGGCAGTCTGTGCCCCAACAGTGGGAACATTATATGCTGATTATTATGAAGTAATACATGACTTAATAACTTACAAGTTAGTTTGCGAATTGTGTAGCTATAAAGATTTACTTGTAGTCCTCTTATTTGTGAACAGTTTAATTTACCAGACCACACTTGGGCACCTTCTGGTTTACAGAGATATTGAAGGTCAAAGTTCCAAAGTTGTCATTTTTGTATTAAGAATTTTACCCAAATCGAAAGAAATGTGGAAAACTGGCTCAGAATATTAGGCTAGAACTAAAGTTAGATCGCGTTTTGTAAAAAGAAAAAAAAAGTGTAAACTTTCCGACCATTCTAAATATTAAATTTAATTATCACTATAAGAACGTACTTCCTACTTCCATACTATGCAATTCCCGAACATACCAATACAACTCTAATTTTCAAACTTTTCCAAATTCAACTTTATTCCAATAAAAAAGTATAGTAAGTACTATTTAGATATCGATGCAACAGATGGCCAGTATTTCACTCACCGGAATAAAGCTAATTCTCAACAGCGGACATTCGTTTTAGGCCGTCACCGTCCGTAGGGACCTTTAACTGCTAACTAAAATGTTTAAACTTTGCTATCGGCAATGTAACTAAGCTTTTTCACTTCCAATCTTGTTTAATTATTAGGGGTTTTTAGCAAGTTTAAGTAACATTTGTTGCAAGTTATTTCTTTTAGTTTCATGATTAATTGCCATTAGATCAAGTAGGTACCTCAGCTATCATACTTTTTACATGCATACTTTTTACATACATACTTTTTACATTCGAATTAGGGTTATAAAAATGCATATAAGATGCATTACAGACTTGATAATATCACACTTAATATTTCCCGAAGGGTTAGGCAGATGTGACCTATAAACCCACATTTCAGCAGTTAATGTTAAATCCCCTGAAAACACTTTGCAATTACTTCATCATCATCATTTCAGCCGAAAGACGTCCACTGCTGGACATAGGCCTTCCCCAGGCTCCTCCACTTCGACCGGTCTTGTGCTTCCCATATCCAGCGGATTCCCGCGGCCTTTACAAGGTCATCGGTCCACCTTGTGGGAGGCCTTCCCACTCTACGTCTTCCGGTACTGCAATTACTTAATTTATCATAATTACAACAAACAAAAACTACACTGAAAATCTGGAAAACTATTGGTTTCAGAAGAAGTCAGATTAGGAGTTACTTAAAAACATTGTTGATTATTAGTTTAATGATGACAAATGAACTACTATTAATAAAAAATAATTACAGCAAACATCATCTGATGCCCACGTACCGCGACCAACTCAGTTAATTGTTTCATAATGAGTCCATCGATTCCTTGCTATTTCTGAACGAAGCGACCCATTGCCAACTGCTAATTATTTATTTGTTAGTACTCGATAACTGAAAGTGATATCCGTAAAAAGGTATATTCTGAGGTAAAATGAAACACCTGGCTGGCAATACTATTTTATTTTTATTTTGACGTTTAAAAAAAGAATGATTGCTCACTACGTCAAAAGCAAACAGTCTTGCTCTCGCTTTTTTTTCCTTTTTAATTTTTAAAAATAAGTTAACAATGACGGTTCAAGCCAGTAATTGGAACTTTTTTTTTTTTAAAAATCTGCTAGTTATATGGGCTTGGTTTGTGACTGGATAATAAATGACGAGTGTAGACCTATGTTGCTAGAATCACTGTTATTGTCGCACTGTGAACGTTCGACAGAATGGTCTTGTCTATCCCTTAGGGGATTTCCTTATGGTTGACGTGACCGTGCCACTAGTCAGATGTGCGTGTCCTTAACTCCTTACACACTTACATAGGAAAATGGAAAATGAAAAACTGGATTTCAATTACGATGGTCTTAATTACTGAAGTTTCAAAGTCAAAAACAGCATATAGGGAGGTATTTAAAAAAATTGGCAGTCATGGAGACTGCCGACAGAAAAAAAAACACATCACATTTATACGTTGGTGATGCGGAACGGAAACGCTCAACACCGCGAAAGAAGATGATTAATTACTTAAAAAATCTCAAAAAAGTGGTCACATTTCTATTTATTATTTCATCACCCAATAATATCATACGAATCAATTTAGAATCATTTATTAGGCATATTCAATAATATAAAAAAATGAGTAAGTTTACCATAATGGTTTACCATAAAGGGTGGAAATGTTAATTGTCTAGTCAGACAAAGTAAGCGAAACCACTCTATATCCTAATGTTATATACAGCACGTATCAACAACTCTATGAGACCAAAATCGTAATGGCTAAAAAATATTAGCTATCCCATACATTTTTCAGTCGAGTAGGTGTTGAGGTTCTATATGGGACATCTGATTTTTTTTTCGATTACAATGTTGAACCCATAGAGAGTGTTGTCGACTTAGATGGTCTGTAACATACCCTTAAATGATGACCTTGCATTTCTTTTTTTTCTATTTCTTTTTTCACTACTAAATGGCCCTACTCTTGACCTCGTTCAAGCCTAACGGAAGCGATTGATGAGGTCTATAATAGATCGAGCGTGCCCAGAAGATAGATGCCTGTTCACTCTTGTTTTGAAGGAAGACGGGTTAAATGTGGAAGGGAACACAGACGACATAAATGTGGAGGAGAAGCGCTTAGTACGGGATATCAACCAAGTGCGGTTGGTACCCTGCAGTGCGTCTAGTATATGTAATAAAAGGGCGATAGGTACGCGCTGTGTATCCATCCTATTGTTATATTTAGAAAGGGTAGTAAAGAGTATCTAAGTCAATATTACCGCATTATTGCGTAAGTCTCAAGGTATGACAATACATTTACAGAGGCCAACATAAACCTAGACACGCGAAATTAGGCCCCAAACTTTAAGCGTAAGTACCCATTTAAAACAATAGCCTCGCAAATACATCCATCGCTTTTAGTGTGTCAGATTTCATAAATATATTTATACAATAGTTAGTTTAACACTACATAACATCACGCCTACATTCCCCGCGTTGAAGTGTTAGGCAGAGGTGTACTTGTTTGTGCACCTGCATTTCGCCAGGGCCTGAATTCATTATGACCATTTAACGATTCCTTACTCGTAACCACGTCAATCACACACGAAATCTGTTAATATCGTACTAATAATAGCGACAAATTGTCTTGAACCATACAGAATATGACATTTCGATTCCTTACCGTTACATTGGTTTCTAAAAAACGCGACATTGACGGGGTATCATTATAACCAAACAGAATTGGAGCCCAGTTATGTTTAAGTCCTATGTAATAGGGCGAGACTTTTCAGTTTTTTTTTTTTTTGATTTGTCTGGGCTACTTCTGAGACATTCTAGATGTAAAACCCAATAACACTTTGCCCTACCCGAGAATCAAACCCTCATCTCCAGCAGTAGCGCTTGCGACCACTAAACCAACAAGGCATACAGTTTGTCTAAACGTGGTATAATGTAGAGATGGGCTGACTATGACTTTGGCCGACTAGCCGGCTTCAAAATGGCCGATTAGTCGGCCAAACGAAGGGTTCTTGTTCCTCCCTATCCTATTCTAGATTGCACTGAAAGTAAATTGTAAAACTGATTCTATAATAAAAAAGAATGACAGTAAAGATTTCAATTTTATTTCAATCACCGTCTTTAAAAGTTTTAAGCATTTGAATCAAAGTCAAAAATAATCGGCTAAAACCGCCGACTAGTCGGCCACTAGTCGGCGGTTTTAGCCGATTACACGCCGACTACAAATATGGCCGACTAGTCGGTACATCACTAGTATAAATCAATATAGAGCAGTGGTGGCTCAGTGATATCGGCTCCGACTGAAAGTTGTAGGTCGCAGGTTCGAACTCAGACAGACACTTTATTTTGTACAAATAATTCCATCACCGCCGCTCTCAAAACAGTGAAGGAAACCATCGTGACGAAACCGGCATGTCCTAGAACCAAAAATTCGAAGACATGAGACATCTACTAACGCGCAGTGGGCCCGCGTGAGACTCGAAGAGAGGAGGCAGTGGAAATATTATAGGCTGAAAATGCAGCTAAGCACTATTATTCTCACATAATCAATCGAATCCAAATCGTATCGTACCCGCATCGTACTCACAAAACGCCTCAGGAGATTCGTGCCCGAGCCCCAGTTCTATTGATTACTATTTAATTCGTTGTTAGTGGATACAATTACTAAATTACTCAGTTCCTCTCCACTTTGTTCTACGCCAAACAGTCTATGATAGTTATAGATTCTTATATAAATCTATTAGGTTATAATATTAACACGCGTTCCGTACGTTGTGATTTGGTTGATAATGCAATTGGTATAAGAAATGTTTTACTTTGAAGTAATTTAGTTTTTAACCGACTTCAAAAAGAAGGAGGTTATCAATTCGACATATTTATATATATATTTTTTTTTTTATGTATGTTCGGGCATAACTCCGTCGTATATAGACGGATTTGCAAAATTCTTTTTTTTTTTTGTTCGAAAGGGGTTTACTCCGAAATGGTCCCATTGAAATTTCATATAGATCTGATGATGCGTTTCGGAGACAGACAACGGAACTCTTCAAAAAATTACAGCAAATCAACCGCGAATGCTGCTATCGCATAAATATGCATTGTTTTGACCCCAAGGAAATTTCGAATTGGTGTAGTGTAGTTAACTAAAAAGTGAAAAATAAAAACTTTTTTCAAACAAATAACAACCGACTTCCAAAGAAACACTACAAAGTGCAAAATAACTTTAATTTGGGAAGTCGGTGACTTTGGATGTGTATTTTAATTATTTGTCACCGCCTTCCGTTCAATTCTAAAGCTTCTGCGGAGTCTTGGATCCGTTTCCGGATTGGATACACTGTTTATTTTTATTATTTATTTCTGCTTGAGTAAAGTTTTTGAGTGATGTTTTTGGTATATTGCCGTATGCTAGCTGTCTTATGGCAAATACATATTTTAATTTTTACGTTTTTTTGTTTCGTAACGTTAACTACGTACTTACCTACCATTGTATAGAATCAAATTCTTCTAACTTAACAGACTGTGCTGCTGGGGAGTCTGTTGCGCCACTTCTTCTTCCCAGCTAAAGCAATAGGAAGTGGTGAAGGGCGGGCGTTTTGGCGGACTGTCTTATGTAATTCTAATTTCTACTAATCTGCATTTGACGAAACATGTTTCATAAATATAAAAACACGTGTCGCGCCATTCCTGAGTTTGTCTCCCCGTCTAATAATCATGAAAATTTCTTGATCCAGCCTGTCCCCAGTAGTACTAGCTGCCCCCCCCCCCGCCTTGTTGAAAATCTATCAAAGAAATTTGACAGATTGGGGTAGTTTGATGTGCTGGCATCTGTACCTACTATGTCCCCCAAAATAAAAAGAACCTTAAAATGGTCTTAATAAAACTGAATTTTCGATAAATAAACCCTATGACAATTCTTATACGATTGTATTACAATCTGACATCAAAACTTTCCTACAATTCAATGAACATCGTTAGCTTCCGACGGGATGCATCGATGCCTGAATGTGATGACCGCGGGCAGGGGTGACGTCACCGACTCCCCTACTTTCAATTATCCCATAATTCATACGCTAATAGCATTAGACTATTAATCTTTTAAGTAATAATGTGGGTAAATTTTACATAAACGGATTCTGATGTTATGGGAATAAAATGCAATCCTACTAGTCTTACTAACCTACTAATATCTACTAAACATTATAAATGCGGAAATAACTCTGTCTGTCTGTGTGTTACGCGTTCTCGCCTAAACTGCTGAACCGGTCGTCATGAAATTTGGCAGTGATATAGCCTGGGATATGGAGAAAGACGTAGGCTACTTATTTACGCGATATTTAGATGTTTGGATGTTTGTTACTCAATCACGCAAAAACAGCTGAACGGATTTGGATGAAATTTGGCACACAGATAGTTTATAACCTGTATTAACATATAGGATACTTTTCATCACGATTGTATCTACCGTTCCCGTGGTCCCCTTCACGCGGGTGAAGCCGTTAGCATGAGCTAGTTGAACATAATTTTCTTTTGAATCCTCACTTTAAGCAATGTTCTGTTTGGGGCTTTGAGGTTGAACCCACTTGACTTAGGCACGTTCCAAAGAGTTCTGTCTCAATTACGTAAATGGTGGTGTGAAGAGTTCGTTGAGGTTCAATGTGTATTTAGGTTATGATGGGACTGTCATACGTATTGCGATTATAAAAGACTCTAATTAAATAAATAATAAGTTATTACACCCATTTTTGAAAAGTGTCCTAATAAGATTCTAATGTACTAATAAACCACAAAACACATAACATTTTTATTTAATCGATTAGTGCCGTAAAACTTTGACTTTGACTTTGATTTCGCGCGTCATTTGACGAAAATGCTGGACGCAGTGGACGCCATATTGCTCTGTGGGTATGACGTCAGTTTGCTGTGTAGACAAATACGCTGCACATAATTTCAACTCAAAATAAAATACCTACTCTAAGAATTGATACCAAATTTTCGGTTCCATATGTTTCTTAAATTCAAAAACTTTCCACGTTACTTGCCACTATCACGATAAATCTCTTCCGAGTGATGTGTTTATTTAATTTTGAAAAGTTCAGTTTCTGGTATCAATGTATTAAAAATTCTCATAATTTCTGAAAATGCAGAGATAGGATTATAAAAACCATTCCAAAAACCTTTTGATATCGCTGAAAGAAGCCGTACCTACCCTTGGTATGTATATACCCTTTCCGTTACGCGTTGTATAGTGTCTAAGACGAGCCTAAGTATGCCTAACAAAGCTCTAAGCAAACACATCACAGATTAACCTCTAGATTAGAGTTCTCTATAACTAACTATTGTGAAAAATTAGGGGTAAAAGCCTGGCCTACGCAGAAAACTGTTCTTGATAACCTAGTGCGTAATCAGACGATTACGACCTTACTTCCGGCCCCGAGCAAATCAAGTCCCACAAGGCACACCGCACTTAAAATAATACAGGAACCATTCCTAAAAGTACAACGGGTTATTAATTCATAATTAAACATAATTCCTCGTAAATATACTGCGTACTAATGACACTAAAATATACAATACAAAGAGCCTCGACCGAAATAAAGGAAGTTCATGTCGGCTTCAAAGAAACCGACTAACGACCGTGCCAGCCGGCGTATCGAACTAAATTAATTAATTAACTAATTAAAATCCATTACAAATAATTAACGTCGTCGATAAAATTGAACGCAATCGATAACGTAAGCGAAAACAAAGAGTTGGACCGACTCGGATCGACTCGGTAAATAGTGAACTTCAAATTAATTGGCATTAGTGGAAAATGTGAGGAAAGGCCTTTAGTGCTGACGATTGTGATATTGTTTTCATTCATCGAGAAGCAAAGAAAGTCAACGTTTTAATTCTGGCTGGAAATTATCAGCCTGGATTTTTTTTTTTCCTACCGTGTAACATTTCACATTTCGTAACGCACTGAATTCATTTTCATTTAGCAATTCGACAACGTTCATTGCGTTTTTACGCTGTCGAGCAGACGATTTTTCAAACATACAAGGTAAAGGATTTGATAGATAGATAAATCTCTTATTTCGTCCACACAGAAGATATAACACAACATGCAAAGCACGATGAAATATTATCTAATTATATGAACGATAGAACAATGTGTTATGCAATTTGGATCCTGATTGTATGCTTTGCTTGCAAACTTTTCTCTCCTGAGACCATTTTCAAAAAGAGCGCCATCTTTTTAAGTGCTTTACAGTTTAGTTGCACATTAGCAAACTATTACCATATCTTAGCCCTTTGATGAGTCTGGTCTTATTTTATTTATTTGTTTACGCAAATCTTATCTACAACTACCATTACAGATCTGCGATCCAATGCGATAGAGTGGCCTTACATGCTAAATCCTTTATCTACATCCTATAAAAATTACATACTATTTGTATCCTAAATCTTAACCTACATCTAAATAAAATATTATATATTATAATGTATCTTTTGCGAATTCACTCAAGTTGCACTACAAAACATCAACCCTCTCATGAACCTCGTTCACGACTGGTATGGCTCTAGTGAGAAGAGTCCTCGCCAGTAGATTGGTTCTGGCTGCAAGCACAGCAAGTAGGGACGGGTGTCACCGCCTCCACAAGTACCGATCAGGACGCAAAGTTACAGGTGCTGCAGCACGCAGTAGCTTCACTACATACACTGCGAGTGCAAAATCTCGTCGCTGTCGTACACCTTTAACACGTTATTCCCTATCATGAATGAGTCTTATTTGAATCGTGTTTATGCAATATATAAACTTTATTATAAACCACAAAAATAAATAAGAAAAGATAAATCAAACACCAAAATATACAATGGGTGGCCTTACCGCTTTCTGTGATCTTTGCCAGGCAACCTTAGAATGGTCAGTGATTTGCCAATATATGCAGCGTGCACGTGCATAAGTGTACCTACAATATACTAATATAGATACCTACACAGATATGCATTATCTACATACCCATCATACACTATCTGTGCCCGCGGCATCGTCCGCATTATTGTCGGAATTATCCCACGGGAACTTGCCACCGGGACAAAAGTAGCATAGGTTACTCCTTATAATGTCAGCAATCTGCCGTCAAAATCGATCCAGCCGTTTTGGAGATAAGCCGGAACAAACAGACAGGCAGACAAAATGTTTTCTTTTTCTTTTGTTTTATATACATAATAAATTCATATGCAGTTCGTAACAAGCTGTTATTTTGACATTATAAGCAGAAACCTCAATTTTGATTTATTTGTGTACATACATGTACTAAAAAAATAAGCAACGAAAATAAGTGAAGACTAGGTACAGATAATTACGGTTACGGGTACAAGATCACGATGACACCCCGTACAGCCTATGGGGTTTAATCGCTACACCATACTTAATTCATTCTTCAGGATTTCTTGTTTATGGTGTGTCATCATATTTTCTCTTCACAATCAGCTGACATTAGTTTGACACTGGCCATTAAAAAAAAATACTCGTTCGAATTTTATTTTTCAATATTCACACCACTCTGGGGGCATTACCTGTTGATTCAGCTAGAAACGTGGCGTCATTACGTGATCTGCATGAAAGGACACTGGGGACCGAATATGTTGGAACTAACATAAATAATCGTGTTATAATAACCACCTTAATTTTCAGTCAATATAGTGCATTGTGTCACGTCAATCAGTAATTAATTGGGCTTTGATTATAATTCAATCTCTTTAGATACATTGTGAGGGTAGTGTATCTGCCAGGGGTGCGGGTTGTTCGAAAGATACCGCCGGCCCTGGCACACAGGCTACTGAGGGAACATGGGTGGGTTTTAGTAAGTAAAAGTCTGACACGCCTTCTTACTCCACCCTGAGCGGGAGAAGTTATTTGATGATTTCTCACTAAAAAAAGAAGGTTAGTGTATGAGTGGTAGTAATCAATATAATTTTTGAATTGTTTCGTAATAATAACAAAACGAATATTGAACACCACCATTTTTTTTTTTTAAGATGAGCCTTCTTTTTCTTAATGCCACTACTTTTTCCAATAATACCACCTTTTATTAAACAAAAAATTCGTGACGTACCACATCTGGGAGCTATTTTTAAAACCATTCGTTACTCATTAACGATCAATGCTAAAACACTCGACATTCACTTAGTACCGTAATTAATAATTGTTTTATACATTAACTTAAATGAGGTAACGCCCAGGCCTTGTTCATGTCGATCGAATTACAATAAAAATATGTAGGTACTAAAGTAATAAATAAACCAGTTATTAATAAGGAAACCTTAAAAATAGCGAAGTCATTAAATTTAATTAGGGCTTTTATTTTGCTTACGTTTTGTTTACAATAAAACCTTTTTAATACGACTGGAAGGAAGGTAAAAACTTCTCATTACAGAGTACAGCCGCAACTTAAATATTAAAGGTTGGTAACTACTGAATTTCGATTCCAAAAATCTATTTACTTAATTATTATCAGCCTACACTTAATATTGGATCATTCCCGAAATCGGTTTTTAATAATAGGACAAGCAAATGAAAAGCCCTCGATAATATTGAAGAAAAGCTTAAACTTTTACCGAACAACGCTTAAATTCTTCAAGAAACTTGTTCAAAAGTGCTTACAACCGTTACTTTAATAATACGCGTTAATTGTAATTGATAACGTATTCGATTCTACATCGTAATCGTAACATGATTCGAGACGATTCGGCGCCCGTAATTCCAGCCATTACATGAGCTCACAAATTTATAATTTGCGTGTCTCGATATGGTATTTAAACGATTCTATTTCTTATGTCATTGACACAAAGAGTGGTTATTGAATATAATTACTGTATGTATCAATACATGATACACCTAATCAGTCGAAATCTTCAATTAAGAATAATGTAGCGTTGAATGTGAAATGTTCGGAATAGAGGTCCGATTCGATTACTGGCTATGACGAATTTTTCATTGTGATGCCGTATTGGGTATGTATTACTCTCCCTGATTGTTAGAACTATATGTTAGCCATCTTTACTAAATATTAAATAATTTAACAATATTCGTAGGCACTATAGAGCTTCAATCCAGCTATTTTCCTCATCATAGCTATTTAGCTTATTGAGCTTTCATAATCGATTCATACCGTCGACATTTCCTCTTATTGAGTGTTTCAGGGATATCGATGCGGAAACTCAAACAATTAATTCAGTACAACATTCTAGAATCCCCTAGCGTAGAACATTTTCGTTGGTTATAAAAAACAGCTGTTTCACAGAAAACTGCAATACCTACGCGGTCAAAACGTTTGACAGATCTAATTTTGTTTTTATTAACCGACGAAAAACTTGAACGCCGAATTTGAAAATCATATTTAGAGGTATAACAGAGTGTAAAGTTCACTCATACCTATGTCGGTACCGGGAGGACCTCCGACCAGACGGGTATTGGGTCTGGTGGGCGACTGCCCGGTAGTTGATGCCGGGATGTTGTATATATCTGAGGGTCGTGGTAAACTCTGGCTGCGCGATGTAGAATTTCATTAAGTAGTTCGCATGTGGCATTGTAGATGGAGCCACTTCTCTTTTTGTGTTTCGAGCTTTTTGTTGCGAACTATTTTTATGTAGTGCCGCTACACATGTACTGAATATTAGGTCGTGCGTCGATGTCCCATGCCATCCTGTATTTATCATAGTATTATTCTTCACCCAATATAGCCTGCTATTAAATCTCTTATAGCCAATTACTGAGTTGGATTTAAATAGAAAGACAATCAGCTAAGTACCTACGCTACAATTTATTCGAAAATTCAACCCATAATAATAACCTCCCTAATTTTTAGTGTTCTTTTCAATTTGCATATAGCTGGCATGAGAGTTCCACATTAACAGTCTTGAGCAAACGCAAATCTGATATTAGAGGATCATTTTCAGTAGGAAACGATTACCTCAAGGTACTTTGATAAGCGAAATTTGGTAAGCAATGAAATAAATAGCTGTTGAATAAATCAAGACATGAATAAGTTTCGACAAAATTAGGTTGTGTTTTGGTCTTAATCTTTGTCGAATCTAGCTTTAAATTAAGGCTGAATTAATTTAAATGGCCCACGATTTAAATCTAAATGTAGGAGAGAATTATTGCAATTTTATACTTTATTGGATTTTTTTGTTTGTTTGTTGCAATTAGCACAGAGAAAAGACAAGTCCGTGTTTTCATCATCATCATCATCATATCAGCTAAAAGACGTCCACTGCTGAACATACGCCTCCCCCAAAAGGGGGGGGGGGTTCCATAATCGCCACGCTTGGCAGGCGGGTTGACGATCGCAGTATGGTGATCAAATGCATAGAGAACGCTGTAGCCCATTCTCTAGTAAGTCCCTTAGTCGCTTTCTACGACACCCACTGGAAGAAATGGGATGGTGCTATTCTTTTATGTCCGGCGACACACGGAACACGGTCCGTGTTTTAACGAAGGCAAATTGAAATAATGAAGCCAAAATCAAATTATTAATACGTTTAGGTATCCGTATCATAATCTGCCTACCTTTTTTCCAGCTAAGTTGGGTTCAGCTTCTAGTCTTACTATTACCAGTATGTTTATTACATGGAGCGACTCTCTATCTTACCTCCACTAGTCAGTTACTGGGTAAGACTGGTTGACAGACTTTCGTCGGGCCTCTGAAAACCCGTAACGATTGTCAAAGGTCCACGAATGGCAACCGGGATCAACGGCTTATAGTGCTTTCAAAACTCAAAACTCAAAGCATTTATTTCAATTAAACCATTTACAGGCACTTTTGAACTGTCAAAAAGTCGATCAGTTGGAAAGTTGAAGCTAGTTGCCCATTCCAAAACGTAGATCTCTATGGAGAAGAACGAGCAAGAAACTCCACGCACACTCTTTTAAATCAAGTTGAATATTACAAAATCTTGGGAACATTATTCTTGTTGCTACTGTATGTGAGAACAATTTAAAAAAGAAACACAATTCTAAATATAAGATTAAAAATAAGCCCTGAAAGTTAGGAGATGACCAGTCTCAAACGACAGCGCCCGTTCGCGAACTTGACGCGTGGATCAGCACCATCCAGCTCAACCATTTTGTAGGGAACCGAATGATCCAGCAAAGCACGGAGAAGTCTTGGTATGTAAAGATGCTCACCCATCTACGGAACAACGGCGGCAAATATAACTTAACCTAGTGTGGAAGTTATTACCTGGCCACAGTATATAGATGTTATTATTACTGTTTTACTATGAGGCATAAAAAAATATTGAATTCATGAAGATAACATTATTAATGGAAACGCGGATGGGTTCGAAAGTCCAGCTATAAATCCTTAAAAATCTAGTGGTGTCTGTGTTATCTTACACATTAAGCAAGACTGAACAGGTATCTTCTTGGCACGCTCGTTCTATCACAGACCTCATCAATCGCTTTCCATAAGGCGTGATCAAGGCCGAGAGCAAACCCATTAAGGCGGAGATTTCTTGAAAACGCTCAAAAAGGTGGTTTTTTAAACCAGTGTATCTCTTTAACCGTAAATAATTTTGAAAGCAAAAAAGTACATAATATTTTCAAGAACTCAAAACATAACTAAACATACTTTAATGCATCAAAAAAATCACCAATGTCACCTCTTAATTATCTTGAAAACCAGTTTATCACTTCAATAACAAGTATTAATAGAATTTAAAATATACCATAAAATTTCAAATGCCAAACTGCATCCAGTGATGGATCATTTAATAACAAATAGTTAATATCTAATTTTATACGTGTAGCGGCACTACTAATAAAAATGCTTCGCAACAAAATCGAAAAACGCAAAAAGAAAAGTGGCGCCATCTACAATGCCACAGGCGAACTATTCTTAGAAATTCTACATCGCGCAATCAGAGTTTACCACGACACTCGAATAGATAAAATATCCCGGCATCAACTGTCGGGCAGTTGCCCACCAGACACAATACCCGTCTGGTCGGAGAATCCTCCTTTTCAATAGAGGATGAGCGAACTTTACACCCTGTTCCTCATACCTTGCGATTTTATTTGCATTTTTACGACACTATTTTGCTCATTTATTTTTCGAATTTATTACAACAGATTTTAACCCGTATCGGATTGCAGTAAGAACTATTATCGCTCATAACGACAATACGACAAGTACCTACATTCAAAATTACCAGGGCCTTAAACAATAAAAAAAGAAAAGAAAAGTTTGTAATACGAAGTCTTAAAAAAAAATCTGCCAACAATCACAAGCTAACTTATTCCACAGACCTTTAAGAAAGTTTACTTTTATTCTATCTTTCCAACTAGGCGAAACATCAATGTATTTCTGTAGCTGTCTGTCTTACTTAGCTCTCTCTCGCTTACCGCTCCCTGGCTAACTAAATACAGCATGTCCGGGATGTAAATCGACCTTCTAAACAAATATAACAGCGATTCGTTATGACACTCTAAGGAGCTGCTGAATTTGGTTTTTTAGGGTAGTTTTACATTTACACAGTTGTACCACATGTTCACCAAGACTCCATTTTTTTAAAATGTGTTTTGTGTTTTATATAAGTTCCAAAAGCTTATAAACATCATCATCATCGTTTCAGCCGAAAGACATCCACTGCTGGACATAAGCCTCTCCCAAAAGGGGGGTTTGCCATAATCGCCACGCTTGGCAGGCGGGTCGCAGTATGGTGGTAAAATGCATAAAGAACGCTGCTGCCCATTCTGTAGTAAGTCCCTTAGTCGCCTTCTACGACACCCACGAGAAGAGATGGGATGGTGCTATTCTTTTACGTGCGGCACTACACGGAACTGACTTATAAACATGACAAGTCCCAACCGTCTCTCCTAAATACAGATAAATTAGTGATCTAGCTAGGAGAGCAACGATTCAGCCAACATTTCGTTGTACCTACCCCATGATTAATAAAATAATGCATACTTTGTAAGTCCCTCATGTATTACAAAACCTTATGTACCAAAATAAATATTATTAAACACGAAAGCATTGAACAATTTTAGGTATTATGTCATGTAGCTTTTGGGTAAGCAAACCTCTCCGTAGGTACAAACTCATCAAAGTGATAATTGTGGGCACAATGAGATTTAACATCTAAACAAAATACACCGTGTTACTTACAATAGATTTCCAAGTCAATAAAAAATTCGTTATCTGGAAATAATGTCAATACTTCCAACACAACTTAACCATTCCAATACGTTTCCACGTCAATATTTTGTTAAGGAACTGTTCAATTAAAATTAATTGCATCGATATGGGAGTACCATCTGAAAATGCTTCCATTGTTTCTTACAGAAGAGTGATTCAACTTACCTGCAAATAAGTATTGAGTACTGTACCAAAATGAGAGTGATAATGAATTGTCCATAGTTCCGTTACTCTTCAAGGGCTAACACGCGGGGAACACGTAATAAAGTAACTAATGGGTCGCCAGATAATAAGTTAATAACACAGCAAATTACCGTGTCGTGTGACGAAGAATAAAGCATATTACATTTAGGAAAAGGCCACTGTCAACCATAAAAACAACAGTGATAACGACCTTACATGAAAGGTCTATTACTTAGAAAGTAGCAAGTAAAACACTTAAACGCCATAACAAATTTTGTTAAAAGAAAAAGCAGTAATACATACACGTAACTCAGGTCATACAGATAGACGTAGAGACACGCAAACTTTAATTGCTTCTAATTAATTTATTACATGTATTAAACAATTAAGCGTGCGGTATCTTGATGTATTGTTATCGAATTCAGGACGCCATAGTTACGAATGACTCTTTGCCCAATTGACTTATCTTTGTAAGCTAATTAATGGGTGCCGCTCATCACGCGATGTGCTCTAATTGGACGTCGAAAACAGACGTCATTTCGTTATTACTTTTCCATTTTATAAAAGGGATATACCTACGTGTGATGGTTGATATGGCATGTCGATTGGCGAGATCAGTACGATAATTTGAACAATCCACAATTGGTAGAGCAACTGAAATAAAAACATGTCGTCTAAATGTCTGTTTCAATCAACTTATCATCTTTACGTGATAGCCCCTAAAAAAGCATGAATGTGTTACACGTGAGTTAAAAAGTGCCTTCTGTTTTCTGCATTTCATTATGAAAGTCCTAGTCTTCAATAAATTTTAAACACAAATAAATTTTCCTTGCATTTGCATTTCGTGAAAGGCTGTCAACAAATCTTTAAGGGTATCATGAAAGTAACGGTCATTTTTCATTTGGTAGTATTGTATTTACAATGTAGAAATTATATACTTTTAGGGTACAAAATCTTCAATAACAACATTAATTTGTTGGTTTTGGTGTAACTTTTTTTGTTGATATATCGACTTTCTTCATCAGAGAGAGGCACAAAGGAAAACAATCACAACATCGGATATGAATTATATTGCATTAACTAGCTCCCCTAAAAATCATCCCCTAAACTTATTACGTGCGGTAATAAGTTTGCCGGAACAACACTATGTTCACGTACATAACAAAACGAAATTAGAAATCGTCTGAGTTACGAACACCGGTAAATGGTGAAACGATTGCCAATTTACCAACCCTACCCTGTCTTAATTGACGCAGACTACTCCTTAAACTAACGGGGGTAGATAGCGAAAGTAATTTGTCATCGGTTAGCTAAGCATGGTGGGGGGGGGGGGGCGCACTCGCGGGCCAACCTCCGCGGAGGTAGCACGTCTCCACACTAATGACATCCCGCATAATTAGGAACCGCCACCATCTACTAATTACATAAATTGCCCACTAAACTTGGCTATAATTTTGCTTCGCGTTTAAACGGGGTAACTGCTTGAGAGTTGGTACGGACTGGTTTAAATTATTACAATGTGATATACAGATTTGTAACCATATGTATCTGCGATCCAGTTTTGTTCGATATCGAACTGGTTGCACGCAAGTAGTGCTCTGAATATAGTAAATTCTAAAGTGTATTATGTGGTAGCGTCAATGGATAACGCTACCTGCACCTAACATTGGAAGCAACTTAGATACCCAGATCCCGACTTGCGAGAATTCACCGCAATAATTACACCCGATTGACTCTGATTCCCTAGCGGAATTGTTGGGTAGACATTTATTAAATAGATAGTGTTTTTCGACAAAGGTACACAAACGCTACGAAACACATCCAATCCATCGCTGTTTTTGCGCACAGCTTAATATTTTTTTACAACACCACTTCAAACAATAGAATTAAAATTTATAAACATTTTTATCATAACGGACAGGTCCTACTGAATGTTTTCATCAATGTAGAAAGTAAAGATTTGACCCCCTAGTCACATCTACAAAAGCAAAAATTGATCGTAAATCCCAGAAATGTTCAATGAATTTTTAACCTCAAGTCTATGTTATATGGCAAGCCAATCACAATCACTGGTTCCCTCAATCACTACAAAATCTTTTTGCACAACAGATCAACCAACAATCAGCCAGTCATCTAGCAACGTGGTCGACGGCATCAATTTGGAAGATATCAAGGAGTTCGCTAAGGCTTTCAAGCTACGGCGGCTTGGCCTAGGCCTCACTCAGACCCAGGTTGGTCAGGCCTTGTCTGTCACCGAAGGCCCCGCTTACAGTCAAAGCGCAATTTGCAGGTAAAGTCTAGCATAATTTCCTTTGTTGTTTTGTGTTTGATAGATTCCATAGGTGTTTGCCTTTATTATACCTTCATATTTTTTGCTGGACACGACGTGGTGCACCCAAGAGACCGTAAATAGATTGTCACTATAAGCAGCAGTTACAAGTCCCGTAACATTTCCAACGTATAATTAATAAACTGCCAGTAACGGTATCTTGCAAAATGTTTGCGTGTTCCATTTTGCAATCTTCCTTGAATTCAAATACAGAACTGAAATCACCTTGTGTGTAAGATCTAGCAACGTACATAAAGAAAAAATCACCATCGTCCTTTTTAATAACTGAATTCTTTACTTTTAATATCTAAGAACGAACATTTTTAAAATTCAAATGAAACCGTTATGGCATATGATAAATAATATAGAACACACGACCCACAGCTTAAACATTAATGTTGCCACTTAATTGTTGTTGTTAATACAGTATCTAATTTGTCAAAACCGAAGAAAAAATATAAAAAACGATCTGATGATATCTTACTTGTAACCGAAGGAGATAAAGTCGCACGCTTGTCAAAATAATGTGACCGTTTGCTGGCAACATCGTGGGGCTGACAAAAAAAGGTTCAAGAATCGTTTTTATAAATGTCGTCACGCAGGCCGGCCGCTCGGTTATCATTCCAACTTTTTAATATCGTTAATTGAAGTGATTTGTAAAACAGCATGACTCCTTTCATTGCTTACAATTCGTTTAATTAATTACCATTCGGGTGGCTTCCGTTCCGCTCACTGTGTCGTGGCTTACACCATTTTTTACTGAGCTAGGCGCGGGCGCGTGTTTCCTAATTATTTTTTTCTATTATCACGAATTGATTCGTGTCTAACCTTCCATATCTTTTAACAGTTACATTCAAATCTTAGGCTATTGGACCTTACAAAACTGTTTGTTGTTCAACATAACTCATTCATGCAAATTCTTTTATGCGTCTCTCCAGCTTTAAATTAAAAGTACACGAAGCACCAGACTGAAATACACATTCCATTATTTTGTTTTACCAATCAATGTTTAAAAAATATCGCAGATGTGAACGCATTCACACGATAAACTAAACCCGAAATGTAGGATTTCTGAATTTTTTAATTGTTCTTCCTGTCTTGCAATTACATCATATCACAAATTTTAAGAATTTTATTTCAAGATTGCTACAACTATGTACAATTAGGTATACAGGTTTGACGGCCGATCGAAGTTGGAAATCATTTTTTTTTTCTTACGTTTCCTTATACTACGTAAAACGACAAATTAATCACGCTTCAGCACAGCTTTACGCTCATAATGTTTAATTGAATCAAATCACTCGAAACAGCGTTGCCTGTGAACAAATCGAATTTCGATGCAAAACGGAATGCGACCGGTACAAGCCGAAGGAAATTTCAATTCCAAGCCACCCCCCGACGACCTCCTTCGTATAATAAAATCATTAATCGTTACTTCTGTTCCAGTTAATTAATTATCTTGCCGTAATTACTTTTTTCGTGTAATTAAAAAGAGTAGAATTCCCCTGTCTTTGTTCTGTCGTGATTTCATTTCCCATTAATTTTTCTTTCGTCTCCCTCCAATTTGGTGTCGTGACGTCGCTACATGGTAGTTACCCCTTTCATTATACTGGACTTAATTAATTTGCATTTTAATTAAAACATATTATTATTTTTGAGAAAAGAATTCCATTTAGTGTTCCCCGTTCCATCTCACTGGAGCTTTTTGTTAGAGTTCACAATGAACAAAAGTCAACAGAATTCTTTTTAATCATTTTCACAAACTCAAGGCGTTTAGCCACCCAAATCTAATTTAACCAAAGAATCCTATGAAAACATTTCAGAATTGTAAAAACAATAGTTTCTAACTCTCCACCAAAGGAGTTACAATCGAGATTCACGTCAAATAACTTTTATTAAAGCGACAAAATGTAAAAATGTTTTGAAATGTCTACCTTATCGATCTGTTTTGAAAACAATCAGGTACATGGTCATTGCCACATGGAACGATGTCAATAACAAAATATTGAATTAACCATTAACCCCGGTCCGAGTGCATTACAATTGCATATGAAGCACAATGCGTCAGGGCATCTCGCATCAGCATAGCATTAAAGTTAAATAACCAACACAGCACTTACTCACGTCCTAAAACTGGATAAAAACCGTATAATTTCGTTATGAACATTGAATTTCCTTTTCAAATGATATTGATCAACAGAGCGTGTCAAAATGTTTACTTCATTGTGTAGTGTAAGATCATGCAACGTTTGTTTAGTGACATTATAGCGTGCGACTTTGTTCCTAGTGTTTCTAGATTTGTTGAGATGTAGGGATGTTGCTCCCGTTCACTTCGCCGGAGTACCGTCACCGTCACTGGCTACGACATAATCTAACATAATATTTGTTACCGTCCCCAGTGCCCTGGCTTCGCAGATGCTAGCAGCTCAGCTGTCTTCACAACAACAAAACATGTATGTGTTTTGTTTTTTATCCCTACACACTATATCTCCAAATTTATCTTCATCAGTCTTGCATCCATCTGCATGCAACTTACATTTACTTTATAGAAACATTTCAAAATGGAGCTAAGATAATGGAGATAAATTCGTAGATACTTAACATACATTAAGTACACGCTTTGGCTCACTTATATCGGCCGAGTCCACACGCAGAATGTCTTTAAATCAAAATGTTTCAACGCTGTTTAATGTAATCTTATCTCGATCGGCGATCCGTGCATACCTTTTGAATGTATGCCGTATATAATTATTTGTAATTACCGGTTTTGACGTTCTTTCTTTTCCTTTTCACACGTGTACGGTATTTGCATTCGGGTAATTACAGCGAAGGCGCCATACATCATTCGGCCGACTTACATTTTGATGTTAAGACAAACGCGCTACACTAATGTGCCGGCTACCAAACCATGTCGATTCGACACTATGAGTAATCGCTGTGAGAACTTTATCACTTTTATTATTTGTAACATCTCGATGAGTAATATCTAACTTTCCATCTAATATAGCATGATGTATTATTTTCATTACTCTTATTTTTATTAATATTCATTTTGCGCAATTCAAAGCCAGGGCATTGGCATACGTTACCTTTCGTTTCTAACTGAATTCGTTGTTTTATTGTTACCTTGTTCGGTATTAATCAAAATGATTACCTCGGCAGACTAAATTGCCCATTGTTTTTTTTTTCTCTCTCTAAAATCGTTAACGCAATGTCAATGTCCTGTGTTTATGCTTCTGTTAATTTGGATCGGGTAAAGAGTTACATCGCGTTCTAAAGGTGCTTCACGTTAGATTTTCATTTGACCGGTGCTCGCATAGCAAAGTCTAACATTACATTTATGTTCGATACAGATTTGAGAAATTGGATATAACACCAAAAAGTGCGCAGAAAATCAAACCGGTGCTCGAACGTTGGATGAAGGAAGCTGAAGAGAGGTAAATATTTGTTTGAGTGAGTTATGTTCGTGGTTATGTGCTACACCGTGTTCGTGAAACATTTGGCCTATAATGCTTAGCAACGTTGTGAAAGACATTTCTCAAATCTGGACTAACTAATGCTTTTACGGGCTAGGCTTTATGTTTAGTTGGATCCGCTGTACGACTAACATCTTACACTTACACCGTTACCCTAAGTTAGGAATAACTAATTTCTTCTCGCCTATTCCTGAAATCAGTTGTTCCTAATTTACGTGCTCATCGAATAAGGGTTTAACACACACTAGCTATATCATGCATGTTTTAGTTTTTTATGGTGCGGTTGTTTAGTTTGTGCGTGTTTTGTTATTTTCTGCCTTTCGTTATTTTTTTTTTGTCGTTTCCTTATCTGTCACTAGGAAATCATCATCGTTATTATGGTTTTCGTTTGAGACGTATCTCACGTGTGAACTCCAATCACATTGTTCTTAATTTCGTTTCGACTTTCTAAAGCACACTTCTAAATCATCAACATTAGTGTAACTCACCTAGATGTTCTTACCAAATCGGTATTTTTGATTATGGTGACCTATGAAGCACTTCTTTACAGCGTAAAACTTATTACGAAAACATAAAAATTAGGCATTGGTTTTGAAATTATAACAAAAATTTACGAAAATCAAATTGACGACTCGAATGTACTACCTATCTATATTTGGTTCATCAAAATTTAAAATTGAATTAGAACTCCAAACTGAAACTATACCGTTTGAAACACCCGAACTATCAAACCAATCTAATAGCTCCTAAGCATCGAACGTTTGAAGATGATCTAAAAATACAGGTAGGTAGTTAACTCGACAACTAATTTTCTAACAAACGGTTTCGATTAAATTACGGGCGCTATAAAGTTTGTTAACACAGGAGATCGAAATGACGAGATCTATGAAGGAGACGTTTATAATTACCACAACGAAATGGTACTTCACATTAACTAAAGTATCTAAACAAACCAAACATCATAATGAGAATTAAGACTGTCAACACCGGAGATCGCAATGACGAACTCCATGAAGGAAACGTTTATAATAATTACGACAGTAAAAATGATACTTCAAATAAACTACGAGTAAACTCTCTAAACAAAACAAACATCATGAACAGAATGAAGACAGCACTTAACCAATCAACAAACCTCTTCTTTCCATAACATTTAAAACTAAACCAGGTGTCACTTAAATCTTTAACAAAGACATAATGTCGTAAGATGTCCCCACAGTGTCCATCGATCGACATTTTGCATCATTAAAATGCATTATCTGAATGCAACGGTTCGGTTTAACATTGCAAATGGGTGCATTGAATTTGCAATCGGTCCCTCTTGGTGGTAATTTTTAACGACCGCCTCTGTTGGCGATAGTGCTTGAATTAATTCCGTTGTAACTTCGGGAATCTCGTTAATTTATTATTAAGAACTAGGTACATCTATTATGGTGTACCTGCCTACTCAGTTGATATAAATGTAGCTGCTACAAATTAAAGTCGGAAGCAAAACTACTGAGCTGTCGAACGCACGAGATAGACAGCCTTCGTCGTCTATTTTTGTAAAAAGGGCAGAGTTAAAAAGGTAATGGAGAATTTAAGGAATTGAATGTCTAAAGAAAGGCTGATGGAAAGTTGATGTTACTGACCAAATAATTTAGTGGCTTCTAGTATTCAGACTAGAAAATAAGCTTCGGTTAGAGACTAATAATGACGATAACTTAGATAAAAATTAAGCTAATGACGACAAAACTGCTAATAAACAACCTACATCCAATACATTAAACTTAACTATGTGTGATACACCAGCAGGCCTAGACAAAACACATTTCTGTTAGCGTTCACGCCAAACGCTACGCCAAAATGTATGGGAATGACATTACCTGCGGAAAAGTTACGTCGTGTCATTTCCGCGGGTAACGTTATTCCCATACATTTTGGCGTAGCGTTTGGCGTGAACGCTAAAAGAAATCTGTTTTGCCTCTAGGCCCAGAAACCTGGGCATTAATAAATAAAACAAGAAAATCCATTCAAGTAAGATATTTCAAATGAGATTGGCATTATGAAACCAAAGCAAGACTTATTACCATCAGCCGTTTATTATTAAAGGTACCATGAACATGAATAAGTTGACTTCGTTGAGTCTTGTTTCTATATATAATCTATATAATCGGGTTTGGGATTTCTTTTGTCGGTACATAGAGAAGTTTCAGCGGAAAGCTACCAATTTTATTTTGTTTAGCTTCCCTAAGATTTATATTCGTGACCCTGACTGTACGCATGTGAACGCAAGTATCCTTCAATTAATTCTTAGCAGTCTTTTTGTTTAGACGGCAAAATTTTGCACTCATCATTGGAGTTTATGGCACTTAAGGTTCAAACAGACTCAGTTGAATCTGGCGCGGGATTCAACTCAGCCTGTTTGTTTCTTTATTGTTACTATTATAGTGTTGAACCGGGCGGGGCTTTTGCCAGGAAAAAAACGTTCGTCGAATTTATCGCACTAAAAATTCGATTGGCGTAGTTTTCTGAAGTCACGTGCGAAAAACTAGCTTCAAGGCTTCGGCGTCTTAAGATCACGTTATTAAAATATACTACTGTCTTATTTCCTTCGACATCTTTTGCGTTTCAGTAACGTTATCTCAAGAAATTACTGCGAATCACAAAAATAACATTACTTACGCTCGCTGTATCACCTTTCCCAAGCACTTAGCGTATAAATAGGGACAATACACAAAGTACCGGTCGAATTATAAGTTCTTACAGCAGATCACTCAAATCTCCATCTTAAATCAATGTCATTAACGTTTAAAATTTCAATCATTACAGGTACGCCTCCGGCCAGAACCATCTGACAGATTTTATAGGGATGGAGCCAAGCAAGAAGCGAAAACGACGTACTTCATTCACACCGCAAGCTCTGGAACTTCTCAACGCGCATTTTGAAAGGAACACCCATCCCTCTGGTAAGAAGTTTGGCGATAAGTAATAACTTAAGTCCTAGTACCTACGTAAGTGCAATTTAATTGGGTCTTAATTATTGGGGGCGTTGGAAGCCCGTGGGTATGAATAGGCAGCTTTAGCGAAGCTTTGGGACGAAAGGCCGTGGACAGGGATTTGCTCGATTTTTGACGATCAAACCGAATCGAGTAGGTTTTGTAAGCAATTGACGATTGACATAGTATTTTTGCCTCGGAAAACGTTAGGCCGTTGGTTTTGCTCGTGATCTCAGTTCAGTCGTCCTCTGACTATGAGAGTGAGGGAAGAGAGTCCACCTGTGTCTGCGCAAACATCCGAGCACTATAATATCTTCCGCGTCAATGGCTAATCTTTTTTGAGATTAACCGCCGTGCCGTAGCCAAAATTCGGTCTGGAGGATTATTTATTATTATTATTGTTGTTGTAACAAACTGACACATCTTATTAATCGTCAAAACCCAGCATATTGAGCAACAATTAAGTAAATCTGTAAGGAATCTGTAGACACTAGGTATGTCCTATGAAAAATATATCAAAACCGCCCTTTGTACATAAATGTAGTGCCTTTCTACATTTCAGAGTTCTGTTGTTGGACATCCAGTCAGTATCATAAAAGGCTTCTAATATCCAGACTAGAAAACTAGTAAAATCATCTAACAAGAAAGTATTTATGCACTCAAAATATTATACTTTAGAACACAAAGAGTACACCAATGAGTAGAAGCTTGCCATTTTTTTTTTTTGCTAATATCTGTGCCTTCTATAGAGAAGGCACAAAGTGGAGTAGGAGTGGCTCGTTTTTTTTTTTTTTTTTTGGCTGGGAAATCATCAAATAACTTCTCCCGTTCTGGGTGGAACAGGAGGGCGTGTCAGACTTTTACTGACTAAAACCCACCCGTATTCCCTCGGTAGCCTGTATGCCAGGGGCGGCGGTATCTATTTCGAACGAACGCGCACCCCTGGCAGGCATCGGCCCTTGCGGACCCCATCATTTTTGTGCTGACATTTCTTGGAAGCGCGCGTGGAACACAACGCGTCGTCCTGGGCTTGGTCCTTACCGGACAACGAGCTACCCATTACTCGCCGTCCGCAAGCCCACGCCTACGGTGGCCGGAAATCAGGGCGCTGCTGCCTCTCCCTCACATGCGCCGCCTCCCTCTTCGCGAGCATTACTGCTTTGCTGAAGGAGGTGACGGCTAGCCATGCACTCTCGCTCCGTACCATGGCCTGGACCAGGGCCGGACGCGAGAGATCGCCGCCGCCGATCGCCTCCACGAGGACACGGCGGTGTTCCGCCCAAGCCGGGCAGACCTCCACCGTGTCCTCAGGGCAATCTTCGCAGTGGAAACACCCGGTCGCAGTGGAAACACCCGGAGGAGGGGCTCGTGGCTCATTAATAACAGCTACACGGACTGATCTTCAAGGTTTAGCCTTATTGGCTGATGTCGGTCTGTGGATCAGTTCATTCATTACATATCAAGACTCCGCCTTGCTTCGGAAAGCACGTTAAGCCATTGGTTCCGGCTGTCATTCGTAGATCTTTGACAGTCGTTAAGGCTCAATCCGACAACCAGTCTTACAAACGGGTATTTCGTTAAGGCTAGGCGGATTCTATAGGCAACAAAAATATATAAAAAAATGTCCACACAACGGCTGTAGAGACCCAATCACTACAGCCGTTGCGTCGCAAGTTCGATTTCCATCGGAACAAATAGTTGTTTTGTAAAGCCTGTATACCTTCCTAGTTGTTTTGGGTCGAAATGTTTGTGCATGTGAGTGATAACTGCGTGAGTAAACGCATCCATGATACAACAAAAAGTCCTAGCATTTTTCTAGTTGTTGAAAAATCAAATAATTCGTCTATCAAACAGGGAATTCTAAATCTAGAATTTATCTGAATTAAGAAAAGAAAGAATGAACAATATTTTATTTAAGGACATGCACAGGAAATACAAACAATAAGAAGAAATAAATTAGATCTAACAAAATCATGATAACAATAAAAAAAGGGAGATTTGTGCAAGTCTAAAAATGCCAACACGATGCTTCAATGTTGAAAAAAATAAACAACGTCGAGTGACGTGTTGCAAGAAAAATGATTACGTACCTCAATATCGTAATCTTCAGGGTAATGGTGTTAACACGACCAGTACCTTTTTTTCGATGAGAAATCATCAAATGACTTCTCCCGCTCGAGAGAGGGCGTGTCAGACTTTTACTGACTAAAACACACCCCGTGTTCCTTCAGTTGCCTGTGCCGTGCAGTTAGTTGCTGGCCACGGTAACTCTTTAGAATAAATCCGCGACTCTGGCAGGCATCGTCCCTAGCAGACTCCTTTAGTTATTGCTGAAATCTCTTTGAGGCGCGCCTGGAATACAATGCGTCGTCGACCCGGGCCTGGTCCTTACCGGACGGCGAGGTACCCATTGCCCGCCGTCCGCAAGCCCACGCCTACGGTGGCCGGGAGACCGCTATGTACTCCCGACGCCCAGTGCGTCTCCTGCGGCGATTACCTCAACGAGGTCATTAGCTAATGCGGACTTGACAATTAGAGAATACATTCAAAAGGTAATTCATAATTACCATGTCTTTTCAATTTAGTAAAATGAACTTTTGTGATTTCTTAGATTGTCTTGGTCTATAGTATAAAAATATTGTGAACTAGACTTAGCATACTCATATTTAAAGCGTTTAACCACTAAAATGAATCATCAACTTAAAAATTATATTAAAAAAATAAAATTATAAAAATTATATTTAAAATTATATTTTTAAAATATAAAAAAAAACCCGCAAATGGTGGCGCAACATGAAGTGTGTCAAAAAAATTACAAATAAATGATACTATATCTGTGTGTAAGGATATAATGGTGAGCCTTATCATTCCTCATGTTTCATGTCAGCGCCATACAATTTTTTCTTAAAAAAATTATAACTCCTTCATTTGTACACGCAATTGTCTCATACGAAATTTATAGCATAGTAATGATCAGCAGAATCCATTTCTAGGCAAAAAAGGACACTTCAAATTTCATGTCTCTATGTCTATGAGTTTGGTCGTGAGTTCGAACCCAGACAGGCGCTTTACTTTGTGTAAATTATTTCATCACCACTGCTCTCAAAACGGCGAAGGAAAACATCGTGAGGAAACCGGCATGTCCTAGAACCAAAAATTCGAAGACATGTGACATCTAACAACCCGCACTGGGCCTGCGTGGTGGATTACGGCCCAATCCTCTCATCGAGAGGAGGCCTGTGTCCCTGCAGTGGGAACATTATAGGCTGATGATGATGATGATGTCTATGAAAGGCGATTTTCAGCCAACCGTGCGCCGTGGAGGATCAGCGTTGCGCAATTTTGTTTCGTCTACTTCTAGCTTAATGATTTTACAGAAGGGCTTTTAAATATTTTGTTGTTTTGCTTTATTGAAACTTAACATATCTCTACAATGATGATTTTAGAGGACCTAAATATTAGTCGCATCGTTCCCGATAAAATGGGATTTTCGAAAAAATATCGCTTATGCTATGTCGGTCTCGATTTGCCTAATAGAAGGAAATTCCTTAGCCGCTTTTTATGGGCGTGTGGAGATATGTGCCTTTTGTATGGGGAATTACCTACATGAATCTACTCATACATATTTTTATAAAATAACGTAATTTCCGCGACCATAATGATGATCATTCTCATTAGACTCATGTCACCTTGTGTAACAAAGGACAAAACTATTTACCTACCTAATTATCTAATGTCACACTCAGAACTAGGTACCTACCGGTAAACAAAAAACTTGATGCTAGGTATTGTTTTAATTTTTTCAGGCACTGAAATCACTGGACTGGCACACCAGCTCGGCTACGAACGCGAGGTCATCAGAATATGGTTCTGCAACAAACGACAGGCTCTCAAGAATACCGTCAGAATGATGTCTAAAGGAATGGTCTAAATACACGAAAAACACAACAAAATCCCGTACACAACTGCTAATATTGGACACATTTCCAAGTCCATAAGTCCATTAAAAAGGTCCATCATATTAGTTTGTAATCCATCAATGGACGCTGAATTTTATCCAATCTTTCCCATTTGTGTACAGGAACTCATACGAAAAAAGGCGACAAAAAGTTGGAGTTTAGTGGTGGGGAGCGACCGTGTGACGATGTTCTCGATATCGATGGTTTCGCTTTAAGATCTGCACGTAAATTCGTGATCTCGTTTCGATATTCAAATTAAATATAATTTGCATCGATAGTGTCTTATTTATGAAGGCGAGTGTTTCTTTTGTTTTTATTGATGAAAAGTCTGGCCTTAACCGCAAATCTTTATGCGATTCCAGCCAATATGAAACATGGAAAGTAGATTAATAGTATTAAGTGTAACGTAAATGTATTATAAAACAAATTTCGACTGAAATATTCGTCTCGATGTAGTTTACAATGATATGAATGGAATGTCGTAGCGATTAATGTAGGTGTTTACTAGTACAAAGTAATAAAATTGAATTGTCAAAATCACTTTACCATTTCAATGTTTCCATTCCCATTATTTGTAATTTAAAATAAACTGATTATAAAAGAAAAATAACAAACAATGTTAATGAAATAGGAAGTTTTACTCTTTTCTTAAAAGCATCGGTCTAGCGAAACTCACAAACATGGCAACTTTAAATGTTTCATACGTGAAAAAATAGTGTAGCTTCCAGGTTTTCTTTTGTAAAAAGATTGCATTTTGTAAATAAGTACAATATGTTTAATTTTCGTCGATAACAATATAATGTAGCTGATACATTAATTTATTAAAATACTCTGAGTTGTTTCGTTCTCTTTAGCGAATGTTGCACTTTTTAGATTTAAGATTAATATCGATATTATGAAAGTAGTTAAAATGTGTCGTCAATCTTAGTACAACCTACTAAGATTTTTTTATTAATCTATAGTAGGTTTTTGTTGATAGATAGGTATTAAACGATATGTATAGATTAATTAAATATAATTATCTAATATTGCCGTAAATTGTAAATATTGTTTTCGTAATTTTATTTTAATGAAATGTATTATTAGTTGTATGTATTAAGTATAATTTCATAGCTTTTAAAAAAAGTTTTATTGTAATTAGGCAGTATTCAAGTTGGATTTTGTGGCGATATTAACGATATGATTTCCATTTTCATCCAGCAGTTTGTTTATAATTGGAATAATTAATATTCACATTTTCATAGAAATACATGTAACAGGGGGTCTTGAAATTAAAATTAGATGATTTTAATGCGCATATTTCTCGCACGGTGACTGTTAAACTAATAAAATTGCCTCGCATTTGGAAATGTAGATTTTGAAGAGTATACTTATGATATGTAGATTTTCCAAAAATACTAAAATTTGACGTTATATATAATTATGTTTTAAGAAATAAACTTGTGCGAGAAATATGCCTAAATAAAATTTATATGATAAATCTCTCGATGAAATTCACATTTTAGAATACTCAATGTTACTATTCGGTGCACGCACAGTGATATTAAAAAATATTTGAGATCATCGACAAACAAAATCCTATAATTTTGCAATTGTGTCATTGCATTATATCACCACGTCTATGGAGACAGGTGCCTTATTGATATTTCGGAATACAAAATTAAAAACCGTGATATTTGCTGATTTCTTTCAAATTTTGATGGTTGCCTAGGTATATATTTAAATCCTTTTGAAAGGTATACTTTGTATAACATTATTATACTTCCAAAATCATACCTCTTGCAAAATATCACATACCTATGTAAATAATTTAGTTAGATAGTTTTCAAATAAAGACCTGCTGTTAACTGTATTACCAATAGTAATAAGGCTGTAATTGTAATATTGTATGTTAATGACCAATGAAAACCAACTTGTGATCATTAATATTTGTACTGTTACCTACTACTTAACAAGAGTCGTTAAAAAAAAATATTATAAAAATTGAACATATTTTTCGGCTGTTGAAAAATTGTAAATACAATATTAAGGATAATAAAACTATTTGGATTAATATTTAGGAACAAAGGGAAAAAATATTATCAAAATTTATATTTTCAAAAATATTACAAATGCAAAAATGCGTATTTAAAAAAGGGATGTTTGGCCATAAACTAAAAAATCATATTCACGGAAAGGGTTTTTTATCGACTTTAAACACACCAACCACAACACTACACAAGCCACGAGCAGTAAGGTAAACAGTGACTTAAAAATTGTGCGATGCGATGTTGCACGTAATCTCTGTACTTATAATAAAAGGAATCAGATTTCTCATTTATAAATCAAATAGATTACCCTTGTTATTGCAAGTAATTCCTTTAAATAAACCTTCTTTACACTTTTCTAGAAGACAAACGCATGTTAAGGTCGTTTCACGTTTTTAAATGTATAGTATTAAATCTCCTTACAATTTATAGCGTATGAAAAATCTGATTCCCATCAAACATTAGCGTAATAGAAAGAGCATAGAATGCTAAGTACAAATGATATAATTTAACGATAAAACTGCTAGTCCCGTTAAAGGTATAATTAAAATAAAAAATATTACCATGCAAAATCGCGTTGCACCCTGGTTTTCATGATCCACATGTATCTATAATAATAATAGTAATACAATTATAAATCTACACATAACTCCAGCTGTAACACATATTCAAACCAAACTGTAACAATATGTAATAGTGTATTAATTTTTTCTTCCTATAATGGTACCGAGCGAATGATTATGGCTGCTGGTTTATGAAGAGAAGCAGAATAAAGGCAGATAACTGTTTGATTGGTTGTTTTATTCATTTTGTGATACCTTAGTATGCGTGGCACAGCCGTCATTGCCATTTCCCTAATATCTCTCCGTAGGAACCCAAGCAATAAACTATGTTTTTTCGTTTATGGAACATATTGCAAATCACGATAGACATTGATTAAGGACATAAACAGACTTTATTTCTATTTTTGAATTAAAAAAATGCTTTAGAATGTAGATGGGTCAAACAACTCTATTGCGATGTTAAAATGCGTCAATATCCTACTACTACTGTCTCCTTATCCTCAGTCGTACGTAGATACGTGTACAATTCGAAAACCAAAATTTTAATGGCCTGAATAAATGAATGGCGTACTAACCTTAAAAGGCGACTAGAATTTCGGCAGCTGCACCAGTGCAGCTGTCGAAATTCTAGTTTTTCCGTACCTACAATATCCAGATACTGTACGGAAATATATGTTACTTAGGTACTTTTAAAACCAATCAAATTTCAATTTCATTTATTGAAGCAGACATCGACTACAGTCTCTTCACATGGCATTTTTCGTACAGTATTGGACGGATGTCTTTGGCTCGTATACATACCTTTTTTCCGTGCGGAAATTCTCATGGATACCCTCCGTCTGGGATGAACGGAGGGTTGTCGGACTCCTACCGACTAAAACCCCACTGTTCCATCTCGTATCATGGGTTTGGGGCCCGGGAGATACTTGCCCATTCGTCGCACCGACTGATGTCAGCTCGCCATACCTGGCGAGCCCCATCACCAAGTGCGGCCGATCCCATGACCTCACATTCTCCCACCACCTCTTTGAGCCTGACTGGCTTATAATCCTAAAAAGCCGTGTGCCTTTAGCTTCCTTTCAATATTCCTCAGATCTAATCGAAATACAGCTTCATTAGTGGTCCTTTGAAAAGTAAATGAATATACTGATGATTACGTATGTTGGTACTAGGTACAAACGCCAGCACATCAAGCTACTCCAATCTGTCAAATTTTTTTGATAGATTTTCAACTTAATACCGTAAGCATAAGGTTCATGTTCAATTGGGAAAATTTGACAGTTTGGGGTAGGTTGACCTGCTGGCGTCTGTACATTTGTAGTTAGGGACGGTCTACCTAACTATCTTCCTTAATAAGTTCAGTATTTCGCCTCGCTATCGTTTTTTCACTTTAGTCGGCTGATGCGGTAATTAGCTGACCTGAATTTATGAAAACCTACCCAACGTTTTACCCAGAAGGTACCTAACTATGGTGTTATTTTATCCAGAACTGATTATATGCTGATCCGGATGATACGAGAGCAGTAACTACGGGCCGGAATAAAATGCTAATTACCTATCTAAGTATAAGAGCAATAAGTTGGCAACCTCAGCTGTAGAGTCAGGAACTTTCAGAAACTTCGGTGAATGATGCTCTCCAGCTTCAGACGACTGCAGATATTGCAGCAGATTCGTAGCGTTATCCTGAGCTACGTACGCACGGCTACACATCAAGCCATACATTCCAGTTTACACTGATCTCGAACTGTACGGAAATCCTGTACAAAGCGAGATCAGCTTATACTGGAAATGTATAGCTTGATGTGTAGCCGTGAGTACCTACGCTAAAATATAAGGGAAAATGTACAGACGCCAGCACATCAAGCTATCCCAAACTGTCAAATTTTCTCAATTGAATATGAACCTTATGCTTTTGTGAAAAAGTTGAAACTCTATCAAATAATAGGTCTTTACCTATGAAATTGCCGTTTTGTATGAAAAAATTTAAACGAATTTTTTTCATGAATTTTTTATTTGTATTAATCGAAGTAATCACCCATGCAATCAATGCATCTTTGCCATCGCAGTGGCAGTTTATTGATGCCCTTCTTAAAGAAATCAGCTGGACGGGAGGCAACAAATTCTTCAAAGGCATTTTGTACTGCCTCTCGGGTATTAAATTTTTTTCCCGCCAAGAAGTTATCCAAATTCTGGAAAAAGTAGTAGTCTGTAGGCGCAAGGTCTGGTGAGTAGGGCGGATGACGGAGAGCTTCCAACCCCAGTTCTTGCAACTTGGAGACCGTCTGCTGTGCAGTATGAGGTCGCGCGTTGTCGTGCAGGAGCAGCGGAGACGAGCGATTGACCAATGCTGGTTGGAGATGCGCCAGCTTCTCCATCATTGTGTTCAGTTCTTCACAGTACACATCTGCAGTAATGCTCACCCCGTTTGGTAAGAAGCTGTGATGAATCACACCGGCGCTAGACCACCAAACAGTGACCATCACTTTTCTAGGGGTAAGTTTTCGTTTAGGGCATTGTTTAGGTGCTGAACCAGGATCCAACCAACTTGCTGAGCGCTTACGGTTATCAAACAGAATCCATTTTTCATCGCAGGTAACAATGCGGTTCAAAATTCCTTCATTTGTGTGTCTGTTGAGCAGTGCAAGGCACGTCTCGACGCGTACTTCGCGCTGGCGATCATTGAGTTCGTGGGGCACCCATTTGTCAAGCTTTTTTACCTTGCCAATTTGACGCAAATGGACCAATATTGTTTTGACGCTAACGTCGAAAGCTGCTGCTAATTCAGCCGTAGATTGTGTATTATCAGCTTCCAAAATCGCCTTTAATTCGTCATTGTCGACCAAAGTCTTCGGACGACCGCGAGGTTCATTTTTCAGGTCGAAATTTCCAGAACGGAAGCGAGCAAACCAATAACAGGTGGTGCGTTGGTTTGTAGTGTTAGCTCCGTAAACGTCGTTGATGTTGCGTGCCGCTTGTGCCGCGTTGCTGCCACGACGGTACTCATATTCCATAATTACTCGAATTTTTAACGTATCCATGATGACGAAAAAGATTGAAATGCGATGAAAATGTAACACTAATCAATAAAGAAATGACTACTTTTAGAAAAAAAAATCCATGTTTTTAAAATAAAATTAATTTGAAATTAGAATTCTTAGCCAAACAAAAATTATTTTGATTTGAAATGGCCAGTACTGCAGAACGGCAATTTCATAGGTAAAGACCTAATAAATTTGACTGATTGGGGGAGCATGATGTGCTGGCCTCTGTACTTCAAATTTAAAATAACACTTTAATTTAATGATACCCTGATTGAATGAGCTGGAAGTCATAGAGAGGCCTTTGCTGAGCAGCAAAACTAAGTAAATCCATCTAATATTATACCTAAATGTGAAAGTTTGAATGTTTGTAACTCAATCACGCAACAACAGCTGAACGGATTTGGATAAAATTTGGCACACAATATAGTTCGTGACCTGGAATAACACACAGGATACTTTTTATGCCGAAACTACGTTCCCGTGGTATAATTTTCGACCTCCACACGGGCGATTAATTGAAATAAAATTTCCATAGTTGGCCGTTTAGAGCAACAATTTAGTCAAACTGAGGGTCAAGGTCAATCTAAGGTCATCCATGGAACTGGATCCCTGCACTCCCAGGCGGTGTTATACAAGGGAGGTACAGACGCCAGCAGGTCAAGCTATCCCAAACTGTAAAATTTTCCCAATTGAACATACCTATACCTTATACCTTTGCAATAAAGTTGAAAACTATCAAAGAAATTTGACAGATTGGGGTAGCTTGATGTGCTGGCCTCTGTACTAGGGGCCTAGGACATCCCGTTTCCGAGATACGAGCCAAAAACTCTAAATAGAATTTCTGATCCTGGACCAACGAGAATAGCTCCTGAAGTTATGGGGGGCCTGTAGGGGAAATAGTTAACTAGTTACCTTAACTATTGATGCAACCAAGTTTTACTCAAAAGAAAGAATCGATTTTTAGGGTTCCGTACCCAAAGGGTTACCAACGAGACCCGTCCGTCTGTTTGTCAGCGTGCTCTGTCTCATGATCCGTAATAGGTGGATAGTTGTTCACAGAATCTGTATTTCTGTTGCCGCTAAGACAATAAATAATAAAAATAAAGTTAATATTAAAGTGGGTACCTAATAGAAACGTTTTTTGCCTTGTGGTACGGAACTTCCGTGTGAGAGTCCGACTCGCACTTGACCGGGTTTTTTTTTTTCAAAAGTTAGTAAACATTTTTGAAACTCGCTTGGCTGAACTCCCATCCACAGATTACTAATATGTAGCAAGCTACTGCCATCCACAGAGTACTTTTATATATAGGTACTCCCATCGATCGAACCAACTTGATATGATCTAGCGGGCAAAACAGGCAAAAGCCATAGACTAATCAAGCATTGTTTTTTTTTTTTATAAATTCGTTTTATAGCCTGGTTTCAGAGACCTTTTAGCCAAGTCTTTATTAAGAACGTATTCTAGTCTTAACAAAGTTATTGTAAAGCGGTAGGTAGTAACTTTACAATAACCTATTAGGAGTTTTTGGGGGAACACGAAAAGTCCACGTTAGTCACTTATTTTCACCTTCACTACACTTGTGCACTCACACGTAACTAAATTGGATAATTCACTACCAAAAATTATACAATTTAATTCGCTATTTCACAAAATTTAATGATAATGAAAATTCATGCGACATGTTCCAACGCGATCCCGCCAAAAACTCCATCAAGCATTGTCAACGTCACGATGCACAGACTACATAGAACCTCTAGAACGATGTGTTTTAAAAGGCCCGCTATTAGTATTGCCGCCATTACACTAGCGCTTTCCATTTGCGTTTCGTAACTTCTGTTGCTTTGCCGTTACTTTATAAAATAATATTGAAAGATGAGTATTGTAGTGATTAAAGGTTTGGTTTTTAAATCATTTATTGAGTAAAATAAAAATGATTAGTTAGTTAATAAAATAAAAATTAAGTCAGTGAATTCCAGTAAATTAACTAAACGCAAAACATTGGTCGCTAGTGATGCGACACCACCGTGAAGTCGAATAATTATACCAACTTGAAGTAACAAGTAACAAGTAGAAAAGGGTTTACAAAAATTCAACGAAGAAAATCTAATTCATAGGTTTTTGCGAAGCAAATATCATGATCTTCTCGATTTATCGTTTTAGAAATATCATTCCTCTAAGATTTTACGTTAAAAAAAAAAAACCAACGGGGTAGTTTTTATTTCGTTGGATTTTGTAACCCCTTTTCCACATTTGGATCACAAAATAAATTAATTGTTTTGATTTATATTATTTTCTTAACAATTTCGAGCACATTTTAAGCCCATAAAACTCTCGCTTGTATGTTTTAAAACTTTTTCCAATAGGTATGGATTTAGAATGAAATTCAGATTTTTCCTAAATGTCAATGCTTTGTTTATTCGTTTGGTGGGGCCCATCACTAAAAATTCTGATACCATACCATACCAATATGGCGGAATTTCTTATCAGCGACACTGTGAATTTGTAAATTAATCTGACGAAAATAGTAGATTTATAAATAGAAATTAAAACAAGGACAAACTATAATAAGAATTAAGGACCTATTTAGCACAAAGTTGTGTCTTCAGTTGTATATATTGGTTATAAAAATAACCGCGCACCGAAATACATGATCGAACATCTGACAATAATAATAAACATGAGTATAATGTTTGGAAAGCTTTCGGGACGGAAAATTGCGTAGAATATTACGTCACGGCGGCCTCATGTGTTGGGAATACCGTTTGTGCATTGTAAAGATACATGTCGTCGCGAAGGTCCACAATGATTCACGAGGTTAATTGAAGTTTTGCTTCGATAATACGTAATTGGCTGGTCGTAAGCGTTGTTACGCGATAAGTGTAGTTTCGCCTTCGTCGGGCGTTGACTCGTCTCGCTGGAATCCGGTAGAAAAGCGGCCCGCGGGTGACTAATCGATGAGATGATCGAGAGTGTATCTCGACGAGCATTTAGCAGTTCTAGCGGGACGTACAACGTGCGCGCTTCGGAACTGGCGCGCGAACGAAAGCTCAACATCTTCAATGTCACTGTGCAGTTCCTGGATGAGACCCAGCACTCCTTTCAAATCGAGGTACTTGTTTACATTTTTATTTGTAGTTGAATTTCATGAATGCTTGTTCTTGATCCTTTAAGTAGATGCAACTTTCTTTAGCCCCTTGTCTTTGATGTAGATATCTGATGGTTTCAGAGTTTCAATAGATAAATGGGCAATTAACAACTTCAGCTACAATGTCTGTAAAATATACACAAACAATGTTTCCACTTTTTTACCATTTTGATGTAGGTTGTCTTACATCTGAAATTTTGACAGTGCCTACAGTTCTATGATCTAAAACCAACATGAACTAGCAACAGCTTGAAATTAGAATATTATGAAACCCTCATACAATGTTCCCAACTAAACAAGTCCACTTAAACTGCGTGTTTTTGTCCATAGTTTTGTCATTGCCCATTGTTTTTGTCAAAACCATTTCAGACACCAGTGTGACATGGTCTGAACGAGATCATTTGTCTCGACTTTAATAAATGAGACTGTGACCTCATTTGTTTATACGGCTTTTCTTCCGAGAGTAGTCAGATAGGAAATGCCAACCTCATCTTGTTATGAAAATATGATTGGCGTGTAAAAACTATTGGTACAGCTACTTACTGAAATTAAATCATTGATAATTCAATGATTTAATTTACTTACTAAATATCTAAAATGGATAATTGAATATTAATATATTCAATTATTCATTTTAGATATTTAGTAACTAAAATGAATATCAATTTGCAATTATTATGAGTATTTTATCACCGGAAATGTATATCAGTAAGTTAAGAAACTGATAATACTGCAAGCTTTTTATGATAATCTTTGAAATTATTATTAATGTAATTTCAGTCATTCAAATTGGTGAAAAAAACACAAAATCATTTTTCTCTTATTTTATCAAGAATGTGGCTATTGCAGTCGTATTTAAGCTCTCCAAGGATTTAAAGTATCAGTTAATTCCTTTGTGGTATGACAACCTAAAAATTATGATAAATACAATATCCTATCAATATTTTATATCTTCTGAATTGCCTTGAAAATAATATTTTCCTTGCAGAATAAACATTGCATTGATCCTCAAATAACACAATCATATTATAACGAAGTGAGTGTGCACGCAGAAAACGCATAGAATAATTAATATGTTCATCAAATAATATTCAATAGACTTATGTGCTTATATCTGATATGTATATCTATCTTATAAATATAAAAATGAATCCCTATTCCCCTATTGGTCACGGCATCACACGTGAACGGGTGGAGCAATTATGCTAATTCTTTTTTTGTTGTGTTTGTTATGTCAGGAGAAGGTTCATAGGAAAGAAAAAAATAAGAAAGTTGTGAATTCAATATTCATAGTTAAGACAGGACAACCTCTGTCGGGTTAGCTAGTCCTTTCATAAATTTGTTTTCTTTTCAGAAAAAAGCTAAAGGAAATGTGCTACTAGAACAAGTGTATCAACATTTAGAATTAGTTGAGAAGGACTACTTTGGGCTACAGTTTACAGAGAATGGAGCACCACCCAGCGCAACAAACACAGAAATAACGGTATGTTTAATTTTTGTCATACTATAGGTACTTATTACAAACATTAAACAACAATCTTGTTGAATATGGATTAAGTACAATAATAATTAATTAAAAACATTAAGTGTTCGAATTATAATCATTAAGATGGCATAAAAAAAAATACACATTGAAATATGGTTAAAAGCAACCACATAATGTATTATTAATTAAAACAATTCCGATTCAATGATTTCATTTGTTTGGCAAAAACTAGTTGTACAATACTGAAAAAAAATTTGACTTAACATGCTTCTGTACTTACATAAACTGTTTTTCTTTTAATTATTTTTTAATATACCTCTTAATGTTTTTGCATGCTGTGTCTTGCTTAATATTGTGCACTTGACTTGAATGTTGACTTGTGTCAATTTGGCTGAACTTTGTAATTATTGTAGATATACCAATAGAAAAATATGAAAATGCATACAATTTAGATCTGCTTTCTCACTAAGGTGAATATATACTTGCATATATAAAATGAATAGGTACTTGCATTAATATAATAAGGTAAAACATGCACAAATCATGACTAAGTTTGTTAATACCATCTGAGTAATTTTGTGCTGAATACCTAATCCCCCTTATTGTCATTCCAGTCCCTAATACCTATTTAATAATCTGTGTTATACTACTGTACTAGTTGAAACCAATTTCTCTGTTTTGTCAGGCATAGTCATAAATAGGCGCCATCCCTTAAAAAAACGTCATATTAGATACTTACGTACGGCAATATTATTAGTTTTAAGTAGTCGCCAGCACATCAAGCTACCCCAAACTGTCCATTTTTTTCCAATTGAACATGAACCTTAAACTTATGTGATATAGTTGAAAATCTATCAAAGAAATTTGACAGATTGGGGTAGCTTGATGAGATGGCGTATGTACATTGTGCATTAAACAAATAAATACATAATTTTGAACGCATAAAATTCAAGACAAGTTTTGCAAATAAATAAGACAAAAATACTTCCAATACTTGTACCGAATTGAGGCGTAGCTTAAACAAATGAAGATATTCTACAACAATGTGAAGAATGATGTTTAGAAAAAATATTTATGAATGTTCCAAAATTTTCCGCTGCACATATCCAAAACAGTTGTGTAGTAGATTGCATAATTGCTACAGATTTATAGGTTCACAAGCAAAGTAGGTTAATTGTTTATATACGCAACCAATCCCTCTTTTTGTATACTGTTGAAGGATGCGGTACCTAAACGGTTTACATTTAGGCCTGCAGTGACAATATTTGTTTTGTATTATAAGTATTTGAAATTACAAAAGGCACATCACTGAATGTTTTGATTTAAAGTTACTTTGGTACCATACAATTCATTTTAAATAAGTAACCACAACAAAATGAATAAATACCATATTTGTGGTTTTTAATTAGTGGTTATAATTGAAAATGTTCTATTACCTCGTGCTTCATTTAAAACAAGTACAGTATTCATAATGTCTCAGAAATATTTTAACAAAGGGTATTTAAGGAATGAAACTATTCTATGTTTATTTTTATGATGGCAGACCGCACAATTGTATCCATAAATTAATTATTATTTTGTACTCAGGTAAACCTTGAGTGTTCTTTCTACGCAGTAATAGTGTTAGTACGTATATTATGATTTATAACGTTAATTATTTAGTATTTTCCTGTTTTGCGGTACTTCTGCAAGTTACATGCACTTCATATAACTAGTAACTCGAATAATATTTTAACAATTTAATTTAATTCAATAATAGACCCGCGGTGGTCTACTGGCAACGACCGCAACTTAAGAATAGTAGGTCGTTTATTTAGTGTAATTTTTTCATCATCACTGCTCTCAAAACGGAGAAGGAAAACATTGTTACGAAACGGCATGTTAAGAAAAGAGGCATGGTCTAGAACCAAAAGTTTTAAGACGTGCCATCTACCAACCCGCACTTGGCTCGCGAGTCGCGTGGTAGATTACGGCCTCCTCCCTCTCACAGAGAGGACGCATATATCCCAGCAGTGGGAACAATATTGGCCGATTCTGTTTGTTTTTCTTCCTCTAGTTAGGTTTGAATCTATTCAAATTAAATCTATTCAAACCTAACTAAAGGAAGTAGAATTAACGGTTTCGTGATAGGTATAACAATGTTTATTTATGGGTGTTTTTTTTTTTTAAATACTGTAGCCTATACCAGTTTTCTGCCATCATAGCCACCTTAGCTATTGCGTAAGGAAATGCAATAAATTGTTGATTGTACTCTTTCATCAATTAACAATAGCAATTATTCATTCCTACACAAGATTTCGTTTTGATAAATAAACCATTGTTCTTAATAACTACACCGTATTATGAATTTCTTGGGCTTAAATAATCATGTATTGTTCCATATTGAACTATACTAGATAATAAATCGGACTGGGAAATGTGGCTACTAATCACACACTCAGGCTAAATTGCTGATAATGGATGGGCTAAATAGTACCAAAATAGACTGATAACTGGGTGATTGCACCTCAGTAGAGACTGTAAATTGCTGCAGATGTCAGATCGGGTCGAAAGGTTCTGGAGTGGTGACCGCATACGGGAAGATGTAGCGTTGGAAGGCCTTGCACAAGTTGGACCGATAACCTTGTGAAAGCCGCAGGCATCCGCTGGAGCACAGAACCGGTCGATGTGGCGATGTTTGGGGGTGGCCTTTGTCCAGCAGTGGACCTCCTTCGGCTGAAATGATGATGATGATCATGAGATACTGTAAATTGTGATCGAGTTAAACTTGATAAGATGTCTTGAAACCTAATGTCCATTTGAAAAATCCCTTCTGAGTCCACGGTAATAAAATCGCGGCGGTCTTTTTCGCTGTTCTATTTTCGACACTACGAGATGCACTCCGTTGGATTCTGAGTTCTCGGTTCAACACCGAGAGTTGAAAATACAGTGTGCGAATAAATCCCGCCGTAGTTTTATTACGTCCGTGTAGACGTCGACTTATGGCTTGGTTAATGCTTTTGAATATTGCAAAACCGCGCTGTTTTATTGACATCTGCGCGAATCATTTGGATTGCTGCAGTGTTAGCTGTGCAATGCCATACATGACGCAGCTATAGATTTTTACGTATTTATATCGCTATTCGGGGTATGATATGAACGATACTTCGGGTCAGGTTAGGAATAGGGTTATGTTCGGAACATTTTTTTTTCTTTTTTCAAATTCCAACCTAACCCGCGACTGGGTTAGGATTTCGGGTCAGGTTTGGAATAATCCTAAAATTACAACCGCATAGAGAAAAGACTTACTCCTTTTTTTTTGAAGTCGGTTAAAAATAAGTGATAAAGAAATGTAAAAACAGGAAATAAAATAAAAGAAGAAGCAAAACATCAACAACCGTCTTAAATTCCAGATAGGTATAGACAAAAAAATAATACCAAGACAGATTTTTCCATGTAGCTCAGCTCATTCATCACTCTTATAAATTAATTGTCTTAATTAAAAATTAGCACTAATTTGAACTGCTTAATTCAATTAGAACTAAAATAATGATAATAATAATGTGCAAGTCTGTTGGACAGGATGAGTCACAATAATATCAGTGCAATTCACACTTAATCCTTGGAAGTTCCTACTTAAAGATTATGGTTTTTTTTTTTATTGTGTTGTCATGCTCTGAGTCATCAGTCTGGTGTTCCAAGTATTTTATGATGTCTTGAAAGCTGTCTTTAAAGGCAAGATTTATACAGTTTTTACTATGCTAAGTAAGAGTTTCATACAAATATAAACTTTATTCTTACCACTATAATGTTCATTTTCATATAAGCGTAAGTGAGTAAATTCGCACAAGAATGTGAACGTTAAAATATTGGGAATTATGCTCATATTTGTATGCGAGTCTTACTCAGCAATGTCTAAAGGGTGATAGATTTGTAAATCTTGCCTTAAGTGTCTGTTCGTTGCATTGCCATAAATGGTGTTATGCAATATACTCTAAGCCAGAGGATGTCCTTATTTACATACACACGTTTATGTTTCGTCAAGAGTAGGTAGATTGTTTCTTATTGGTCGAAGATTTAAAAGGTTTTTGGCATGTCCTTGTAACTTTAATACTAGTTTTGGTACATCTTGCTTGCTTGCGCAAATTTTAATCAAAATTAGACAAGTGTATTTCTTCATACCCTTTGATTGTCGAATTATGTACGCGTTAAAAATAAAGAGTTAGCGTAGAATCTTGCGAAATCTCGAAACTCCTTCGTCTCTCGTCTCAGTTTCTGATTAATACGTCTGAGACAGACAGAAAGCAGTGAGAACAGTGGTGGCCCAGTGAATTCGGCCGCAACGAACGGGTACTGGTGTGTTTAGGTCGTTGGTCCTAGGATCGAACCCTGACAGACGTGTTACTCTGTGTAAACGATTTCAGGTCCTAGAACTAAAAAAATCGATGACGTGTGACATCTACAAACCTGCATTAGGCCCACGTGGTGGATTATACGACCCATTCCCTCACACAGAGAGGAGGCCTGTGTCCCAGCAGTGAGAACATTATTGGCTGCTTATGTACAGTCGCCAGCAGGTCAAGCTATCCCAAACTGTCAAATTTTCCCCATTGAACATAAACCTTCTTCCTTTAGAATAAAGTTGAAAACCTATCAAAGAAAGACAGATTGGGGTAGCTTGATGTGCTGGCCTCTGTACGTAGATATAACAGTGATATTAAGATAGGTAGTTTCATTTACCTTTTTTATGTACAGACGCCAGCAGGTCAACCTATCCCAAACTGTCAAATTTTCCCAATCGAACATGAACCTTATTCCTTTGTAATAAAATTGAAAAACTATCAAAGAAATTTGACAGATTGGGGTAGCTTGATGTGCTGGCCTCTGTACGTAACCCTAAAAAATCATGCTAATTATTATGTAAGACTTAAATATCTGACAGGAAGAGAATAGCTTGTAATATTGGGTGAAGTAATACTAATTGGAAACTTTAAATAAATCTTGAGCTGTCTTCCCGTGTCGGTGCCGTTTTTATTTAGGTATAACATCAATTCAAATATCAAGGTGCATGAAACGGATGTTAGCCGTGTTAAAATTAGTTGAACTCGCGCTTGATTCGAGGCACCTAGAAAAAACATTTTAAGTATTATTGATTAGCGATTGCATGACGCCATAGTTAACACATCGTTACAAGCATAGCTGGTAATTGTTTCATGTACTGTCAGTACTCTGGTCACGTGATCTGTTAATTATGTCACTGTGTCCTATAAGAACTTAGTGAGCGCCCTGTCAAGTTGTTATCAAAATCGGTTATCACGTTCCCGCGGTTGTAAATTTTTTCGCGCACTGAGACTCACTCGCGCACCAATCAGGGTGCTTACTCTGGAATATAATTCCGATAGATCGACATTGGTCAAACGTCAGTTGGTCGAGATAAACGTCAGGGATTGGCTGGACTCACTCCCCCTTATTACAAAACAAGGTTTTTCTTTAGGTATGGTTTAAACCACCGAGCCTGTTTTTGAAATAAGAACTTAGAACTGAAATAGAATTACAGCTCCTTTTACAAAACTGACAATTTAGCACTGGACTAACTTGTCAGTTTTGTAAAAGGAGCTGTATTTCGATGTCAGTTAGGTTCTCATTTAAAAAATAGGCTCGAAGGTTTAAACCATACCTAAAGAAAAACCTTGTTCTGTAATAAGGGGGAATGAGTCTAGCCAATCCCTGACGTTTGACTGTCAATTCCAATGTCGATCTATCGGAATTATATTCCAAAGTAAGCACCCAGGTCAATACACGAAATTATATCACGAAACTGTTCATTCTACTTCCTTTAGTTAGGTTTGAATAGATTTAATTTGAATAGATTCAAACCTAACTAGAGGAAGAAAAATAAACAGAATCGGCCAATAATGTTCCCACTGCTGGGATATATGCCTCCTCTCTGTGAGAGGGAGGAGGCCGTAATCTACCACGCGACTCGCGAGCCAAGTGCGGGTTGGTAGATGGCACGTCTTAAAACTTTTGGTTCTAGACCATGCCTCTTTTCTTAACATGCCGTTTCGTAACAATGTTTTCCTTCTCCGTTTTGAGAGATTTTATATTTTTTGCACTAAGGTGTGTTTATTTTACGATGTGATCTTCCTGTGCGAGTTACAATAAATACTTTTTCTTTCTTTCTTTACTTATATCTAAAGTTATGTGTAACAATTTCTTATAGGTTAGCACCGCATGCCCCATAAACGTAATGTTCGTGCACAAGTACTACTAGCATTTGCCAGCGGCTTCGCCCGCGTGGAACTTTCATTTTCTTTAACTCCGTTAGGGGTTGAATTTCGAAAAATCCTTCCTCATTTACATTATAAAGGGAACCTCTGTGCAAAAGTTCAGCTTTCTTGGTCCAAGGGTTTGGGCTGGGCGTTGATGAGTTAGTCAGTCAGGACTTTTCTTTTTATTTATATAGATAAAATTAAGAACTAACTAAGTATAACAAAAGAACAAGCCAAAACTAATGTGAGAAAATAAGATTAATCAATAACATCCAAATACAACCTAGCCCGAATAGGCACGGGCGATTTTTTTTATCGCGTACTGGTTTTTGAAGTCTCGGTTCTGAGACGTGCATTGAGAATCCAACAAAGCATCCCAGACCATTAAAAATACACTTGGATTCTGAACTCTCGCAGTGCGTTAATGTACATTATAAATCGCCTATGGGTACGACGGGTCATTGGCTTCAATTTCCTCGATCAGTATTTTATTCTGCATTGTTGTAATCAGTTATTGTCCTTATAATACTTACCTATAGGAACATTTTCTGAAAAATGTATTAACAGTATTATGTTAAGTATTTACATAATTAAGATGCAGAAATAACTTCGTTATCATAATTTCGAAAATTAAGATGAGCTTATTGATATTTCCATTCATTTTTGCCATTATTTAAGAAACAATTTACTTCGGTTTTTTATAGATTCGATCTCCGTTTTCTTAATGACTGTCTTATCGTTCAAATTATTTAAATTAAATGATAATTTACTAGAAATCGTTCATAAATCGTTGGAATTCTTTGATTGATGATTCTTTGAAATCTGATCTTTAATTCCGATCTAAGTAATATATTTTTGCACGTGTTTTTGTAATAATTTTAATAAGATTTCGTTTGATGTTATAATTGCTTTTTTGTATCAGTCAATGATACAGTCCAATTATTACGTAAACGTAGAATATGTGAAAAGACATAAGTATTCGAAAGTAAAAAAGATTTTCGAGAGTCAGAGAGAGGTTTTATCGGAACTACGGTTTAATCGCTTCGTTTAGACTACATGTAACTGAGGCAAGAATAATGATCAGTTTTACTATAATTACTTACTTTTAAACCTTTTTTTTTTCGTTTAGAATCAACAACAAATTCGATAAAAATAAAAAATTGTTACATGCTAAAAAGTTTTTAATATTCATGCTTTACTTTCACCAACATTATCTCTTTCTCTCATAAATACTTGAAACTTTAAAAATCCTGTTTCATATGGAAACTGATTCTAAATGCTGCAGCTTAGGTCAACTGTCAGCAAAAACACACATTAAAACATCTGTCACCTGACGTTCTATTCTCATATTTTTCAAGCACTTTTTCCTGCTCTAAAAATGATCTTTGCTGTGTGACGTATTAGATCTGTGTTTTAGTTCATTCAGTATTTTAACGACCCAGTACAGACACGTTCGGCGAAGAATGAAGAGGAAAGCCGATCCCAAATATTGGCATACACGTAGGCAGAGCAAAAAAGAGCGATTTATGATGATAATTATTATCTTTCTTTCCATCATCTGCCTAGCCTTTTCGCAATTATGTTGGGGTCGGCTTCGAATCTAATCGAATTATATTCCATACCAAATTAAATAGATTCTGCTGTCTTGTCTAGCCGGGCTTGCATATCATCAAAAAGCGAAAACGTCACCTTCGACATAATTCCGACGCTTTTATCGACAAGCAGGTGTCGATACAGAGTGACCTATTTGCCGTATAGATCACATAATATTTGTTACGAATATTTACACCCTATTTGCAACAAAATACAGCTCAATTTCCTAAAGTAGCATTCAATTTCTTCCACAGCGTTGGCTAGACAGTACAAAATCAGTGAAGAAGCAAGTCGGCGCAAACGCACAGTTCTGGTTGGCTGTCCGGTTCTATCCGCCCGAACCGTCCCGATTGGCTGAAGAGTATACGAGATATCTGCTTTGCCTACAACTCAGGAAGTTGCTGCTTGATGGGAGAATGAACGCGCCGAAGAATACCGCGTTGTTGCTGGCTTCGTTTACTGTGCAAGGTAAGTTGGTGATACTGAACTTCGGCATTCTGCATAAGCATAATCAGCTTATAACGTTTTCACTGCTGGGACACAGGCAGGCCTCCTCCCTGCGAGAGGAAGTGGGTCGTAATCCACCACAGGGGCCCAGTTGGTAGGTGTCAAATTTCTTCGATGTTTTGGTTCTAAGACTTGCCGGTTTGCTCACGATGTTTTCCTTTAAGAACAGTGGTGACCTGTATAAATTACTATGAATGCCACATTGGTCTTGTGGTCTATGCGTTACTGCTAAGTGGGCGTTCTTGGGTTTGGGTTCGATCCCCGGGGTGGGACAGCGTTGACAGTGTTATTTGGTTTTTCCTTCTGCTGCTTGGGTCTGTATCAGTCTTGGGCCTGTATTAGACTTCAAAAAGGAGGAGGTTCTCAATTCGTCTGTATGTATTTTTTGTATGTATGTTCCACTAGACCTCCGGAAATTATGATTCAATTTAAAAAAAAAAAAATATTTTTAAAGGATATTTAAAAAAAAAAAACAGCTTGGATGTGACCCTAAATAGCAAACATGCTATTACATCTGACAGACAAATGGTTGTAATCAAAAACTGTCTCTTCCCATAACATGTTACACAATACATGTCATATTTAAAATTATTTTGACGTCATATTAAACATCTGTGTTGTGTTTTTACGTAAGCATGTCATTAATTGTATTATTTTTCCTTGTGTATAAACATTTTTTTTATGTTTAGGCTCAATTTCGTATTATAACATCACGCCTGTTATGTTTAAGTCCCATCCATGTGAATGGGGGCGAGGGGTGATTTTCTACAATCATTATGAAAATCCCTTGAATTATAATTCAATATCCTTAGCTCGTGGACGTCGGTTATCGCGTAAAAAAGTAGCCTATGTCCTTCTAAAGTAAATTTCATGACGATCGGTTCAGCGGTTTTTGCGCGAAAGCGTAACAGACAGACAGTGTTACTTTCGCATTTATAATATAAGTAGGGATTAGCATTCGTTGCTATAATCAGGTCATTTCTTGTTCGGGGTCGACGTCATTATTATTCTTGTTATATTATCTGCCCATATATTAAATTTGTTATAATATATTGCAGTAGAATGTCCATAAAGATATTTATAACATTATCCGCAAAATTTTCCTTTAGGGAAAAATGTCGGTCGAACATAATATGAATTCAAAACGAATAATTGCTCTCAAATTGTATTCATAAGCCATTACTTAAAGAAAACATTGTTATATTTACTAGCATGCTTTGATGATATTTACATGTATATTTATTACATGGAATAAATAAAAAATGCATTTGATAGCCCAATTCTTGAGGGATATAGGCTACTTAACATCAGCATTACTAACTGTGTCCATGTCTTCGCCCGCATGGATTGCCGAAATTACCCCACGGGCACGTGGTACAGGGACTAGCTCTCCTTTTTTCAGCTTTCTGCCAGTCAAAGTCCCGTTAAAGGTCCAGCCGTTTCAGAGAGAAATCGAAACAAACACACAGACAAACAAGCATGTTTTTTTTTACAAGCAGGTACCGATAAAATAATAGCTTTTCACTAAATGCATGCATATGAAAGTTAAATACGAAAGTATATATATAATGTAATGTTTCATTTATGTATTAAGTAAAAAGCTGTTATTTATACATTCCAAATAGAAACTTAAATTTTATTTATTTGTGTAGATGTACAGATAAGAACTACACCATAAAATTGTATTAGTAGTACCTACCTCGCATTGGTTGAAACGTGATCAATACGCACTTAAATATCATTATGTCGTAAGGTTGTAATAAAATACGTACCACCTGGCCGTGAGTTTGACGTTTGTGGGAATATTAATGCCACAGAAAAATATTAATAGGATTTGCTTTAGAGTTTAGTAAATTTGTCCCGGCTGTCATTCGTGGATCTTTAAGTTGTTGCGGGTCGTCAGAAGCCCGAATTCTGACAACTAGTTTTACCAAGGGGTATCGTATTACCCAATAACTGGGTTGTGGAGATCAGATAGGCAGTCGATCTATGTATAATATTGGTACTCAGCTGAGTCCGGTTGGACTGGAAGCCGACTCCAACGCAGCTGATACTATCAGATTTAGTACGTGCTATTTAAAGTGCTCTTTGAAGGTTTTGTCTTTGGAGGCGATCGGCGGCGGCGATCTCTCGCGTCCGGCCCTGGTCCAGGCCACGGTACGGAGCGAGAGTGCATGGGTAGCCGTCACCTTCTTCAGCGAAGCAGTAATGCTCGCGAAGAGGGAGGCTGCGCACGTGAGGGAGAGGCAGTATATGCGCCCTCACGGCCCTAACCGCCGCAGGAGACGCCCTGGGCGTTGGGAATCCCAGGCTGATTTCCAGCCACCGTAGGCGTGAGCTTGCGGACGGCGAGTAATAGGTAGCTCGCTGTCCGGTAAGGACCAAGCCCAGGTCGACGGCGCGTTGTGTTCCACACGCGCCTCAAAGAGATGTCAGCACAAACCGAGGGGGCCCGCAAGGGCCGATGCCTGCCAGGGGTGCGGGTTTGTTCGAAGGAGATATCGCAGCCCCTGGCATACGGGCTACTGAGGGAACGCAGGTGGGTTTTAGTCAGCAAAAGTCTGACACGCCCTCCTACTCCACCCTGAGCGGGAGAAGTTATTTGATGATTTACCACCCAAAAAAAAAAAAGGTTTTGTTTTACATGTATGTTCAGATTTTCCTTTTCATCGTCTTTCGTAGTTGTTAATGTAATTAACCCAATAATTCTTCATTTCAGCGGAACTAGGCGACTACAACGTATCAGAACACCCTCCGAACTACCTGTCGGACCTCTGTCTCCTGCCCAAACAGAACGCCGAAGACGAGCGTCGAATCCGAGAGCTCCACAAGTTACACAAAGGACAACTACCCGCGGATGCTGAGGCGAACTTTCTAGAACACGCGAAAAGACTAGACTGCTACGGTGTTGAGTCGCATCCTGCTAAGGTAAGACATTCTTTTTTAATTTAAATTGCTGAAAACTCAAAGCAAAAGGAATATGATCGCACCAATTGACGTCTAGTGGCCCTTATCATTATCATCATCCTATAATGTTCCCAATGCTGGGACACAGGCCTCCTCTCGGTGAGAGGGAGTGGGCCGTAATCCAACACGCGGGCCCAGTGCGCGTTGGTAGATGTCACACGTCTTCGAATTTTTGGTTCTAGGACATGCTGGTTTCCTCACGATGAAATTCCTTCACCGTTTTGAGAGCAGTGGTGATGAAATAATTTACACAAAGTAAAGCGCCTGGCTGGGTTCGAACTCACGACCAAGTCGCGGCCGTTACCACTTGGCCACCACTGCCCTCGTGTCAGTTTCTTTTAGCCATCGACCGCGTTCGGCGCTCAAATTGGTTCTTCACCAATCCAGGGCCAATCAGACCGCCGAACGGTCTCGATGCGTTAGATCGAGATGATTAAATGAAACTCACACTAGGGCATCTGTAGTTTCTGCTACAGTTAAAAGGCGTAGGTTTATGTGTGTAAGTATCTATAACGACCCGAATAGCATTCAATCTTAGTGTCCATGGCGAAAATAAACGAAAAAAAAATCGTTTTAAAAAAGTGTGTGGCTCAAAATTTCATCAACGCTAATACCGTTCGCTAACGCAGCCATTAGGTCCTCACGTGTGTTGATGACAGGGCATGTGGCGCAAGATGGGAGGTGAGCCAATGTATGTGGAGTGAAAATATAAGGGGCATTATAGTTACCATTATGAACAACTTCTACTAGAGTTTTTGGCGGGATCGCGTTGGAACATGTCGCACGAATTTTCGTTTTCATGAAATTTCGTGAAATAGCGAATTAAATTGTAAAATTTTGGTAGTGAATTGCTCAATTTAGTTAAGTGTGAGTGCACAAGTGTAGTGAAGGTGGAAATAAGTGACTAACGTGGACTTTTCGTGTTCCCCCCAAAAACTTCTAATAGGTTGTTGTAAAGTTACTACTACTTTACAATAACTTTGACTTGACTGACTATGACTTTTTTAACTTCGTGCCTGTTAACGGACCATTTACTTGATTGAAAAGTAAAATTATTTACTTGACACTGGCTAAATGCACAGTGGCAGTGGGCAGGGCACATTGCTCGCAGAACAGATGGCCGATGGGGCCGAAAAGTTCTGGAGTGGCGACCGCGTACCGGAAGACGTAAAGTTGGAAGGCCTCCCACAAGGTGGACAGATGACCTTGTGAGGGCCGTGGGAGTCCGCTGGATGCCAGAAGCACAGAACCGGTCGAAGTGGTGGAGCTTGGGGGAGGCCTATGTCCAGCAGTGGACGTCTTTCGGCTGAAATGATAATGATGATGAAATGCACAAACTGTGCGAAGCCAAAGCCAAAAAAAAAACTTCTACTATGTGACCAAACCTGACATAAAAAATAACCTTTTTCAGGTTTTTCGTTATTTCAATTAGCTTATAGGATTTTCAATCGTCTTGATGACTTCTCTAGGAGCCGTCCGAAATAAGTATGAAATGGACAGGTTTGAGTAGAGATCAATGCTTACAATTCGCAAAACAAATACTGATCATCATCTGCCTAGCCTTTTCCCAACTATGTTGGGGTCGGCTTCCAGTCTTACCGGATGCAGCTGTATACCAGTATTTAACATAGAGCGACTGCCTATCTGACCTCCACAACCCAGTTACTGGGTAATATGACACCCCTTGGTAAGACTAGTTGTCAGATTTTCGGGCTTCTGACGAATCGTAACGACTGTCAAAGATCCACAAATGACAGCCGGGACCAACGGCTTAACGTGCTTTCCGAGGCACGGAGGGGTCTTGGTATGTAAAGGTGGTCACCCATCCACGGACGAACCGCGGCAAGCGTAGCTTAACCTGATCGATCGAACCGTGCAGCTATTGTTACTTAGCCACAAGCCCCTCCTTAAAACTAATACTGATATAATAGCTAAATCGAATGTGTCTGTAAAATCACTGGTCAGTAAAAAGGTCCTATTGTGGGTTTTTTTTAAAGTCACAGGTATTGCGATTCGTAATAAAGTAAACCCATTTGTTTGTGTTATAGCGGGACTGTGATTTTCCTTATAATTATAATTACTCCATAGGTGCCTGGCGATTCATTCCTGAATTTCTTTTGTTTTATTTTTATTTTTTTATTAATAAATATTATTTTATTAAAAAAAAAAGATTGTTTGTAAGTTTCTATGTATGCAGGGGTTAATCTCTGGAATTACCATTTGGATCCGGAATATTGTTTTTCCATTTGATGGCCCAATTTTTTAGAAGGTCACGCCACGACCCCTTAAATCGTGTTTTGTATTACATATGTATTCACTTCAGATGTACCATATTATTCTGATTTTCAATACGGTCTTTTCTATAGCTTTCTGGCATGTAGCTTTGTTTTTACTTTTACAGCATATTTCTGACAACCGTAAGTGAGAGACGGTGGGATACATTTATCAAGCAAAACTTTTTTTTTTGAAGGTATATGTTGCCTTTTAAGATTTTTAAGTACATATTCAATACAAATAAAAGTAATCAATTAATAAATGACCCAACATTTATTACCTATCGATTCTTATCAACATTCCAGTGACATACATTGTATGACTAAGCCAATTAAACTGGAATTTTAGTTATGAATCACTGAGTCCCAAATTAATCTATTCTATTGATAACTATTGCATGTATCACAAATAACAGCGGCCAACATTGCCGCCAATATTGGTGTGAATAAGCAGTAAATTATCCTGTGACCCAAATAAAGTGCAATGAACATGATTAAATACATGTATTACATCACTGTGGTCCTGTGGATTGAATTGAAAATGCAGATGATGTTAGTGTAGGTAATTTTATAAACGTTTATTTTTACGCTTGCGTTTTCTTTAAATATTTTGGGACCGATTTCGAGAAGACTAAAATTTAGTAGATTGATAGACGACGAACTCACTAATCATAATAAACAGACGAGAGATTACGGAAGATACAAAAGCGCACAATGGTACTTGTCCATATCTTCACAGATCCAAAAGGTTCGAGACATTTGAGAAACCTGTGAAAAATATTTGAATAAGATGACAGTATGACAATCGAATTCAACAATCCGATTTCAATGCGTTAAAAACATATCAAACAAATCATAGATAGCGCAATCGCCATTTGATTACTCCTCAAATTGATGCGATTTTAAACATTATTCTTGGTATATAATTCTATTTTTTTTTTTTATTACAGGATTACAACGGCAAAGACATATTTATTGGCGTGACGTCAATAGGTATCGTCGTGTTTCAAAACAACATCAGAGTGAACACATTCTCTTGGAGTAAAATTGTCAAGATTTCCTTCAAGAAGAAACAGTTCTTTATACAGTTGAAGAGGGAACCTGTAAGTATACAGTGCATTTATTTTAAATGATTGACTTTACAAGCAATGAAACAAAAAATCTGAATAATAATCTCTCAAAAATACTTTTGGGCTCCGCTGCAGCGAAGGTAAAAAAAAATACGACCATTTGCTAGTTGGACACGCATGGTTTCGCCACCACATGGCAAAAAATGTTTCTTGTATTTATGTTGTATAAAAAATATTGTTACTAGTGGTCGCTCACCGCGCAACTTCCATGATTATAAAGACATATTCGTGTGGTGCCGGACGTAAAAGAATAGCACCATCCCATTTCTTCCCGTGGGTGTCGTAGAAGGCGATTATGGGACTTGCTAGAGAATGGGCAACAGCGTTCTCTATGCATTTTACTACCATACTGCGATCGTCTACCCGCCTGCCAAGCTTGGCGATTAGGCCAAAACGCCCCTTTTGGATGAGGCCTATGGCCAGCAGTGGACGTCTTTCGGCTGAAATGATGATGATAATGATTCGTTATGGTCGCGAATCATATTAAATTTTGATCAACATACAAACTGACACTGACCAGCAAATGGAAGAAAACGTCAAGTATATTTGAATTTCGCGGGTTACCTTAGGGCATCCCTGTTAAACCGCTACACATACATTACATAGCTCCTCTTCTAACCGAACACCTGTTCCCTCCACAGTCAGAATCCTACGACACAGTCCTCGGCTTCAACATGCGTTCCGGTCGAGCTGCAAAGGCGTTATGGCGCTGTAGTGTGGAACGTCACGGGTTCTTCAGGCTCCGGGCCCCGCGCAGGCGGGCCTTGTTGGCTGCGCTGGGGGCGTTGGCTGGCCTGGCCGCCCCTACTGTGCCCAGGACTGAAACTATGGCGCTAGAAGATGCTAGAAGATCGAGATCGACCAATAGGAGTTTTGTTAGGTGAGTGAATGAATAAACAAACTGAAGCTATATTAACATTCAGAATATTAGATAATTGACTTTCTTAGCTATCTTCTTTAGCGTTATGTTGTCTAAGTTGATGAATTTTAAAATATAATGATCTATTTATTCAAGTCGTCGTTCGAGCCTTCTAAGTCGCGTTTAGACTACGAGTCCCTGGGAGAAAGGCATTGTTAGCCGCATTGGGAGCCTTGGCTATCCTGACCCTAGTGCACCCTGGACGGAAATTAGGCTAGAAGATGCTCAGTGATCTAGTTCGACCAACACATGCTATGTTAGATACGTTTCTGGCGCCAGAGATTTAAGAGAAACAGGCGAACTTGAATTACCCTATAAGTAACAATTCCAGCAACAATTGATCCGTCTCCTACTCGATAACCTACATTATTGTGTCGTAAGAGTGAACAGTCGAAATTTTTCCGTTTTATCTGTGGAGCAAGGATGTGTTTTAGTACCTACCCTGTCTGCCGTATATTTTGCAGTGATTGTGGGAGAGGCTTAGGATAAAACGTGAGCAAACTTTATAAAGTTTTTTTTTTTGTTTTTGTCTTCGCACGGTTTTTGCATTTAGCCAGTATCAAGTAATTTTACTTTAAAATCAAGTAAATGGCCCGATATCAGGCACGAAGTTACAAAAAAATCATAGTCATTCAAGTCAAAGTGATTGTAAAGCGGTAGTAACTTTACAACAACCTATTAGGAGTTTTTGGGGGGAACACGAAAAGTCCACGTTAGTCACTTATTTTACACCTTTCACTACACTTATGCACTCACACGTAACTAAATTGAATTATTCACTACCAAAATTATACAATCTAATTTGCTATTTCACGAAATTTCATGAAAATGAAAATTCTTGCGACATGTTCCAACGCGATCCCGCCAAAGAACTCCTTTTTAAAGTTTATCCGATTAAAAGCTCACACTAAAGTCTCATACGACCTCATGTACGCTGATGATCTGTGTATTGCGGGGAATAAAACTTCTTTTTCCACGTACTGATTAGAAATGAGTTGTCCACCCCAGACGCAGCAGTTCCCGCACCCGCGAGCGCTCCGTGGGCTGCGCGTCGCCGGGCGGCATGCGCGGCGCGCGCGTCACGGCGCACTCGGAGCCGCCGCCCCGCGCCGCCTGGGCGGACGTCAGCCGGCCTGTGTCTCAAATAAAGTGAGTTAACTAACACCCGCGAGCGCTCCGTGGGCTGCGCGTCGCCGGGCGGCATGCGCGGCGCGCGCGTCACGGCGCACTCGGAGCCGCCGCCCCGCGCCGCCTGGGCGGACGTCAGCCGGCCTGTGTCTCAAATAAAGTGAGTTAACTAACACCCGCGAGCGCTCCGTGGGCTGCGCGTCGCCGGGCGGCATGCGCGGCGCGCGCGTCACGGCGCACTCGGAGCCGCCGCCCCGCGCCGCCTGGGCGGACGTCAGCCGGCCTGTGTCTCAAATAAAGTGAGTTAACTAACACCCGCGAGCGCTCCGTGGGCTGCGCGTCGCCGGGCGGCATGCGCGGCGCGCGCGTCACGGCGCACTCGGAGCCGCCGCCCCGCGCCGCCTGGGCGGACGTCAGCCGGCCTGTGTCTCAAATAAAGTGAGTTAACTAACACCCGCGAGCGCTCCGTGGGCTGCGCGTCGCCGGGCGGCATGCGCGGCGCGCGCGTCACGGCGCACTCGGAGCCGCCGCCCCGCGCCGCCTGGGCGGACGTCAGCCGGCCTGTGTCTCAAATAAAGTGAGTTAACTAACACCCGCGAGCGCTCCGTGGGCTGCGCGTCGCCGGGCGGCATGCGCGGCGCGCGCGTCACGGCGCACTCGGAGCCGCCGCCCCGCGCCGCCTGGGCGGACGTCAGCCGGCCTGTGTCTCAAATAAAGTGAGTTAACTAACACCCGCGAGCGCTCCGTGGGCTGCGCGTCGCCGGGCGGCATGCGCGGCGCGCGCGTCACGGCGCACTCGGAGCCGCCGCCCCGCGCCGCCTGGGCGGACGTCAGCCGGCCTGTGTCTCAAATAAAGTGAGTTAACTAACACCCGCGAGCGCTCCGTGGGCTGCGCGTCGCCGGGCGGCATGCGCGGCGCGCGCGTCACGGCGCACTCGGAGCCGCCGCCCCGCGCCGCCTGGGCGGACGTCAGCCGGCCTGTGTCTCAAATAAAGTGAGTTAACTAACACCCGCGAGCGCTCCGTGGGCTGCGCGTCGCCGGGCGGCATGCGCGGCGCGCGCGTCACGGCGCACTCGGAGCCGCCGCCCCGCGCCGCCTGGGCGGACGTCAGCCGGCCTGTGTCTCAAATAAAGTGAGTTAACTAACACCCGCGAGCGCTCCGTGGGCTGCGCGTCGCCGGGCGGCATGCGCGGCGCGCGCGTCACGGCGCACTCGGAGCCGCCGCCCCGCGCCGCCTGGGCGGACGTCAGCCGGCCTGTGTCTCAAATAAAGTGAGTTAACTAACACCCGCGAGCGCTCCGTGGGCTGCGCGTCGCCGGGCGGCATGCGCGGCGCGCGCGTCACGGCGCACTCGGAGCCGCCGCCCCGCGCCGCCTGGGCGGACGTCAGCCGGCCTGTGTCTCAAATAAAGTGAGTTAACTAACACCCGCGAGCGCTCCGTGGGCTGCGCGTCGCCGGGCGGCATGCGCGGCGCGCGCGTCACGGCGCACTCGGAGCCGCCGCCCCGCGCCGCCTGGGCGGACGTCAGCCGGCCTGTGTCTCAAATAAAGTGAGTTAACTAACACCCGCGAGCGCTCCGTGGGCTGCGCGTCGCCGGGCGGCATGCGCGGCGCGCGCGTCACGGCGCACTCGGAGCCGCCGCCCCGCGCCGCCTGGGCGGACGTCAGCCGGCCTGTGTCTCAAATAAAGTGAGTTAACTAACACCCGCGAGCGCTCCGTCGGCTGCGCGTCGCCGGGCGGCATGCGCGGCGCGCGCGTCACGGCGCACTCGGAGCCGCCGCCCCGCGCCGCCTGGGCGGACGTCAGCCGGCCTGTGTCTCAAATAAAGTGAGTTAACTAACACCCGCGAGCGCTCCGTGGGCTGCGCGTCGCCGGGCGGCATGCGCGGCGCGCGCGTCACGGCGCACTCGGAGCCGCCGCCCCGCGCCGCCTGGGCGGACGTCAGCCGGCCTGTGTCTCAAATAAAGTGAGTTAACTAACCTCGGTTGTACAGCCGCGGTATGGCAAAAGCTGAGCTTAGCACCTTTAAAAAAAAAAGTTATTATAAAGAGTTTTTTAGTTTTGAATATTATAATAAGCCTTAATAAAGTGTACCATATTCTAACAAATACATAAATGGAGGTTTTTTTTTTTTGTTGAGGGTGGTAAATCATCAAATGACTTCTCCCGCTCTGGGTGGAGCAGGAGGTCGTGTCAGACTTTTACTGACTAAAACCCACCCGTGTTCCTTCAGTGGCCTATGCCAGGGCCACGGTAACTCTTTCGAACAAATTTGCGACCCTGATAGGCATCGGCCCTAGCAGACCCCTTGAGCAAACTCAATCAATAAAAGAGTATACATAAGTAACGAAATGTGGCTGGAATATCGGTACATACCTCTCGTACTGTTCGGGAAATACAGGCGTGGTATAATGTTTATGTATAAATTCTTCTCCAGCGAATTAATTATGAAATTTAACAAAAAAAAAAAAACCTACAAAAACTGTCTGACATCAAATTTTATGCCATGCATGAAAGATATCCAACTTTGGTAAAATCAACCTTAAGACAATTTAGTGCACTTGTCTTTTTATTATTAACTAGCAGCGCTCCGCGGTTTCACCCGCGTAGTTCCCGTTCCCGTGGGAATATGAGGATAAAATATAGCCTGTCACCCGAGGATAGTGTAGCTTCCCAACAGTGAAAGAATTTTTCAAATCGGTTCAGTAGTTTCGGAGCCTATTCAATGCAAACAAACAATCAAATCTTTCCTCTTTATTAATAGTAAAGATTTCGATTTTTTTCGAATATGTACTGGCAACTATTTCAATGAAATAATTTCGAAAGTTGCCTCAAGTACCCTTTCTTTCCCAAACATGAGACACCAACCGTGCACGCAACAGATTCAGATGGAACGACTCTTATCATTAGCTTCTCAACTTGACTTTACCTTGTAACGTTTGTCAATTCATGAAGGGCATCGAAGCTAGAAACTTCATATTCGAATTGCTTTTACATGGCTTTGACAAACACGATAAACTTTTTACAAGATGAGACAAAAAATTCAAACATTTTTTTTTTTTATTACAGCGAAGGCGACTTTCTAGAACGCGCCCTCCGCATCCCGTTATCCTATGTAGATGAATCAGAATCGGGTTCGGAAGGAAACGATACAAATGAGTGTAGTGGAGGAGTTCGGATACGTCTGGAGCCGGGCTCGGATGGACTGTTCGGGTTTAATGTGCGGGGCGGAGGCGGGGCGGCAGTACTAGTGTCAAGAGTCGCTAGTAGGACCAGGCTGCAGTTACAGGAGGGTGACCAGGTATGTAACATCATGCTTGAATTTCTGAAGGGATAGCCCAAAGGGTACACCCAAGATAATATAAATGAGGATCCTGAGGATCCGTATCTATTGCCACCAGCGAGGCACAAATTTGAACTCCAAGCTGCTTCTAGACAAACCCATAAAACACTTTTTCAGAAGTCAAACACTATCAATCAAATTAGAATTTTAAGAGTGCAGCTAAGACAGCTACTTTTAGTTACACAACTTATGCCTAGTCACTTTTTTTGAGCTGGCCGTTGCGTATTAGAATAAAGACCAGAGTCTACCGTATCAAAGGACATTTACCGTATCAAGTCGGCACGGTTGGCGTAGCGGTTAAGCGATTGACTGCTGCGCTGTGTGTCGCGGGTTCGATTCCCGCACGGAACAAATATTTGTATGAGCTACAAAGTAGTTGTTCCGCTTCTGGCTGTTTGTGTATGTGAGTTTAAATGTTTGTAAACGCACTCACAATACAAGAGAAATTCCTAGTGTTGGGGCAACGTTTTTTCAAAAAAATATATGAAAAAAATTGGCTGAGAATCAGCACTTTTTGAACGTCTTAGTTACATAAGATAGCTCCCCAAAATGCCCAGCTAAAATCCACTCCCTAGTACTAGCTGGGAAGAAGAAGTAGCGCAACAAATTCCCCGGAATGTTCCAATCTAATGTCATATTTATATCACACTATAACACTGTGAGAAGGGTAAGAACTAACTACTAATGCTTATCTAAATATAAAAATATGAGGGAAAGTTCATCACCCACAGAAAACACATTAAATTAAGGACCTACTTACACATAATATTTTTTTACTATTTTAGGTAATATCAATAAACGGGCAGGATGTGGACGAAATGACTCATGAACAAGTAGTACAACTGATCAGAAACACGAGAGGAGCCCTCACGTTGGTCGTCAAGCCCAATGGTAAGTAAGATCATCATTTCAGCCGAAAGACGTCCACAGTCGGACATAGGCCTCCCCCAATTTGGGGGGGTTTGCCATAATCGTCACGCTTAGCAGGCGGGTTAACGATCGCAGTATGGTAGTAAAATGCATAGAGAACGCTGCTGCCCATTCTCTAGTAAGTCCCTTAGTCGCCTCTTACGACGCCCACGGGAAGAGATGGGATGGTGCTATTCTTTACGTCCGGCAGCACACGGACGTAAGTAATATAGGTGGTTTATATCCTTTATTTATTACATGCTTCAACGCAATGCAAAAGTGATTAATAGATCTGCATATTTTTATATCTTAATGAATAGATCGAACGACTAAGGATGGTTGAAAACCATAAAACCGTGATGGAAATTATTATTGCATGAGGACTGAAATTTTCATTTTTTTTTTTTTTTTTTTGGAAGCCAAGCCCAATATTATACTACTGGCTACGCCCCGCGGTTTCACCCGTATAAGTTTCGATCCCGCGGGAGTATCGGGCTAAAAATTATCCAATAACCTAATCCAGGTCCCATGTGCCAAATTTCATCTAAATCTGTTCCGCCGTTTTAGCGTGAAAGCGTAACAAGCACCCATACAAAATATCTAATATTTTATCTTTAGTTTTAATAAAGAAATAAAGATAATAACTCTGCCAGGGGTGCGGGTTGTTCGAAAGAAATACCGCCGCCCCTGGCACACAGGCTACTGAGGGAACACGGATAGGTATTAGTCAGTAAAAGTCTGACACGCCCTCCTGCTCCACCCAGAGCGGGAGAAGTTATTTGATGATTTCCGACCCCAAAAAAAAGAAAAACTAAAAGATACCCTGCAACACAAAGGTCCTTTACGCCAGATCTTGCCAATGGATACTTATGTTTATGATAAAATTAATAACACATTACATAAGCTGAAATTGCTTACAATACATTTAAAGTCATCAAATAATATTATAACAAATCCTCTTTCCAGCCGTTTACGCGCCCGAAGATCCAGGTTCCGAGGAACCAGAAGTATGTTTCGTCCCTCTATTCTCCGAAGAATCGCGACACGAAGGCGACGCTCTAGAACAATCCATACTGTTGCTAGGCGACGGATTAGCCAGCGGGAATGCGCTCAAACAGTACGAGACTCTGCTTAGGAGATTGCCTGATGAACCTACGAATGTGTCCAAACTGCCGTGTAATTTGAATAAGAATCGGTATCGGGATATTGCGCCTTGTAAGTTGACAATATTTGTTTTTACTTCTATAACATCTCTTAAAGTGCTCTGAGTAAATAGAGGTCTTTGTGGAAGGGCTTATCCTCCTCTACCCTATGAAGTCCATAACCAGATTGCGGATACACCGATTGCGTGAATGTGCCGTTGTCTGTGTGAAACATCAGTACCAGCGTGAATATGTCTCATCTATCTGCAGCATAAAATTCTGCTCTCAAAACGGTGAAGGAAAACATCGTTAGGAAACCGGCATGTCCTAGAACCAAAAATTCAAAGACATGTGACATCTACAAACTCGCACTGGGCCCGCGTGGCCAATTCCCTCACCGAGAGGAGGCCTGTGTCCCAACAGTGGGAACGTTATAGGCTGATTATTATGATGATCTATAGCATAAAGACTCCCGCAGACAGGCGCGACGAGACTCTCATGGAACAATTTCGATGATAGCTTCGTGGAAATTGTTCTACAAAAATAGGGTATTTTCCAATTTATTAAAAACTATTCTAATTTGAAGATTGAGACGAAATATGTAACAGAAAAACAAAAGTAAATTGATTTATATCCATTTTCTCAATTAAAAACGATTTAAACCAAATTTATTTTTCGTTGTTTTGAATTTACCGCCAATCGCTTCTTACGTTGACTTTTTATCACGTGACGACAACTTTGTGTAAACTAAAGTACCTAGTTAGTAACTAAATAAGTGAATCTCGAGTTTATAATATAATTAACAAAATTTTGAATGGATAGAAAGTGATATTACTGGTGTGCGGTGCCTCTGTGCACAAATACTTCTAAAACGGCGCTAAACTAAGTATTTGTACCGGTGCCGTTTACACAAAGTTGACGTCACATGTCACGTGATAAAAAGTCATCGTAAGGAGCGTTTTGGCGGTAAATTCAAAACAACGAAACATAAATTCGTTTTTTATTGAGAAAATGTGTATTTTTCTGACAAATATTTCGTCCCAATCTTCAAATTAAAATAGTTTTGATCAAATCGTAAAATACCCTATTGCGTCGCGCCTATGTGACGAAGCGTTAAGTATATTTCTGATAGTAGTTTATTGGAAAGTACCATATTCTGCAACTTGGAAACTATCAGTTACAGTCACAATGACTTCCACAACAAAAATAAGTTTGTTTTTGCAGATGACTCAACAAGAGTGATTTTGAAAAACGGACCAACAGGCGACTACATCAACGCATCTTACATCAACATGGAGATACCAAACTCTGATTTAGTGCTTACTTATATTGCAACACAAGGTTAGTTATACATTGATAAAAGCTTTTTACCTACATACTTAGAAGTTATACTAGAAATTGAAAAAATCAAAATAGAAATCCAATTTTTGTACAATACAACTATTTTCTTAATGTCCCTCGGGAATCATCGCATTTCCGAATACAAACGATCGTTCCTCCCATTTTAAAATTAAATTACGTTAAGTTACGAGAGTATTAACAACTCCATATACTGCCAAGTACGGCGTCCGGTCTACACCAAGTGCAAAAGGCAACTGATAGAAGTCCGACTCCGACGACTGACGCAACACGTAGATTACCGTGGGACATCAAAAAAGTAGTTGTACTGTGTCAGAATATTAGTTGCATGTGAGATTTATGTATGTAAATTCATTAAATATGTAGGAAAAATTCCTAAGGGGCGGCAAAAAAAAAGGAAATGCAGGCTTTACCTTTTAATCTTCTATAAACGACATTTTTATCACTCGAAAAGGAAGTTAAAGGCCTATTTTTTTTTTCACTAAGAAATATGTATTACACGGTCTAATATCTACATTTTCCCTCAGGTCCTCTATCAACAACTGTCGGCGACTTCTGGCAAATGGTGTGGGAATCAGAAAGCAGTCTCGTAGTAATGCTAACAGTTCTAACAGAACGAGGCAGAGCCAAGTGCCACCAATACTGGCCAAAGGTTGGCAATACGCCACTGAAAGCGACCAACAGTTTGACGATATTGACGACTAGTGAGCAGAATTATGGGCATTATGTTAGGAGAGAGATGACTATGAAAGTAAGTAGTTTTTTTATTTTTTTTCTGTACTCGAGTAAAATGCTTGACTTCGTATTGTTGCATATTGAAAATGAAAATGAAGCTGTCAAATTAATGAAAAAATTACAACTCACTTATTTATATTAATATTCATTATAAATATACTTTAGTTTACACCAGAAAATATATAAAAACTGATCTTATCTGCGATCTCTTCCAGGGAAACTTCCTCACTTACCTCATCTAGTTTAAAAAAAATATGATTGCTTGTAAAAGTGTTTGTTTATTATTGTCATTATAATTCTTGATTAATTTTGAGAGTTTATTCTTGTTTTCCTTTCCCAGGAGAACACAGGAGCCTGTCGCAACGTAACCCAACTCCAGTACACAGCATGGCCGGACCACGGCGTTCCCGAGGATTCCTCAGCCTTCATCAGCTTCACGCAATTGTGCAGCCAGCTGAGGAAACGTTCGGCATGTGAGTAAACATACGGAATAAAACCAGCACAATTACCCCCTTATTCATAAACGCTGGTTAAAGTTAAGTAATGATTAGTGACTGATTAACCATATATTTTTGACGTTTATACATTTCGTAACTTTAATCATCGTATATGAATACACCCCTTAGTGAATAAAATTTGTATTAAAACGAAACTGGGCGTCTCAGGCTACCTTAACATAACAGCACGCCTATAATCTTCGAAAGGATAAGCAGCTACCTCATTACACCCACATTTCGCCATTTATGTTTAAGTGTAGGGGGCAGCCTTCTTAACAGACCGGAGATTTACTGCGTGTTCTTAGCGACACGAAATGTCTACGCGCGTGTCCACCGGGTGTACGTCACGAGAGCGTCGCGTACAAACAGGAGCGTAGGAACGATTTCGGGCACAGTTATATTATGCATTCACTGCAAAAAAAAAACAGGTTCTAGCTCTCACTGAACATTATTTCTAAAATAGTTTAACCGATTTATTTTAGGTTCAATACTGATTTATTAAATACTGGCTTTGTTAGTGCCTCTGCCTGCGTGCCCGGAAATTATATACCACGGGAACGTACTGCTGGGATAAAAGTGTCCTTTATGTTAGACTTCTAGAAAATGGGCAGCTTCGTCCTCTATACATTTTTGAAACCATATTGCGTTCCCTAATCCGCCTGCTAAGTGTGGCGATTATGGCAACCCAAAATGACAAGTACCAAAAACAAATGGCCCCTAGTGCCAGGCGGTCTGCTCACCCTTGAGTGAGTCAAGGCGTGCTTGGATCCCCGAAAGAGATCCACCTACCACAATCACCAAAAACTGGACCTGGCAACATACAACATGCGTTCACTCAGGACCGACGAAAAGATCTCCGATAGAGTATAGCAGGGCCCTGAAGTCCGAAGAAAGGGGGAGGACTCGATATCCCCAAATCCGGAAACGTGTTTTATTTGCGTATTTGACGGGAGAGAGGCGATCAGCAGTCCGATGGTAAAAACACATTGAACTTAAATATCAAGCTAGAAAGATTTCGATTGATGAAATCTACGCGTCCCCCAAGTGCCGATCCAAGTTGAAAACCCCCAGAGCTTTCAGCTTGTACTTCAGAATAGTTCCAAGTGCCTATACTACATAAAAGATAGCTTGATCTCTGCTCTGCTCAACTGTCAGTAAAATCACGCCAATGAAGTCCTGAATTTCATAATAGTACAGACAGTACCTGTCAATGTCATACTTTATGGGCATGCCGAGCTAATTAGTGATGGGCGATGAATCATCGTGACCACACACTATAAACTATCGACATTTTAAATAAAACGTAATTTAAAATTAATTATTTTTTTAATTTAATTTTATATTTTAATGTCATAACATTATTTACATTTGTACATACTTGATCTAAAATGATAGTGAGTAAATAAAATCCAGTTTCTCACCTACTCATGTAACATACCAAGCCATAAACTCAAAAAAAGACTTATCAAGATTTGATCATATTTGCGAACAAGAGTTTATGATAAATAATTTCTATCGACAATTTTTATATCCTGACAACCCTAGGAATGTCAGTTTGACTTATGTCGCAGAGATCAAGCTGTCTTTTATGGAGTATAGGGGAGCTTCTTGGGCCATTTAAACGATGGGTTCGTAAAAACTGTCCATACGACTGTATGGACAGTTTTCTCTGGTCTAAGATGGCCAAGACCCGTCGCACAAATAAAAACAAGAAGCTCTCTGATCTTACTATCTACTATGTAGCTCATGGAGGAGAGATGCGAGATAATCCTGCAGTCTTCAGACGATGCGCTCAAGTACTGGCAGCTCAGTAGAAGTTGTCTATGTCCCTCAAAAGCGATCTTCTCCGCTTTTAATACAGAATATGGAATGATAGAGCGGAACAAAGGTTCCAAGGTACGCAAGGTAAGGCTAGGGATCTGTCTATTGGCCAACTTACGAAACTGAAGGCCGATAATGGCAGGATCGATCGTATCCGCTGAACCGGAGCTGTTGTCAGAGATCTAGAGGTTCTATGAACAGTTATACACGTCAACAAGCAACCCCATTACGAATACGCAAACTACCCAAGATCTAGATTGACCCGACACTCTCCTGTAGACATCCCGGAAGTCAGCTTCCGCGAGATTAGGATGGCTTCAAAGCACCTCAAAAACTACAAGGCGCCTAGTGATGACGGAATTACGGCTGCACTCCTAAAGGCCGGCGGAAATTCCATTCTCAAGGCCCTCCAGAAGCTGTTTAATTCCGTCATGCTCAAGGGCAAAACGCTACAAGCATGGAACAAAGGTGTGGTGATACTTTTCTTTAAGGGTGACAATGCCCTTATATGGTATGAGGAACAGGGTGTAAAGTTCAGTCATACTGTATGGAAAAGGGAGGATCCTCCGACCAAACGGGTGTTGTGTCTGGTGGGCAACTGCCCGATGGTTGATGTCGGGATGTTGTGTTTATACGAGTCGTGCGTTAAACTCTACTTGTGCGATGTAGGATTTGTGTGACGTCAAGTCTTTCATTCGTAGTTCGCATGTGGCGTTGTAGATGGCGCCACACCCTCCTTAAGAATAAAAGGTCCATCACACTTCTGAGCCATGGCTACAAGCTGTTTCCAAGAGTCATCATGAACCGTCTCGCACGCAGATTTGACGACTTCCAGCGTCCCGAACAAGCCGGATTCCTTAAAGCCTTTAGTCCCGTAGACCACACACATGCTGCAGCAGGTTATACAAAAGACCGAAGAGCCCCTCCCTCCCTGCCTGCCCTGAACCTGCCTCTCTGCTAAACGTTTGTGGACTGCGCAAAAGCATTCGATTCGATCGAGATATGGGTTGTACTACAGTCAACGACATCGAGGTGCTGAAGTGTCTACGAAAACGGCTTAATGTCAGTCCGACTTCTGTACTGGACCTTCTGCAGTAAGGTGTGACACGGGGAGACGTTATCTCTCCGAAACTCTTCACCGCTGCACTAGAGGATTTCTCCAAGGTTCTGGACTGGAAATGGGGTTGGCATAAACATCAATGGCGAGTACAACGCTCACCTTCGGTTTTCTGATGATATAGTTGAGACTATGGAGGACCTCAGTACAATGCTCGATGACGACAGTAGAAAGAATTCCGAAAGACTAGATCTTCTAATGAACATGGACAAGATAAAGGTCATGTCAAATGCTCATGTAACACCCACTGTCATGAAGATCGGAGACGCTACACTCGAAGTTGTGGACGAGTATGTTTGCCTTGGACAAATTGTCCAGTTAGGTAGGTCCAACTTCGAGGTCAATCGTCGAATCCGACTCGGCTGCGCAGCGTTCGGGAAACTACGCAACATCTTCTCGTCCCAAATACCACAGTGTCTAACACAAAGTCTTTGCCAAGTTCGTTTTGCCAGTGATGACTTATGGCACTGAAACGTGATCGTTTGCAATGGTCCTTATTAGAAGGCTAACAAAAGGCTAAGAAATCACCCAAAGGAGCTAAAGAGGAAAGAGCTATATTCTGAGTTTCCCTACATGATCGAATCAGGGGGCCAAGTCTCTAACACCATTAACGAAGATAGGGGCCGTCCGACAGTAGTTCGGAACTTCTTAGTGAATCCTACGGCCAGTTAACTAACTTTTTGGATGGGAAAAAACATATAGGGAGTAGGGACAGCTGTCAAATCGTGTTGTCATTCATTCTTAGTTCGGGCTCCAAACTAATCTTCTGTCCGTAAGTGATACGGAGTTGAAAACGCTCGTTACTTCGACCGAAACGACGGACGTCGTGCTCAGGGAGTAGGCCCCGGAAATGAAGAGATCCGCAGGAGAACCAAGGTAACCGACATAGCCTGAAGAATTGGCAATCTTAAGTGGCAGTGGGGTAGGGCACAACTCGGAACAGATGGTAGATGTGGCCGAAAGGATCTGGAGTGGCAACCGCGTACTGGAAGACGTAGAGTTGGAAACCGTCCCACTTGGTCGACCTTATGAACGTCGTAAGACCTCGCTGGATTCTGGAAGAACCCAAAGAACCGGTCGAACAGGCGGAGCTTAGGGAGGCCCATATCCAGCAGTAGCCTTTTTGCTAGAAAGATGATAATAAAGTCTATGAAAGATTGAGGTATCTAAATCCGGTCTGTTTTTTAATGAATCAATAATACAACTTTATCTGCAAGCACATTCACGCCGAATTGCCGATTGGCTCTTTGGAAATACGCTTATCTATCTCTAGTATGTAAACGCTCTCAACCTTATAAAATAATAACGGATTATTTTTCTCCCACAGTGATACCAACAGTCGTAGACCCCGAGGAAATAGAAGAAGAGCGCGAACTGGACCCGCCCATGATCGTGCACTGCTCGGCCGGCGTGGGCCGCACGGGCGCGCTGGTGCTGTGCGAGGTGGCGCTGGCGCTGGCCGCGCGCCGCCAGCCGCTGTACCCGCTCGACCTCGTGCGGGCCATGCGCGCGCAGCGGCCCATGTGCATACAGAACGCTGTGAGTATGTCGCTACTGGGCAAGGGGCAACGTGGGCAACGTGGGCCGCACGGGCGCGCTGGTGCTGTGCGAGGTGGCGCTGGCGCTGGCCGCGCGCCGCCAGCCGCTGTACCCGCTCGACCTCGTGCGGGCCATGCGCGCGCAGCGGCCCATGTGCATACAGAACGCTGTGAGTATGTCGCTACTGGGCAAGGGGCAACGTGGGCAACGTGGGCCGCACGGGCGCGCTGGTGCTGTGCGAGGTGGCGCTGGCGCTGGCCGCGCGCCGCCAGCCGCTGTACCCGCTCGACCTCGTGCGGGCCATGCGCGCGCAGCGGCCCATGTGCATACAGAACGCTGTGAGTATGTCGCTACTGGGCAAGGGGCAACGTGGGCAACGTGGGCCGCACGGGCGCGCTGGTGCTGTGCGAGGTGGCGCTGGCGCTGGCCGCGCGCCGCCAGCCGCTGTACCCGCTCGACCTCGTGCGGGCCATGCGCGCGCAGCGGCCCATGTGCATACAGAACGCTGTGAGTATGTCGCTACTGGGCAAGGGGCAACGTGGGCAACGTGGGCCGCACGGGCGCGCTGGTGCTGTGCGAGGTGGCGCTGGCGCTGGCCGCGCGCCGCCAGCCGCTGTACCCGCTCGACCTCGTGCGGGCCATGCGCGCGCAGCGGCCCATGTGCATACAGAACGCTGTGAGTATGTCGCTACTGGGCAAGGGGCAACGTGGGCAACGTGGGCCGCACGGGCGCGCTGGTGCTGTGCGAGGTGGCGCTGGCCGGAATACGAACTATATTTACAGACCTATAAAATTAACTCACTTATGTCCAAATGCTCGCAAACCCTCAAATCGTAATTAAATTTTAATTTCATGCCAAAATCATTTTTGTGATAACATCCTTAGCGAAAAAAAAAATTACGAGAACTTCTCTATTTATCGTTTAAAGTTATCCCAAAATACCCTCATATTTAACAAATAAACATATAGGTACCTTCGACCTCATCACGAAAGTTAGAAAGACATCTGCCAAAATCGACTGAATGGACAGGTCCACTCAATCTGTGTGGTTCTTTCCCCAAAAGACCATTTCAGACACCAATGGTCTTCTCATGATCTGAGCAATGTATGGACTTTAAAAGAAACTGACTTCCGGCTTTGTTTTGGTCTCTCTTCTCAGAGCGGTCAGGTAGAAAACGCCGACCTCATCTTGTTTAAAAAATATTATTTAGTTTGAACAGAAATAAAATCATTTTGACGGTAGGGACCACATAAAGACATGTCAAAAATGGCATTTTTTTATTACACAGTGGCTATTACAGTTTCCATATGCACATACCTGTACCATTTCAGTTCCTAAAGCTAATAACATATCATAGAAAAAAAATATTTATAATTGTACGTAGAATTATTTCTAGAGCAGTTTAAACATAATTAACGCTTTCCTGTAAACCTCAGTTTTTGACATGTCTTTATGTACGTAGGGACCATCGATTTATCATTATAATTCCATCACTAAATCCTTTCTCTTTATCCACAGAGCCAGTACAAGTTCGTATGTGAAAGCATACAGACAGCCTACAGCCAGGGGCTAACGCAGCCGAGTTCCGAGAGCGGCTCCAACTGATAGTGAGCTAACTCCCTTGCCAATTATATTGTACAGTCGTTGTAAGACGTGACTGATCGTATTAGGTATGTTTGTTTATTGTATACACTGAATTTGGGACGTACTAAAGGACTTTTTCAATTTCCAAACGAAAGTTAATAGAATAACTTTAGTATATAACTGAAATTAATAAAAATTAAATAGCCATCGACGTCTAAGGAATTCCATATTAACGACTGCACAAGATTCTTGTGAACCGCAAGTGAAAAAAAAATAACTTTCATAATTATCTGGTTTTGGATAACCGTGTTCTCTGAAATGGATTTGGAAACATGGAATTGACTGCGAGAAAGTAATTTTCCATTATTTTATCACGAATATTTTTCGGAGGCCTTATGTGAACAAGTTCTTAGTCCTTACTCTACCGATTCGGTGTATACGATAAATATTGAACGAAATAACAGTGTGTTCATGGTTTCAAGTAGTATAACAACTTTTTACATGATATAGAATGCTGTATAGTCAGAATAATAATAAGTTTTAATTATTAGTTAATAGATACAAGATGAATAACACCTGAGAATTGAGAATTTTACTCAGAAACTTGGGCTAAGTCTTTATAAACAAAGTATACTTGTATCTTATAACAACAGTGATATAATAATTTTCTAATAACTTTATTCACTTATATTTATTTCTAGTGTAACTCTACCAGTGGTTTGTATATTACTAATTTATAAAGTTTTATAAAACGTTTTTTTCACGATGTTATTCGATTATCGATTAACAACTCGAATAATAATAATCGATCCCACATATCACTGTTTAACGTAAGATAACTTTATTTTACTGTTTATTATTTATTTTTAGGTTTAATCTTTCTAACGCTTGCTGTGATTTTTCACTACACATTTATAATATATTATGAATCTAAGTAATCTGTAGTCTTGCCTTTCCAACGAATTTAATAATTTATTTGATACAAGTTGTATAATTTTAAAACGTATAATGATTGGTGACAGGCTGAGAGTATTATCAATTTATTTTAAATGTCGATGTCCTAATAAATATTAAATTAACTATATTTTGTTGTATATAATGCAATAATACTAAACTAGAGTTTCGAAACCAAAAAAAATGGGTTCGTCGAACGTCACGGTACCAGCCTGAAGCTATCGACAATGTAGCCTGTCACCAAAAAACAGATATTTTATCGCTTCTTTTCCTGTGCCATTTGTAATTATATTCATAAGAAAATTTGTACATTATACTTTAATATATTTCTCAAAAACGACATGTATTTTACGTTATTTTGTATTAACCAAAACCCAGAATACAGTAATTTGGTAACTGTCATAGTGTTCGATCGATATAAGTTATAGGGACCCAAAATTACAATAATATTGTATTGTGTACGATTATTATAATTATAAGTACTATCTAAGAATTACTAAGTGGTTAATACGTAATTTTATTGAAAATATATGGTATTTTTGCACCTTTAAAATATAGCATCGTGTTTGAATGTGTCGTAGAATCCTATTTGTATGATGTTATTATTAACTCTTAAACCGGAACCCGACAACAATTGAGATCAAAATAATGTAAAAAAAAATAGTATAATTTACAAAGTATTTATTTTACTAAAAAAACTTGCAATAGTTATTACCTGCCGATTATTGAACTTCTTCGTTCGGTGTAGTCATTACATGACCGCAGACGCACATACGTCATCGCAATGCGCATACGTTCCGATAACGTCACTGCGTCTGCATAGCACATTTGACAACGTAAGAATTTAATTACTGACTCCTTTTCTCACCTTTTCAGAACGATCTACATTTCTCCCGTTTAAAATCCTTGTATCGAAACATTTTAAATTGAATTTCATCGATTTACCCAAACATATCAAGTAGATATTATACTTATATTATTCAGTAGAGTACACGGTTTTACGAACGATTGTAAATAAGTCGTTTAATATATAACTTCTAGGTCACACATTCACACGGAAATTGGTTTGGACATTACTAATTTTATCGGCAAATCTAGCTTAGCATTACCGTTTTCACATAAATGTTTTTTTAATCAATTGTTGTGAACAAACATTTGGAATGAAAATTTACAAAATCTTGTATGCTAGTTAGTGAATGCATAGAAAGATTAATTACAGATATACCTACATAAACGTACTTCTTTTTCCTTGGCGAACACCACGAACAATTTAGCTTTACTTTAAAAAAAAATCTTCAAAACGAGAAGCCTCTGTTTTTGTATTAATCCCAACTAATATTAAAAATGCGAAAGTAAATTTGTTTGTTTTATACGCTTTCACGCTGAAATGGCTGAACGGATTTAGATGTAATTTGGCACACTGATAGAGCGTGACCTGGGTAAGGACATAGACTATTTTTCATCATGGATCCCAGAGGAAGTCGTGGACAGCAATTATTATAGTAATACTCAGAATTTTGAAGAAGGTCATGTAAAAACGAAACCAATGAGGCTTATTAATTCTGCATAAGTATCAAAATCTAAATAAATGTTGAAAAGACAGCCGAAATTTATTTTCATATTATGTACCTACTTTCTGAGTTTATCTTGGATATTACTGACATTGGTGAAGGAAAAACATCGTGAGGAAACCTGAACTTATAGTTATTACTAGCTTCCGCCCGCGGCTTCGCCCTCGTGGAGGTCAGAAATTATCCCACGAGAACGTACTACCGGGATATAAAGTACCCGTCGGTATGTGTTAATCTAGGTTATAATCTATCTGTGTGCCAAATTTCATCCAAATCCGTTCAGCCGTTTTTGCGTGATGAAGTAACAAACATCCAAACATCTTCACAAACTTTCACATTTATAATATTACTAGCAGCGCTACACGGTTTCACCCTCGTAGTTCCCGTTTCCGTGGGAATACGGGGATAAAATATAGCCTATAACACCCGGGGATAGTGTAGCTTCCCAACAGTGAAAGAATTTTTCAAATCGGTTCAGCAGTTTCGGAGCAAGGAATCAAATCTTTCCTCTTTATAATATTAGTGAATTAGTAGGATACGCTCAGATTATAAAACAAAGGCAGATAGACCGCGCGGAACACCAAGAGTGAGGCCAAACAACCAAATACTAAAGCGTCGCATTGTATGTTACATAAAATGCGACGCTTTAGTATTTTTTTTTTTTTTTTTTTTTTTTTGGTTTAGTTTATAAAACAAAGGCAGATAGATCGCGCGGAACACCCAAGAGCCAAAAAAGCAAATACTAAAGCGTCGCATTTTATGTAACATACAATGCGACGCTTTAGTATTTGGTTGTTTGGCTTCACTCTTGGTGTTCCGCGCGGTCTATCTGCCTTTGTTTTATAATCTGAGAGGATAAGTCTGGTATCGCCAACCCGTCTTGAGCAAGCGTGGTGATCATTGTTTGTGCGTTTTCGGTATGAGAAGATGTCTTTGCCTTGTAGCAGGACATTAATAGTCTGGTTTTAATAAGCTTCAATTCATTTATGATGCATATGAGTCCCTTAATCTAATATCGACTTTGTATTTTTTTTATAGAAGCTATTTCTTCTAAATGTTTGACCTAATCTATACTGTGCCTATAATAATAAGTAATGATTGCCATAATATATACATAATTAGGAGCGTGGTTAGATATCTAACGGAAGATTTTATAGTATTAAGGATTTTTATCATAATATTGTATTAACTCCATACAACACATTTACAGTAAGAAAATTATGTTTCTACTAACAATATTGTAGAAATAAGTAAATGTATTTTATTTTTTCTGTAAATAAAAACTGAAGAATAAAGCTCTGGCCACACTGTGGCTAATCCAGCGCGGGTTGCGGGACGCCAATGAGCGCGGGATGCGGGATGCCACTGATACATTTTTCTATCTATCATAAAAATCCCTTACCTTGCCGTGCAGCCAGTAGGCACAGGGTCTAAGGGTCAGTTCAGATAGAACGGATAAATTCTTGCGTAGGCTCGCGCCTTCTCTATCTTCTCTGGCTTCGAGGATTCTCTGAGTCGCGAGCACGCACGAGACGACTGTGTTGCTGTTCATGCAATTTTCTTCTTTAGGCTATTGTAAAATGGTCCTATTTTCAATGGAGCCAATGCGTTGCTCATTTTCCTAACAATTTATACACCTCTATAAAAGCTAACTGACTCAAATGTCGCGGCGCTAGTGAATATGTTCCCGTATGCCGCGCAGGATTAGCCGCAGTTGGGCCAGCCCTAAAAAGTATTTTTTGCGGCTAGAATAAGCAAAAAAAGCTTACACAAATTTGCATTTTGATTTATTTGTGTAACACAATAATATAGCATTTGATATACGCTCTATTTCATAAACTTATGCATTCAATCGCACGTACGGACGTTGAATCATAGCTGGTCCGAACCTTGCGCAGAAGGCTGTGCAATAGCAATTTTTAGTTACCTAATGGCGACATGAGCCGGGTCTAAGTCCGCGGGAAATCGCGGCACAGCGGACAGAGCTCCGGCGGGATCTCATGGTGACATGGAGAGAGCGATTGTCGCAACCCAGTGCTGGGCACGCCACGATTGCGGCGGTAAGTCCCCTCTTTGAGGAGTGGTTTGAGAGGCGGCATGGCGTCCTCACCTTCCGCCTGACGCAGGTCCTCACCGGACACGGGTGTTTCGGGAGGTTCCTGTTTCGGATAGGGCGGGAGGAAACGCCCGGGTGTTTCCACTGCGAAGATCGCCCTGAGGACACGGTGGAGCACACGGTGGCGGTCTGCCCTGCTTGGGCGGAGCACCGCCGTGTCCTCGTGGAGGCGATCGGCGGCGGCGATCTCTCGCGTCCGGCCCTGGTCCAGGCCATGGTACGGAGCGAGAGGGCATGGGGAACCGTCACCTCCTTCAGCGAAGCAGTGATGCTCGCGAAGAGGGAGGCGGCGCACGTGAGGGAGAGGCAGCATATGCGCCCTCGCGACCCCAGCCGCCGCAGGATACGGAGACGCCCTGGGCGTCGGGAATCCCAGGCCGATTTCCGGCCACCGTAGGCATGGGCTTGCGGACGGCGAGTAATGGGTAGCTCGCTGTCCGGTAAGGACCAAGCCCAAATCGACGGCGCGTTGTGTTCCACGCGCGCCTCAAAGAGATGTCAGCACAAAAAGTGATGGGACCCGCAAGGGTCGATGCCTGCCAGGGGTGCGGGTTTGTTCGAAAGAGACACCACAGCCCTGGCTTAAGGGCTACTGAAGGAACACGGGTGCGTTTTAGTCAGTAAAAGTCTGACACGCCCTCCTGCTCCACCCAGAGCGGGAGAAGTTATTTGATGACTTCCCACCCAAAAAAAAAAAAAAAAAGCCGGGTCTCAGTGGTTTTGACACTGCACGACACGCTTTGTACGATACCATCCTCGTGTCATATAGGCTGCAAAGCCGCAACAGCTTTTTAAAGTGTGTCCTCCTCCTCCCACTCTCTGGCAAACGGTCTAAGGAAAGGCTAAAACTGGCGAGATAGTTCTTCCCCACCAAACCCATTCGTTCCACCACCTCAAAATCTCGCACCTGCATATGAGTTGCCTGGGCTTACCTGGTAGTCTTTAAATATACTTCGGACTCAGGTAGGTCGAAGCAAAGAATATCTGCTCTGGTGGAGATTCACAGATGAGTGTAAATGTGGTGCTGTCCCACAAACAATTGGGAACTTAACATCGTGTCCAGCGTATCATGTTGTCTGTACGCTACAGGAGTTGATGGACGCTACTGAAGACAGACATCATGCTCACAGCCAAATTCTGGGCTGACTGCATATAGATTTGCTATCGACACGCTAAGAAGAGAGTTTAAGAACACTCGTGATGGTCTTTTAGTGCCTATGATCAGACCGGCCATGATTCCTTCTTCGTACTGTATTTTTTATTAACAATTTTGAATCCTAACTGTTTATCCAATAACCGATGCTTAAATATTTCCTTTAATTAATAAGTTTAAAATATAATTAATGAGTTATACTTGTAATTTATTGCAGTGTCTATAGGCTTTATTTGCTAACAAACAATAAATACAATAACAAAGTATATTTCGTTATAATGTTTTGTGTATTCATTCAATTACTGTATGATTTTCATAATAGCCCATCTCATCTTCATCCCATGTTCTGCGCCCGTGTTAATTTCAAAATAAAATGTATTTAAAGTGAAACTTCTTAGATTCAGTTCAGACAACGGAAAAAATCATTGCGCAGGATCGAGCCTTCTCTAGCAACAAGTCAAACCTAGAGTAACAGAGGCGCGAGCCGACTGTGTTGAGATTCATACGATTTTCTACCATAGGTTCGGGTTATACGATCCCATTTTCAATGGAGCTAGGCTGCGATTCGACGCGTCACGTTTAGGCACATTTCGTTACATGAGCGAAGAAATATATAACTATCTCTGTCTCTCACACGAAATCTCTCTGATTCTTTATTTTTGTATGAAGTTTCACTTCTATCACGTATACGTATCAGAGGCATTTTTTTTTTTTAACTAACGTTGTTTTTGGAAGGCGATCTATGCTAAACCGGGTACATATTGCATTAGTCGGTGTATTCTTTGGAATTATGTCTACGCGACTTTTGCATCGTCCTCTTTTCGATTCTGAACCAATTTTTGATTATGGCTATGATTTATTAAAAAAAAATTTACTTATTAAATTTTAATTATGAAAAAAAAAATACATACTTGCAATAATTTAAGTTTTTATTCAATTAAATGTAGTGTAAGTTTTGTGTGAATGACTGATGTAGGTTATAAGTGTTTTAAATGTTCAATTATTTTGTAGGGAGAGTGCGAATCTAATATTGTAGGTACCCTATTGTAATGTTTTCTATCTTGTGATGTAGGTATATGAAGTGATGTGCGTTTTATTTTATGTCAAATAAAAGTTTATTGATTTATTTATGGTGTTTTATTTATCGCATGTTTATCATTATCGGGCCGCATAATCGTTGCATATGGTCTCCACAAAGACCTACAACTACTTATGGCCGTCCTACGCATCCTGTACGAGTGCAGAGAATGCGTAGGATGTATAACACTACCTCCATGACTGACTGATGGCTGAAATATTTTTAAGTCTATTTTTAAACTGTAACCTAAGAAATTCTTCGTCAGTTATTAAAAAAAAGAAAGGCTGTGCTATAGAAAAGTGCAATACCCAAGAAGGTTAGAGATAAAAGTGGAGTTGACACTAAATACCTAAGTGAAGACGACCACTAGGCAATATTTGACGCACAACACGTGACGTTAAACATTTTCGGCAACGTTGCACAACAACGCGCGACGTTGCCAGCTGTGCGCACAACACGATGTGCAACAGTCAACGTTACATAACAAAAGTCCCTCGTTGCTGTTATAAACTCTGCACTAAACTAACTCAAAAGGTTTTACCCTTTTTAGTCTTCACACTAATACAGTGCTGTCAAGGAGTTGGATCGCCTCGACTTTCACGTGATGAAGAAGTCTGTGTTCATGAGCTTCTGCATAATTGTAGACTTGAATAGAATATTGTAAAATTGAAGCAGTGGTAGCGGTCCAGACTTACGATTTGTAGGTCTTGGGTTCGAACCCAGAGAGGCGCGTTACTTTGTGTAAAATATTTCATCATCGCTGCTTTCAAAACCATGAATAAAAACATCGCGAGGAAACCGGCATCGCCTAGAACCAAAAAATTCGAAGACGAATGAAATCTACCAACCTGCACTGTTTTTTTTTTTTGGGTGGGAAGTCATCAATTAAGTTCTCCCGCTCTGGGTGGAGCAGGAGAGCGTGTCTGAATTTTATATTTCGTCGTTTCATTCTTCAGATATAATAATAACAATGTAGTAATTTTTATCCTACTGGCAACTTCGCACGGGTAAAGAGTAATTTCGTTACTTTTTTTTTTTTTTTTTTTCCTCTATCTCCGGGTAGGCACTATGGCCGGCTCGTCATTATTTTTTCGTGCGTGGCAACAAGCACATTATTCTCCGAAATAAAATAAGTTTTTAAAGTTAAATAAAATAAAATGCCCAAACGAAGTGCTGATGAAAGAATACAGTACTATAGTGCAAAAATAAAAAAGTTGAAAAAGCAAGGCAAGGAAAAAAGGCATAGTCGCTTAATAGTGTACTCTTCATCATCCGATTCCGAGAAAACCCAAGGTGAGTTTAATTTTTTCCGTTACAAAGTGAAGTGATAAAAATTGTTATTTCGTAAATGGAATTGACCTATTTACGCGTTCAGCGTCTATAAGCTTCCCTGGAGGATCAACTGCGGGTTATCACGATGGGTTAGCAAGACGCTAGAAAAATCAGCCTGGAGGTTCAACTGCGGGTTAACACAAAGGCTTTGATGTTGTAAAAACAACAAAAATAGGGTGCATTTGTACCCTGGGGCAAGGATCCCAATACAAATTCCATGATTAAACATCGAAACATTTCAATCTTAGAACCATGTTTGCCGCCTACCCTCAAAAAAAAAAAAAAAACTTTTCAGATAACGGAACGCTAAACGTAGAGGAACACATTGATGTCGATGAAACACCACCAGATGTGCCCTCAACTTCCAAGTCACCTGATCACCAGCCACCAGCCTCGGAACAGGTAATCACTGAGCCTGAACTTGACCCAGAGCTACTAGAAGCTTTGGGTGATGCTGGGAGGTCAGCCCAAAACGGGTAAGCTAAGGTTGATGATTAAAAAAAACAGTTTTTAGATACAAATTGAACGTTTATTTGTACATTTTGAAATATTTAGTTATCAAGGACCATAAAATAAATGACACATTTATTAGTTTTGTACATTATGAATACAAAAGTAACAAAAAACTTTACCATTCGAATTACCCGTTTTACCCGTAGGGGGGGCCTAAAGCAGGTAGGGCTTTTGGGCAAAGCGGGTAGGTACGGCGCAGACTAACTTCCGAATGACCCATCTTGAAGCCTGACGCAGGTCCTCACCGAACACGGTTGTTTCGGGAGGTTCCTGTTTCGGATAAGGCGGGAGGAAACGCCCGGGTGTTTCCATTGCGAAAATCGCCCTGAGGACACGGTGAAGCATACGGTGGAGGTCTGCCCGGCTTGGGCGGAGCACCTCCGTTTCCTTGTGGAGGCGATTTCTCGCGTCCGGCCCTGGTCCAGGCCGTGGTACGGAGCGAGAGTGCATGGGTAGCCGTCGCTTCCTTCTGCAAAGCAGTGATGCTCGCGAAGAGGGAGGCGGCGCACGTGAGGGAGAGCCCTATAAGCGCCCTCAAGGCCGTAATCTCCGCAAGAGACGCCCTGGCGTCGGCAATCCCAGGCTGATTCCCGGTCACCGTAGGCGTGGGCTTGTGGACGGTGAGAAATGGGTAGCTCGCTGTCGGTTAAGGACCAAACCCGGGTCGATGGCGCGTTGTGTTCCACGCACGCCTCAAAGAGATCTCAGCACAAACTGATGGGGCCCGCAAGGGCCGATGCCTGCCAGGGGTGCGGGTTGTTCGAAATAGATACCGTGGCCCAGGGGCCACGGTATCTATTTCGAACCCTGTGTTCCCTCAGTAGCCTGTGTACCAGGGTACACAGGCTACTGAGGGAACACGGTTGGGTTTTAGTCAGTAAAAGTCTGACACGCACTCCTGCTCCACCCGGAGTGGGAGAAGTTATTTGATGATTTCCCAAGCTCTAATTCTTGAGCTGCTGTAAAAACTGTTGTGAATCTTCCTAGTTTTTTTTGGACAACCTTTTTCCATGTCTCTGTAATGCCGAAAGGTTGATGCCATATTTTTTGGCTGCACCATTGACGGAAGTTTTGAAACCTAGTTCTATTGAAAGCTTCATAACTTCCTCATCCCACGACGCATTTGCAGTCTTCCTTTTAATATTTAGGTAACCATCTACAAAAGTAAAAGAATTAGTAAACACTCAATAAAACTATAAAGGGCAAATCGGGTATGGGCAAAACGGGTACCTGCTTTACCCCTACCCTTTTTGCCCACAAGCATGTTTTTTTTTCAATGGACTCGTATCTTTAAAACCGAAATAATAAACACCAACCTATTGCACAAATAAAACGTCCATTTATTGCAAAAAAATAACACAAAACTTGTAAAAACATATTGTAGACCATTTTCGAGTATTAAAAAGCAATGTAACTCAATTTTTTTTAGTGGAAATAGCAAAAAACTTTGTTCTTGTCTTACCGTGAACTCATGTTTGCCAGAGAAGCGCGCCGACTGCCTGTGATTGGCGAGCGGCAGGCACCGCGCCCTGCACGTACACATTCTCAATAGCACTAACGGCGCGCAATTTAAAACGCATACCCGTTTTAGGCGGGCTACCCGTTTTAGGCTTACCTCCCCTAGTTGATATTCCAGTTTACGGCCCGGACATACACGACAAGCTGGCTCAACGTTGGCTACCAATTCTTAAAAAAGGTATACAAGGCGAAGCCAAGGAAACGCTTCTCAAAGGATATACGATCCCTAACAATTGCAAGCTACTCAAAGCACCTACTTTGAACGTAGAAATATCGGCTGCTGTCACTGATTTAGTAAGAAACAGAGACAAAAAGCTTCAAACCAAACAGGACCAACTCGGCCTGGGCATTGCGGCCATCAACAAGGCAATGACCCTGCTGCTGACCGGTGATGACAAGGTACAAGCTGTAAAAATTTTGTCAGACAGCTGCCGAATACTTACTGATCTCCACTTTACCGAGACGCAGGTTAGAACAAAACTTATGACGCCAGGTTTAGACAAGTCGTTCTTAACCTTAATACAGGATCAAGACAGAGACGAAAGCCTGTTCGGAAGTAAATTACCGGATAAAATCAAGGCCTCAAAGGCAATCGAGAAACAAGGACTGCAAATGAAAAAAGCAACTATTCCGAAGCCGTTAACATCAAACAATCCGACGTCGAGTGCTCGTTACCAGAACCAGGGAAACTGGTCAGGGCCTCCTCGCTTCCCATCATCGAGAAGGGGGGGGCGGACATCCTCTTACCGGGCACCAGCTCACCAACCTTACCGCCGGGCGCCGCCAGCGGCGCCGACATCGACGCCAGCGCGAGCGGGTGTCGCCGCAAGCTCCAACAAGCGTGCCCCTACGAGGCAATAACCCAGGTACACGCTGGTAGACTAAAATTTTACTATGATTGTTGGCTTGGCATTACGAATAACACTGTTATTCTGAGTTGGATTCATCATGGTTACCATATACCCTTTTCGCGTAAAGTTGTACAGAGTACTGTTCCCCAAAATTTCTTTACCGTCAAGGAAAAACGGGATATGAAAGAAGCTATTAATAACTTAATAGATTTAGGTGCGATCACCGAACGAAAACCTAGATTTGATCAATTTATATCTAACATTTTTTTGACACCAAAGTCGAATGGTAGCAATAGATTTATACTAAATCTTAAAAAATTAAACAAGTTCGTGTCAAACGAGCATTTTAAGATGGAAGACCATAGAACTGCATCAAAAATGATACCAAGGCAGGGCTTCATGGCAACCATAGATCTTAAAGAATCATACTTACTGGTCCCTGTAGCTAGGTCTCACCGCAAGTATTTAAGATTCCAATTTGAAGACGAGACATTACGTAACCACACGTATGAATTTAACGCTTTGCCTTACGGACTATCCTCTGCACCTCGAACCAGGGACCGGACAACCCCGCTTAAGAGTTAAGCCTTTTGACAGGGTACCCCGTACATGGGGTAACTCATATCGCAGTGTTACCCTTTGTTCGAGTCACATCCTCGAAACCCAGCGAAATGGTTAACTCCTTTATTATGGTAACCACGTGAAGGGGTTAACCCCTTCAACGTCTTAAGCCTTTGAAGGGGTTACCTTCACGAAAAGCTTTTATTCGTGTTACCCTGAATTACCTAATCAACTTGAGCTGCATGTTTATACTTGTACCCTAACGGCGACGCGGCGCGGCGTTGTGGCGCCTCTTTGTCTTACTATTTTTATTTAGTTATTGCGAATTTGACAACAAATGACGATAGATATGCGATAGTCCGGTCAAAATAGACATTCACCCTTGCATAAATTCCTAAGAATCTGATTTTTTACATAAACGTTAGGGATACCATTATAATCACCTTTTTACACTTATAATATCATTGATTATAATGAAAAGTCTTCATCAAAATCCCATGTGTGCAATTTGTTTTCATTCAAGGTCAAAGTTTGCTAAAATGAGTTTTTTGTTTTTTTTTGCGAAACGGTTAGTTTTATGATAAAAATAGGTCAGATAAAAATTGTAGATCATGCAATTATGTCTCTACAAAAATTTACCTTACACTTTATTCCCCTTTTTTCTGGGATGGATAATCATCAATGACTTCTCCCACTCTTGACGGAGTGAGAAGGCGTGTCAGACTTTTACTGACTAAAATCCACCCATGTTCCTTCAGTTGCCTGTGCCAGGGCCACCGTAACTCTTTCGATCAAATCCGCGACCCTGGCAGGCATTGGCCCTAGCGGACCCCTTTGATTATTGCTGACATCTCTTTGACGTGCGCGTGGAACACAACACGCCGTCGACCCGGGCCTGGTCCTTACCAGATGGCGAACGATCCATTGCTCGCACTGCGCAAGCCCGCATCTACGGTGGCCGGGAGTCCGCTACGGACTCCCGACGGCCAATCCGTCTCCTGTGGCGGCTAAGAGCGCGAGAACACACGGATTGCCTCTCCCTCACGCTCTCCGCCTCCTTCTTAGCGAACATTACTGTTTTGCTAAAGGAGGTGACGGCATCTCATGCACTTTCCTCCGCACCATGGCCTGGACCAGAGCCGGACGCGAGAAATCGTCACCACCGCTCGTCTCCGCGGGGACACGACGGTGCTCCGTCCAAGCAGGGCAGACCTCCATCGTGCCCTCCTGGCGATCCACACAATGGTGACACCCGGGTGTTTCCATTGGCCTTATCCAGAATAAGAACCTCCCGAAGCAGCGGTGTCCGGTGAGAACCTGCGTAAGGCGGAAGGTGAGGACGCCGAGACCCCTCTTTCCCTCCGTGCCCAGCACTGGGTTGCGACAATCGCACTTTCCATGACGTCATGAGATCCCACCGGAGCTCTCCGTTGTGCCGTAATTTCTTGCGGCGGCGGAGTTACGCCCCGGCGTTTTGCCTCCTCGCGCCGCTCCCACACATGCGCGAGGACTTTTTGTCTCCAGATCTCATGGTGGCAATCTGGCAAAGAGGCTCGCTGCCTCACCGGAGTTCGGAAGGTATCCCGGGACTAGCCGGAACACTTTATCTCCTAAGATTCACCATTTCTGAGCAAAAGCGATTCAAAAATTTACTTAAGTTGTAGATATTCCCCATAATGTGCACACATTTCCACGCCACCTACGAGGCGTTTTTTTTTTAAGCGCCATTGATCAGGCCGGCTGACCACCAGACGGGCAGCAAGGCATGCACGAGAGATAAAAAAACTGACTCAAATTGTAACATTGGGCCCTCGAAGTCAGCTCGCTCACCGCCCGCCGACAATAACGCCTAGGAAAGGGCTAACGGGGAGGTGATAGTTACCCAGTAATAGAAAGAAAGACCCGGCCCCAGACCTTCGTCTTCTCCAAACCAATATCAATCGTTGCGCCAGGGCTCAGGACTTTTTGCTCCAGGCACGGCCAAGTGGTTGGTCAACGTTGCCATCGCCGCCGAAACATACTTTGGTCCTCCCAAGGATGACAGGATTGGTGACATTGATGGCTTGCTGACACTTATCTTGAAGCTGGCCGCTGGCACTCTGTCCCCTAGAGACCTTCAGTCGGGACGGGGCTTTTGTAGCGGCCTTAGTCGAAAATATTATGGTCGTGGAGATTTATTTCTCACCCAACCGACCTCTCGCTGACTTTGAGACTTTATTTCGGAATTGAACCCAGTCGTCAGTCGAAGCCGTCCCCACCCCGTCCTTTTCATGGGGTACTTCAACGCTGAGTTCACAACTTGGAGTTCCCCAGCAACGGATGCACGGGGTGTGTTATTACAAGAGTGGGCGATGGAGTCAGGCCTACTGCTCCTAAACCGGGGATCCGTTCAGACATGTGTGCGGCAGTGGAGTGGGTCTATAGTGGACTTATCGTTTGCTAGTCCTGCTGTGGCACGCTCTGTTCAGGACTGGCGTGTATTGTAGGAGGTGGAGACGTTGTCGGACTACAGATACATCCAGTTTGACGTTTCTGCCCAGACTTTGAGTGGCCCGGTCCAAGCGGCCCCGGTCCGGGTTGAAGATGACTGGCGATGGGTGGTCAAGTGACTGACCAGGAAGCTCATCTGGTGGCCTCAATGGTGCATGCCTGGTTAGACTCACCAGTCAGGTCTATCGATATTAAGGACGAAGCAGAATGGTTCCGGGAGGCCATAACCCAAATTTGTGATGCTGTGTTGCTCCGCGTTCAGTCTCCATCTGCCAGGCACCAGGTGTATTGGACGTCACAAGATATTGTGCAGTTGCACATCGCATGCGTAGCGGCGTGGCGTCCGTACACTAGTCATCGACGAATGCGCCGACGAACACCAGAAGCGCTAGTAAGAGAGGCGGAGTGGTGGTAAATTGGATTGTTAATTGATATATTATTTGCTGTGTCTAATGGACAAATTTAGAATCAATTGATGCTGTGTAGCGTCCGACATCTTATATTTGTACGCCGTTCAGGCAAAACATGACTGTCTTAATCATAATTTGACGTAACATCTTGCATGCTGTGTGTGTGCTATACTCATGTTTTGGACAAATAAATTTTTTTTTTATCTTAAGAAGGCTCTTCACCTGGAAATTAAGCGGGCAAGGACCGAAGCTCATGATAATTGCTGGCAATTCTAGGACGGGATACGTGGGGGCGACCTTACCGTTTGGTTAGGGGAAAACTTCGCTCGTGGGCGCCCCCATTGTCCCATAGCCTCCAACGCTGCTAGAGAGAGTGATGAGCGCTTTATTCCCCTCTCAAGAGGAGCACACATCACCTGATATGGTTCCGCCTACTATAGTGCCCAACGCGGAAAACGAGGATGACGACGCGCCTGAAGTGACCCAGGTAGAACTGAGAGCAGCAGTACAAAGGCTTAAGGCCAAAAACACTCCAGGACCAGACAGCATTCATGGCCGTGCATGGGTTCTGGCCCGGGCTCTCTGGCCCCGCTTAGTAGGACTCTTGAGTGCATGTTTGGAGAGGGGCCAGTTTCCACGCTAGTGAAAGACTGGAACGCTGATCCTGGTAAAAAAAAGAAGGGCATCCTGCGGGCTCTCCATCCGCTTACCGACCCATTGTGTTGCTGGATGAGGTGGAAAAACTCTTCGAGAGAATTATTGCAAACCTTCTCATTCAGGACATGGCAAGAGAGGGGCCGGATCTGATCGGAACCGGTTTGGTTTCTGTAGGGGGTGCTCTGACGGACAGAGAGTATATTTTAGAAGCGGTTTTTCTCACAAATGTTGAATCTTAGGGTATAAAGTGTAAGGACAATTTATGTACCTATGTACTTAGATAATTGCATGATCTACATTTTTTGTGAGTGAGCTAATTTTATCATAAAAGTAACCGTTTCGCAAAAAAAAACATCTTTGCGAACTATGACCTTGTATAAAAAAATTGCACACAGGGGAACGATGGGGACGACTTTTCACAATTTCATTATAATGGTATATGCAACAATTTTATGCTTCTTGGGAATTTACGCAAGAGTAGGTACGCCTATTTTTCGGGCTAATTTGACCGGGCTATAATAACGGTGTCCAGCATCTCGCCTCGGCTGTGCATTTTCACAGAAACAGTAACTAAATATATATAAGTAATAAGAAATATAATAGGCAGTAATACCACACACACTTAAACAAAAACATAGCTAAATTGCTTTTAATATCTTCAGTAGTTCCGTCCGAGTTTCGAATTAAATGACGAATAATGAGAATGTAAACAAGTATAGACACGAAAAATAAATATTACAATGTTTAGCATGTGCGACAAACAAAATTGAACTGTAAAATCATATTGGCAATAATTAGTATTCCATGTTTACAAGTCGCTCGGTACATGCAACCATGGCGCCGCCGGGCAGAAAGATGTCACGTGCGGTCGTGGTTATACAATTTTCAAACTTATGTCGATTACAAAGAGTGGATATTACAATGTGTTGGAATGGAATGGGTTACCCTGTTACAGTGTTACAGGGTATTGAAAGGTTAACTTGTTCGGAAGGGGTTACATTGCACCCATTCGAGGGTGTAACATGTATCAAAGGGTTTATTTTTTAAGCTCTTAAAAAAACCCCTTCAAAAACCCTTTCAACGAGTATCCGGCCGGTCCCTGCCTCGAACTTTCACAAAAATCATGAAAGAAGTTGTAGGTTATTTAAGGCATCGTGGATTTAAATCTGTTATATATCTTGACGATTTGTTATGTCTAGGAGACACCTACGACGAGTGTCATGAAAATGTAACCGAAACTCTTAAATTAATGAAATGCTTAGGTTTTGTAGTTAACTTCGATAAAAGTTGTCTGCACCCAAAACAATGTTGCAAATTTCTAGGATTTATGTACAACTCCATAAACATGTCAATAACATTGCCGTTGGAAAAGCGACATAAAATATTACAATTTGCGCAAAATTACCCAAAGTTACCGATTTGTACTATTAGGGAATTTTCTCGCTTGTTAGGGGTTCTGACCGCAGCCTGTCCAGCCGTAAGATATGGCTGGCTCTATACAAAAGAACTAGAAAGACAAAAATATTTAGCTCTTATAAAATATCAAACATACGAAGCTAAATTTAGACCTTCTAAGATAATCTTACCCGACTTAGAGTGGTGGATTAAAAATATTAATTTCACATCAAATCCTCTCGAATCTCAGAATTTTGCTATAGAAATCTTTACTGACGCTTCTAAAACAGGTTGGGGTGCATATTGTAACAACGAACGTGTCAACGGTGGCTGGAAAGACAGCGAGCGCAACTTTCATATAAATTATTTAGAGTTGCTTGCTGTCTTTCTTGGTCTGAAATGCTTCGCTCGAGACCCAAAGTACAATGATTGCAATATTTTACTACGCGTTGACAACACCACCGCTATTAGTTACATAAATAAAATGGGAGGGATTCAATTCCCTCATTTAACCAACTTAACCAAAACAATCTGGCAATGGTGTGAGAAACGAAATATCTGGCTGTTCGCGTCGTATATAAATACAAAAGATAACATAGAAGCAGATCAAGAGTCGAGAAAAATTAATCCTGATATCGAATGGAACCTCTCTGATTCTGAATATCAGCAGGTATTGGCAACTTTTGGCGAGCCAGCAATAGATCTCTTTGCTTCTCGCACTAATGCAAAATGCAAAACGTATATCTCATGGAAACCAGACCCCGACGCTATGACAGTAGATGCATTTACAATAAATTGGAAACACACAGGGTACTTCTACGCATTTCCACCCTGTTCTTTGGATTTAAAATGTATACATAAAATTATTAAAGATGAAGCAATAGGTATATTAGTTTTCCCTTATTGGCCGTCACAGCCTTGCTTTCCATTAATAAACAAAATACGTCAGTCTGATATTTTATACCTAACGCCTGATCCCAATATTTCCTTGTCCTCTTTCAGGACTCCTCAACTCCCTCTGAGACAGTTTACCCTGGCTGCAGCGGTGCTCTCAGGTCTGCCTTCGAGTCCAGAGGAACACCATGCCTTGCGCTCGACTTAATGATGGCTTCGCTATCCCAGAATACACTGTCCCAGTACAACGGTACCTATAAACTATGGTGGCAGCACTGTGAAGAAAACAGTCTTAACCCTTACACTGGTTCTCCATCAGATATTATGTTATTTTTAACCAAACTATTTAACAATGGTGCCACTTACGGATCTCTGAATTCTCATCGCTCAGCTCTTTCCTTGCTGTTGGGCAGTATTGTAACTTCTAACGACCAAGTTAAAAGGCTTCTAAAAGGGGCTTATAAATTAAGACCTGCCACTCCAAAGTACACTTGTACCTGGGATCCACAAGTAGTTGACGAAGGTCACTTTGCTCGGTTAGTATTACAGACCAAACCATAATACATTGTGATTTTATTAGATCAAAATTAAGTAGGTAACTTAGAACAGAATTTTCTTTAAATGATTTACATACAAAAATTATGTTATACTAATATTTTTTGTATTTCAATGTGTAATAATTAAGAAGTTTTTTCATAATCTACAGAAAATAAAAGATGATCCTTTTCTTTTCCTTTCGTAAATGGGTTTATATTATTTCACAAAATTTTCAGCTCTGAACATCTACATTGTTATTATTATATCTGAAGAATGAAACGACGAAATATAATATATGATCAAACGAACTTGCAAAAGTGAAGTTCGATCGATATTATATGAGTACGTTTCATTCGAAGATATATACTCCCACCCTCCCAATACCCAATCAAATGAAAATTTTGAAAAATATCTCTAAAAATAATGACGAGCCGGCCATAGTGCCTACCCGGAGATAGAGGAAAAAAAAAAAAAAAAAAAGTAACGAAATTACTCTTTACCCGTGCGAAGTTGCCAGTAGGATAAAAATTACTACATTGTTATTATTATATCTTCGAATGAAACGTACTCATATAATATCGATCGAACTTCACTTTTGCAAGTTCGTTTGATCATATATTATTACCTAAACTCTCCCAGCAGTGGGAACATTATAGGCTGATTATGGCATTTAAGTTTGTCGTAACTACATGTTTTTTTTTTTTAATACTAAAAGATTATGAAAAATAACAAAATAAGAAACAATTTAAGTACCTCTCCATGAGAGGGAGTGCGCCGTAATCCACCACGCGGGCACATGTCTTCGAATTTTTGGTTCCCTAGAACCGGGTCCTAACATGGTTTCCTCACGATGTTTTCCTTCACTGTTTGAGAGCAGTGGTGATGAAATAATTTACACAAACTAAATGCTCCTGGCTGGGTTCGAACGCACGACCTACAACTCGTAAGTCGCTACAAATACGTGGCTAGGTAATTCAAAACAAAAGACTGCTTCCAAGAAACGACAATACATTATAGTCAAGAGGTTCAAAGTACTTCAGTAATAATGTTGTTTCAGAGTTCTCAAGACGGGAATATTTTACATAATTATAAATTATGATATGCACTCTCGGACCGGTTAGTCGAGATAGTCAGAGCATATCTAATGTATCTACGTACCTACAAGAATTTACATAAAATAATTCAGAATATCCTTTATTATCCACGGCTTGGTCCATGACAAGCAATAAGAAACTTAGTCAATACATCTATTCAATCATTTATTGCATTCCACAATGTGTACTTAGGTCGTAACTTCCCCTTAATTATAAACGTAGCTTAAAGTTGAGTAGCGATTAGCGACTGTTTAACCATACATTTTTAAGCAACGTGTCTAAATAAGGGGGAAAATTACCACCATTAAGGTTAAAATGTACATAACATTACGGATTGTTGCCGCGAAGGTTTGGCCAAAGGTACCTATACTTTAGTAAGTAGGTCTAGGAACACCCATATTTCGCCAGTTAATATAGGTAAGTCCCATTTACGTCCCATTGCCATCAACGGGACACAAATCCTAACTCCAGGCTGCTACTGAGATATTCCAAATCGAACCTAGGACCATAAATCATCATAAACATCATCATTTCAGCCGAAAGACGTCCACTGCTGGACATAGGCCTCCCCCAGGCTCCTCCACTTCGACCGGCCTTGTGCTTCCCACATGCAGCGGATACCCGCGGCCTTCACAAGGTCATCGGTCCACCTTGTGGGAGGCCTTCCCACTCGTAGGGCTGCTTGTCATTTTGGGGGAGTTTTGCTATAATCGCCACGCTAGGCAGGCGGGTTGGCGATCGTAGTATGATGGTAGAATGCATAGAGAACGCTGCTGCCCTTTCTCTAGTATGTCCCTTGGTCGCCTTCTACGACACCCACGTGATGAAATGGGATGATACTATTCTTTTACGCCCGGCAACACACACGGGACATAAATACCTCTTTTCTAATCAGTAATCAAGTACTAGCGCTTGCGACCACTACACGAACGAGGAACTAACTTAGAATCTAATGAGATCATTACGGTGTGATGTGATCCGAAGATGTGATTGACCACTCACTCTCACAAACCACCCACCCTCACCTGTGTCCCAGCAGTGGGCACATTATAGGCTGATTTAATGTGTGATCAGAAGATTAAAATGATTAAGTACTAACGAAAATGAAAATGATTAACTATTGAAAATATTGTTATTGTTAATTATTATTATTATATTTTACTGAGAGAGAGATTCTACAATGTAAAATGAACTTCGTATACTTACTGAGGGTAGGTAATTATTTGTAAATCTACCCACAATCCGAGCGAATTTAAAAAGTCCAGTCTCGAGTCGATTCCGATACCGGATTCACACGGATTGATTTTAGTTAAGCAACTATTGTTGTTTAACAAAAACTCATTGAATTTGAAATTCAATTTCATTGAGTCTGTTCAGACGGTTCAATTAGCTTTCTACTTAGCTGTTGATCAACTAATCTCAAACCGTGTGAACCAATAAGACCAGGTTCACTTAAGGTCGGACTATTTATCTTCCCGACAAAAGTGTCGGATTTAAATTAGCGTAAGTATGTCTATTTAAATACGACTGTTTTCGTATCCGACTGGAGTCTGAAAAAAAATTATGCGCCAAGGCAACCATTTATTCAGCGAAAAGGTTTACAAAAGTTCGGTGTCTCGCTGAGTTTCTTGCTCCATCTTTTGGCTGTAAAAATCAATGATGTATTATAAATAGACGGCTCATACACGAACATTAGAGAACTCAAAAAATCTTTGAAAAAAAAAACAACCGACTTCCAAAAACAACACTACAAAGCTCAAAATAACTTTAATTTCGGAAGACGGTGACAAATAATTAAAATACACATCCAAACACAGTCGGTGACTTTGGATGTGTATTTTTTGAAAAAAGTTTTTATTTTTCACTTTTTATTTACCTACCCCACACTAATTCGAAATTTCATAATCCTTGGGGTCAAAACAATGCATATTTATGCGAAAGCAACATTCGCGGTTGATTTGCTGTAATTTTTTGAAGAGTTCCGTTGTCTGTCTCCGAAACGCATCATCAGATCTATATGAAATTTTAATGGGACCATTTCGGAGTAGAGCCTTTTCGAACAAAAAACAATTTTGCAAATCCGTCTATATACGACGGAGTTATGCCCGAACATACATAAAAAAAAAAAAAAAAACATGTCGAATTGATAACCTCCTTCTTTTTGAAGTCGGTTAAAAAAAGCTTAAACCATGAATGTAGCTATGTACCTACAAGTACATGCAATCATACCTAGAGTGCGCGAATAACAGGAAAGACCCATACCGATTCATGTTGTTAGAAAGAGATAAACATACAAATATATTTAGTAACGTTACTAGCGTGTCACTGCGTCACTGGATGGTACGTGACTAATAACACGACAGGCAATTACCTTGCATTTATCTTGCTAGTATTGAGTCCCCCGGTCGTTACCGTTGCGTTCATCCAAAGGTAAAAATCGTTCAATCGTTTGATCGAACGTTGGTAAAATACAGCGAGTTTGGCAGAACGTTGAACACACGAAAATGGTGGATAGGTGGGGTCATCTGATACTTAGTCAGCCCTAATTTATTTGGCCCTGGGCCCCTGGTTTTTTTTTTTTTTTTGATGCAAGTTTAAATTAAGGTTTAAGTATTTTTTACATCTTTCTGTAAGTTTGAGGACTCATAACTTTTTTCCTAGCTAACATCTGAATAAAGCAATAATTTTATAAGAATCTGTCAACATTAAAGATATTTTTTTTTGTCTGTTTTATCCAATTTTAATAAAAATTACACAATAAACATTTTAGAAAAATACCCAGGGGGCCAGGACCAACTAAATTAGGGCTGAGTAAGTAGCAGATGACCCCACCTATCCACCATTTTCGTATGTTCAACGTTCTGCCAAGCACCCTGTATAATCAAAGGTAAAAATATTACTTTTTTTATCGAAAGAACAAGAGGCCTTTACCAACAACTGATCATCATCATCATCATTTCAGCCGAAAGACGTCCACTGCTGGACATAGGCCTCGCCCAAGTTCCTCCAGTTTGACCGGCTCTGTGCTTCTCGCATCCAGCGGATTCCTGCGGCCTTCACAAGGTCATCGGTCCACCTTGTGGGAGGCCTTCTAACTCTACATCTTCGTACGCGCTATGCGGTCGCCACTCTAGAACCTTCCGGCCCCATCGGCCATCTGTTCTAAGTTTCTAGCAACTGATATTAATAATTAATAAAAGTAGGCTACTGTAAGGTAGGTACATACATAATTTTATTCCCTGAGAGCAAAATAATGTTTTCCTGAAACAGAACTGGAGGTCCTCTAGTAATAATAAATTACACGTTGTCATAGTAACGGAGGAGGACTCGATATTACAGTTCGGTCACATTTATTTTACCGCTGCTTTGCATCACTGTCAAAATCAAGTTACCTTTGCCCTCGTTACAATAAGGTTGCTTTTGGGTTGCTGCCACTAACAAGTTTGTCAATACACAATGTCACAGTGATCTTTATTTTAATTATTTTAAGGGTGAATGGAGTGTATCTATCTAAAAGGAATTACATCTGTTAGGTACTGTAGGCTTAATTGGTATGGAAATACAATTAAATTGTAGCAGACTTGCCGCCAAACGACTTTACACATGACCAGATAAAATAGTGTACCTAATGGCGTCAAATTGCACGAACGATGATTTTACCATTCGTGAAATTTATCGGAATTTAATCCATTGGAAGTCGTTTCATTATAAAGTTTTACATTTAAGCATCATATTAAAAGGCCAGTTTTGATTATCAAACACACCCACACACCCTACACACTCACACACTACACACCCACACCCAACCTTGCTGTCTAATTAATAATTTGTCGTTTTTTATATTCTTTTTTATTGATTAAATTGCTTTTGTCTTTCATCCCAACATTATCATACTATTAGTAGATGTTTAGTGCAGTGTAAGTGAACTCAAACTGTAGTGCAAGTACCTACTGACTAATAAAGAACACAAAAAAACAAGCGACTTCCGTTTTTTTTGACATTTTGAGGTGTTTTTCTGGAAGTCGGTTGTTTTTTTTAGGAATAATTTTTTTGTTTATAGGAACCGAGGATAAATGCGACGAAAAGTTACAACTGATTGTGGATTAGTGCCCATTTTATAAGAAAAACATCAATCAATCATTTATTTGCAATAAATGTAGGTTACATTGAAATACAGGTGGAGTAGATAAGAGAGTGCCATGTACATTCTGCCTGGAAATAGGCACGCAAAAATTATAAATATAAAAAAAAAATGTTAAGAAGCTAAATACAAATTAAAATGTCACAGTTAGAATTATTACACTTATACATACATACATTCATTAAATGTCAAATTAAAATGTTGCAATATGATAAAATTTAAAATAAATGGATATTAGGTCCATATTTTCAAGGTAACACTAATTATATTTATTATACACATTGCTGTTTAACAAGTTTTGTCCATTCAAAAATCGTTAATCGAATAAGAACATTTATCTATTAGAAAAGCCACCAATTTCTTTTTAAAGCTTTTAATTGTATCATTTTTCATTACATCTGGCAATTTATTGTATTTGGTAGGACCCATACAAATCACACTTTTTCTCAACAGCGCTGTGTTACAGGACTCGATTTGTAATCGGCTGTTCCATAGTAGTGATACATATTTGCCCATGCATTTTTTTTTTTTTTTTTTTTTTTTTTTTGGGTGGGTAATCATCAAATGACTTCTCCTGCTGAGTAGAGCAGGAGGGCGTGTCAGACTTTTACTGACTAAAACCCACCCGTGTTCCCTCAGTAGCCCGTATGCCAGGGGCCGTGGTATCTCTTTCGAACAAACCCGCACCCCTGGCAGGCATCGGCCCTTGTGGACCCCACCGGTGGTTGCTGACATCTTTGACGGCGTGCGTGTGGAACACAACGCGCCGTCCCGTCTACCACTTTTCGGCCGCAGAGGATAGGGAGAGCGGCTGACGCTATACCGACACTCCACTTCCCCTGCGGCCCCACCGCGTCCGCCATCAAACGGTGGCGGCCCCGTCCAGGCCACGGAAGGGAAGAGCGCTGCTCAGAAGCTCCGGCACTCCTCCTCTACCGCAGCCCGTAACCCTCAGCCGCGATGCCTCCCATTCGACATCGCGGCCCACCTCAGTTGCGGTGCACCTCACCGCAACCTACCTTTTGGCCGCTACGTCGTCGGCTTTGAGGCAAAAGCCCTGACGAGCGGCCCCACCTTTGGGTTCCTCTTGGCTTCACCGTGGCCGGCATCCACGGTTACTGAGCCCCCCCGCAACGACAATGCGGGAACCCACTCGGGGGGGTGCCCATGCATAGTATTGATTTAATCGACCGTAAAAATAAGTTCGTAATCGTAGTATTTGAAACACCTGATTATGAAATACAAACTTATATTACTTATGTGTGGCATCCGTACGGACAGACGGATGTGATGAAATTATAACGGTTCACTTTTGCTATTAAGTACGGAACCCTAAAAAGCTAATGAAAACTCAAATCGAGTTTCAAAGTGAGTTACGTTCCAGTAGTATTCATATCAAGGTCGCGGGAACAACGCTCCGTCAGTGTAACCGCGACTACCGGTAGGGCGGCCCGCCCAAACGTTTCCGCCCAAACGTTTCACCAACTAACGACTCTTTAACACCGTTACGGGTCGGAAACGTCGAAAAAAATTTATGTAAAAAAAATATAACCAAAAGTGAGATACGGTGCAATGTTTTCGTGAAAATTTTAAACCGTTTAAGTGTATGTGTTTCGTTGTTTATTTATTTCGTGAAAATGAAAATAGGATTTTATCCTTATTTCTCGTGTTCGGAATCTTAACCATAAGCTCTACTTATTACGGTTGTTTATTGAAAGGCTTTATCTCCTGTACATAATTTTGGCCTTTGAAGAGCTGAAAGATATTTATAAATATTCTATGAAAGGAGTTTTTGAATATATTTTGAACACCTTTTCATAGTCGAGCTGTTTGTTTTTTTGACAGTTCAAATTTATGTTTGTAAGGGATAAGCAGACTTCTGAATTATTAACCTAGGTACAGAAATAACGACTAGTTTTTTTTTTATTCGTGAGGATTTAATCTTGAGATACTCCCATAAAGGCTGCCGCTGACAGGAGCGATGTGACTTTAACAGACCAATTTCTTTTAAAAAAAACCTCATAGAAATTGATCTACTGGAGTCGCATCGTACCGGTTTGCGGGATCGTTATAATCATGAATCATGGAAAACTGGATTGCGTCAACTTCTAGTCAAACTAGAAGCCTAGTTGATGGCAATACTCTCTTCGCCTATTACGTAGAACTTTAACTAACTGGCGGTAGACCTCTGCCTAACCTTTAGGGGAGAACATGCGTGAATTTATGTTATGTTGTTAGGTACAGACGCCAGCACATCAAGCTACCCGATACTGTAAAATTTTCCCAATTTAAAATTAACTTTATTAAGCTTATGCAATAAAATTGGTAAAAGCTAGTTAATTAAATAATTAGTCATAACTCAGCTAGCCATGCCAACATACCAACCAATAAAATGAATAATTCCACAGTAACCCCACCTACTTCTTACTAGTATAATTATAAGCTAAGCTACAAAAACACATACACCCACTACAAATATGAAATCAACTACGTATACCTTTTCACGCCAAACACAGGCGCAATAAAATCGCGGTGGGGTTTTTTTTGCGCACCGTTTAACGCCGAGATTCGAAAATCGAACAGTAAAACACAATGTTCCATTTTCGACGCGCTGGGATGCACTCTGTAGAATTCTCCGAAGAACACCACCGAGAGTTGTAACTCCGTGTGATTGTAGACTTAGGACATAGGATACTTTATAACCCGGTAGTACATCCTCGGATCCTTCTCGTTTGTACAGACGCCAGCACATCAAGCTAAGTATATGCGCCCTCATGGCCTTAGTCGCTGCAGGAGACGCCCTAGGTGTCGGGAATCTCAGACTGATTCCCGGCCACCGTAGGCGTGGGCTTGCGGACGGCGAGTAATGGGTAGCTCGCGGTCCAGTAAGGACCAACCCGAGGTCAACGGCGCGTTGTGTACCACGCGCGCCTCAAAGAGTTGCAGGACAAACTGATGGGGCCCGCAAGGGCCGATGCCTGCCAGGGGTGCTGGTTTGTTCGAAAGAGATACCGCCGCCCCTGGCACACAGGCTACTGAGGGAACACGGGTGGGTTTTAGCCAGTAAAAGTCTGACACGCCCTCCTGCTTCACCCAGGACGGGAGAAGTTATTTGATGATTTCCCACCCAAAAAAAAGCAAATCAAGCTGTCAAATTTCTTTGATAGATTTTCATCTCTATGACACAAGTATAAGGTTCATGTTCAATTGGGAAAATTTGACAGTTTGGGGTAGCTTGATGTGTGGCGTCTGTACTTCCTGTGCGTGTCGCAAATAAAATATTTTTCTTTCTTCTTTTCCCGTGGGATAATATCCGACCAACACGCGGGCGGAGCAGCCAGCAAAAACTAGTGTAAACGACATATAATAATGTAGTATGTTCGTATTTAACAAGATTGGAGCACCTAATTACGAAAGAAATAAGTAGCTACAAGATTGACGGAGAATCAACTTGAGAAACGCTCGGAAATTAGAGCTCTGTTACAAATTAACTGAACAAGGATGGGTCGTACTTACATGTAATTAATTTTTAATGACTATCTACCTACTTTTGCGTAATTCCGTATATTTGTATTCGTAGGTTCGAACCAGTGTTGCCATGTCCAAAATCTGGTCGGTGGTAAATCCATTATAAAAATACGGTAGATTTTATAAAACTATGGTGATTGGGTTGATGAGAAAAACGGTGTAACACTTTTTTTTTAATCAGAAAAAAATACAAGTAAAATAACTAGAGAATAGTTAATTCACAAACATATGGGTACAAAAATGAGGAGAGGTATGGAAATAAATACCATAATTATTTTGAATGTGACGCCAAAATCTCCTCATTTTTGTAGTTTTTTTTTTCTTAGCATATTATCATCAGGTTTGAAGTTACTTCAATTTTGTCCGTGTCTTTTATTAGACTGCTGCATCAAAATATTCCCTTTTATAGAGCTAGTTATGAGTTTATTCCGTTTTTTTTGTCTTTATACTGTCTCATAATCGACTGTACTGTAGTAATCAACTGTAAAAACTTGACGACTTGACAAGTTACTAAATTCGACGAATGCCATGTAACTTAATGTAACGATCGTAATATTACTCGAAATTAATATCTATGAACGTCAACTCAATTTGTTAGCATTATAGAGGGCCCGAAACGGGGAATCCCTGAAAGTGCCTGCTGGTGTGACCATTGTAGTGTTGGACAAAAATACTAGGGATCGGAGTGCGTTCATAATACATAATAATTGTGTTTTGATTTAGTTAACTTTTTTACAACAGGAATCTTAATCCTTCCAGATTACGGTAGATTTTGTCACCGTTGTCATGCCTCGACGGTAGGTGGTAAATTTTTGCTGAAAACGGTGCATTTACCGTAATTACGGTGCACATGGCAACACTGGTTCGAACCCAGACAGGCGCTTTGCTTTGTGTAAATTATTTAATCACCATTGCTCTCAACGTTTTGAGAGCAATGGTGATTAACCTTTGTGAAGGAAAACATCGTCAGCAAACCCTAGAACCGAAAAAAAAACGTATGAATCTATTTTGAATGTACTCGTCGTATTGTTGTTATGAGCGTTCAGCCCCGATCTACGAATTTTTCGAACCGGGGGAGAAACTTGATAGTGGCGCGTTAATTAGGTGTTGGCCTGTGTGGTGCTTTTTCTTACAAGTCAACGGTGTGCCAACCAGGCTTCCGTATGCTAGGCGCTCTGTGGAGCAAGTTTTTATTTTTAATATACATACTGTATGATTTTGGCGCTCCCTGAAACTGCCGACCGGCGGGTGCCCCGGTTTGACCCCCCCCCCCCCCCCCCCCCGTTTGATCTCTCACGAACATTATACACTTGGTAACCACAAGTAAAGCGTGCGTCGCTCCTTAATCACATTCAGGGTACATTTTTAACCAGTGCGTAAACTTTTACCATGAATTCAGCATATAATTTTAGACGTAGCGTAGAAACTTTTCGTCAGTTATACAAAAAAAATCACCTGTTTCATAGAAAAGTGCAATACCTACGCGGTCAAAATGCATGGAACAGCTGATATATTTTTTGTGCGCACTAGTTAATATTTTATCCTGTATGCATGCATTGCCTTGCTTCACTGGAAGTCTTCAAATAGACTCCGGACTCAGGTAGGCCAAAGTAAAGAGCACCTACTAAGGTGGAGATTTACAGATGACTCCGCCCTGGAGTGTTAATGTGGTGCTGTGCCACAAGCAATGGGGCATTTAATATCTTGTCCAGCGTGTCCTGTTGTCTACACGCTGGAGGTGTTGATGGACACTGCTGAAAGTGCCAAGTTCGTAGGCAAATTCTGAGCTGACTGCATTTAGATTGTTATCGGTACGCTAAGAAGAAGATAATCAATATCAACTTAATGGAGATTTTTTTGCAACTAGAGACTAGCAACACACCTAAAAGTCAAGTTAAATAAGGTACTATTAATACTGTCTACATTCATGGAGATAAATTTAATTTCGTATGCCACACGGGAATATTCGTAAGCCAAAGCTTACCGTTGGAAATCCGAGAGGCAGCCATTCGATATTATCATTAAATATGTACATACATCACTAAATAATAAGATTACATATAATTATGTCATAATATGTGCCAACATATAATTTTTATCTGACTTTAGAAAGGAGAAAGATATCAATTCGTCGAATATTTTGATGTTTTTCTTAGCTTTTAGCCATGAGTTTCTTTTCGGAAGTTTTTCTTGACCATCGATGGAGTCTGCTTCCAGTCTAACCAGATCCAGCTCGATTACCAGGATTTTTACATGAAGTGACTTTCTTTCTGACCTCCACAGCCCAGGTACTGGGTAGCCCTTGGCAAGACTTGTTTTCAGATTTGTTACCTACGTAGCCACCCGAGCCAGGAAAATTATTTCCAAAAATCACTCATCATTATCTGCCTAGCCTTTTCCCCACTATTGGGGTGAGCTTCCGGGCTAACCGAAGGCCGCTAAATACCAGTACTTTGCATGGATCGACTGCCTATTTGACCGCCACAATCCAGTTACTGGGTAATACGTACCCCTTGGTAAGATTTGTTGTCAGACTTTCGGTCTTCTGACAACGTGTAACGACTTTCAAAGATCCATGAATGATAGCCGGGACCAACGGCTTAACGTGGTTGCCAAGGCACAGAGGAGTCAGATATGTAAAGATGGTCACCCATTCACGAACCAACCGCGGCGAGTATAGCTTTACGTGATCGATCGACCCGTCCGCCTGTCATTACTTAGCCAAAACACCCAAGTATGTATGTAGTTCTCATAAGAATTCAGGGTTCTTCTTTCTTACCAGTCAGGTCAAAGCGCTTACGAAGGCTCGATCCTATCCTAATGGTAGCGACGTTTCCTTGACGTTTCTGGATCATTTTCCTTGTCAACTTAAATATAAATTACTAAAGACGTACGAGTCAAGACATTCTTTCATTCGTGTCTATTTAACCAGACTATCCCGTGGCTACCTTAAGGGAACCTAGTCGCTGGCTCGAACTCACTCGTGAGCCCGGCTAAAAAGCACGCTGTCTCACCAGCCTTCGCGTCTGACAGAGGTAGTATCAGTGATAAGCAGTTAGACGTTAGTCTACACGCACAACGTCATTGAGTGAGATGCAGGATCATCTATAGTAAAACAGGAGCGTAAAAATTAAGAAAAGTCCTTCGGAAGATCGGGTTTTATGAAAAAACCACAGCATAAATCAATGACCAATAAAGTTTATTGAACTTATCGATAATTGAACTTTATCGGTACCTATCGACTTGGTTTTGGAGATTTTACAATTCTTTTATTACTTAAACACGCCCAAAGTTAGGTTAAATTAGCAAGAAAAACGAATATTTTTTGGCTCATAACTTTTTAATGTCTTTTTATTTAGTATTCTGTTTCCGTACCGACAATATTAATAATGAGACAAAACCATACCATGTTTAAGTTTTGATGTACATTGTCAAACAGTGGAGTAAAACCCTCCCGAAGTTTGTATGGAAGATGTGGACTTGTTTCACCTTAAGCGGACTCATAACCTCCAGCGCGACTGCTCGCTAAAGGCGCCTCCTGAAGGGTGCTGAAGGGGGACAGAAGGAATAATAGGATAATATTATTATCTGGGGAATTTAAAACTACAGGCTCAACTACGGCGCAGGCTGGCACTTCGTCGAACAACGTTCGGGGGTGTGAAAGTCGAGATCATATTTAATAATAATAATTTATTTGTTCAAAAAAAATATACAAGATGTTATTCGTATGGTGATACACTTTATGGCCCTTGTTTCAATAAACAGATTTTGAACATCTGTGTCTAAACTAGATATGAAATATCTGTATTTCAGACATCAGCGCTCATCTCCTGGTGTAGGTGACACATAGCAACTTAGGTACTTTGTTTGACCATATACATATTTATAAGCACTACATAGAAATTGATTACTTAAGTTAGATAACAAAATAAAATAAAATAATGATAACAAAAGAGGTGACAAAATGTAGGAGAATAATCTTAAATAAGTTGTGTAGTGATGGCCTCCGGTGAGTAGAGTGTAAACGAGTGGATATGTGTAGGAGGGTGAGTAATATTATAAGCTACTTTATTACAGACAGCAGGTCTTCGGTATCATTGTAGTTTAGCTTGCGAATGAAGTCCACTACCGTCGTTTTACATCCATTCCTATTTAAGGGGTATATATCTATAAGCTTATTCATTTTTTCATAAAGAAAAGAGCCTAGGTAACAATAGTACTTGCGTGCGTATGGGTGTTTAAAGGTCGGCTGATCATTGTATAAGATAACCTTTCGTCTGCGCTTAGAAAAATAAGCGGACTTGTCATACTTTGTACTAACATGATGTTTCAAGATTGCGTGTAGAACAAACAACTGGCGGACCGTGAGGACTTCACAAGACTGATATAAAATATATGTTGGGAATAGGTAGGGCCGGAAAGTGCTGACTTTAAGTATTGCTCTCTGTGCAACTTCCAAAGGTTTGAGTATAGTTTTTGACGATTGTATTTCTGTATGGGGAGGCACCCATACAGAAATACAATACTGCAACACTGATTGGCCAAGCGCTAGGTATACTTGCTTCATTAATTTGGGTTCAGCTGCATGTCTTAGATTTTTGAATACAAATATTAGTTTTCTTAACCTATGAGTAACCATGACTTTATGAGGTCGAAAAGATATATTATTATCAATAATTATTCCCAAATATTTTACTTTTGTCACTTTATTTAGGGCAGGACAAGAACAGCACACATTATTACAGCAATTGTGAGCTATTAAAGAGAGAGTTGAAGAAGGGGAAGATAATGCGTTTTATCTGCATTAAGAGTTAGGAATTTTTTTTGTAACCAGTGGGTTACAATATTAAATCCGTACTGCGCATTTTTATGGACATTTTCCCAAGTATCAGCTGAAAAAAGAAGCACCGTATCGTCCGCATACGATATTATTTTACCTCTAACAAGTTTTAGATCACAAAGGTCATTTAAATAGACGAGAAATAGACTTGGGCCCAATATACTACCCTGAGGGACACCGTGGGTGACAGGTAACTCTCTGCTTATGTGATCATCTATTTTCACACATTGTGTACGATCAGAGAGATAGTCATTAAATATTTTGAGTTGGACTCCTCTAACGCCGATTCTTTCTAGTTTTTGTAAAAGCAATGGCACAGAGACCGTGCCAAAGGCTTTGGCCAAATCCAAAAATATGCCCATAGTCTTTCTGCCCGCATCCAAATTTCCTACTATATAATCAACAAGCTCATGGGCTGCATCACTTGTTGACTTGCCAGCTCGGAAACCATACTGATTACTAGAAAGTAGGTTATTTTTTTCTAGGTAGTTTATGAGTCTTTTATTGAGAATGCGTTCCAGGATCTTGGAAATAGAGGGCAGAATAGAAATGGGCCTATAGTTGGTGACCCGCTGTTTATCTCCGAATTTATGTATCGGATGCACGACGGACCTCTTTAGGACTGTAGGAAAAACACCTTGTGATAAACAAGTATTAAATATATGTGTTAAAATGGGCACGAGTGTGTGTTTGTTTTGTTTAAGAAGGCTATTTGATATACAGTCCCAACCAACGGTACAGTTATTTTTCAGACCCATGATCAAACTCTCTACCTCCCCCTCATCTGTGTCTAATAAAGCTAAAAATTTTAGACAGTGCTTCGTGCTTTCAGTTGCGAAATGAAGGTGCTCCGGATTTGCACAGTTTGTAGTACTATCAGCCAAATCTTTACCCACACTGATAAAGAAATCATTCACTTTTCCCACCGATTCCCATGCATTAGATGTATTAATTAATTCTGTCGCGGAAGTCTTAGTCTGTTTAGTGTTCGTTATAGATTTTATCGCTTCCCATATTTTTTTGTTATTACCGCCCGCAGTTTTCAATAGGTTCTTCTCATAAGAAGTTTTAACTTTCTTTAGTAGACGGTTGCAGAAATTTCGGTACCTCGTATATATTACTTTTAGTGTGCTGTTTTCGGGTGACTTTCTTAACTGTGAATGTAATCTGTCTCTATGTCTCATGCAACGGATTAGTCCTGGGGTTACCCATGGTTTAATAATTCTATTACGTTTCGTTAATTTTACGACGATAGTGCTTGCTACAATTTCATGTTGAATAGTTCTTACGAAATATTCCATGGCAATATTTGGGTCAGATGTGGAGTGCTGGTTGCCAATTAATTTGGGATAAATTTGCGTTTAATTTTTCAACATTTGTTTTGCTGACAGAGACGTGGGCAAATGTTCTTACCTGCCTACGATGAAGACATAGCAGAACAGCCTGATGATCAGTGATTGTAGAATGCAGTACTGCAGTGAGGGCCTGATACTGCGTTTTAAGTATCACGTGATCAAGGCATGTTTTGCCACTTCTAGTGGGCAGGGTGTGGGCAGGTAAGATACCGTGGAAAGCACATAGATTTAAGTAATCTGAGGATTTAGGGTCTTGACCTTCAGGACGGATGTTAATGTTAATATCTCCAATGACTGAGATATTTTTGAAGGTACTGAGACTAGATAAGATGTTATTGAGGGATAAAAGAAAAGCATCAGTCTTTCGATTTGAGGGAGATCTGTAAATTGCCACTATTGCAGTTTCAGTGCCGATTTTCAGGACGAGGCAATTACAGTCTTCGCATAGCGGCTCTTCGCAAGTAGCGTGGATACTTTTTGTTTTATGAAAAACTGTAACTCCGTCATTTTGATTCACAAAATTATTTGAAGAGAATCGATTGTAACCGTCGAGATGAGGTAATACGGGGTTACATGATAACCAGCACTCTGTCAGAATAACAATGTCACAGGTGATATCCAATCTAGATAGAAACACCGCAAACGCATCAAAATTTCGAGACAGACTGCGAATATTTTGTGTAACAATAGTCAAACAGTCATTCGGGCAGGGAATCAAACTTTTTAAATCCTCGACATGACACGTAACTGAATTTGACACTGATTTAAAGTCTTTATAAGTATAAGCGACACATGCTTTACTTGTGATTCCCTAGTGTACAGACAGGCTTTTAATGTACGTGTAAGTGCCTAGGTACCGTCAGATACATGGGCGAAGTCGGATGTGTGTGTACGTGTTTGTGTTAAGTGTTAACGCTACTCGTCTACACGCATTCATACACAGCCTATTTGTACACTTGGTGACCACAAGTGAAGCGCGCGCTTCACTTGCGGTTACTATAACCAAGTTGGGGTTGACGAGTGTACCTAGCCGAATGAGTTTCCAGTATTTTACACGGAGGGACTACCTATCTAACCTCCACAACCCAGTTATTGGATAACACTATACTTCTGATTACTCGTAACGACTGTCAAGATGTATAAATGACAGCCGAGCCCAAGGGCATAACGTGCTGACGTTGACAGTCGTCTAATGATAAAAAAGGTCACAATAATTGTGGGACACGAGTCTGAACCAGTTTGGTAAATGCGTAACACGCCAGAAAAGGCAATCGGTCCGGATGACTTTTACTTTTGACATCCATTGCTCCAGAGGTTTGATAAATTCGTCTGCTCAACAACGAAAATACTGCAATAAATACAAAACCTTTTTAAAGTGCGTGTCCCATCTCACTGGCGAAGTCTAAGGAACGGCTAAGCCAGTGGCGACACGGTGCTTCTTTGCCAGACCCATTTGTTCCACCCGCAGAAAATCTCGCACCTGGACATGAGTTGCCTTGGCTTTCCTGGAAGTCTTTAAATAGACTCCGGACTCAGGTAAGCCGAAGTAAAGAAAACCTGTTCAAGTGGAGATTCACCGAAGACTCCGCCCTGGAGTGTAAATGTGGTGCTGTCCCACAATAGGGCACTTATTATCTTGTCCAGCGTGTCCGTGTTGTCTGCACGCTACAGGAGTTGATGGACGCTGCAGAAAGTGTTAAAATCGTAGCCAAATTCTGGGCTGACTGTGTTTAGATTGCTATCGACACGCCAAGAAGAAGAATGTGTTTTAACTGTTAAAAAACTATTATTACATAAAACTATTTTTACTTTGTAGTGTGATTTTCGAAGTCAGTGTTGTTTGTAAAAAAAGTTTTTTTAATTTTTTTTTAATGTCGCAAATTTCATGCAATGTTAAGACAGGAGTTTTTGTTTCTATTTTCGTTTTTTTTTTAAATATAATTTTGTTTTTATAATTAAGATTAATTTACTTTGTCATCTTCGAGTGCGAGTAACAATAAATCATTCATAAATCATTTCTATACTATTATTGTCCACCTTGGGACATTCCGTTAAATTTCCGTGCCTTTATTAGATGATTTGATTGCCTTAACAAGGTCAAATAACGTCTTAACAATTCGATTACCGACACGATTCCCGTAAGTAATCGAATTGTTAAGACGTTATTTATGCGAAGTTATCTGGGTTCTTAACATTACACCTAAATAGGTAAGAGTACGAGCAGTGCTGTCTTATAATGTTTCTTACTTAACACAGTTTAAAATGAATGCTTATTTACAATTTTATTTCATTCGTGGATCTTAGAGTCGTTACGGGTCGTCAGAAACCCGAAAGCCTGACAGCCAGTCTTACCAAGGGGTATCGTATTACCCAGTAACGGGGTTGTGGAGGTCAGATAGGCAGTTGCTCCATGTAAAATACTGGTACTCAGCTGAATCCACAGTCACAATGGAAAGCGCGTCTGAAATACGAAGCGTGTTTCCATTTTCAGGAATATTCAGGGCAGTAGGGACGTCGACGCGACACGTGTTACCCTGTGTTAGCGGGAAGTTCAGAATCCAGGTATCCAAAATCATCATGTGCTGATACATGATTCTGGTTAACTACCTGGATTCTGAACTGCCCGCGTTAAAAGTTTGCATCGGTTTTTTGAAAAAAAAATCGCTGTTCCATACATTTTGACAGCATTATGTATTGCACTTTTCAATGAAGCAGTTTTTTTTTTGTTGATCTACGAAAAATGTCAGAAGCACATCAAGTTACCCCAATCAGTCAAATTTCTTTGATAGATTTTCAACATTAAAACCTGACAATAAGGTTCATGTTCAATTGGGAAAATTTTACAGTTTCGTGTAGCTTGATGTGCTGGCGTCTGTACCTAACAACATAACATAAATTCACGCCTGTTCTCCCCTAATGGTTAGACAGAGGTATACCGTAGGTGTAGGAGAAAGATGATATTAAATTAAATAATTATGCAATTTTTTAGACAAGGAAAGAAAGATCAGAGAATATCCAAATTTATTTACTAAATTGTCAGCAGTTAAGAAAACCCCAATCCGTAGTCAATATGAAAACCAATTGTGTACGGCAAAATGCAATACTGCATTGATGAAAAAGAGCTTTTTTGGTATTGCTCCAAAAATCTATAATAAAATACCCAATGTTATTAGAAGCATGCCATTACAAAAATTCAAAAAGTGTTTTCATAAATTATTATTAGATAAATGTTACTATGCCCTTGATGATTATTTAAATGATAAAACACTACCTCTTTAAAATATATTGTGTATGTAAAATAGCTTTCGCTGATATTTGTATGTCATCAATGACAAAACATAGTGCGACATGTATAATAATTATAAGACCTTGACCTTAACCTACCTATGTTTTACAAATAAAAATTCTGATTCTGATTCTGATTATAAAATCAGGCTCACATAATACTAGTTTCAGTTTCACACCATTTTTATGGAACGCGCAGTCATAAAAATCATGTTTTATGTTTTCTATACGAAGGAGGCAAGTAAACACGGGTGTAAGAACATGTATTTATTCTTCTGCCAATATTATTGGCTGAGAGCAAAGTTGGTTTATAGTTGTAATAAATTCAGATTCAAGAAATTGCGAATGTGTGTGATGTGTGATGCAAAACGTATTCTATCTCTCTTTCATGTTTTTAAATCGTGAATAAAGAAAAGGAGACTTCAAGATCAAATTTTGTTTATAACAATAAAACTAAGATAGTGAAATAAAATCTGTAATACGCTTGAAATACCCTGAAAATGGAAAATATAATAGAGTTGAGTAGTTATTCTGTAACTCATTCATTTTGATATTTTTTATTAATAATTATGTACACTCAAATAAGCTAGAAACATGGGGAAAAAATATATAAGCCGTCTTAAATTTATAATTTATCTTATCAGATCAGCATTCGAACGTAAATTCAGTCGCGTTTCAGAATACTGAGGTTTCATTGGTCAACATTTCGGAAAATCGTTCCCAACTGCATAGGTATTCACAACCATTTGACACTCTTCCGTATCGAATCGAAAATCAATCAATGATAACGTAGGAGTCATCTAAACGCTATTCACAAATCCATAACCCGAAAATGTAGCCAGTTTAAATTGAAGAGATGACTGGTATTCTTCCAACAGCTGTTTGCTGGCATCGTATCGAAATGTGTAATTTTCGATACGATAGCCTGTCGAAAGGTTTTTTTTTTTGGGTGGGAAATCATCAAATAACTTTCTCCTGTTCTGGGTGGAGCAGGAGGGCGTGTCAGACTTTTACTGATTAAAACCCACCCGTGTTCCCTCAGTAGCCTGTGTGCGTATCTCTTTCGAATAACCCGCACCCCTGGCAGGCATCGGCCCTTGCGGGCCCCATCAGTTTGTGCTGACATCTCTTTGAGGCGCGCGTGGAATACAACGGGCGGTCGACCTGGGCTTGGTCCTTACCGGACAGCGAGCTACCCATTACTCGCTGTCCGCAAGCCCAAGCCTAAGGTGGCCGGGAATCAGCCTGGGATTCCCGACGCCCAGGGCGCTGATTTTGCATCACTATCAACATCACTGTAATCTTTATTCTCATAAGAACAAGGTCGCTGTTGGGTTGCTGCTTTCAGAGGTAAAATGACTGAATGGACCGTAGACAGTCAATCGGTCAATCAGTTACGAAACAACTTCATACGTCATACATTTTCTTTTGGTTAGTGAAATGATGACGTCTTCCTGCGTTCTGTTATTTTTAAAACTCCAGTACACAAGAAGAAACTCCACATATTTATAATTAGAGATCCGTATTATTTTCGGATGCTTGTTATTGTTAAACATGGATGTAAGTAATTGAACTTTTGCCAATAGTTTAGATACGTTACGATCACTAGGGTAGAGCTAAAGGGTTAAAAAAAAAGTCAAATCGGCAGGGTAAATGCACTAACCGTCAGAGTGGCTTTTTTTTGCACTAAACCTTCGGAAGGTAACATAACTTTTGCATGCTCAAATTTTAACATGGGTGGTGGAGTCACCCCATTAAATTTACAAGTAAATAAAGCCAGATTTAATTAGAAAATTGCTTTTAATTATTTTTAGTATCACAAGGTAATGACAAAATTTTACATTGCAACCAGTTTTTAACAAAAATAATAGAAATATATAAGAAAAATAATGAATTAAACACAATTTAGACTTTCTTGTCTGTGTTGAAGACAGACAGGGTGATGGAATTTTATGCAGGTAATTTTGACTTTTTTGTAATTTTTTCAAGGGCGTAGTGCACATCTTGCTTGTTTCAATAATTTAGTAGATAGTTAAAAAAAGCCCTGTTACCTTCCGAAGGTTAATCTTTCGAACATATTTATGAAGGAATGGATTAGTGGGCGTCCATTAATTAGGAACAAACTTAAATTTGTTGTACCATCAACAAGGCTCAAGAAAATAGGTGGGTCATTCAGATGTATATGTATATGCTTTTTTAATAAACTTCCAAGCCATGTTCAAGATCTAAGTCTCAATAAATTTAAATCATTCATCAAACGTAAGTTGTGCCTAAAAGCCTTTTATACCGTTAAAGATTATATTGAGGACAAAAAAGCTTGGGATTGACCTGCTCCAATTTTGTATACTGAATGTTGTTTTTTCTTTGTTTTGCTCTTTGACATTTGATTATTATTATAAACACTTTGACATTTGATTATTCTTATATACACTTTGACATGAATATTTACTTTGAGAAGTATAATATTATTTTTGTTTTAATTATTGTGAATGTGAAGACTATGTGGTATTTTTGTTTTTGCATTTCGTCTCTTTCTCAGTTCGTTTTTAATGTTAATCTGGCAGTTTGAGTACTTTATGCGGCCTACCCAAATGTCCTTTCTTTGGTATTGTTCGTCAAATCGTTGAGCTCCTCAAGTTCTGAGTTGAGCCGTATGATTACTGATACCATGCGTGCACTGAATGGACAGGTCCACTCAACCTGTGTGGTTCTTTCCTCAAAAGACCATTTCAGACACCAATCCACATGATCTTCACATGATCTGACCAAGATTATGTCTGGACTTTAAAAGAGACTGTGACCTCTGAGTTTGTTTCGGCCTTTCTTCTCAGAGTAGTCAGATAGGAAACGCCGACCTCATCTAGTTTCAAAAAATATGATTGACGTGTAAAAGTGTTTGTACAAACTTACTTACAGAAATAAAATCATTTGTCATTAACGTGAGGCGTATAGGGGAGAGGCGGTCAAGTCGAATCTTACCCAATCTCACGTGGGGGAGAGGGGAGTTCCTGGAAAATTTCAATGACCCACCTATTTTCTTGAGCCTTGTTGATGTTGTACCATCAACAAGGCTCAAGAAAATAGGTGGGTCATTCAGATGTATATGTATATGCTTTTTTAATAAACTTCCAAGCCATGTTCAAGATCTAAGTCTCAATAAATTTAAATCATTCATCAAACGTAAGTTGTGCCTAAAAGCCTTTTATACCGTTAAAGATTATATTGAGGACAAAAAAGCTTGGGATTGACCTGCTCCAATTTTGTATACTGAATGTTGTTTTTTCTTTGTTTTGCTCTTTGACATTTGATTATTATTATATACACTTTGACATTTGATTATTCTTATATACACTTTGACATGAATATTTACTTTGAGAAGTATAATATTATTTTTGTTTTAATTATTGTGAATGTGAAGACTATGTGGTATTTTTGTTTTTGCATTTCGTCTCTTTCTCAGTTCGTTTTTAATGTTAATCTGGCAGTTTGAGTACTTTATGCGGCCTACCCAAATGTCCTTTCTTTGGTATTGTTCGTCAAATCGTTGAGCTCCTCAAGTTCTGAGTTGAGCCGTATGATTACTGATACCATGCGTGCACTGAATGGACAGGTCCACTCAACCTGTGTGGTTCTTTCCTCAAAAGACCATTTCAGACACCAATCCACATGATCTTCACATGATCTGACCAAGATTATGTCTGGACTTTAAAAGAGACTGTGACCTCTGAGTTTGTTTCGGCCTTTCTTCTCAGAGTAGTCAGATAGGAAACGCCGACCTCATCTAGTTTCAAAAAATATGATTGACGTGTAAAAGTGTTTGTACAAACTTACTTACAGAAATAAAATCATTTGTCATTAACGTGAGGCGTATAGGGGAGAGGCGGTCAAGTCGAATCTTACCCAATCTCACGTGGGGGAGAGGGGAGTTCCTGGAAAATTTCACGTATTTTTTTTTCCAAAGTGAAGCAATGTTAAATTGCGAGAAAACCGGGATAAATTAAATAAAACATGTTTTTCTACCACTAAGGCTAAATCCTAAAAAATAATATTTATCGCGGTTATGCTAACGCCACAAAGTAGCACAGTGGCTCCTCGATTGTTGAACCGCCACCGGCCAGCCGAGCCAGCCAAACGCAATAAAAGAATCCAACGCAAATAATCACAGATTGACGTTTTTTTCACTAAGAATACGCATTTTGAAAGATCTCACTTGAGATTATGGGGTAGGGGAGAGGGTTTGCCAAATCTCACGACATGTCACCAGAGCGAGGGTGGGCGTCGAAAAATAGCAAAAATTCCGTCACGTAATTAATGGACTTTAGTAATATTTTTCAAAATGATTCAGTGTGTTACGTAGTCAGGGTGCAGATGGCTTAGACAAAGTGGCAATCGCTTTGAAAGGGCTTTCTATTTCTATACAACAACTTCTAAGGAGATTGACATAAGTTTTCCGCAGCATGTCTCATACATTTTTTTTACTTTTCCCTCATCGTTATTGCAGCAATGTCAGAAGTCAAGGAACAAACTTCTAACTACCTACTTATTACAAATTCTACAATTAAGTAGAGACCGACAAGGCACAAGTTCAAACCACAGAAGACAATAGAAACTAATATTATATGCCATACATATATTTGTTTTAGTTTCCATACAGGGGTCTAGAAATTCTACGAGACTCGAAATAATTACAAAAGAGTCGGTAATATAGAGGAGATAAATCTGTCATTAAATGAAATTAATAATAACAGTAAATGGAATTTAGCCGAGATCGCAAGAAAGAACTGAGTAAATGGGACCGTTTATTTTCCGTAATTCGTTCGCCATTTGTATCATCCATTTTACGAATTTCTGCGAAACACATCGTATTTTCAGGAGAATAGGTGTTTTAGCTATCGTCAAATTACACAACAGGCGTAAAATGGCATTATGTCATACATGATACTTAATGTGCGAGAGAGAGGCTGAAAATATCTTCAGGTTTGGTATTAAAAGGGGCTTGCAAAGAGATTAACCTCAATAGGTCACTGACAAATTTGTAAATATTCAGTACCTAAAGGGTTGAGGTATTTTATTACGCTTATATTACAAATTTGAGACCAGCTAAGATTATGAAGGAATTCAATAATAATTTGTAGTTGAGAAGCAATTTCTGATCGCAAAACCAGGTCGTTTACAAACATCATCAATATACAATTTTTGGGACATAAAGTGTCTCCTTGCAGAACTCGTGTTTTCACAATTGAACCGATAGTTTCTAGCTTGACTCGACTACCGTACTTGTTGTATGTATTTGTTGTATATATTTCTCAGAATATCTTTGTATTTTGTCTCCACGTTTTGAGCTTCCAGTGTTTCCCAAATTATTTCCTGTGAAATGGTGTCGAATGATTTTCGATAATCAATAAATACGATATCAAGTCTTTCTAGTACCGGTATTCCTGGTGTTTTTCAATAAATTATCTCTAAAGATATGTAGGTTGGGCACGCCACGATTGCGGCGGTAAGTGAGAGGAGTGGCTTGAGAGGCGGCACGGCGTCCTCACCTTCCGCCTGACGCAGGTCCTCACTGGACACGGCTGTTTCGGAAGGTTCCTGTTTCGGATAAGGCGGGATTGCGAAGATCGCCCTGAGGACACGGTGAAGCACGGTGGAGGTCTGCCCAGCTTGGGCGGAGCACCGCCGTGTCCTCGTGGAGGCGATCGGCGGCGGCGATGTTTCGCGTCCGGCCCTGGTCCAGGCCCTGGTACGGAGCGAGAGTGCATGGGTAGCCGTCACCTCCTTCTGCGAAGCAGTGATGCTTGCGAAGAGGGAGGCGGCGCACATGAGGGAGAGGCAGTATATGCTCCCACACGGCCTTAGTTGCTGCAGGAGATGCCCTGGGCGTCGGGAATTCCAGGCCGATTCGCGGCCACCGTAGGCGTGGGGTGAGCTTGCGGATGGCGAGTAATGGGTAGCTCGCTGTCCGGTAAGGACCAAACCCAGCTCGACGGCGCGTTGTGTTCCACGCGCGCCTCAAAGAGATATCAGCACAAATTGATGGGGCCCGCAAGGGCCGATGCCTGCCAGGGGTGCGGGTTGTTCGAAAGAGATACCGCCGCCCCTGGCACACAGGCTACTGAGGGAACACGGGTGGGTTTTAGTCAGTAAAAGTCTGACACGCCCTCCTGCTCCAGCCATAGTGGGAGAAGGTATTTGATGATTTCCCACACAAAAAAAAAGAAAAAGGTATGTAGGTCTATGGTAAAAAAATCCTTTCTAAAACCAGCTTGTTCAATAGGCTGCTTTTGCTCTACTGATGCACTAATTCTCTGCTTAACAATTGTAGAAAAGAGTTTGTTTAAAGTAGGCAGTATAGATACCAATAATGAATAGTGAGATTATTATCTAGATATTTTAAAAACCTGCTAAAAGTGAGTCGAATGAAAGATTCAAGTGCTTACCTCAACTACTGACCATTTATTATTTTAACCTTTTGCCCGCCACTTCCTCCGCATGTTGGTCGGAATTCATCCTGCGAGAACGTACCACTGTGATATAAAGTTGGCAACATATACGTTAATCTAGGACGTACCTATGCTATTTGTGTGTAAGTTTCATCCAAATCCATTCATTGGTTATAGCGTGAATGAGTGTTGAACAACAAAATGACTTACTAAACTTTCACATTGCCGGTAATGAGAGTAGAATTCACAACATCTGGTCTGAATGAAACACAAATTTGCTTACCATACCTACGCCTGGGCAATGGGATTCGGAAACTATAGCAAAAATTTGAAAGCCGAGAAAAATAGCGTAGAATGGCGTAGCTATTGTAATGCATAAACGAATCTAAACATCCTGGGTGTACTCTACTACAAAAAACATACACGTAGGTAAGCTAAAATTAATCTGTTAGATGCGTATGGCAAATATCTGCTAGGTACTAGATACTTCCCACCTTGACTCGTTGAACACTAATTGATGAATTCCTATTTGTGTTTTGTTTAATCTTCAAGTTGTGTTGAATGATGTATAGGAGGGAAAAGGCAAGACGGAAGTTGATAAGAGTTAGGTCTCTATTAAAGATAATTAATAATAATAATAATTATTATTATTGTTCCAATGCAAGGCTAAGGTCTCCTCTCATACAACATCATTCTCTGCCCTTATACCAATATATTTGTGGTCGTCGCAACATGTATTTTTATTCACACTTGTCTATTAGTCGTCATCTCCGTAGTCACACCCTTTCTAACCTATCATCATTCACACACTTCATCCATAGTTTCTTTGATCTCCCACTACTCTTATAGCCATCGACATTCATAGACAAAACTTTCCTCACGACATTTTCCTCATCCGACATATTCCTCTATAGCACATGCTTTCTCATACAGAGAAAGCATTATGCATTGGGTTTGCGATTCCAGACGTAAGTAATTACAAAAGATAATTTTCACAGCTTCTTTTATAGGAAAGTTACAGGTTTCAAATTGAAATAAGTTAATCAAGCAGTAAGTAGCAAGTAAAATCTTTCACTACGACAGCTGTAGCTTTTGTACTTAACAATATAGGTATATCGTGTTAGGTAACACTTTAGTAATTATTATACTCATCATTGTACCACCATAGAATCCAAAAAAAATTGACAACCTAATCAAGACCTTATTTTTTTAGCCCTAATTACCCAAACCAGCCACATCTGTGCCTCCCTAGCCAAAAGTACCAATTTTAAAATGTTCCTCGCACCAAGTGTTAGTGTATACCTTGAATTAGTTCTACCAGTGTTAAATAGTGAGTGTTAAAACTCAATGTGGTCTAAAGAATGTGGTCACGATGAGGAAGTGGCATGCGGCAGTGTGCTCTATCCTCATTTGGATCATGCCAACGCCGACGGTGAACTTTCCGACCCAAGAAATGGGCTTGATTCGCCCAAAGTTAGAGCCGACACCGAAAAGAGTGACTCCGAAAGTTTCTGTCCCGAAAGTGATTCCGAATTCGATCTCGGGGTTCTTCGGTCAGTCGAAGGAGAAGGCTGGGACCACTACGGTGTACGTGAAGACTGTAGATGATGTCCAATTTCTGAAAGACAACACCAGCGTAAGGACCGTCAGCATGCCTTATGTGAGTAGTTTCTTTTTAAAATTCCATTAATTGAATTGAATGTTTTTCCATTAGAAGCAGAGATCGGATATCCGGATGCATATTCACCTAAAGTTAAGATGTTGGATTATTAGCCAATTTCATTCACATTTTTCACATTAGTCTTTAGAAATTTTTGAAGTTAAAACTTCTTTAGGCGCGTTGGGCATTTTTTGAGATGGGAAAAAACAATTGAACTCGCGACATTCTTACCGACACCACTGACAACGAACGTACGAACGAACAACGTTGAACGTTGTTTAATCTGCTGATTCAAAAAAATTGTTCCTGACGATTCAAAAAATACACACGTAATTGTTCGAGTTTTCAAAGTTTTCACTTCTGTCAGCACTCCGAGAGTGCCACTGTTTTTTTCTTTTTTGTAAGTACAGATGTTCTAATAAATTGTTTAGACCGTGACGTAACCACTAACCACACACGGCTTTTCTCGTGGCATCTGCGTAACGAGAGTGTTGCCCTCATAGCTAAAGTAGGATGATGAAGCAATTTATTGAGATTGACGGTACCTAAGCATACTAACTGTCGTGTTCCTTAGTGATGATCTGGAATCGGCAAAACCTCAGGACTGGTGGAGCGATGATATTCCCAGGGTGGCTGGTAGCAGCTAGATGACAGTGGCCGAGAATCGAGCTGAATGGCGTGCAACTGGAGAGGCTTATGTCCAGCAGTGGACTGCTGCAGGCTGATGATGGATGATGGTTATTATCTTTCGAAGCGCAAGATATTCAGGCACGTACATTATTATCATGCGGTACATCAAAACTAGCAAATCTAGCCTAGGACGAAAATGTAACGTCAATTTGAATAATTTTTGCATAGAAAATACAGTTCTATGCCGTAGCATTTTGGTAAAAAAAAATTGTAGTAATTTAAGTAAGTTACTTCGCGCCTTCGTGCTACCAAGTCAACAAACACCGGTCTAAAATAAATCCATCATGGCCAACGAAGATTCCAATAAAATTTAGTATTGGTTTAACTTCAGAACCTACATAAACATAATGTTTAGATATACGCTTTACTTCTTTAGATTGGCGTCGATAGCGTAGATCCAAGAGATTTACGGATGCAGCAAGCGATCCATAACATTTAGAATACGGATTTTCTAAATTAGAATCTATTTTTAGTATACACTGTTTCTGTATGGAAGCATTATCATTAAAGATAAGCTTTATCTAAAGATATAGGTGGAGAAACTGACTGACTGCTTAAAAACTTAGACGCACAGCCGATACCACTGACAGGGACTAGGAACGTGAAATTTTGCAGGTTTTCGGAAATTAGCAGGCAGATTGTTTATAAAATAAGAATACAAACTAGTTTAATTAATTAGACATCAAATAATATTAATAATTTGTACATTGTATATTAAAAAAGAGAGAAAAGAATCACAGGGCATCTTGGTCCGCATCACTGTCAATGGGAACAGTGCCCAAAAGGCTAACCGCGTTGCCACGTTGTATGGCGATGCTGATTCTTTGGCGAAAAATATAGGCCTGCCCTCTTGGCCAAGAAATAGGTCTGAAGAGTCGACTAAAATTCAATTTTCAATAAGAAGATGTTACCAAGTCCTATGCAAGTTGTAGATAATGATAGGTGCCTACATAGGTACTTTGGACTCATTGTCTACAGACTGCCACCACATTGTCTTGGTATTTATCCGACCCTCCAGTGTAACATAGTAATAATACAATAATGGTACCTAATGTTTAAACTGTATCTAATTTATCTAATACTATGAAACGGATTACTTTGTGAAGTGATGTGCGTGAAATAGTTTATCGATAGTCCATCATAATATGGCCTTGGGGCTGCCCTATCTATAGCCAGATATTATCTGTTTACCATAACTATCGATAATGTATCTATGATCTGTTTAATTTGGAGTAGGCGAAAATTAACACTTTTTTATTATCGTTTGACGATTAAGTATTCAAATGTATTTACGAAAGTTTCGTTTCTTATCTAATGTTTTGCTTGTAATCAGCGGGCTTAGCTTGACGCTTTCTATTTCTACTCTACTGTAGAATAGAAATCGTTTGTTTACATTTGTCGGTACATAACTCTTAACTGACTATGCTATGCGACGTTGAAGCTTCTATTTCTGCTAGAAGTGCCTTAGAGTTTTGATGATCGGTCAGTGAGTGAGTGACAAAATTAAGAAACTTTGACCAGTTATAATTCTTAAACTACTGGTTTAAATTGAATGAAATTTGGAATATACCGTAATCATACAATGCCTACTTGGTTAATGAATTCAAGCTTCTAGTTTTATCCACAACGAAGTTATATGGGGCTCGAAAATGGCCTGAACTGCTTCGAGAAAGGGATGGTACGGCCGAGCCGCTTTTTTGCTCGACTTGGCAGTGCCTACCACCATGCTCTCAGATACGGAAACGTCATTTTTGTCTACTCTTCTGACGAAAAAACGCTTGTCTATGATTCTCGTGCTAAGCCTGCAACATCCGTATAAGTTTAAAAACTAAGTTGCTACTTCTTGGGTTGTTGTCAAAATATCATAATTATTTTAAATATTACTACCTTAAATATTTAAATATTACTTCTTTGTCACCGTGATGCGCGCTGTCAGCTTTACAATCTGAGGGGTAATTGCGTCACACAATAACAGCTTTTATTTTGACAGTTCAACAAAATTCATTGCGTTATCTGCTTTATTGAGCATACAAAATAAGCGAACATATAAAGCAATGGATTCTTCCTTTGAAATGATTCAGGTTCCACTTGATAGTGGGTTACATAATTATGATGCTCCAAATTAAATGAAGTGAAATACAATTGTTTATACGGTAATTAGGATAGGTATAGGAATCAGTTTTATACGTCATATTAAAAATATGTACCTATTAAAGAATAAGCTAGATAGAGTCGTCATTTTCTATCTGACTATCCCTGAGAAGAAACTCAAAGTCAAAGACTCTTTTAAAGTCCAGACATTCTTGGTCACATCGTGTGACAACCATGTAAATAAATCACACACGGTCTGGTTTGGGTCAGCGCAAGCATTTAACAATAATCGTGTAGCTCAACTGAGGACTTTTGGAACCATTATTTTCTATCCTTCTTTTTAAATGAAAATATCTCAATATATGTCATCAACTTAAAAAAAAAAAAAACGCAAAAATCGGTCAAAGTCAACCGGACAAAACCTAGAGATTTTGTCCGGTTGAATTTTGTAGACGATGCCGACTTTATTTTTGTCATAGAAACAAAAATTTTTATGAGACGAAACGACTGACCTTTATCAAAATGACTAAATCAAGTCCGATCCTATTTCATTTCCTGTTTATTTTATCTTTTTACTTCACCTGAAATATCCCATAACACTTCACTGAAACTGCAGTGATTATCTATAAATAATTCACTCTGAAAACTTGAGTGAAATGTGCTTGAAGTGAGTTGTCAATAGTGTTAATCCATACCATCGGGGCTTACTCGTAATCACGTCAATAACGTACGAAATCTTCTAATACCATATTAATAATATCGACAAATTGTCTTGGAACATACAGAATATTCATTTACATACATTTCGATTCCTTACCGTTACATTGGTTGGGCACGCCACGATTGCGGCGGTAAGTCCCCTCTTTGAGGAGTGGTTTGAGAGGCGGCATGGCGTCCTCACCTTCCGCCTGACACAGGTCCTCACCGGACACGGTTGTTTCGGGAGGTTCCTGTTTCGGAGGCCGGGAGGAAACGCCCGGGTGTTTCCACTGCGAAGATCGCCCTGAGGACACGGTGGAGCACACGGTGGCGGTCTGCCCAGCTTGGGTGGAGCACCGCCGTGTCCTCGTGGAGGCGATTGGCGGCGGCGATCTCTCGCGTCCGGCCCTGGTCCAGGCCATGGTACGAAGCGAGAGGGCATGGCGAGCCGTCACCTCCTTCAGCGAAGCAGTGATGCTCGCGTAGAGGGAGGCGGCGCACGTGAGGGAGAGGCAGCATATGCGCCCTCGCGATCGTAGCCGCCGCAGGATACGGAGACGCCCTGGGCGTCGGGAATCCCAGGGCGATTTCCGGCCACCGTAGGCATGAGCTTGGCGGATGGCGAGTAATGGGTAGCTCGCTGTCCGGTAAGGACCAAGCCCAAGTCAACGGCGCGTTGTGTTCCACGCGCGCCTCAAGGAGATGTCAGCACAAAAATGATGGGGCCCGCAAGGGTCGATGCCTGCCAGGGGTGCGGGTTTGTTCGAAAGAGATACCACAGCCCCTGGCATAGGGGCTACTGAAGGAACACGGGTGGGTTTTAGTCAGTAAAAGTCTGACACGCCCTCCTGCTCCACCCAGAGCGGGAGAAGTTATTTGATTTCCCACCCAAAAAAAAACCGTTACATTGGTTTCTAAAAAACACGATATTGACGTAGTTTGAACGTAGTAAGTTCCGCAGGGAATCATTATAACGATACAGAATTGGGCCCTGATGGAGTGACACCTTACTTAGAGCTCACTTGAACTAAGTTTTCACGTGAGGTTTGAGTGAGGAGTGAGGTTTCTACAAAATAGACCGGCAGGATATCGCAGACACCACTTACAACATGATTAATTTCCCAATATGACCAAGCAGCAAGCTATTCCACACTCATACGACCGTAATTCAAATACACCAATTTATATCTTATCCTTCTTTATCTGTGCGCACGTCAGCCATACTTGAAGGTATTATCTACAGATTGGACCGAAATTGATATCAATAACCTAAGTATCTTAATCATGAAACAATTCGCCTATTTGTGTAACATGCGCACGGACATATTTTTGAAGACATGTTCGATTTTTGTTTAATATTTAAAAAAAATAGCTTTGTGTGTACTTTATGTGTGTGAACGATTTTTTCTGCAGTGTGAGAGTGTTTTAGTGAGATAATGTGTGTGGTAAATGTGTTAGTGATAGTGCTTATGTGTTGTGTGAATTCTCGGGCCCAATGGGACCCAAATAACTCCCCCGGATATACATATACACCCGAACATCCGGGTATGCTACCGAATGGAATGCTTCCTCAGTCTGGTACAATTCCAGGATTTTCGAACTCCCCCGAAAATCCTGTTATACATCCGCAAATAATAACTGCGCAGGATGAATATTCGGACGACTCCGATTTTCCGAAACCGCAAGGAACGCTGCCACAATATAATCCGTCCTCTAGAGTTCCTGACGAACTTAAACATCCAGATACATATCCGCAAGGTATGGCTCCTCAATATAATCCGTCCCCCGGACTTGCGGACATCCCCAATAATCCAAATATGCAGCCACAAGGAATGCCTCCTCAATATGATCCGTCCCCCGGACTTGCGGACTCCTCCAATAATCCATATATGCATCCTCAAGGCATGTCTCCTCAAAATGATCCGGCCTCAAGATTTCCGGAGTCCCCCAATAATCCATATATACACCCGCAAGGAGGACCTCGTCAATATGAGCTGGCCTCCGGATATTTGGACAACTCCGATAATCCGCATTTGCAACTGCAAGGAAGGCTCCCTTCAAGGGATGCACCCTCCAGATTTCCCGACAAACCTATTTATCCATATATTATTACGCAACCGCAAGGAAGACCTCCTTATGATCCATCCCCCGAAATTTCGAACGTACCTGAAAATCCGGACTTAAATCCGCAAGGAATGCCTCCCCAATATCGTCCGTCCCCCGAAATTCCGGAAATCCGGGAACATCCGGAGATGCATCCGCACAAAATGCCGCCTCCGTTTGGACTGTTACCGGACTATGTAAGTTTTGAATGTAAATATTTATCTTTGGATAAGCAAGAAATAGCTCGGTATCATAAACAAATCTTTTGTTATCAGTCAACATTGTACGATGAAACTATTTGCAGGAAATTGACGATTTTAAGAAAATAATAGGTCTTTACCTATGAAATTGCCGTTTTGTATGAAAAAATTTAAACGAATTTTTTTCATGAATTTTTTATTTGTATTAATCGAAGTAATCACCCATGCAATCAATGCATCTTTGCCATCGCAGTGGCAGTTTATTGATGCCCTTCTTAAAGAAATCAGCTGGACGGGAGGCAACAAATTCTTCAAAGGCATTTTGTACTGCCTCTCGGGTATTAAATTTTTTTCCCGCCAAGAAGTTATCCAAATTCTGGAAAAAGTAGTAGTCTGTAGGCGCAAGGTCTGGTGAGTAGGGCGGATGACGGAGAGCTTCCAACCCCAGTTCTTGCAACTTGGAGACCGTCTGCTGTGCAGTATGAGGTCGCGCGTTGTCGTGCAGGAGCAGCGGAGACGAGAGATTGACCAATGCTGGTTGGAGATGCGCCAGCTTCTCCATCATTGTGTTCAGTTCTTCACAGTACACATCTGCAGTAATGCTCACCCCGTTTGGTAAGAAGCTGTGATGAATCACACCGGCGCTAGACCACCAAACAGTGACCATCACTTTTCTAGGGGTAAGTTTTCGTTTAGGGCATTGTTTAGGTGCTGAACCAGGATCCAACCAACTTGCTGAGCGCTTACGGTTATCAAACAGAATCCATTTTTCATCGCAGGTAACAATGCGGTTCAAAATTCCTTCATTTGTGTGTCTGTTGAGCAGTGCAAGGCACGTCTCGACGCGTACTTCGCGCTGGCGATCATTGAGTTCGTGGGGCACCCATTTGTCAAGCTTTTTTACCTTGCCAATTTGACGCAAATGGACCAATATTGTTTTGACGCTAACGTCGAAAGCTGCTGCTAATTCAGCCGTAGATTGTGTATCATCAGCTTCCACAATCGCCTTTAATTCGTCATTGTCGACCAAAGTCTTCGGACGACCGCGAGGTTCATTTTTCAGGTCGAAATTTCCAGAACGGAAGCGAGCAAACCAATAACAGGTGGTGCGTTAGTTTGTAGTGTTAGCTCCGTAAACGTCGTTGATGTTGCGTGCCGCTTGTGCCGCGTTGCTGCCACGACGGTACTCATATTCCATAATTACTCGAATTTTTAACGTATCCATGATGACGAAAAAGATTGAAATGCGATGAAAATGTAACACTAATCAATAAAGAAATGACTACTTTTAGAAAAAAAAATCCATGTTTTTAAAATAAAATTAATTTGAAATTAGAATTCTTAGCCAAACAAAAATTATTTTGATTTGAAATGGCCAGTACTGCAGAACGGCAATTTCATAGGTAAAGACCTAATATTAGGAAACGTGCAATATTTAAAACGGGATGGTTAAAAGTTAATTCGGTTTTAATGTGAAACTTCTTAGGCGGTGATTAGTGGGGAAGGTCGGGAAAAGCTGATTGTAGATGCCCCGATCATAGCTAGCTCCCTACGGCCTTCAATAAATTTGAAATTTCGTTCATTTGACTGCACGAGTGGTTTGAGCCTTTAGGAGTTCAAGTTTATGTTGTTATTTGTTTTGTGAATAATTCAAAGCTTTTTGTTGGTAGAGGATCCGGGATTTGTTTATTCTAGGTTAGGTTAGCAAAGTTATTATTAACTAACAACTTATTATTATGATACAATGTTTAGGTACAAAATTTAAAAGCTCATACATGCATAGGTACATAATTCATGCCTTCTTGGGGGCAGGCAGAAACTACAGAACGCCTCTACGATCCTTAAATACTTATACTTACACGCACGCCGTATGTGAGTACTTTGTACCTGACCTTTCTGAAGAACGTCACCAATAAGGTCACTATATGTCCTCCTAAAATCCCCCTCCTGGATGCGAGAAGCACAGAATCGGTCAAAGTGGAGGAGCTTGGGGGAAGCCTATCCAGCAGTGGACGTCTTTTGGTTGAAATGATGATGATGATGGTGTCGTCCTAAGGTGCCACCTCCCGGCGTTTTCACTCACACCTGCCTCGTAATACCTTTTGTTAAAAACCGATTAGTCTTTAAGTTTCCAGTTAAGTACCGCGTGGCCCCCATGGGAGCCATTGCAATTGAAAATTAATTGTGCCTCATTAGCCGGACTTAACATATTAAAAGGGAGCGGATCTCATCGCTGTCAATAGGAAATGCGCCCAAAAAGCTGGCAGCATTCCCACGACGTCGATATTCATACTCAAAACTTTTCTCACGACACTTTCCTCATTCCTCCGTATCACATGCCCATACCATGACAACCGATTTCCACACAACTTTTCAGTTATTGGTGCCACTTTTCGATTTCCTCTTATTTATTTTTTTATATTTTGCAAAAGAATACATACAGTTTTTATTTGGCTTTTACAATTTTGCTCGTCAAACTTTGCAGTTTGTTGGTGAGAAGCGGTTTTTAACCGACTTCAAAAAGAAGGAGGTTATCAATTCGACTTGTTTTTTTTTTTTTATGTATGTTCGGGCATAACTCCGTCGTATATGGACGGATTTTCAAAATTCTTTTTTTGTTCGAAAGGGGTTTACTCCGAAATGGTCCCATTGAAATTTCATATAGATCTGATCATGCGTTTCGGAGACAGACAACGGAACTCTTCAAAAAATTACAGCAAATCAACCGCGAATGTTGCTATCGCATAAATATGCATTGTTTTGACGCCAAAGATGATGACATTTCGAATTGGTGTGGGGTAGGTAACTAAAAAGTGAAAAATAAAAACTTTTTTCAAAAAAATAACAACCGACTTCCAAAAAAACACTACAAAGTGCAAAATAACTTTAATTTCGGAAGGCGGTGACAAATAATTAAAATACACATCCAAAGTCACCGACTTCCGAAATTAAAGTTATTTTGCACTTTGTAGTGTTTTTTTGGAAGTCGGTTGTTATTTTTTTGAAAAAAGTTTTATCTAATACATTTACAATGTTATTTTAAACTTATACAAATGCAGCTAACCTTAAATAAAACTACTGACTATACTAAACAAAAAACTAATTTTATGGTTCGAAGTGAGTTCATACTCGTTACTTATTCTATCCAGTCATACATCCCTCTTAACTTTTTCATCTTAGATGCATGTAGTAGGATATTTTCTAATTTACTATAAAGCTTTATTAAATTGAAGATCGGGACGAGATATTCAACAGGAAAATGAAAATAAATTGACTTAAATCCATTTTCTCAATTAAAACGATTAAATCAAATTTACTTTTCGTTGTTTTGGATTTATCGCCAAAACACTCCTTACGATGACTTTTTCCCCCCCGAGTGGGTTCCCAGCATTGTCGTTGCGGGGGGGGCTCAGTAGCCGTGGTCTCCCACCCACGGTGAAGCCGTGACGGACCCACCATACCACCGGCCATACCCCTGGTGGTATGGTGGGACCAAACCATACCCCCTGGTGGTATGGTTAAGACCCCACCATACCACCAAAGTGCTGTCCTGGTTATCTATTTATTAATACACAATTTCTGTAGCTGCAGTAAAAGTGTCATTTTGTGAACTATCTAACACCTGCGACGTCAACTATTAATACACATTCTTAAAACTTCTTAAACTTGAACTCCTTCAATTCTTCAGACGTTTTGCCGTACCTACAAAAATATATTATGTTTCGTTGGAGTTGGACATAAATATTCCTAAACGGAAGTACAAAAAACTTGATTTATTTTACTTTTCTGTTTTTCGGCGGTTTATTTTTTTTATTAAAAAGTTTTGTTTACGTATTATGCTTTATTGTTTATTACTTTGCATACATATGTATGGATATAATATAAATGGCGGAACGGCTCTGCTTTGTGGTTAATACCGATATCATCGCCATAAAAAAATATAAAACGGTTCAGTAGTATGGCGGTGCTCATCATATTATCCCACTATCAAAATGTCGTGGTACTTTAACGATTACAAAGGTAAGTAGGTAAAACCATTTTGTTACCATGTTAATTAAGTTTCCGCAAAATTAAAATACATTTTTTACATATGCATTTTAGGATAAAAAAATAACTTCAAGAAAAGACTCTGTTTGTGAAGTCGACATGCACAAGAATCAAATACTAAAGGACATATTGTGTGATATGCGGGAAAAGGTTGTATCGTCTGATAAATCTATTCAAAGAATATACAACAAGAAAAATAATAATTATGTAAACAAGGGTTTCAATTTGGTAGGTGGTAATTTACCTCCGTACGAAAGTGTTAAACATTTTCCACAAGATGCCAGAAACAAATTTGCACAAGTGTCAAAGACCGTTTTCAAAAATTTTGATGAAGTTGAAGTGCCGGTATAGTTCAGAGATTTTCTTTTAGCCGATTACTACCACAACCAAGCTGGGGTGCGTATTTTAGTTTTTTGTTCCAGTTAATCTCGAAAACTGATTCCAAATATTAAAGAATATTTTATAGATGGAACATTTTACAGTTGCCCAGGACCTTTTACTCAAGTGTACAATATTCATGGCGACGTGAGCAGTACTTTGGAAACAACTGAAGTAGTTCCGTTAATATTTGCGCTGATGTCAGACTGTAAAGAAAAGAGTTACATAATTTGTTCAATTTGATTATTTCCCAGAAACCAAATAAAGTGCACTGTGACTATGAAAAAGCAGCAATGAATGCGGTATTGAAGGTTTTCCCGAAAATTATTTTAAAGAGTTGCTATTACCACTGGCTACGTAATATTTGGAAAAAGGCAAAATCACAGAGGTTACGAAATACACAAACCAAACCCGAATGAAGAATAGTGGCCCTAACTGCCGCGTTACCGCTTCTTCCTGCTGATCAAGTGTTACTAGGATTTGAATAAATAAAAACGGAATGTGAGGGCTTGAAGCAAATGAAAAAGTTCATAAGCTATATTGTAACGTTTTGGTTTAAAATTCATTCACCATATTTAGCGTATTTGGTGAACGTCACTGAACAACAAACATTTTAGAGTCTTTTCATTCCAAAATAAATAAATAACTTAACAAGAACACCGTAACGCTAATGCGTATACTAAATATATTGTATGACATTCATAAAACAAAGATGCTACCTAAAAGAAGGAGAAAGAACCAAATTGTTAATGACAAGTTTGTAAAATACGTACAAATGCAGTTACGAAACAAAGAGATTTCAGTAGGTCATGCGTTAGACAAATTGCGAACACGATCAGTGGTGTAAATAAAACTGTACTTATATAATTTTACTGGAGGAAATATAATGTATACATAATAGGAGTATATAACTGAGAAGTGTATTAACTGGAGTTTCATTTTTTGGTGTAAACATAAAATAAATGTATATAACTGCTAAATGTTATTTGACTGCTATTGCACAAGGACAGCACTATGGTGGTATGGTGGGGTCTCAACCATACCACCAGGGGGGTATGGTTTGGTCCCACCATACCACCAGGGGTATGGCCGGTGGTATGGTGGGTCCGTCACGGGTGAAGCGAAGAGGAACCCAAAGGTACTCAGGACTTTTGCCTCAAAGCCGACGACGTAGCGGCCAAAAAGGGTAGGTTGCGGTGAGGTGCACCGCAACTGAGGTGGGCTGCGATGTCGAATGGGAGGCATTGCGGCTGAGGGTTACAGGCTGCGGCGGAGGAGGAGTGCCGGTACTTTTGAGTAGCGCTCTTCCCTTCCGTGATGCGGTGGAGCCGCAGGGGAAGAGGAGTGTCGGTATAGCGTTGGCCGCTCTCCCTATCCCCTGCGGCCGAAAAGTGGTAGGCGGCGGGGCCACTGTGTTGACCCGTCGCTGGGTGACCGAGGGGTCCGTAAGGGCCGATGCCTGCCAGGGGTGCGAGTTGTTCAAAAGAGATACCGCCGCCCCTGGCACACCGTGGATTTTAGTCAGTAAAAGTCTGACACGCCCTCCTGGTCCACCCAAAGCGGGAGAAGCCATTTGATGATTTCCCAGCAAAAAAAAAAAAAAAAGAACGATGACTTTTTTATTGCGTGACCACACGTGACGTTAGATTTGTGCAGGATAAGGAGCGTTTTAGCGGTAACTTTAAAAAAAAACAACGAACAACATGTGTGATGTCCTAATTGTTTTTAATTGAGAAACTGTTATTTGAAATTTTCATTGTTCTGTTTCATATTTTGTACCAATCTTGAAATTAAAATAGTTTTTAATAAATTTGGAAAATACCCTATTGCCTTTCATTCATCGCTTTTGTGGCCCAACATTCTGAACAATATGCACGCTTGTTTGAATATACGGACAATTTTAAGTCAGTAAGTGCAAATAATTTCCCTGACTTTCTGCACAGTTATTTTAATCGGTTTTTTATTTCCACTTATAATTCCATGAACATTTTCATGATGAACTACGTAATTTGCAAAGAATGGCAGCAACAGGTAGTCCTTCGTTGAAAAGCGACAGGTTGCAACCATTCGATCTCACCTCAAAATTGTACAGTACCAATAAAACTGCTTAGCCTTTTCCCAAGTATGTTGGGGTCGGCCTCCAGTCTGACCGGATGCAGCTGAGTGCCAGTATTTTACATGGAGCGTCTTCCTGACTGACCTCCACAACCCAGTTACTAGGTAATACCCTTTGGTAAGACTGGTTTGTCAGACTTTCGAGCTTCAAACGACCCGAAACGACGGTCAAATACCCACGAATGACAGCCGGGACTAATACGGCTTTACGTGCTTTCTGAGGCACGGAAGGGTCTTGGTAGCTAAAGACGGTCACCCATCCATTGACCAACTGCGGCAAGCGTAGCTTAACCTGATCGATCGACCCGTGCTGCTGTTACTAGGTGCTAAGCCACAAGGTTCACTACCATCATCATCTGCCTAGCCTTTTCCCAACTATGTTGGGATCGGCTTCCAGTCTAACCGGATGCCTATCTGACCTCCACAACCCAGTTACTGGGTAATATTATACCCCTTGGTAACACTGGTTGTCAGACTTTCGAGCTTCAAACGACCTGAAACGACGGTCAAATACCCACGAATGACAGCCGGGACCAATACGGCTTTACGTGCTTTCTGAGGGACGGAAGGGTCTTGGTAGCTTAAGACGGTCACCCATCTATTGACCAACCGCGGCAAGCGATCTGTGCGGCTATTATTAGGTACTAAGCCACAAGTTGCACCACTATAAAAATACATTTCTTTAATCTATGTGCACTACCATAGTCATGTGGTGTAAGGGACATCGACCGTGTATTTAAATCACCCATAAACCTAATAGGGTATTTTCCAATTTATTGAAAACTATTCTAAATTGAAGATTAGGACGAAATATGTAACAGAAAAATAAAAGTAAATTGATTTATGTCCATTTTCTCAATTAAAAACGATTTAATTCAAATAAATTTTTCGTAGTTTTGAATTTACCGCCAAAGCGCTCGCTACGATGACTTTTTATCAGGTGACGTCAACTTTGTGTAAACTAAAGCAGTTATTAAGTAAACAAGTGAATGTCGAGTTTATAATTAACAAGATTTCTAATGGATAAAAAGCGATATTACTGGTGTGTGATGCCTCTGTGCACAAATCATTCTAAAACTGCGCCAAACTAAGTATTTGTACAGGTGCCGTTTACACAGGCGTCACGATTTCACGTGATAAAAAGTCATCGTTAGGAGCGTTTTGGCGGTAAATTCAAAACAACGTTTTTTAATTGTGAAAATGGATTTAAATGAATTAAATTTTAATTTTCTGTTATAAATATCGTCCCATTCTTCAAATTAAAATAGTTTTTATTAAATTGGAAAATACCCTATTGCGAAACAAACCTTCAATCACAATCAGAAAGATTTGTAATGGGAGTTGCTAATCCATTGTTTCAAATGGATTGAATATTATGAAACTCTCCAAATGACCGTATTTAACCACGTCACATAATTCATTTTTCTTTCTGTTCTTTCTTTCATAGTTTTGAAAAATTCGGCTGCTCAATAACGTAAACGATGCAATTGCGGAACTGTAAAATTAAAGGCATTGCGATCGATTGCCATTTTATATCTGTTACGTAATTACCCCGGAAAAACGCTGGAAAAACAAAAATACTTAAAAGTAAAGAGTTGAAAGTGAAGAGTAATTGAAAGTGAACAGTGCGGAGGGACTTACAAAAAATAAGTCCCTCCGCACTCTTCACTCTCTCTTCAATATTTTCGGAAAACAAAAAGTTAAAAGAGCGGTTAGATAAAAACGCTCCATCATTTTTGCTTCCTGATTAAGGTATGGTTTTATTTTGAATTCCAATTACTGTTTTCTATTGTGTCAAACAACCGTCAAACCAAAAAGATCATATGGTATCCATGTAACGTATGATCTTTTTGGTTTTTCCACCATGCAGCGGCCATGACACTTAGTGTGGTGTGTCATCTACATCGCCACATGCGAACTTGCAGCTTACTGTCTAGCATATACATATAGGTACAATGTCCCGACACTAATAGCCGGACAGTTGCCCAACGGACACAACTCCCGTCTAGTCGGGCCCTGTGTTCCTCCTGCCTCTATACTGGTGGCCCCGAACCCCTCAATTACTCCGTTTTAAATTTCCTTTTGATTGAACCCGAGTTTTCCTTATAATTTCATTGTCTTTATTACCTTTGTCAGAGACACTTCGGTCGAAGTAACTTCGTTTTGTAGACAATATTTTGAGTAAACCGACTTCAGAGGGAACATGAAAGAAGAACTTAGGTACCTATTAGAGCTGGCCAACGACCATTTTTCCTCAATTAGATAATCAACCGGGTACTTAAGTACTCAGTAACTGGCCTTAGTCAGTGCTTAACAGTGTCCATTGTTGATTGTGGGACATGGCTAGGGTTGCCAACTATACTGCTTTCAACAGTATTATACTGTTTTTCACTAAATTATACTTGTTACTGTTGAACAAAAATAAAGTATACAAAATACTGTTTTCAGCATAAAAATGCAAACACATTATTACGTATTGTTTTATTTAGTCAGATGGCGTTCACTGCTCAGTGCAGCGCAGCCACAAACAAATCACACTGAGTTTCTGAACGAAAATTATAGATAATCTAAATTTGTATAGACTCAATATTGGTATGGATGATTTATATTCAGAATTAACAAATTTCAAAGTATTTTATGAAAAAATATCAGAAGACAAAGATTTTCTTGAAATGAGTACTGGCCAAAAATGGAGCCATTTATTAGTAAACACTTCAGAAGAATTTAAAAACATAACTAAAGTTGTCTCATATCTACTTTCTGTTCCCGCCACCTCAGCATTTACTGAAAGAGATTTTTTCAGTAATGAATGCTAAGTGGCGCGAGGATAGAAATAGAGCATCTAATAATTTAATAAAAAATGAGTTCCTCATTTATTTTAATTTCAGTTATAATTGTGATGATGCGTATGAAGTTTTTAAAAGGATTGTTAATTAGTAAGTTGTGCGAGAAACTCTAAAAAATATGTATTTAAAACACTAAATAAATAAAATACTGTTCATTTTTCCAAAATACTGTTTAATATTCTTCATAGACCCGAACATACTTCATTTCTTGTAAAAAAAGTTGGCAACCCTAGACATGGCATATCCCCAAGTGCTAATCCCTACCTATAAATGCGAAAGTAACTCTATCTGTCTGTTACGCTTTCACGTCTGAAACGATGAACCGATCATCATGAAATTTGGCAGAGATACAGGGTAAGTTCTTAACCAGTGCGCAACCAATCTTTTTGTATAACCGACGAAAAATGTCAGTGCTGGGCGGTCTAGAATGATATGCTGAATTCATGGTTACATGGTTATAATCTGAATACACGTAGTAAAGATGAAATTGTGATTCCAAAATTTAGATTGACTAAAACTAGCAAGTCATTTCTAATAAACAGTATCCGCTTCTATAACAAGTTGCCAAAGTCAGTTACAGAACTTAGCGATGGAAAGTTTAAAACGCACATCAAACGTATCCTTATCAAAAAAGCATATTATAAGATAAAAGACTACGTTGAAGACAGGGAAGTTTGGCATTAATTCCTTCTGCACATGTGGCTTCCCTGGTACCTCATTAACAGCATATCTATGTGAAAGTCTATTAACTGCTCTCAATGTTCTTTTTATTCTTTTTATTTTTACAATGCTGACATATTCTCGTCATTATTTGACATTATACATCAATTTTAATATCAACTATTTTTTAGTGATTGTCATGTTAATCCTGTCACTATGTTTAATTAGGTTCATTTTATTTATGTAGATTATTTTACATATTGTGAATGGGAGAACGTTGTAGGCCTTACAGACTGTAGATTTGTAGACGATTTTCTATTCTGGATTCGTCTAAGTACCTGGTACTTATTTACAGGCCTGCACTGTCCTCCCATACATTTTATATCTGAAAACATTGTTAAAGCCAATCATTTTTAAAAGAGTAACCGTGGAGTTTCTTGCCGGCTCTTCTCCATAGGAAACAACATTTTGGAACCGTGCATCTAGCTTCTGACGTTTCATAAGTGCCCATGCAGGTTTATATGAAATAAAAATATTTTGATTTTGATTTTTGATTGACAGTTTGCGCACTGGTTAAAAACTTAACCTATATAACCTGGGATATGAAGAAGGACATATGATACTTTTTATGCGATAACTGACTTCTAAGCAAGCTGACCCGCGGGCAAACGTTAGTCAATAATAATACAGTACCTAAAACGTCGATATAACAATAACAAAGCTGAACGGAATTGGCACCTAAGGAACACTTTTTCGTTTCTCAGCCTTTTTTATTAAGAATAGGGACAAATAACAAATTGTTTATGTCAAATAATGATTGTCTCATGCTCCCAACGGACACAATAAAATCGCAGCACGATGTATTTTTGCGCACTAGATCTTCAGCGCTCGGCTTACCACCGAGAGTTGTAAATCGAACACCATGTTTTTCCAACGCGCTGAGACTCACAAACACTGCACTCTGTTGGATTTTAAAACGTTGGGTCAAGACCGAGAGTCGAAAATATAGTGCGAGGCAAAACCCCGCCGCGATTTTATTACGTCTGTGTGAATATCGACTTACGATAAATTTAACGTGTCTGAACCTGTCGAGACATGAATTGTTGTTCTTATTGTGGAATTGTGTGCAATCCAACCAATCATGATTGATTGGTAGGATACGTAATGTAAAGGTTGTACGTTGACAAAACTCGTTAATAAGAGGTAGGTAAATAAAATTATACTTTCTAATTATATTCTGCAATGATTGAAAATTCATTTTAAATACGTTTTCGACAACAGTATTCGTAATTTTATGGTATGTATATTTTGCATTACGAATTACGGGAAATTCTAAGAGATTTCAAAGAATTTGTTACATCGAGGATATAATTATATTCAGGCTATACGCGAAACCCGAAACACGCGTCTAGTAGAATCTATGTACAAAATTTCAAAACTGTATCATGAAAAGTCACAAAGCTATAAGCTTGTAATGTTGCCTGGTTAGACAACCGTGTGGTGAGTGGTGACCGCGCCCCCCGCTCGTCCAGCGTCGTATTGTGCAGTTGTGCTCATCTTTACTAATATTATAAACGCGAAAGTTTGTTTGTATAGGTGTATGGATGTTTGTTACTCTTTAACGCAAAAAAGACTGAATGGATTTGCATGAAATTTGGAACAGATAGACTATAACCCAGATTAACACATTTGATACTTTTTATCCCTGTTTTACATTCCCGCGGGATAATTTCGGACTTCCAAGCGGGCCAAGGCGCGGGCTGAAGCTAATTGATAATAATTAGGTAGGTAGTAGGTACCTAAACGTACGGAAATTGTATTGTAATGAACTGGTGATAACATTTTCCATTACGCTTGCAAAACTCTTCTGGGACAAAATACATTATGGTGTAAAAAATATTGGAATCGATTCATTTAGGTACTTGTTCTGAACAAACTGTATTCAGGTTTCGCATATACAAAAAAATCTGTTGTCTAAAGCTTCATAGACAGACACTAAAATTTTTAACAATCTTTAAAGCTTTATAAATACCTTAGATCAGATATTTAAAAACCACACATCCACTGTAATGCCTATCGTCCGATAAGTGGAAATAACCGGAGCAACGAGGATTACCGCTAAATTACTCATCCGGTGGTACTTGGCTATTGATTAGCAGCCGTGACTGATATGAGCATTATTAGTTTGATATAAGAGTAGATGACGTCATTAATGGTGAGGTGACCTAAGGTGAAATTTTAATTAATTAATTTATTTATTTGAAAGGTAGGTACACCAACGACTTATTCACTAGAAACATTAAAATAATATCAACACTTTTTCCAAAAAATAAAAATAAACACCCGTCTTCCGGAAAAAAACACTACACACTACTAAAATTTATAGTCACCGACTTCGAAAAAAGTTTTTATTTTTCAGTTTTTAGTTATGGTACCCACCCCACTCCAATTCATATAGCACCACTCGTACCACTACTTGCTATGTAAACAGGAGTCAGACAGGAAGCAGCAGCATATTATCGAGGTACATAAAGTGAATAAAAAACGTATTATTGAGGCTAACGCAAAAACTACCCAAGCAAAGTTATTAAAATTTATATGGGACCACCACTGAAACATATTATCCAGTAAAAAATATTTTTCGACATCTATCCACAACTGACGGAGACATCGCGTAACAAACTTGAGAACCTCCTCCTTTTTGAAGTCGGTTAAAAATAAGGTATGCATTGAGTTATGGTGAATTTTTCACTTACAAGCATATACCTACAGCACTTAAATTATATAATATATTTATTAATTAATATTAACCCATATTTGTAGACGAAGCGCTTCTACGGTGAGGTACATTGAAACTATTGGTGATTGTGGGGATCTACTTATAACTCCATCCATACACTTCCAGTTATTTACGTAATATTTTATTTTTATAATAATGTACCTACGTGCTACAAGACCGTGGCTGCAAAATATAGTTTACAATCATGTTGTGATTGATAGGTTACATAAAAACAACACGCACGCGGGTTGGCGCCAAAATATTTGGCGTATCTAAATATTGTTACTGCATGCCTTACATAATAGCTATTTACTGAATGATTGAGATGGATAAGCAAATGTACTTGATTTATTTTGAGCTGGGATTAACTCTATTGTAGAAATGTGTGAGGGTAACGTTATGAACCCTTGTAACAACGTTGTTGTACTTCCTTGGTTAGTACACTCAATCTGTGTGGTTCTTTCCTCAAAAGACCATTTTAGACGTGGTCTTCACGTGTTATTTTTTAGGGTAGAAAGTCATTAAATAACTTCTCCCGTTATGGGTGGAGCAGGAGGGCGTGTCAGACTTTTACTGACTAAAACACCCGGTGTTTCCTCAGTTGCCTGTGTGCCAGGGGCCACCGTAACTCTTTCGAACAACCCGCACCCCTGGCAGGTCTTCACATGATGTGACCAAGATTATGTCTGGACTTTAAAAGAGACTGTGACCTCTGGGTTTAATTCGGCCTTTTTCTCAGAGTAGTCAGATAGGAAACGCAGACCTCATCTAGTTTAAAAAAATATGTTTGACGTGTCAACGTGTTTGTAAAAACCTACTTACAGAAATAAAATAATTTATAATTTATACATGGCAGCCTTTTTTAATTTTATTCAGTGAAGCTCAGTTTTACAATTGAACTATATAGGAATACCTTTCCTTTTGACAGTTTAAAAACTTTCATTTCTTCCCCGGGCCCGCCCCGCCAATCCATGAAATCTTCTTTTTTTTGAAATATAAGAACAAGTAGGTACTTACTTAATTTTATAAAATAAAACATATTTTATTTCATATAATGTATTACAATGATCGAGATTAAAATTTATCGTGAGTTAGAGCATGTTATAATTTCAATATTAATCATCGAGCTTTTTTTTCTGCAAAAAAAAAACGATAGTTTTTCATAATAAATCTAATGTAGGTACAGTTCGATTTTCTATTGCGAATTGCGATCGCGTGACTCGACTTATGCACAAAAGCTTAACGCAAATTAAGACAATCTAGAATCCACATCAAATAAAAAATAACACTCTGCCTCGCATATATTATGTACCTATTATTTTCTATGTATTATCGAGTAATACCTACAGCAGAAAAATTGTCGCAAGAGCGAACAATCAAACAGACGGGCCACCACTTTATTAAAAACTAACTTTAGCCAACGGTTTCGCCCGCGTGGAGGTCGGAGATCCCACGGGAACGCACTACCGGGATAAAAGGATCCTATGTTAATCTAGGTTATGAACTATGTGTGTGCCAAATCAGTTCAGCCGTTTTTGAGTAATTGAGTGACTTATGAAACAGTTTCAATGTTTGGATGTTTGCATAACAGTAAACATTCAAACACAACACTGTTGGCACAGCTGTTAAGCGATTGACTGCTGCGCTGCGTGTCGCGGGTTCGATTCCAACATGGAACAAATATTTGTATGACCTACAAGTAGTTGTTCCGGGTCTGGCTGTTTGTGTACATGTGAGTTTAAATGTTTGTAAACGCTTCCACAATACAGGAGAAATTCCTAGTGTGGGGGGCACGTTTAAAAAAAAACATCTAAAAATCCAAACATACAACTTTCAGATTTATAATATTTATAGGTAGTAGGATTAAATGAAATCGTGTCGACTTCGCACTTACAGGTGTCGGAAAGGGTGGGACGCCCGACGCTCCTGCAACGCGAAAAAGAAATCCTTACATTTTTTACCACAGAGGCGCTCACTCACCTCGCTCGTTTGCCATGGCATGGCATAGATCTGAAAAGCTAGCTAGCTAGTTATAACGAGTTATTGGCAGAATTCAACTGCGCCCGACAACCCGCTCACACCGTTTGACGACCTATGCCTACACTAATCACATAGTGATTACCTCAGTTCGCCACCAGCAGGGAAAGATAATAAGTATTGCGCATCTCCAAGTTGTGGTGCGCTGGGTGGTGCTTTTGTCTGCCATGCTTGAATTTGCCGCCACCTAAAGTTGACGCCCGGGGCACGGGGCCCAGCTTCCTCAAAATTCGGGAATTGCTATGGTTTTTGCGACTCTTTCCAGTGTACCGTAAATCATGCCCAGGTAAAAAATACATTCTGACATCACACGCCAGATTGAACAGTTCAGCTCATCTTGTACAAGTAAATGTTTCATTAATCAACGTTTTTCTCATTCCCTTGACGTTTCAAAATACTTCAACGTCAGTATAAATTTTAAAACTATGTAGAATATTTTTTATTTCTAATACGTAGGTACTCTTTTGAACTAAATATATAGGCTACACTAATATTATTTTGAAAATTTGGGTCACATTACCTTAGTTTTAAGAGTAAGTACCCTAGTACTCTTAAAACTAAGGTAATTTTATCCCCCGCAGCTTACACTACCTACACTATACTGCGTTCACGATTTACTTTCCAAACATGTAAATAAAGTTTATAAAAACAATTTTAATACACACATATTTTTGCGCTCTACAGCTTCAAACATTAAGTATTATGACTTTTTCAATAGTAGGTAAGCTAAATATTATAAATCTATTTAATTTACACTACCATGACACTTTGAAATAACATCATTTGCAAACAAGGGTTTGAATAGACTTCACACTTCTTTGTGTTAAAATTACTCTACTCTCTTTAGAAATTACTAACAGATAAGTTTGTAAAGTCAGTGCAAACAGGGGGATAAGTATGCATTTCTATGAAACATACAGGAAACTGTTTTCGCATTGATTCATTTACCCAAGTAAGATTCATGATAACCATGTTCTATCTATGAGTAGGTAACTAGCTGTTGCCCGCGTCTTAGTCTGCAATCCAGGATACGAAGTAGTCTATGTCCTTCCGCGATAAGCGGGCTATCAAATGCATTTTTTTTTAATCCGACGGGTAGTTCCGAAGATTAGCGCGTTCAAACAAACAAACAAATTCTTCAGCTTTATTATTGGTAGTACTTATAGATATAGTTATGCATTTATTAATAAAACGGTATTTTGAAATCACAAACACTTCAACTTTATTTATTTGTTTAAAAAATTGCGCACTGTTCGTGTGCAACTCTCCTATAAATTACTGGCAAGGTCAAGTGTAATATGTTTTGTCTGGTTTTCAAATGAAAACCACCTGGATTGCTTTTTCTTGTTATCTCGTCATAATTGTCTCTCTCAGAGATTTTGAAGTATGAAATTCAGCTTTAGAAAAAAAAAAAACAAAAACATTGGTATGTGACCCAGATTATAACACCCAGTTGCATAAACATTAATGCCACATTACATAATGGATCATTAACGCTAATGATTTCAATAATTTAGTGATGTCACACAAAACAACTTTAAGGCGCCACTGGTACTTGCTTTGTGCAACAAAAACAGTGACAGATTGCGTCGTTTGACAGTTCGTTATTTAAAAATAAATTACCATTAAAATCGAGTCTAGCGTTGCTTTCTGCAATGCAACAAGTTATTGAAAGATAAGTATTTAATGACGGCTTCGTTTTTGCAACTGGCTGTAAGGCACACATGTCCCAGAACCAAACATTCAAAGACATGTGACATCTACCAACACGCACTGGGCCAGCGTGGTAGTTTACGGCCCACTCCTTCTCAACAGAGAGGAGGATTTTATCCCAGCAGTGGGAACATTACCCACAAAATAAGAACACAAAAAGAGCGCTTGCAGCATCGTACCTACACGTGATAGTAGTGAAACTTCTTAAAAAATAACGAATAAGTGAGATTTTAAGTCTGAGAGACAGAGTAATTCGACAGAAAGTCTTTCTTATCTCTCATATAACAAAATATGCCTAAACGTGACGCGACCTTGAAAATTTCCTCTCAATTCTAATCCGATTAACAAATTGCCGCCGCCATACTTAAAAAAAAAATCTTTGTTGTAAGCTTTCTTCTGCGAATTTCGTACGTTTCTGACGTTTACAGGTTTCTTCTGCGAATTCCGTAGGTGTAATCTGTAACGCGCGGTTTACTCTTCGAACAAAACAATAATAAGGATGACCTTGACCTACGTTAAAATTCGTAGAAAAGAGGACCAACGTTATGTAGGTACAATCGCGACTTCTTCCGCACGCTCACCTTTAAGGCGATAATCGCGTAGCAAAGCTCACGACTCGATCGCACAATGCATGCGTTTTGACCAATAGAATGCACGAAACATATTTTAGTAGTGTTCGTAGTAATGGTGTATAGAAGTGAACACTCACACAGGCGCGTGCTTTGTTCACTAGTTTGTGAGATTATTTTTGAATAGACACGGCCGGTATGAGCTCTTTATGAATTATTGTTGTTGACAAGAAGTAATTTCGAATTCATATTTATCTTCTTTTTGGTTTAGAAAATGTATTATTGCTATTGCTTTAAGTTAAATGAAATAATTGTTAGGTTCTTAATGTGTTTTATTTTTATAGGTTTTAGATTTGTTTTTTATTAGCAGAGGAGAATAAAACTAATTCATGCCTTGCTTGACACGAGAACAGAGAGACGGTGTCACTTTTTTTTTTACCACAGGCAATAAGACATCACAACAGATCAAACAGTAATTGTAAACAGAATCTTATCGATTAGCTTTGTTTTTTTTTTAATTTTTCTTTTTATTCAGCTACTTACTAGCAGCGCTCCGCGATTTCAACAGCATAGTTCCCGTTACCGTGAGAATATGGGGATAAAATATAGCCTATGTCACCCGGAGATAGTGTAGCTTCCCAACAGTGAAATAAATTTTCAAATCGGTTCAGTAGTTTCGGAGCCTATTCAATGCAAACAAACAAACAACCAAATCTTTTCTCTTTATTATTAGTATAGATAGATTATTTATCAATAATTTGGAATAAAAATGTCAAACAACAATTTATATCTATTCTATCATCTTTAATATTTTCCTCTCTCCGACAAAATGATGTTCCGTCAGGTCTATAAGTTTTGTTATATATGAACACTTTCACTGCCTCCCCAATTTTCACGATGCCCAATGGTTATGCGATACCGCCGCCATACAAAACGCAGCGGACGCGCTAGGCACGTTGACTGGCACTGCATAAAGTTATAAAATGTTAATAATTATTGTCATTTCTGTAAATTCCGGTTAAGAAGTTACAGCCTTTCAAGGTCAACTTATTAATGCCATTTAAAGAAAAAAAACCTGTATTATCGGCGCGGCGCGGGCGTAAGAGGGACTTGTTACTTGCGCAGTTCTATTGAAAAGTAAAAATCTTCATTACAATGTGTTATAAACTTGAAAATATACAAAAACGAAGCAAGTTAGATATTTTGTTGGAAATTTGCAACATTTGTTATTATCTTTTTATTTTATTGCTCTATATTATGATTGGAATAACACAAATAGGTATACTTTGCGCAATTCATACAATGTTATCAGAGATTTTTGTTTACTGTTGTCGGAGCTCTTGCAACTGCAATAATAATACGTTCATTATCTATACCATTGTTAATTAGTGGGAACTTCTGAAAATCCGGTTTAACAATAGAATGGGTTAAAAACATACTTTATGGCCCTTCTATTGAAGGACCATAAAATAAGTTCGCGAAATATTGCAAAGAATTTTAAGGTATGCTTACTATTTTATTACCATGTTACCTATCTCGAATGTTTTGCAGGTGTTCCTGTACATACCTATAATGTATATTTTGAATACTTTTAATAGTTCTAATATTCGTTTTATCCATTTATTTATCACACCTTTGATTTTTTATTTAATCATAACAGCAGTTTCTGCAGAGGGTGATTGGTACTAACACTAGATAATAAGTTGTTTTCAAATTAGGTTACTAACACTCTATGGATTTCTTTTCCGAAAAAAAATATTTATTATTATTATTTATTATTATAAACAGGCGGCTGTCCCTTTAGTGCACTCGTGCGCTGAACTACCAGATTTTAATAGATGTAGAAAGAATCACAAAATGTTTAATAATCGCATTGTGGCCACTGGTTGTGGTCTACGTAATATTAACAAAACTGACGAAACAATATAAGCTCTTTGCTAAACTATTAAGACTCATTTTCACGGTACAGAAGATCTACAGTGAATGCTCATACATTTCTATGAGATCCGAGCTAAAACGCCTAGCGCGTGAGACAGAAGATAGTTGACATAACTGTATGGAGCGTTATGGAGTAATTTGTCGATTCTCGTGCGCCGCACGGGGAACCGAAGTTTGTCGAATATTACCGAACGTCGCGTCGATTAGCGAGAGCGCCCGAGGTTTGGCAAAGTTTGCATGCCGGCCATAATGAATGACCGACTCATTATTGTCACTGCGAAGTTTAGTTTACGTGGAATTGAATACTATTGTTTATTTTTTATTCGTCTAGATTTAAATTACTTACCTATCTGAAATAAATAAATTCTATTTATTTACTTATTACCCCTAATACTTAGTGAGTTAGTAAAGTGCACTACCAGTTCCATTACCTTCCAGCCGCCACTGATCATAAATATAACGAGATTACACGAACAAGGTATCTTTCCAATGTCCGGGGCATGCTTTGCAGGATGCTTACCGTTGGGTGGTTCACAAAAGGCTTGCAAGAGGCAGTACGTTAAGATTGGAGTTTATGAGTAGGCCGTCTTCTAATAAAAGGTTGACAAACCATGCTATAATGAACGTGACAAGCGCGTTGCCCGCTTTGCGTACGACAAGTATATTTTGACAAATATAACAATAACTCAGTTCATAGGCCACTTTAAAATTCGGAAGCATAACAAGTAATTAAACTGAACTATAATTTTCAATAAGAAATACTCCTTAATTTCTGAAATATAACAGAAATATTTTCAAAAATGCAGGCCTGTGGCTCCTGAAAAAATAAAACTGTCACTGTGACCGCTGTGACCGCAGTGAGAGTGAAAGGATTGAAAAAAGAAATATTTGCTATTACGAAATATTATATTATATTTTTCAGTTCGTGTTCATTTAATAATAAGCTGTTCAGGATTAAAGATTTCTTATGGTTGATATTTAAACCGTATCTGTATATTAAAACATTTTAGTAAAACATTTTTGTTTAAAGCGAAACTGTCGTCTGTAATCTTCGTGTGAAATCATACAAAATGTGTTAACATTTAAGAACAATTTTAAGGATTTGTAGTTGTGGAAAAGAAGCAATTTAATTTAGTTGAACTTATTTATAGAGTGTTTCAAGATTTCAAAAGGAAATTTTAAAGATTCACCCAGAAAAACAGATGGATGATAGATAATGCATGCGTTTTTATTTTTATTCATTTATTTTTAATATAAAAAATTACACAGAAATTATCATCAACTTGTACTTATTTATCTACACTCATATCGTAAAGTTATTATTAATAAATCAAAAATAGTGTCATAATGACAGACTTTAAACACGTGCAATTCTAATGAAATTAAAAAGTTTTATTATAAATTTATAATTTTAGCACACCTTCCTTATGTTTACGTATTTGTGTTTTTTGTAATGTCCTACTTCTTCTAATACTCCTAGTAATTGTTCTAACTGTGTCTCAGTTGTAAACAACAAAAAAACGTGATATTCTTCAAAATAACGTGATGTTACGATGCGTAGATTCCTTTTGTAATAATATTGTAAATAACTTGCACAAAAAACCCTCAAACACTGCTAATGACGGTCCGGGCTCGCTCCTTATCTAAAGAATGCAATGTCTTTTGTTCTCGACGCTCAGTCCGGTGCACTGTAATCCGGCTCGATTTCGACCATGTTTTGATGATAGTAAGGTTGCAAATTGTTTGAATGGATTTTTGTGGGAACGAAATGCGTGCTTTGTTGACGACACCTTTATTGCGACTAAAAAAATGGACATTGGTTTGCGTCTCTATACGTCATGCATTCAACAGACAATATGGATTTGTGTAAATACACTCACACAAATACATGTTGTTTCTAATTGGGCGAAACCAGGAAGGGGTGTGGTTTGTCACTAGATGCGCTGCCACAGAAATATTTTCTTAAGTGAGCATGCTTAAAGTTTGTCGATTGTACTCACTCATTAGTTAGTCTTATATATTTTAAGGTATTATCTGTAATATTTCGTCTGTACTTATTAATTAATAATATAACTCAAAGAAGTAGACACGTGTTTCGCATTTGATGCCTCTAATAACGTTAGAGCATAATATATTAGGTTAATTAGGTGAATGCTTTTCATTTGTTTATTCATGACACCCAAAATACTTATTTAATGAAAATTAATACAGAAAGATATGGAGAATATTTTTACAGGCCTTCTAGCTCATCATGACTTAATACCAACTTAGGTATTTGTTAATCGTGGACCAATATACAACTATTCAAAATTAAAGAGGTCGACCACGCCAAAGTGGTAAGACGAAATCATGATAGCTGTCATATTTTAATTACTAAAACAATCTCGGATAAATCACGCTCATGCACTCACAATCATACACACTCACCTCTACACTCACACACTCTCACCCTCATACACCATCACACATACGCACCCACTCACTCAAACTTCACATAAATCACCTAATTGTCTTCATACACTCACAAACACTTGACTCACGTATATACCTAGATCATTTACTAATTTTACTAAAGGCAAAAATTATAATTTTAAATAATGTAACACTTAAGCGAGCTATAAGTTATCCAAAATTAATTAGTAGTACAACCAACTATATTTGCTTTGTTGGCATTTTATTCTTAAAATGTCGTGGGAAGAGGCACTGAAAACCGAAATACAGGCTTTGCCTAGTTCGGTTGCAGTGGCTACATTCATTTATTAGAAATTAATACTGCCAAAATATGTTTCTGTAAAATATTACTAAGTTTTTGGAAAAATGAAAATTTACAACTTACTTAGTAGCTATCTTCACCGTTAACCTTTGCCCACCATTTTAATACAATATTAATTGTGCATGATTAATTGATCATCATTTACTTAATTATCATTTAGTTTATTAATCCGTTGTTGCTAAATGTGCCTCTTTTTTCTGTAAACAATAGTTAAGGGTTTCTTTTTTTAGGTTGGGACATCATCAAGTAACTTCTCCCGCTCTGGGTGGAGCAGGAGGGCGTGTCAGACTTGTACTGACTAAAACCCACCCGAGTTCCCTCAGTTGCCTGTGTTCTAGGGGCCACGGTATCTCTTTCGAACAAGTGTGGGTTGTTCGAAAAAGATACCGTGGCCCCTGGCAGGCATCGGCTTTTGCGGACCCCAAGAATTGATGCTGACATCAGGGTTTAAACTGAAACTGAAAACCAGTTAGAAACCCGCTAGGGGGACTTAAGTATAATGTTAACAAAATTAGGGTGCTACTCATGCGACCTCTCATGTCATCAACGTAGATATCTAATTATAATCTCGCACCTGGACATGCCTTGGCATTCCTGGAAGTAGGGAAAACCTGCTCAGGTGGAGATTCACAGAAGACTCCGCCCTGGAGTGTAAATGTGGTGCTGTCCCACAAAAAATTGGGCACTTAATATCTTGTCCAGCGTATCCTGTTGTCTGCACGCTGCAGGATCTGATGGACGCTACTGAAAGTGCCAAGCTCGTAGCTAAATTCTGAGCTGACTGTATTTAGATTGCTATCGACACGCTCAGAAGAAGAATATCTATTTTTCCTTTGACCGTGACCACGAATACCATAATATTTCTTAGATTCGATAAAATAACCGTTGAATAAAATATTTCTGAATTCATCTTCAATATCTGTTTAGTCTAAATAGAAACGTCACTGAGTAAATCTTTGTATCTACACATAAATTATACCAAACATATTTTAACAGACCATGTTTCTGGTAAGTGCATAAACATGACAATAGTTTACACAAATGATGTACAGTCACGAGCAATAACATAGAAACGCCCTTAGAGTTCAAATTAATGTCACACAAATTAAATTGCAAAAATCTGTATGCTAACTGTGTCCAATAATTATGTAAACGTTAAATTGTGTCAAAAAGAACTACACACTTTTATCAAAATTTCGTTAACAATAGATTACCAAAAAAATATACTAAGTTTTAGTTACATAGATAAATACCCAGGGAAATTTCAAAAACATGTTAACAGTACAGTTTCAAAATTATGTATACAATAACAAAACAGCAGTTTCAAGCAGCTTGAGCTCGGAAATAAGTAGCAATTGTAATTTTACCTATTTGACAAAATCGGTATACATAAATATAGGATTTTATAATATTATATGTATACCTAGGTATTATAAGAATTTGTATCACTAATTTCCGTTATTACAAATTGAGAGCAGTGGTGGCCTAGTGGTAACGCCGCGACTTACGAGATGTAAGTCATAGGTTCGAACCCAGACAGACGCTTTACTTTGTGTATATTATGTCATCACTCATCACCAATGCTTTCAAAAAGGTGAAGGAAAAACATCTCGAGAAACCTGATGTCCTAGAACCAAGAATTCGAAGACATTTGACATCTACCAACCCGCACTGGGCCCGCGTGGTGGATTAAAGCCCGCTCCCTCTCACAGAGAGGAGGCCTGTGTCCCAGCAGTGGGAACATTATAGGCTGACTATTTTTTTTTATTTTTTTTTTTACTTTATTGGGACGTATAGTACATTACTAGCAAACTCCTTAACCTTTCAATAGTTATAAATGCTTTGAGAAAATCGAGTGTTCTGTCTCTCTCTCTGTCTCCCTCAACAAATACAATACGCAAACTTCTGTCCCTTTCTAACATGAACTCATTTGTTGCAGGCAGATGACCCAGACCCTCCAGACTTATCCCATCGGCCCACACTGGTCCAGCATGCAGGTCTACCGCGGAAGCTGGAGGTCTTCCCTCTACCGTTGGAGAACTCTGACCATGAGCTGAAGTTTAACGTGTCATGGGTACCTTCTATAAGTAAGTGTAATAATTTTAAACAGAAGTGATTCTCTCTTAAATCCCCTTGAGCTCAGTACTAGTAAACTGGAAATACGGGGTAAATTTTTACCGTATACATTTTGACCATGTAGGTATTGCAGTTTTCTATGAAACAGCTGTTTTTTTTTTTTTTTTGATAAACCACGAAAAATTACTACGCTAGGGGGTCTACAATGAATTCCTATTTACAGTTTGCGCACTGGTTAAAATTTGATCCTGTATAAGTATGTTTTTGGGTTCTGGACCCAAAGAGTGCCAACGGGATCTTGTTACTTACGGGTGGCGTAAGCCAGTCCAGAACCTGTATCCTGTCACGCACAAGGCTGTAAAGTGGGGAGAGGGTCATCGACGCGCAAGATATTACCATGAATTCAGTACATGATTCTGAAACGCCCGTGAGTTGACACTTTTCGTCGGTAAAAAAAAAACCTGTTCCATAACAACACCAATATTGCTATACTACCGTCCAGCTCTAGAATCAACTGCTGACATCATGGTTACAGTTTGCGCTTCAATGTCCCTGCCACCCAGTATTTGTGCCTTTGGTGATAGCACATCTGTTTAGTGTTTACACATACTACACGTTACTATCGGTATCAGCAGTTATCGTAAAAAAAAAAAGTACCTAAAGTTGGTGCATCCGGCTCGCACGCGTCCGATTTTTCGCTTTGCAGAACACCACAATATCCTTTTGTTTGAAGTTAATTTGAATTTAACGTTGGAAATCCTGAAATCTTATTCTTTTAAATTGGAGTCGACATCATATCGAGCGGCGATACAGACACCAATTTCCTTTTCAAAAATGTTCATCAGAATGTCATTTCCTTTTTACCACAAATTGACTAGACGCTAAACGGTCATACCACTAGAGGTATGGTTCATGTCCGTTGAACGGCTTATACGAGTATATCATAATATTATGGTCCAGTCAACCATCTTCTTTCAACAGATAAAGTCGCTGTTTTCGTATGTTTGATTTTCCGATCGCTTCTTCTAAACCACGCAACGGATATCGATACGGTTTTTATTATCATTTAGAAAATTTCTTCCGCAAGGTTTAGGGTGGTGGGGGTGTTATAGTAGAGAAAAGAAGAGGATTTCAAGATTTTTGTAATGATGTCGTAAAAAAATATCATGGTACATCGCCCTTTACATTACCTATACCTATCACTAAAATTAATATTTTAAAAGATTTAAAATCATTAATCGGTCATACCGGTTGGCGGTCGGCTGGCATGCCCCGTTGCCGTCCACGCTGCGGGGAGATATTCTATAGTTATACGACCTCCGTTACATACACTGTACAGTACACCTATGCAAAGCCAAGGCAGATGTTTTTTTTTTATTTCATCTTGCATTTCAGCCTAGGAGATTGTCGGTCTCTTAGCCAGACTAGTCTGTGGCTACCTTTATAAATTAAAAAGATGATGATGACATAGCTACATGTTCCTATTCTAACACTTTTTATTATGAATGATATTTTTACATAGTTTTTTTTGACATTGCTGTAAAAATGTCACTAATGTTAATTGTCTGTTTTTTGTTTATCTTTTTTTATTGTAATGATTTGACATTTCTAATTATTCGGTATAACATCAACAGAATTTCTGTTTAGTTTTGAAAGGAGATGGGAAATCCTGGGCCCAGCAGTTAACTAGTTGAAAAGTGTATTAAAAAAACCGTTATATTTTTCTAAAGGAAATCACAAAATACAGTACCAAGTTTCTATCTAGGAAGCGAGAAAAATGAAATTAAGGTGTGATGCTAAATAATCGATTAAAACATGCTTGAATTCTTAGTAATCGATACTAAATAAATCATTAAATTCTCAGAATATGTATGAAAATCGAGTGACAAGTGCTAATCGATCGTTTCGTGGAATCGATTTATAGCGAATCGAATTCCTTTATTTTTTTCTTCAGTTGGCAACATTGGTCACTGACTGACAGATGACAGGCAGAAAAAAACCGTCACTCGTTCGTATTCTTTCCTTCTGAGTGCTCACGTATATTCCATGTTTTATTGTATAACCCCACGACCTCGGCTTTACATATTATAAAGGACTGTTCGATGGATCTTGCTTCTTTGAATTACCTGGCTGGCTCTCTATTTTGGACAGCTGATTACGCCTATCGATCGGTGACGGCATGGATTTCTGTGTGAATTGGCAGAAGAGTTGGATGATGAGGCGATTTTATCAGTTATTCGTCAGTGGCGTGCATGTATGTATCTATTAAAATCGAGCGACGTGTACAATCCCGCCATATAAGTCGCAAAACATTATTTCGTTTACATTTTAGTTGACAGCTGTCGAAGAGGGCGAGATTCAATATTAGGCTATTATTGTAATTGTATTGTAGATAGAAGGACTATAGGCTGCTATGCCCACGTAATGCGCTTAATGTGGTATCTCAGTTGGGCAAGATACCAAGAAAATATAGTACCTCCTGCACAATTCTTAGACGATATTCTCATAATTATTGAAGATGAATTATTAAATATTTTATAAATATATTAGTCTTGTATTTTATTTCCCCTTCTCCCTTTTTTGAAAAGTAAGTACCTACTGCTTCTAAGTAAGATTCGTCTTCGACTGTAGCGACTGTCCAGGGCGTGCCAAACGTGTCAGATCTTCGACACGTCGCGCATGGAGGCTCTCTACTAACACTCCATGCCTAAAACCATTACACAACCGAAACCATTCAAAAATAATTCGCAAAAAACATAAAAACATACAATGTATAATGTAACCTCACTTTTACTATACTTCATAGGTATAACTTGATTCCTGGATGGCCAAATTTCACCAAATTTTCAATGAGGCCTTGTTATTATATCCTCTTACAAATAAGGCTAGTTTGATTGAGTTATCACCTGGGCCCAGGAAACTATGGAGTCGTTCCTTTCTCCTTTAATATTATTTGCATGCCCATGAGACGATAGAATATGGAGGACTACTTTTTAGCAAAACATCTATGTACCAATTACCCATGTTTGCAAAAATAAATGATTTGATTTGATTTGACACGCTAAGGGCATCCCGTATGGGGTACGGACCTCGGCTCAGTCTCGGCTTCTCGCTGGAAGAGGTCAGCAAGAGCCGTACTGGATCGGAAGGAAAAATTGGGGCGAGTCGCTAGTTCGCAATAGGTTTTGTTTTAAATCGGTAGTTGTTCTGCCGTAGAAGCTCTCCAGATGGTGCGAAAAACATTCGATGTGCTGAAGTTATTGGGTTGCAAAAGTATTACGTATTGTAAACAAACGCCCGCGCCCTATACGCACGTAATCGGGATATACTTGGCCCGACTTTGATGCTTATCAACTTTTACGCGTTGTTAGTCACATGTTATGGTCCTCCTACACGTATTAAATACCACCTACCCTCTTGAAGTACTGCGAAAGAGACATATTATTAGCCCTCCTTTTCAGCACCCACAAAATACATTCTGAACGTCACAATAAGATATATCGACTTTATTATAGTATAACAATGGACTTAATATTCATACCAATATAGTGAATACGAAAATAACTCTTTCTGTTTGTAGGTATCCTTTCACGTCTACACCTGTCTGGCCTTAGTGTAAATCTTTTGACCATAGCCGCGTTTAGCGCTCCGATTGGCCCTCCACCGATCTAAGTCCAAAAAAACTCACACTGGCCTCTGACGGTTATGAAACAGATAGGTAACCTGGGACCTGGAGAAGGACACTTTACTTCCTGGTTATTTGTATTAAAGCCCGGGCAACAGCTAGTCACTTTTGAATGGTCCGCCAAGTGTCAATACATCTATGTGTTCATCTACCGCACCCACGACCCTAATTGCGAAACGAATCATTTTGAAAAATATTACTAATCCAATACTTCATATGTTCGTAAAATTTGTCTGCTAAACTACATTTATAACGCAATGAATGTTGTTGAACTTTCAAAATGAAAGCTATTCCTAAAGCTACCTATTCCTACGTAATGACCCCGCTGCTGAATTTTCTAACTGGATAATAGACCAACATGTGCTGCAATTTTGAGACCAACATCGCACATTGCTATACAAAAAGATAGAAGTTTTCGACCGTGAATTTTTACCAAGGCCTGAGTAGGTAATGATGATCTATTTTAATATAGTTCGATACGAGAAAAGAACACCGACCTACTTTCATTCCACGACTATTTATTACTACGTCAATCACCCAACAATCGGTTGCAGAGCACGTGAATGAAACGCCTCGCAACACAAACAGACAAACAGTTCGTTACGGAAGTTCAAGCTATTATTGCCAGATGTTGAAAGAGAGAAAATACCAATTGTTTGCAAATTATAACTGATTACTGCCTCGTTAATGTACTGTGATGATGTGAATGAATATAATGGTATTCGGATTGGAATGATGCATTTACTTGTAAATTGTGATGATGGTATTTGGGATTTGCGTGCCATTGAGAACCTTATTTAGGACAGGGTTTTGCGTTTCGATTGTTTTGTGTCGGAATCGTGGAGTCAATCATCCAACTCAATTTTGTGATTTCTGTTCTTCAAATCAAATTACCCCAGCCTGTTGCAGTCCACTGCTGGACATAGTCTTCTCCCAGACTGTACCCTTAACACTGTCCTCCGCCTTCCTTATACAGTCTGTCTCTGCCACCTTATTAAGGTCGTCGTTCCATCCCGTCCCACACTACGCTTGCTGAAATACGGTCTCCACTCCAGGACTCGTCTGCTGCATCGGTCCTTCGACAGACATGGCCAGCTCACTGCCACTTCAGCTTGCTTACTATGCAAGCAGTGTCAGTAAGTCCGGTTGTATTCCGGATAATTTAATTCCTGATTTTATCCGTCAAAGAAACTCCAAGTATAACCCGCTCCATAGCGCACTGATCGTCCTTAAATTTATGGACCAGCCTGACACCACGTTTCGGCACCGTATGTCATAACGGGCAGGATGCACTGGTTGAAGACCTTAGTCTTCTAACATTGCGATAGGCGACGAAAAGACTTGACGTAGTTTTACGCTACCCAACTGACCGATGATTTGCCTGGGTAGACATGTTCTTTCACAACTTAGTGACGACTCTTCGATGTGGATGAATATGGATTGACTGGTAAAACTAGAAAGGAGGGAATAATTCTTCTTGAGTTCTATTATCTTGTCCATAGATAACGTTTTTCATTGTGCAAATATGACAAAACCAGGATATGCAGTGGAGGATGCGTAGGTAGATACTGGCCGATTGATCGATAACGATGAAATATCTGATATACTTTGTTTTGTAATTACAATACGTGTATAAAGAATGTTTATCTTTTCCAATTTGACATTATTTCGGTAGATAAACGAGTACTACTGCGTATGCGTATCTACTTCTAATCTTAATATGAGGTTAGCTTCCAGCGATTGGTAAGCCTTTACAATGTCATTGCTACAATCGATAGTAGGTTTTTCCCGCCAAAACAAAACTGCTGTGACGATTGCTGTGAAGTAAATTTGCCTATAGTAATTTTTTGAGTCATTATCTGTTCTGTGTTACAACATGTGTTCTGCGGGTTCTGCGCACCAAGACGTATGGTGCTGAGAGGTGGACGCTCATGCAGGTGGCTGTGTACAGACTGAGAGTGGCACAGATAACCATAGAGCGTTCCATTTTTGGCATCAGGCTAAAATACCGTCTTCGATATCTGAAGGCGTATTAGCGATAAATGAAATGGAGTTGAGCAGGACACCTGGCGCTGTGATGACAGATGGAGTAAAATGTGACAGAGTGGCGTTCAAGGACTGGAAGACGGGAAGCCTGCGAGATAGGCGGATAAGATTGTTGCCATCGCGGGCAAATCTGGGTGAGGCTTGCACAGGAGCTTGGGGAACGGCAGCCCGATCCCCACGCTCGGATGGGATTAGAAAGAAAGAAAAATTTTTTTTTGGACTTGCACAGGAATGTTACAAACTTACTACAGTAAAATACGATAATTAAACACATAAAAGAGAAAAAACTAATACCACTACTATGCTACACTACTATTAAAATTAACTTATGATTTATACAACAAAAAAAAGTAAAATAAAAAACGAAGTCCCGTACGAAGCCAAAAGGCCACTATCTCAGCATGATGCTGCGACATTTAAAAGTATCGCAGCGCTGGTATTAGAAGACTCATAACAAAAGCACGTCTGATATTAAATTATATGAAGTTTAATTAATGCATTACCAAATATCATTGGTATTGAGATCTATCTATATTAAATGTTTCTATTATATATATTTAATATAATATCTACACTAACATTATAAAGCTGAAGAATTTGTTTGTTTGTTTGCTTGAACGCGCTAACCTCAGGAACTACTGGTCCGATTTGAAAAATTCTTTCAGTGTTAGATAGCCCATTTATTAAGGAAGGCTATAGGCTATATAACATAACGCTAGGGCCCTTAGGAGCCGAGCAAAACGAAAAAAAGTCACGAATACGAAAAAAATCAGCTGTTCCATATATTTTGACCGCGTAGTTATTGCACTTTTCTATGAAACCGCTGATTGTTTTCATGATATGCTGAATTCATGGTTATAGTTTGCGCACTGGTTAAAATTTAATCCTGTATAGATGTCAATGCCAATGATATTTGGTAATCCAATAAATTAAACTTTAAATAGGTAGTTAAATATCAAAAGTGCTCTTGTTATGAGGGCTCTTATTCCAGTGCTTTTATGACTTGTAAGTGGTTACTTCCACTACGTAGTATTATATTATCTGTGCTTCCACAACAGAAACTTGTAGTAACAGCATCGTTGGTCTATTTGAAGCCAACTGTTTGATACCACCCTAATATTTTGTAACATGTAATCTTACCTTTAAATTATTGGAAAATCACGACTATGGAATTATACATGGTTCAGCGGGGTAAATGCGTAACACACTTACAGTAGGAATGGCTTTAATTTTGACAGTTCAACAACATTCATTGCGTTATTTTTTCATAGACATTTTTTTCAACCATAAGAAGCAACGGATTAGAAATATCTTTCAAAGTAGTTCAAATTGTGATTTATAGTGTGTTATGCAATTAGGGTACAGGTTTTTTCTTTTCTGGGTCGGAAATCATCAAATAACTTTTCCCGCTCTTCGTGTCAGACTTTTACTGACTAAAACCCACCCGTGTTCCTTCAGTTGTCTGTGTGGCAGGGGCCTTTCGAACAACCCGCACCTTAGAGTACAGGATGCACTTACGAATCAAATATTTCGGTTGTTACAGGAGGTGTTGCGAATGGATATTCCTTGGAGGTGTGGAGTCTGACTGAAACTGTTGACTGTCAGCCACCGAACTCACCAACAAACTTACCAATGTGCTATGAATACAACATTGCTGGGGTGAGTCAGTTGCATTTTGTTTTCATGAAAATATATTATACTTTAGGAGATAGTGATGATTGAAGAAACATAAGTAGTAGTAGGACACAATGGATCATTTAATTGTCATTTCCTTAAATGCAGTTTTTTTTTTTGCTATGGATGATGATTTGATTTAAGAGTGGCCAACCCATCATAATTCTGATACAAACGTTCTTACGTCATTATGGCGATATAACAAACCCTCCAGGTATTTTGAACACACAGGTATCTTGAGGTTTCTAGCTAGTATTGTGAAAACATTTGTATTTTTCTTAATAACAAGCTGTTTTATTGCATTAAATTCAAAATGTGCCAGTTACCTAGTACGTATTTCTGGAGATGTCGATTCGGCCACAAATAAATAACTTTTGGCAAATCGCATACAGAAAATAATATATGATTTGAAAGTGTCAATTCCCCCGTTTCAAGCAAGTATATTCATGCGAATGGACTAATCATCATCATCGTCATCAGCCTAAAATGTTCCCACTGCTGGGACACAGGCCTCCTCTCTGTGAGAGGGATTGGGCTATAATCCACCACGCGGGCCCACTGCGGGTTGGTAGATGTCACATGTCTTCGAATTTTTTGTTCTAGGACATGCCGGTTTCCTCACGATATTTTCCTTCACCGTTTTGAGAGCAGTGGTAATGAAATAATTTACACAAAGTAATGCGCCTGGTTGGGTTCGAACTCACGACCTACTACTCGTAAGTCGCGGGCGTTACCACTTGACCACCACTAATACCTAAGTCTAAAAACTTTCGATTTTGTCTACGCGTCAAAAGATCCTAGTATGTACGGATAGATATAATATTTCGTGTCTCCCCCACAGAACGTGACGTGGTCGCTGATCCCTGCACTGTCGAGCACCGTAGCTGAGACATGCGCCATTCGCCCCGGATGCGTGTACAACGTCAAACTGATGTCGCACCCCTGGGATGGACACACCGCCGCCAATCTACTTGTAGAACTTGATGGTGAGTTGGCATAACGACGCTGATCTATTCTGTAAAAATCTGACCATGACAAACTTAAGTGAAGTGAGCTTAAAGTGAACTGTCAATAGTGTCAATCCCTTAGAGCACCGTGGAATGACAGCTCACTTCAATTAACATGTGAAGATTTCACTGCGTGAATTGAGCGTGGAGTGAGCTGTCAGTGTCATTCCACTGATGCTAGGGATTGACCAATCATCACTCCACGCTCACTTCACGCAGTGAGATGGTTACAGCTTAGCTATTCTGTACAAAGCCGTGAAAACATAGGTAGAGTGAGCTTAAAGTGATCTTATGCTAGAAATTGACACTTGACAGCTCACTTCACCTGCGTTTTCACGGTGAGATTTCTACGGAATAGCACTACAAAATCGACATGCTGCGTTGCTATTCCAGAAATAAAATCATTTATTTTAAGTATAACGAAAATTTTAAATTCAACTACTCGTTTATACAACATCATTATTCAACTTCAACTCAATTTATTTATAATAATAATATATTTATTCAAAAATTGCAAGGCTTAAAAATATGTACAGTTTTGCTTAAATGTAAATTACATTACTAAAATTTACGTGCCTGAACTAGGTAATCCTGTGTTTCAGGCAAAAAGAGCTAAAATAGTCTTTTAAAGCTAATAAATAATCAAAAGTTGCCAATAGACTTTTGGGCTATCTAATACTGAGATAATTTTTTAAATCATACCAGTAGTTCCTGAGATTAGCCCTTTGAAGCAAACAAACAAAAAAACTTCAGCTTTATAATCTTATATATAATATTTCCATGTCACAATGTTAGTTACCGTACCTACTCCTCCGAAACAGCTTTACCGATTTTTACCAAATTTTATATGCGTATTCAGTAGGTCTGAGAATCGGCTACTATCTATTTTCCATACCCCTAAGTGATAAGGGATAAGGCAAAACAACGTTTGCCGGGTCAGCTAGTATTAGTATAGATATTCTGTACTTTTACTTTACGTTATTTGATGTCGGCGCAACATGTATTTTTCTTTTACACTTCTCTATTAATACTCATCTCGGTAGTCACTTATACACCAAAATGTAAATACATCACAGGCCTATTAAAAATGGTTGCCTTACCTCTACCAGAATTCTACAAGCATAATTTTGTTCCAGAATGTGTCAAAGATGTATGCTCATGCGCACACGCGACCCGCCTCCCGGTACCGGTGGTGTCTGCGCAGTCGGTCACCATTAAAGACAAGATGTATTCCAACATTAGCTGGACACTTCCTACACCGAGCTTCCCGCAGAGACTGCCGTCTGCTAAGCTGGGCAAGCAAAGCTATATTGTCAAGTTAGTATTAATAAAATAAACGCGAATGTTTATTGCTGGTATATTAGTATATAGATATACAGTGAAACCTGGTTAAGTGGGACCTGGATAAGTGAGAAACCTCTATTATTGAGAACTACAATGAGGTCCCGGCACTTTTTCATCGAATTACCTCTGTTAATGGGACTTTTCGAACTTGGTTAAATGAGATTTGATTTCTAGGATTTTTTCGATGTTTACCTCTATAATTGGGACTCTGGAGCTCAATTCCCTTTATAAGTGAGACAATTTATCAGGTTGGGACAGGTTACGACACGATTGTTTATAAACATTTGAATTTCTTTCACAAAATTTCCACCTTTATAAATGGAATAACGGTACATTTCGACCTCTATAAGCGGGCCCTCTGTAAATGAGACAACTAAATTTTAAACCTGTCTAATTGGAAAACTGGATAAATGAAAACCTCTTTAAATGGTACAAAATCCTTGGTCCCTTGAGATCCCAATTAACCAGGTTTCACTGTATATGGAACAGTGATAGTCCAGTGGTAACGGTCGCGACAAGTTGTAGGTTCTTTTTAACCGACTTCAAAAAGAAGGAGGACATCAATTCGACATGTTTTTTTTTATGTATCTTCGGGCATAACTCCGTCATATTTGCAATTTTTTTTTTGTACGAAAGGGATTTTTCCGAAATGGTCCCTTTTAAATTTCATAAAGATCTGATGATGCGTTTCGGAGACAGACAACGGAACTCTTCAAAAAATGACAGCAAATCAACTGCGATTGCTGCTATCGCATAAATATGCATTGTTTTGGTGGAAAACTAAAAAGTGAAAAATAATAACTATTTCCAAAAAAAAACAACCGACGTCTTCCAGAAAAACACTTCAAAGTCAAAAATTACTAAGGCGGTGAAAAAAATTTAAAATCAATCCAAAGTCACCGACTTCCGAAATTAAAGTTATTTTTCACTTTGCAGTGTTTTTTCCGGAAGTCGGTTGTTTTTTTTTTTTTTTTGTAAAAAGTTTTTATTAGCACAGAGATTTGAATTTTAAACTGTGTGTTTTTGGTCGCGCTGGCATGCACTCTGTTGGAATACAATGTTATATACAGTGTTATATGTATAATGCAGTGTGCAATAAAATGCGCTGCGATATTTTTACGTCCTTGCGATCTTTGTGGTCTGTTTATCTGGCGCGCTCCTGGGTGCTTACTCTGGAATATAATTCCGATCGATCGACATTGGAATTATCAGTTAAACGTCAGGGATTGGCTAGACTCAGTGAGTCCAGCCAATCCCTGACGTTTAACTGATAATTCCAATGACGATCTATCGGAATTATATTCGAGAGTAAGCACCCTGGGCAGGCAGTCGCGATATCGACATCATTCATTATAATGTTCCCATAGCTGGGACACAGGCCTCCTCTATTCGAGGGAGTGGGCTGTAGTCTACCTCAGGGACCCAGTGAGGTTTGATAGTTATCACATGACTGTCATGTCTTCGAGTTGTTGGGTATAGGAAATGCTGGTTTCCTCAGTATGTTTTTCTTCACCATTTTGAGAGGTGATGAAATTAAACAGAGTTCGTGAGTTGTAGATCGAAACCAGATAGGCGCTTTGCCTATCTGGTTTCGATCTACAACTCAACTCAAAGCATTTATTTCAAATAAACCAATTACAGGCAGGCTCGGGCAGTCAGAAAGATGAACATAGTGGCCCATTCCGAAGCGCAATAGTTCCCTATGGAGATGAACGGGCAAGAAACTCCACGGATACTCTTTTAAACCAAAATATTCATAATTCTCCTGCCCTTATGCCAATTTATATGGGGTCGGCGCAATTTGCGCACACTTCTCTATTAGTCGTCAAACGACAACACCCGACAACAGATTTCCATACAACTTTTCAGCTATCGGTGCCACTTTCAGGCTTCCTCTTATGTACTCATTTCTTATTCTATCTATTCGTGTAACACCACACATTCCTATTGACATTCTCATCTCAGCTACATGCAATACCTTTCTTTCATCCCTTTTGTGGCCCAACATACTGACCCATACAACTGATTATTACAAAAAAAAACCTGCCAAGTGCGACTCTGACTCGAGCACCGATGGTTCCGTTAAAATTATTAAAAATAGTTTTATTATCTGATGTAAATAAATATGTACGGTTTTCGTAATTTTTCCTTTATCTGTGCTATAAGACGTTGCTTCGTACCAAATTTCAAGATTCTGAGTTCACGGGAAGCAGGTACCCTGTAGGTTTTGATTCCCTTGCGAGTGTCGAAAGTTTGCGGCATAAACGGCTATATCTTTTGATTGCGTTGGCTTAGAAGTTTTATTTTTTACAGCTCCAAGGGAGAATAGACCTGAGTATTTGATATAAATTCGAATTTTAATAAAAAAAAAAAAAAACAATGCACAAATTTAAATACTCTATTTATATATCTCGTAAGTATGGGTCGATACCACTGGGCCACCTCTGCTCAAACTGCTGCTGATTACGGCATGGACCCATAAAAGGGACCAAGACGAAGCAGATTTACTCAATTGAATTATTCATCGATACGTCAGAGAATAAAAATAATGGATATTTGTTGGAAGAAAGAAAAACTTTTTTTGTTTTCAAAGATCTACATCTTACCTGCGTGACATCTACTTGTTTTCACACGTACCCTACGAATCCTACGATCCATCTAATCGAGGAAAATGGGTTGGTATTTCTGAAATATTTCAATTTGTGTCCGAGGACACAAAACAAAATTTCTCGGATTTAAACTCTGACACATTTTTTGGTCAGTTGTAACTGTTGCAAGTGACCAGAATTCTCGTAATTAAAAACATTCAAAATCCAGTCGCAGTCTCATCTCGGCGACAATCAAATCGGACTAGTCCCAACAGCATCCGAAAAGTACGATGTACCTTGGTTGTCACACGCTGTGGAGTTGCTAGTTAGAAGACCCCATAGAGAAGCCTTACAATTTTCTTTTTGTTTTGTTTCAGTGTTTGTTAACTAACAATAGTTTATAAGAACAATGTTACTAACAATTGGACCTAGTTGCCAAAACTAAACAAATATTTGATTTCATTTGAAAGGAATTGTTACTAGTCTAAAATTAATAGGCCTATAATGTTCCCACTGCTGGGGCACAGGCCTCCTCGGTGTGAGGGAGTGGGCAGTAATACACCACGCGGGCCTAGTGTGAGTTTGTAGATGTCACATGTCTTCGAATTTTTGGTTCTTAGACATGCCGGTTTCCTCACGATGTTTTTCTTCGCCTTTATGAGAGTAGTGATGTGGAAATAATTTAAACAAAATAAAGCGCCTGTCTGGGTTCGAACCTACGACCATCTAGTAAGTCACCATTGCTTTATTGATGTTTAGGTAGAAAACCTCGTAATGTTCATTATGAACAAACGTGCACAACTCTAAGATGCTCCTAATGCCTTCTATTGATAATAATGACAGCCTTTGAAAACATCAACTACGACCGTTTTACAACCAGTTTTTATCTCACCTGTAAAATGACCATTCGTTTTTTACTGCACTTCGAAGACATCCATCTCTGCTCCCACCTCTTTTGAATCATCTTTAAAAACTACCGTGTTACCTTCCACAGTCTCTGCAAGCAAGTAGTGGCATACGCCATTTCGGCCCCGTGGTTTGAGAGCGTGATGAGAACTGACGTCGAAGCTCATGGATTTGTCTCCGAAGGCGACACCGTCCGTTCGATACTCTTCCCTATATCCGAACAAATGGAGCTCAAGGTGCAGTTGATAGCTAGAGTCCAATTGGTAGATGGAAGGGGGTGTATTGGGCCTGCAGGAAATGTTACGGTTTTTGGTTAGTATTCAACATTTTTCTTTTTACTATGTTTCCACCGAAGTAAAAATACGCGGCGGGATTCTTTCGTGAACTAGAACTTCAATGCACTGCATATCACCAAAAGTTGAATATCGAACAGTGTGTGTAGGAGTTATTGGGTGTGAATTTGAAAAAAATTACCAGCGAACTCCCGCCAACTGCCTCGCGCACCTCATGGGCTCGGCGTCGTATACAGTCGTCCTAAGTCCACCTAAACTTCACTGCACTTTTATTTCCATAGGTGTTGGTTAATGTTATTGTTCGTATCTTGAAGGGGTTGTAGCACAAAATCACAAAAGGACCATTTCTTATTAAAAAAAAAGGTTTTTTTGCGCGTAGAGCACGTTATTTTTTACGAATTGGGACAATTAGTTGAAATGAAAAAACACGCGAAAGTGCGGCGCCACTGTCGTTCTTCGTAGACCAATCGGATTGCTCAGCGAATAGGCGATACATAAGCAAGCCGAAAACTTAATCAATACAAACCCTTTTTACTACGCACAAAGGCTTGAGTACTAGTTGTGGGTTGAAAAACTATCCAAAATTCCTAAGACTAAATTCAGTTGGTAAAACCTATCTTAAAGAGAACAGAACATAACACAGTGTGCTTTTTCGGCGCTGGGTTGCAAACTGTTGGATTCTCATTGCTGGGTTCAACACCTAGAGTTGAAAATACAGTGCACAATAAATTCCGACCGCGATATTTTTACTTCTGCGGAAACGTGGTTTTAGAGACTCTGACATTAGTGACATTCAGACTTTGCAGTAATTAGCGATATGTTGTATTCCTGTTCAGAATCCAAAATTTATCATCATCATCGTCATCATTTCAGTCGAAAGACGTCCACTGCTGGACATAGGCCTTCCCTAAGCTCCATTTTTAAGGGAATTTGCTATATTCGCCACGCTTGGCAGGTTTTTTTTTTATAATTTTTTTTGGGTGGGAAATCATCAAATGACTTCTCCTGCTGAGTAGAGCAGGAGGGCGTGTCAGACTTTTACTGACTAAAACCCACCCGTGTTCCCTCAGTAGCCTGTATGCCAGGGGCCGTGGTATCTCTTTCGAACAAACCCGCACCCCTGGCAGGCATCGGCCCTTGCGGACCCCACCGGTGGTTGCTGACATCTTTGACGGCACGCGTGTGGAACACAACGCGCCGTCCCGTCTACCACTTTTCGGCCGCAGGGGATAGGGAGAGCGGCTGACGCTATACCGACACTCCTCTTCCCCTGCGGCCCCACCGCATCCGCCATCAAACGGTGGCGGCCCCGTCCAGGCCACGGAAGGGAAGAGCGCTGCTCAGAAGCACCGGCACTCCTCATCTACCGCAGCCCGTAACCCTCCGCCGCGATGCCTCCCATTCGACATCGCGGCCCACCTCAGTTGCGGTGCACCTCACCGCAACCTACTTTTTGGCCGCTACGTCGTCGGCTTTGAGGCAAAAGCCCTGACGAGCGGCCCCACCTTTGGGTTCCTCTTGGCTTCACCGTGGCCGGAATCCACGGTTACTGAGCCCCCCCGCAACGACAATGCGGGAACCCACTCGGGGGGGACGCTTGGCAGGTGGGTTGGCGGTCGCAGTATGGTGATAAAATGCATAGAGAACGCTGCTGCCCATTCTCTAGTAGGTTCCTTAATCGCCTCCTACGACACCCACGGGAAGAAATGGGATAGCGCTATTCTTTACGTCCAGCACCACACGGTACCAATCCAAAATTAATCGCAGCTTATAACCTCATTTTATTTTCTTGCAGATCCTGCGGAAGTTACTAAGAGCAAATACTCATTCGGAGTTTACGTAAGTAAATACCTTATTATATTGAAGATTGAAGTTTGTTTTAGCAGAAATAAAAAAGCTGTAAGTATTAGCTTCTGTCGTATCTCATCTCACAATAAACAATAACTCTATTTTTATACCATTCAGAGACAGAAATAAAATATAACGTAATGGCTGTCATCCCACGCACACTAATTCAATCAAATAGGAAAATGGAAATGACGGAAAATGGAATACTTCGCCAACAATCTGATATGAGATCTTAATGTAGGGCCGCATAATTCTTAACAAAGGGTAGGTAAAGGGAGTAGGCGAACTCCACTTTCCTTATGAGTGTCCTACGGGTTAATATCAAGATTAAGTTCGAAGGGTCCTCGCGTCGTCGTCTAATTAGAGACCAACCGTTACAACGGAAGCGTCAGGGTCACGACATTCAAATTTTCTGACAGTTTTTGCAGTTCACCGGTCAGTGTCATGCTTCAATTGAATGACTTTTTCATGATATACAGCCAGTTGCAGAAACGAACTTTAACTTTTAAAGCTGCATTAACTTGTTTCAGAAAGCAACATAAGACTCGATCAAATGTTTTTTTAATTTTAATTAATGAAGTGTTAAACCAGACAATCTGTCACAGTTTTTTTTGCACAAAACAAGCACCATTAGCGCCTTAAAGTTGTTTTTTTCAACATCATTAATTTATTGAAATCACTAGTGTTAATTATTCATTTGGTAATGTGGCATTAATGTTTGTCTTTGTGCAACTGGATGTAGTAATTCAATACACGCAGGCACAGGCCTGCCAATTGCATTTCTTAAATTAAAATAGAAGAAAGAAGGTTGAGATAGATTCCAGCCTTCTGTCTATGGTCGTCTAACTTCTATATCTGTTTTATTTTCTCCAACAGGCAATACTAGGAGCCCTAATCGGTGCCTGGGCAATGGGTGCGGTGTTTGTGCTCAGCGCACGAGTCGTCAAGCGCGTGCTAAAGTCTTTCCGCCCCGCTCCCGTATCCGCTCCGCTTGAGCCTCTAAGGCGTCGTCCTGCGTGGTTCCCGCTGCAGCTGCGCACGTGAGTAGTAGGATAATTCAATTATTTTGCGAAGAATTTACGAAACATTGCTTGTTATAGTACGAGTTTTTTTTTTTTGTTCTCAATGGTTTTTTTAATGATAGATTTAGTAAAGTTATAAATAGGGTTGTTCTCAAGAGTTAAACGTGTGTTTAACGGTGTTGATTTTTTTAGCGATGTTGCGTTTGTGTTTTTTTAGTCTTCATTATTGTGGCAATTTCTATTTGTAAAATGTGTGTAATCAGTATTTTAATATGAAATTAATGATATCTATGGGTCTTGTGTTAACCCGAGCCTATTCGCTAAAATCACACTGAGCTTTATGTAGAAAGATGCTACATTTTCTTTTGGTGCTATGATTTTCAACAGGCAATTAATTGCTCTGAAAAAAGCTGGTGTATTCTAGACGTGTTAATATAATCTTACGTTCAGGTTAGATCCCATCTCCAGAGAGAGTGACGTCACGATGTAAATCCTTTTTCGTGAAAGCTCACATGTTGGAACGTAAAAGCCTTTTCAGAGTTTAAGTTTTAGACCGTCAGGAGAAGATGCGGTAAGAAACTCTACGTTTATTTTTTTAAGAACATAGAAGTATGAAGGTTGAAATATAATTTATTTTGGCTATTTTATCATGATGAAAACGAAGATATTTGAGGGTAGATGCCAAATCCCCTAAATATCTTAATTAGCTAAGGCTCCGTGTGGTTTGCCTTTCGATACACTTAAATGCAATCTTAACCTCGTTCTCCAAGGCACTGAACTAATAAACGATTAACAGAGTAACTATGGAACAAGTGATTACAAGTGCCTGATAAAATATTGATAGCAACTCGCATCGTTACCCGAATGTTTCTACAAAGCCTGCAGGCGTTTGGTACGGACGTTTTTAACAAGTTTATGGGTAACTTGATTTGAAAACATAAAGGCCCAATTTTAGAGCCCATATTGTATTGTAATGGATTAAGTTTTACAAAGGGTGTATTACTTACTAATTAACTGTTGTATGCTCTTACTTATGTGGCAAAACTAAGGTATCATTGTGTTCGGCTAGCCCCGTGCATATCTGTTATTACCTTAAAAGAGGCTCATTTACTGAAATTAGTGCCACTTTGATGCTTTAATCACTTTTGACAATATTTTTAAAAGGATAAATGAAAATTAGGCAAAGTATATTAGGACTATCGTTTGCTTTCCGTATCGATAAACACACTATGCTCGTTTTCAAAGCCTGAGTGCGGTTACAACTAAAGTAATACCACCTTATGTTTTTGTTTTTAAAGGTAAATACATCGTAGGTACCTTAGTGCTAGCCTACGCTGCAGAATACATTTTCTTCTTTATTGGTACGCCACTAAGTAAAGCCTAGTTCTGTTTGATAGGGCTTATGGATCAATATCTTAATACAGTGTGTTTTTGAACACTCATAAAAGCATGCACTTCTTCAAGGTATATACGGTACTTAATATTGCAAAATCAATAGATATTGAGAGTTTATCTGAATTACCGCAGAAACCGGGCAGGTCGTTTCGCCTATGAAGGGTTTGCTGAATAAGGGTAAGGGCGATGCCTCATTAGTGTGTTGCGTTGCGTCGTCGCAATGGATCAACGCATTGTATGCCACACCTGCGTTGCGATGACGCACGACGTCGCAGTGCAAGAGGAGGACGCACGCACTTCAGTCAGTCTCCTAAGATCACGTAAGCACGGACGTTAAAATATCGCGACGGTTTTTATCGCACACTGAATTTTTAACTATCGGTGTTGAACAGCGCTTTGAAAATCCAACAAAGTACATCCAAGCGCGTCAAAAAACCACGCAGTTCGATTTCCAACTTTCAAAGCGCTAGGCATTGCGTGCAGTATAATAATGCGCTGAGGATGTTGTTGGGGCTGCCTCGGTTATGCAGTCCATCGGGCATGTTTGCGGAAGCGCGAGTATATGACTTTCATGACATCAAGAGCAAACGGCGTGCATCGATGTTGCGGCGATTCAGGGGTAGCCCTAGCAATATTTTAGCTATACTGGCGGACAAGGTTGATGGACCTTTTAGCAGGCTCAGGGCTGGCAGCTATGTGCGTGCACATGTAAATGTAGCCAATTAATGTCCAGTTGTTTTATTTTTAATTTATTGAGTTTACTAACATAGGCTAAGTTTATATTAACACTATATGGATCCATGGTCTGTTTTTTTTTATTATTTTTTATTTGTATTTTAAGATCCAGTTCGCGAAAATATCCCTCACCGACGGTGGACTTAATCAACATCACATAAAGAAGTTGTATTAGCTGGTTTATTCTGTTAGTAAAAATTTCACCGTGAAAACTTGGTGAACGGAACTGTCATTCCACTTGACGTAAAGGATTGACATTATTGTCAGCTCCCTTCAAGCTCACGTCACTAAATCTTTAACCTAGATTTTTATAGTAGGTATAGACGTGCAGATCTTAATCGCCAGACGTCTTCTTTTTCGTCGTTTTGATGATTCGTTTATTCGACCACTTCGTCAGTCTTATCGTTGGCCTTGCAAAGGTCATTCATAGAGCAGGTGGTAATGCACAGAGAGCAAGACAAGAGTTGAGGTATAGTTTGGGATGGAGGGTGGTAGAGCTACCCACAGTCGCACTGTGGCTGATCTGACTACCACCACCTGATCAGTTTGTGATGGCATCGGCTCACCTGGCTTCTTAGTCAATTAAGAGATTTCTAGGTGTGCCATGGCAGTTGGTGGCCCGCTGGAAGCCTTTCTGCTGGCTCTACATAGTCAGCTGGAGGGGGATGTTTGAGAAGACCCATTTTTCAATGGTGCCGCACTCGAACTACCGTCATATAGTGGGATGGTCGACTTGAGAAAGCTGTTAACATGAGGTTAAATTATACATTTGGTTCTTTACCTACAGATAACTCATTTGAACAAACAGAACTAATTTACCCGAACAAGCAGCTGTCAAAACTACGAAAAACATTTAATGGAGTTTGCCGAACAAAATAATAGATCGCGAAGTCTGTAGGTATATTGCCCACTCCGTTACCTTTTAGTTCTGAACTTGGTTTTAACGTTAATTTGTTGTAAATATTGTTCGAAAATTAGCGGTAACTTTTAATGTGGAAGTTTTCGGGTTTCCAAGTGTTAATAGTTGTATAATATTTTATTTAAAATTTATGGGACCTCAATATTCATTGCGGAGAACATCAACGATGGGAAAAATTTACAATATAAAAGTTGAATTTTACGTGAACTTTCAGTCCCGACCGTCCCTTGCTCGTTGATGTGCCAGCCCGCGCCGCAGCTGAGCCATTAGAGTTAAATTCCCCGAATGTTAAAAATCATGAAAATATTTTGATCCAGCTTGTCCCCACTTGCTGCCCCCCCCCCCCCCCCCTGCCAGTGACGCCCTGAGTCGAGGTCCGTACCCCACAGGGGGTGCCCTCAGCGTGCAGTCGCTTTAGTTTATGTAGGTTTTATGCCCTGGCTGCAGGCTTTTAGTTTTACTAAAAATGCCTTCACAGGAAAGTCCGGTTGAGCAGTCACGGCCTCTCAAGGTCAACTGCGAGAAGCCATTCAAAAAAAAAAGATGAACTTTCAGTACATGAACCGTTAAGGTACGGGTGGTAGTTATGTGTATTGGTGTGTGGAATGTTTAAGGATCTTAACAATATTAGAAAAAATAAATTGGACCTCCCATACAAAATCGATCAGCTGACTGATATTGCATGGGAGGTCGGAATTTGTCTTTTAAATTTCGACCCATGTTCCTTGGAGATAGTTGTTCAATTTAAACGGCGACTAATAAATCACTGTGTATAGTATACAGGGTTACTGGTAACTCGACGTATTCCTTGCAGGACGTCATAGTAGGATTAAAATGCAACAAATTAAGCTCCCAAATGTTCTACCGAAATTCAGTAGTTTTTGAATTAGTTAAGAGTTTTAGTTTTTTATGAAAAATCCCAGATTAAATCATTTGAAACCAATTTAAAAATGATTTACGGCGCGACTGTACTGAAATTTAAGTTATTATCATAGTTGACGCCGTAGCAGACCTTTGTTAATAATTAAAAGTTCAATAATGCCTAAAACTTTGGCAAATATCACCAACCAAACATTTATTTTTTTGTAATTTTTGCTATTACTTCATAAAAAATGTAGTCTAGTGCAAAAAAAAAAAATACTACACCTGGTGTACAAATTACTAAGAAAATATCCTTGTCTTATCAGCTATCCAAAAAGGTATGAAAGTTAATACAAAATCATGGACTACATTATGAAAATCGTTTTTGATTTAGTACAGGCGTGCGTTTCACAAAAAGGTGATTATTCGAAAAATCAAAAACAAAATCGTGAACATTATTATTCTTTTTAATCAATATTAAAAACTTTAATTACACACATTTCACACGTCTTGTTCGATGTGCTACCCTCGGTTTCGAATACATGTTCTTATTCGCTTCCTTACTTCGGTTTTTGTTATTCTTGATGTTATTGTTGCCCTCATCTGGTCCGCCGCATTTGTAATTCTCTCCCTTAGTTCTTCAATTGAATTTACTGGGGCCACATAAACTAGATCTTTCATATGACCCCAGACGTAAAAGTCTAGCGGCGTCAGATCAGGGCTTCGTGCAGGCCAAGGAATCGGCCCACCGCGCCCTATCCATCGGTTTGGATAGTTTTCATCCAGCAATTGTCGAATTGTGATTCGGAAGTGGGTTGGACATCCGTCATGTTGGTAAATCATGTTTGCTCTTCTTTCTTCCGGTACATCCGTGAGCAGTGCTGATAAATGATTTCTGAGGAAATCTTCATAAAGTTCCCCATTTAGTGTTCGGGGTAAAAACTGTGGGCCAATTAATTTGTCGTCATTATTACCCATCCAAACATTAAGCGAGAACCTTCGCTGGGATGCGGTTGGTTTCAGTTTTTTAGGGTTTGCTTCTGCTTTCGGTGCCCAGTAATGTAAGTTGTGGTAATTTGTGATACCATCAAGATCAAAAAATGACTCATCGGTCCACAGAATGTTTTTTATAAAGTTTTTGCTGTCGGCGTCGGCACTTAGCATAAAACGACAAAATTCAAGCCGTCTCGGCGGATCTCCTTCTTCTAATGACTGGACTGGTTGGTAATGGTATGGATGTCGGCCTGACAAGTGAACTACAGACCAGACTTTCTACTGTGACATACCAAGCTCACGCGCTACGATGTTTGTCGATGTGTTAGGATCGTCAATAAAACTGAGGGCAACAATAACATCAAGAATAACAAAAACCGAAGTAAGGAAGCGAATAAGAACATGTATTCGAAACCGAGGGCAGCACATCGAACAAGACGTGTGAAATGTGTGTAATTAAAGTTTTTAATATTGATTAAAAAGAATAATAATGTTCACGATTTTGTTTTTGATTTTTCGAATAATCACCTTTTTGTGAAACGCACGCCTGTACTAAATCAAAAACGATTTTCTTAATGTAGTCCATGATTTTGTATTAACTTTCATACCTTTTTGGATAACTGATAAGACAAGGATATTTTCCTAGTAATTTGTACACCAGGTGTAGTATTTTTTTTTTTGCACTAGACTAAATTTTTTATGAAGTAATAGCAAAAATTACAAAAAATTAAATGTTTGGTTAGTGATATTTGCCAAAGTTTTAGGCATTATTGAACTTTTAATTATTAACAAAGGTCTGCTACGGCGTCAACTATGATAATAACTTAAATTTCAGTACAGTTGCGCCGTAAATCATTTTTAAATTGGTTTCAAATGATTTAATCTGGGATTTTTCATAAAAAAAACTAAAACTCTAACTAATTCAAAAACTACTGAATTTCGGTAGAACATTTGGTGGCTTAATTTGTTGCATTTTAACCCTACTATGACGTCCTGCAAGGAATACGTCGAGTTACCAGTAACCCTGTATATTCAGTACTAATCTTTGCTATTCATGGCTGTGCTTTGTTTTTCATGGAACTGTTCCCAACAAACTGTAACTTTTTAGTTTTATTGGAATAAAAGTTTTAATGACTATGAAAAACAATTAATTTGTTATAAAAATGTAAACTAAATAACTAAACAAATACAAAAAAAAAAGGACACTTGGCTTAGGTTGATAATATCTAGTTTCCTATTCGTCCTTCAGATGTCCTCGATACGAAGCAAGCAGGCTTTTCTCGACAAACGTCAGAGGAGTACACACATTCGCAGCAAAGTACAAATGTTTACCTTCACCCAGCCATACTGTTGACAAATCAATTTCATTAGGCTTTTTTCCACCTTCCCTAGGTCCCATATCATAATGGAGGTATTTGGCTTGAGATCTATTGGGGACCATGGGACGTAGTTAAGGATCTTTTTCTTAATAATATAACCTCTTGTTGGAAACTCTGAAGGTTTTTCTGTTTTGTCATTGGTAACCCAGTTGAATCGGCCGCGACTTACGAAATGTAGGACCTAGGTTCGAACTCTGGCTGGCGCTTAAATTTGTGTAAATTATTTCATCTTTTCTCAAAACAGTGAAGGAAAACATAGTAAGAAAACTATGCCAAGTTTCTTAGAACCAAAAATTCGAAGATATGTGACATCTACCAACTGGGCCCGCGTGGATGATTACGTCTCACTCCCTCTCACAAAGCGATCTTTGTCCCAGCAGTGGGAACATTATAGGCTGCGTAAGTATGTATCTGTTATGTTTTCTTACACACTGATCTACGTTGCTCGTCCTACGTTCCTGTCACAGCGGGATATTTGCCTAATACACTAGGTAATAGGTAATACGGGCTGTTGTCCGCAACACCACGTCAAAGCGCGTATTTTGCGTACGGGTTGGAGAATCGGTCATGCGATCCACCCCAGCTCCTGGAGAAAGGCCAGCAATGCCTTGTTGTTGCTGACAATCTCACGTAAGGTACCTGGGTTACCGAAGTATTTAGCCCTGTAATTGGCGAACACCGGGCAGTTTAGCAGCACGTGCGCTGCTGTCTCGTCGTCCTCCATGCAGACCCTGCACAGCGGACTGTCTGTTACTCCTATGACAGAGATGTTTGTTAAATGACCCATGGCCAGTTACGGCTGTTATAATACACTAACAATAGCAATGGCTTTTCATTTTACAGCTCAACATATCCATTGCGTTTTACGTTGTTGAGCAGCTTAGGTATATATAACGAGATGTACTTACCACCCTGTATACCAGAGGTCGATAACCTTTACATAGTGAAGGTGTTAATTGCATATTTTTATATTACATCACTTCATCGTGGCAATAAATTTGATATTTGATAGCCATAAAGCCATCAAAAGCAGTCACTGTATTACGCATCTGTGCTATAAATCATGTTGATTCATCTCGCTCTGTTAATTTATTGATTCTATAATTAATAATTTTCTAAACGGGTTCGCAAAATGCTGTATAACGTTATGAATTTGCATTTTTAACCGACTTCAAAAAAGGAGGAGGTTTCAATTCATCTGTTTTTTTTTTCTTGTTCTGTAGAGACCTATCATTACAATATTTATTTATTTATACTTAAAATATGTATTTATTAAAATATTTATTTATTTTAAGCACACAAAAACGGACAAAGGCGGGCTTAATGCTTTAGGCATTCTTTACCAGTCAACCATGGGTGGTGAAGAGATTAGAAGGCAGGAGCTTTGGATGAAAGGAACAATAGTAAAAAACTATAAATTATATCATTATAGATTACAAATAATGTTTTGTTTATCAATATAATCATGTAAGCAATTATTATAGCATAACTTATACACCGTGGTATTTTAATAGTCTTCCAACAGCAGCCCACTTAATGTATCTGTATTCTAGAGCCGAGCAAAAAGATAAATTTCTGAAAAAACGTTTAGTAAAAACTTTTTTCAAAAAAATAACAACCGACTTCCAAAAAACACTACAAAGTGCAAAATAACTTTAATTTCAGAAGTCGGTGACTTTGGATGTGTATTTTAATTCTTTGTCACTTTCTTGCACTTTGTAGTGTTTTTTGGAAGTAGGTTGTTATTTTTATTTTTTTAGTTTTTATTTCTCTTTAGTTACCTACCCCACACCAATTCGAAATTTCATCATCCTTCCATCATCAAAACAATGCATATTTATGCGATAGCAGCATTCGCAGTTGATTTGCTGTAATTTTTTGAAGAGTTCCGTAGTCTGTCTCTGAAACGCATCATCAGATACATATAAAATTTTAATAGGACCATTTCGGAATAAACCGCTTTCGAACAAAGAATTTTCCAAATCCGTCTATATACGACGGAGTTATGCCCGGACATACATTAAAAAAAAAGGTTATAGAAATGTCGAATTGATAACCTCCTTCTTTTTGAAGTCGGTTAAAAACGAAATAATGGGAGCAAATAAGCATGACCCGACGGTGCGGCGTGCACAATTTCCATGAATTTTTCATAGAAATTGTTCTTCTAGAGTCGCGGGGCACTTGTCTGCGGGTGCCTTGACGGGGCACAGCTACTCAGAGAATAATATTATTCATGATCCTACACTCTCGATAAGACGCGTTGAGAGAATCGTGGGTGTATCTCATAAGCTAGTGTTTAAACTGTGGAAAAAATAGGGTTTACGGCATATAATATTATATGTTAAAACGTAGTTGCGGGCCGAAGGTAGTCAGTCAATCGATATCCGACTTTGGTAAATTTTACGCTAACTGCACAGTGTATATAACGGTATGAACTATTGTAGCAGTGTATATGTTGCAGTCAAAACTCTTAACCAGTCAAAAGTACTATTGACTAGCAAAATCAGTCAAAAGTGCTTTTGACCGTATGCTTTAGTCAATAATACTTTTGACTAAAATAACAGTTAAAAGTACTTTTGCCCAATGGAGCTGGTTAAAAGTACTTTTGACTAAGTGATTCCGTCAAAAGTGGTTTTGACTGGTTGTATCAGTCAAAACTCTTAAAAAGTTAAGGTGGTCAATAAAAATAACGACAAACCATAATAGTAGCAGTCAAAAAACGATTAGAAACTTTGAGGTCTGTATAAATTACCAAATTAAATGAATATTGCACTCTAATGATACGTTGTCGTTAATCAATATAATTAATTGATGGTTCTTAGAAATTAGAAGTGAATATTTTTGTATGTATTTGCATAATCATTTACTGACAGAAATTGGGTATGTTGTTAAATATTTAGAGATTAGAAATCGGTTCGTCGTTAGCCGCTATTCTAATATTTAGTGGGATCGGATACTTATTAAAAATATTGAAAGACCTCGTGTCTTTTTATATTTTAATGCTTTTTTGAGGTATAATACTTTTGACGGAAGCCTGCAGTTTTTGAAGTGAAAACTTCTTTAGGCGTGTTGGGCATTTTTTGAGATGGGAAAAAACAATTGAACTCGCTACACTTACCGATACCACTGACAACACGAACTTACGAACGAACAATCTTGAACGTACGTTGAAAGTTGAACGTTGTTTAATCTGACGATTTAAAAAATATTACCTGACGATTAAAAAATACACACGTAATTGTTCAAGTATTCACTTCTGTCGGCACTCTCGGAGTGCAACTGTTTTTTTTTAACGGTTTTTGCAATTTGCAGGTGCTATTTGCAATAGTGCCAGAATGTATATTGTTATGATTTGCAACCATGACACGTTTCATTAATATCATCAATACTACATACATACACATACTATGTAGGTTATTCTATTTTTTTAATTATTTTATTTTAAAGTTTTATTGTAAATTATTTTCCATTAGATCACCATCCACATTAGATAGATTGGAAGAAATTTATTGTAACATACTATTACATTTATAGCATTATAACAATAAATGTAAACGGAACGAAGGAGCCTGGATCTCACGACACAGGGAATCCTAATGTGAGTTCCAGGAAGCAACGCATTTGAACATAACTAAAAAAAAAACTTATTCTTATTCTTTTGACAAGATTAAAAGTGAACAATTAAATTAAATTAAATTCCATTGACTGACTATTTCATGAAAAAGTGCATTTTTTCAACATAGAGCTTAACACTGACCTGTACCTAAACTGCAATAAATGTTTTTTTTTTTATTGGACCATAGAAACGACCATAAAACGTACTTTTTCATTATCGTTAATAGATAATAACTGGATTCATCTTCGAAAGACCTTGCCAGACATGGCTTTGTCCATGGCATAAAATAATAACTGATCAACAGAATATAGACTAGACTAGACATAGGTACAGACGCCAGCACATCAAGTTACCCCAATCTGTCAAATTTCTTTGAAGATTTTCAACTTTGTACCATAAAAGCTTAACGTTGATGTTTAATTGGGAAAATTTGACAGTTTGGGATAACTTGATGTGCTGGCGTCTGTACATATATAATATATTTCAGCAAATATTTCCCGGCCTGGGTTCTGTATTAAGAGCGGGTATAAACCAAAATTGCCTATCTTGGATTTGATTTTTCATGAAATTGATAAAATGTAAAATAAAAAAATAAAATGAGGATGATATTTCCAAATTAATTGCGGAACAGTAACAAAGTTTTTTTTTTTTTTTTTTTGTAATAACAAGCATTGGTCCCATCCGCAAAAACAAACCTGATTTGTATTCCAAAACTGCATTCGAGATAAACACAGCAGGCTACTGGTTTTACGAAACATTTATTAGTCAAACGCATATTCAGATGCCACTTAACAAAAACCGACCTCATCTGCAACACTATCCTAAACGCAGCATGCATAATTATTTCATCCTAGCTACTGGCGCGAGTACTTTCCTTCCTTGTTCTGCCTATTATTATTCTGAACAGAGCACAGTGAGTCATTCTTACATAAACCGGTGTAAGAGTTTTCTAGAAATCTTTACTATTTGATGCTTTTTGAATACAAATTGCGAACTATGGTGATTGTCGGCTAGACTGATGGTTTGAGTAATATTGACGTAGGTAGGAATGTAGATGTAGGACTGGTACGCCTGCCATACATATAAAAGACCATTTTTTGTTGCTAGGGACATATTTCGCATACAAACTTAAACCTTAGCAAAGGATGTGCAATATATGCAAAAGATCCTGGCATAACCGAAAAAATATATCTTCGACATAAGATAAAGTATAAGGGAAAATTATAATAAACCACTAAAGAAACAAATTAGAGGTTTCTTTATTAGTAGGTTTCTTTATTTCTTTGTTAGATGTAAGTTACCTTCCGGAATAAGTTCTCTAACTCATGGCGAACGCATCAAAATCCTGCAGACCGTTCTACCGTATTTACCGCTGATTGAATGTCTTTTTTTGTGGGTTAGCTAAATTTCAAGTGAGGTAGGAGCCGTTTGGCTTCGTGCAGGACTTCCAGTTTTTTTTTTTTTTTTTTTACTTCCATGAAATTGGGTTTTCATAATTTTTATATGATTTTGTGTTTACTTTGGTATGTAATCTTCCTGTGCGAGTCACAATAAATACTGGTCGATCGACTCGTGAAGCTATTTTTATTTAGCCACAAGCCCCTCATATTTCATCACACATACATAATCAAATTGGTATCGAACCCTTTAACTATCTCAATTTGATCTCGGTAAGGCGTAACCTTGTCTAAGTGTTAATATAATTACGTATAACCTGTTTATTTAGGACAGTGTCAAAAGGCTCTCGAGCTGAGATAGTCTGTTACTAAATTAGGTTAACTAAGGTACGTTTAATATTAACTTAACACGTAATCTGATGTTATTGAGTGGGTTTCCCAAAGGGAGTTGGTTTTCAAAGTGAAATATACAACTATACGCTATTCAGGAACCTTCATTCAACAACAGAGGGGCAATTCTACTAATTTTAAGAACGTTCACAGTCTGATCTCAGTGTCAATCTGTCAAAAATTCCTATACATTTTTGTAAAATTTTTGAATTTCGATTGTCGCCGAGATGACACTGCGAACGTTTTTAATTAGTAGAATTGGCCTTCTGATTAAGAGCTTGTAGAATCAAATTTATACGGTACAGTCGCTAGCAGGTCAAGCTATCCCAAACTGTCAATTTTCCCAATTGATCATATTCCCTTGTAATAAAGTTGAAAAACTATCAAAGAAATTTGACAGATTGGAGTAGCTTGATGTGCTGGCCTCTGTACAATCCTATCCCAAATCTATGCCACTAAAGAAAATAGTAAATAAAACTACCCACCTATAAGAAATACAAACAAACTGTAGATTAGATTACGCTCCGTAAGGAGGCAAGGTCGAATTACGATCACATCAATCACAATTTAACTGCTGGCCTCTGTACAATCCTATCCCAAATCTATGCCACTAAAGAAAATAGTAAATAAAACTACCCACCTATAAGAAATACAAACAAACTGTAGATTAGATTACGCTCCGTAAGGAGGCAAGGTCGAATTACGATCATATCAATCACAATTTAACTTGCCAAACGAAAATAACTTTTAATACAAAGAGCAGTAAGGTTGTGCGTACCGATGTCGGAAGTTTCATGTAAGGGATTGTAACCTCGCATATCAAAAGGGTACGTTTTGCTTTGTACAACGGCCAAATCTGATGAAAATTGGCAACGGTTGGCTGTCTCTGACAGGGTGTAGGCAGATAAAAATAAGCAGTTGGCTTTTCCTGATTAGGAAAATTGACTAGTTAATCTCTCTCTACACAATAATATAAAATTGCAAACTTGCGCGAACTGGAATAGGTGGTTCAGTAACTGTTACATAACCTCTACTTCAACACTCACATTAATACACATACCCACATCCATACGTCATCTTCAAACTCTCCAACAAACCCTAGCATTCTAATGGTACCTACTAAGATCAATTATATGTAAATAGCAGTGACACACAAATGTCCTAAGCTAAAATGAGATTATTCAATTGCTGAACACTATCCCCTGAGATACAGGTTTTACCCTAGTTCAGGGGTTAGGGTCAATACTCTGTGCACCTTAATAATGATCACCACAAAAATGCTATAATACTTCATGTACAGCAGGTCAAGCTATCCCAAACTGTCAAATTTTCCCAATTGAACATAAACCTTATTCCTTTGTGATAAAGTTAAAAAACTATCAAAGTAATTTGACAGATTGGGGTAGCTTGATGTGCTGGCCTTTGTACCTAATGCTAAAACTTTAACTTGAAATGGTGAGAAATAAACTATTTTTATTTTATTTGTTTATTTGTAATCATTATTAGCATTTCCCAAATCTAAATTTTTGAAAAAAATCGTATAATTATCGTTTCAGAAAATGCAAATTCAATTAGTCACGAATTATCGGCTTTGCAGTTTTTTTTTTTTCAAAATCTGTCAAAACAAAGAAGAATTGAAACAATTTTAATACTTATGAGCAGAGTTTATTACGTGAAGTAAGTTGGCGACGCGTTAAACTAGTCGGTCGGACATATACCTAATTTCGACGACATAATTTAAATTTTCTATATAACACGTTGAGTTATTTATGAATTCTAATTTGGCATACCTATTCAATTTTATTCTGTATATCTCTTCCCCGATGACCTGGTGAAGGTGGCGGGAATCCGTTGAATGTAAGAAGCACAGGACAGGTCGGTGTGATGACTCTGAGAAGGCTTATGCGTAGCAGTGGACACGACGGTTATGATGATAACGATATGGCTCTTCTTTCTATTTGCCAACAGCTTTAGCCAAGGCAGCCAAGCTCACTAGTAATATTACAGACAATTACATTTCTAAGGCTTAAAAATAAAGGTCAACAAACCCACTTATGGCGTCGAGACATACTGAGAAAAATCGAAAATCGATTGCATAAATTGAAAAAACACATCAAATCAAGCCCTACCAAAACTTTACCAATATTTTGCTTTTCTGAATTTTACTACAAAAGGCCAAAAACATAATTTACGTCCCTCAAAAGAAAACCTTGGTATTTAATAGCTTTCATGTTCATAGTAACACAATTTTGTTGAACACCTCAACTTTAGACGCTTTCAGATAATCCGGGAGAGAGAAACCTCAACGGATGTTTTTGACAGATTTGTAATTGAGATGTAAATCTACGTTGAGGATTATTAATTAATTTTATTTTGCTCCTGGAGTTGCTACCTACAGCTTTATTGATATTATGGCAATAGGTCTAGGCATAGAATAATCTTTGACAGTCGTTACGGGTCGTCCGAAGCCCGAAAATCTGATAACCAGTCTTACCAAGAGGTATCGTATTACCCAGCGCATGTAGTCGCTCCATCGGTGGCGAAAGCACCACATAACACGATTCCTACCGGCTTCCCTTCGAGGATTCGCATCGTCAACTCTATCGCTATTAAAAAATGGCACGTCAATAGTGGCCACTATTATCAAAAAATATAGTTACACTACGGGTATTTAATTCACCATAACATTCAAACAACAAAATCGGTTTTCTTTAGCCTCGTTTTGCAAAAAAAAAAAAAAAAAAATTCGGCGCCAAAATTTCAAAATTCATACAACAGCGATCCCGTAATTATGTCACTTTAGGTCACGTGGCACCGCTTGATATGGACGAGAGCAAGCCGCTGTACAACGGGTTATATATAACAGAGACAGATATAGAAAAATGCGCCAGCGGGAACGAGATGGAGAAATATTGCACATTTTATTTGGTTTTCAGCTGTACAATTTTATTGTAATTCATTTTAGAATAATAGTAAGTTTCTTTATTGATAAGTCACTAAGTTAAAGCAGACTTCACTTCGGCTTCTCTCTTAGAAAAATTGACACATCGCTGCTGCGCTCCATGTATAATGCTGGCACTCAGCTGCATCCGGTTGGACTGGTAGCTGACCCTAACATATTTGGGAGAAGGCTAGGCAGATGATGTACAGAGGAGCGTTACCAGATCTCCCATCAGTTTATGGACCGGACCTTCTGCACTTATTGCATCATGAGTATACAAATATTGATCTTACATATTATTACGTGAACACAGAACGGAAAACAGAATGTGTAAAACAAATATTGTCTTCCAATATGTTGTGTAAATATCCAGTATAGTATATAAGATATTTGCTTATTGATATTTCTTCTTAATAGCTCGGATATTTCGGCTGATTATTGGGTATAGCCCACGATCCTTCATCATCATCATCTGCCTAGCCTTTTCCCAACTATGTTGGGGTCGGCTTCCAGTCTAATCAGGTGGACCTGAATCTGACCTCCACAACCCACGTATTGGGTAATACGATACCCCTTGGTAAGACAGGTTGTCAGATTTCCGAGCTTCTGACGACACGTAACGGTTTATTAATCGATTAGCACGAATAAACTAGCCCGTTGTTTCCTTTACGATGTATTCAAAACGTATTATTTAATATCTTTTTATTGACCTTTGTAGGAGAGCAGTGGTGGTCCAGTGGTAACGGCCGCGACTTACGAGTTGTGTAGGTCGTGAGTTCGAACCCAGACAGGCGCTTTACTTTGTGTAAATTATTTCATCTCCACTGCTCTCAAAACGGTGAAGGAAAACATCGTGAGGAAACCGGCATGTCCTAGATCCAAAAATTAAGACATGTGACATCTACCAACCCGCACTGGGCCCGCGTGGTGGATTACGGCCCAATCCCTCTCACCGAGAGGAGGCCTGTGTCCCAGCAGTGGGAACATTATAGGCTGATGATGATTGACCTTTGTATCGTTGTCAATGTAGTTTCAACTTGACCACAAATAAAATACCTTCGTGCAAATCGCCTATAGAAAATATCACATTATTTAAAAGTTGCGATTCGCTCGATTCGGCGGGTTCATTCATGCAAATCGACTAAGAAACCCCCGTGACGACTGTTCGGTATTGTTTATTTATTGAATGCTCTACCACTTCTTCTCTCATAACGGTGAAGGAAAACATCGTGAGGAAACCGGCATGTCCTAGAACCATGAATCCGAAGATATATGACAACTATCAAACTGCATCCCAGGCTGATTTCCGGCCACCGTAGGCATGAGCTTGCGGACGGCGAGTAATGGGTAGCTCGCTGTCCGGTAAGGACCAAGCCCAGGTCGACGGCGCGTTGTGTTCCACGCGCGCCTCAAAGAGATGTCAGCACAAACCAATGGGGCCCGCCAGGGCCGATGCCTGCCAGGGGTGCGGGTTCGTTCGAAAGAGATACCGCCGCCCCTTGCATACAGGCTACTGAGGGAACACGGGTGGGTTTTAGTCAGTAAAAGTCTGACACGCCCTCCTGCTCCACCCAGAGCGGGAGAAGTTATTTAATGATTTGCCACACATAAAAAAAAACTAGGCCCGCGTGATGGATTAAGACCTACTCCCTCTCACCGAGTGGAGGCCTGGGTCCCAGCAATGGGGTCGTGGGCTAATTATGCTTCTGCTCCCCATCAAGCCCAAATCTTGCCACATCAAATATCTCGCATGCCTGACAAGACAAAGGCCATCCAATAACATTAATCCTATTCATACGTTTGCTCTCTTGTTTTATTCTGTAACACCTTACATAAAAGATAAAGATCGCATTGGCTCAGCGGAAACTATCGGGCCATTGTTCGATGTAACAGGTTCGCTTCCCCGGTCGATTTTATCGTCTCTTCTGTGTCAGACTCATTTAAATTCACTTTCTACGAAAATATTCTCATACGTTTAGATTATTAGATTTTTTGCACTATTCTTGTTTGTTAGTGACTAGGTAGTAACTTGTTTTACCGTTGTTATATATTAATTCTTCATACATTCCACTTTCAGAGTTCCAACTTTCTTCAGTAGTCTGACATCGACAACTCAGTTACATAGGCAACACGTTACGCCTTGGCAAGACAGGTTGTCAGACTTCAGGGCTTTTGACGACCCGCAATGACTTAACGTGCTTTCCGAGGCACGGAGGGGTCTTAATATGTAATGATTGTCTCCAATCCACGGACCAACCGCGGCAAGCGTAGCTTAACCTGATCGAACGACCCGTGTGGCTGTTATTACTTAGTCAAAAGACCCCTTAACAGAAAAATTCCAAAAGTAAGTAATACTACTCATATGTAATTCTATGGCCTGAAACTGCGTTTAAAGGACGCCCGCACGGTTTCATACAAATGTGCCCCGTCGCGGTCCCAAGCCCGGGCGTCCGTCGCGGGTTAGTCGCGGTAGCACGTTCCCGTGGGATAATTTCCGACATCCACGCGGATCCCGCGAAGCCGCGGGTAGCAGCTAGTCGTAAATAAAATGTCCCCGCGACTGGCATCGTTACGATCCCACCTCGCGTGTCCACGCACATAGACCCGCGACGGTTGACCGTCGCGGGCGCCCGCATAACGCAGTTTCAGCCCTAAGCATCTTCTTTCTTCCTTCTGTGCTGAATATTATCCGAATTCTATCATATCGGATCATAGGATCCTTATCATAAGGTTCATAGACCTATATTCATAAGGACGAACTATTACTTCGATAACTCCCTAAATGACGTCATTTAGAAAATTAATAATTTCATAATTAATTTAAGTAATCTTAATTAAAGGAAGCCGAGAATCTACATATCCTATTCTAACTAATTATAATTACTTTTGCTACTCATTAAGGCGTCGAGGCGTCGCATGGATATAAAGGTACCCTTGCTAACTTCATGACTGTATTCTGGAAAGGGGAGGGCAGAGTTGTACACTTGTGGAGTCGTCTCACGAAAAAAGTCTCGTGGCAATAAGTGGAACTAATAAATATAAATGATTGTATTTCTGTAAGCAGGTGAGTACAAACACTTACTCGCCAATCAATTTTTCAAACTAGACATCGTGGGCTTTTTCTAGCTGACTACTCTGAGAAGAAAGGCCGAAACAAACTTAGAAGTCACAGTCTCTTTTAAAGTCCAGACATAATCTTGGTCAGATCATGTAGATTGGTGTTGTCTTTTGAGGGAAAAACCACATAGATTAAGCGGACCTGTCCAGTCAGTGCCCATTTGCCAGTCAAAATCAAAAGTCATTTATTCCAATTAGGCTGAGAGTCAGCACGTTTCGAACGCCAAAATACATGAGACAGCCCCCCAAAAACGCCCGCTCTGCACCACTTTCTATCAGCACAGCTGTCTGTTCGTTCATGTTGGTCTGTAGTAATCGTGCAGCTCAAACGATACGACGATCAATACCAAAGAAAGAACATTTGGGTAGGCCGCATAAATTCAACAAGCATTTTTTTGGGAATGGCATCTCGAGGTTGGCATTGAGAGGCGGTGTCTTCTTAACCGGACTTTCCTGTGGAGGCATTTTTAGAGAAACTAAAAGCCTCCAGCCAGGTCATAAAACCTACTTAACTAAAGCGACTTCACGCTGAGGGCACCCCCTGTGGGGTGCGGACCTCGGCTCAGAGCGTCACTGGTAGGGGGGGGGGGGAAGCAAGGGGGGACAGGCTGGATCAAAATATTTTCATTATTATTAGCATCCGGGGAATTTAACTCTACAGGCTCAGCTGCGGCGCGGGCTGGCATATCAACGAGCAAGGGACGGTCGGGGCCTGCTTCTCCCTCTCCATCCATCAACATTTATATATTTATCACTCTTCTATTCATCTTTCTTCCTTCCTAACACATGCCCATCATACCAAGCCAAACGATTCCCTTTATGGTGGGCTGAAACGTCGGACAGACGACAGTCATAGTCTCTTTGTAAATAATATTTACTTAGGGCGAATTTCTGTAGGCGTTCAGAACATCTAAACCGCGCTCAAGAACTGTCAGTGTCAAAATTGGTAAGGAATCTTGACGCTGTCAGCTCTTGAGCGCGGTTTAGAACCTTTCAGTTTCATCGGTAAAATCCGCAATTAGTTTTGAAACTGTATTCATATCTATGAGTAAGAAGAAATTGTAAGAGTTTATTATTAACAATGTTTATGTAAGAATTTCAACCAAATCTATAGCATAGTTAGTATCTCGATTCAAAAATCGTTCGAATTAAGGTAAACGCACACTTATCGAAGCCAAAGGAAGCGAAGGAGCAGAAAGAATCGAATTTTGATTTACTTGTTCGTTTACAGACGATTGGCCGGAAGAATTCGGAAAGTTTTCTTGCTTTCAGCGCAGACAAGTGTGCGTTTATCTTTAACGTCGCATTTTTGTGCTAGGTGCCCCTGTTAACGTCAACCTTCTCTTTATTAATAAGTTTATTTTCGTACGTTTTACAAATGCTTGGTAATTACTTCCATAACTCAATCTATTTCCCCGAATTCGATCAATGATCTACTTAACTTCGACTTGACCTATTTACAACCGAAATTATATCCAAGATTCCCAATTCTTACTTCCGCAATACAAAAATTTAATATTTTTCAGTGCCTTTTATAAAGTTATTAGGTAAAGTGTTATATTATGAGAAATGATACTGGGCCGTGAGTCCATAGAGCTCTGCCCCGCAATCATATGATGTAATGCACTAGCACCGGTAAGTTGGGCTATAAAGCAAGCGGAGCGATGAGCGGAGTTATTTGTAAGAATAATTTATTTCGATAAATATTCCACGGGAATGTACCACCGGGATAAAAAGTAAACTATGTGTTGATCAAGGTTAAAAACTATCCGTGTGCCAAATTTTGTCCAAATCCGTTCGGCCGTTTTTACGTGATTGAGTAAAAACATCCAAACTTTCACATTTATGATATTAGTAGAATAGAATAGGATAGGATAGTAGGAATATTAAGATAATAGGACTAAAAATCCTTCTCTGCATTGTGCGGCTTTTTAGACTTGACAAAACATTGAGATATCTTTGAAAACCGCATTTATAATTAATTCATTGTGTAGTTTAGAAGAAGTAAGAGGTCACACAGACAGAGACGAAAAAAGACTGTGTTTGTACCATGATTACAAATAGTTACATAATAGTAGATAGGTAAGCAATACGCGTGTTTCACAATGTCAACAAAATATTAATAAGGATGGCCTTGAACCTAACCTATTTACGTTGTAATTCGTAGAAAAGAAGACCAATGATAAATAGATCACTCATAGTTAATCTTATTTTTTTAAAGGTAATAACTATTTCTAACACAGGTAGGAATGTTTTTTGGTATAGGTAGCATTCCACATCGATCGAAATCATACCAATAATACAATTAAAATGAATAATACAATGAAAATTAATTTAAATAAATAATCATGGTTGTGGATTTTGAATTTTGAAATTGAATTGAATTGTTTAGTAAAACTCTGTTGAAAATTGTTATGATTTGAAAAAAAAAACGTATAAATAAAAGTTAACTCAAATATTGTGCTTTGTATTGACAGTAAATACTTTTTTTAATTAAGGCGTAATTAAAGGTAGAAGAACATTAACTACACATAATTACAAACAATTTCACGACACACTTTGGTGGAACGCGACACAGAATTGCTTGGAAAACTAAAAACAAAAATATAACAATATTTCAGGTTTCTGTTGTAAGTATTTTTATTTTACTAAATTAAACTTAGGAAATTCAAACACACATTTAAATATAAATAATTGCTTTCTCAAATCGCATAAATCGTGGCCACACACAATCACGTGAGCAATTTTCTCGCTAAACTAACTGCCAGACAGATTATAATGTCTGTAATAGTCTTTATAGCTGCCTTTATCATAACACGATTAACACTAATCGACGTCTTCATAACACTGAGCTCAGAGAGTTAAATATAGTCAGTTTTTGAAGAGAAATGTCATCATCATCTAAGACTAATACAGCAGCGAGTGGGCCTTAGTCTGGTCGAGTGTCTGCCACGGGTTCGGGTTTTTCGAAAGAGATACCGTGGCCCCTGGCACACAGGCAACTGAAGCAACTCGGGTGTGTTTTAGTCACTAAAAGTCTGACACGCCCTCCCGCTCAGAGCGGGAGAAGTTATTTGATGATTTCCCACTTAAAAAAAAATAACTGGTCGAGTGTGGAGTTGTGGAAGACTTACATCACTTATTGATGGATATATATAAAGTCTCATAGCAATGAACCGACTTGATAGAGGCACATTCCATAAAATTCTGTTTATACCAAACGGTGAAGATGCGAAGAGTCTGTTCAGGTTCATGGCCCAAATGTAATCGGAAGCAGTGTGTATTTAAGGTACGATGGGACTGTCATACGTATCGCGGTTATTAAACAAAATTAAATAAAGAATTGGCTTTGCTGGCAGTCTTCAAATAGACCGGAGTCTCAGATAGGCCGAAGTAAAGAAACCCTGCTCAGGTGGAGATTCACAGATGACTCCGCCCTGGAGTGTAAATGTGGTGCTGTCTCATATACAATGGTGCACTTAATATCTTGACCAGCGTGTCCTGTTTTCTGCACGCTACAGGAGTTGATGGACGCTGCTGCAAGTGCCAAAATCGTAGCCAAATTCTGGGCTGACTGTATTTAGATTGCTATCGATACGCTAAGAAGAAGAATAAAGAATAAAAAAAGGATATTTCTCCAACGTGACTTATCTAATCTAACTAACTACTACTACTACTACTACAATCAACTCGGGGTGCGACGCGAATTTACGCTAGTGTCGTACCTGGTGAAACTGCTCCGAGGCATAGAGTACAACCCGGGAGTACTGCAACGGTTGCACTTGTACGTACCCGACCGTTATGTGTGGAGGCGACGGCCCCCGCCACTGCTGGTCGTACCATCAGCCAGGACCAACTTGCTGGCTAAAACCCCTCTGACTCGAGCAATTCGCACGATCAATGACATTCAGGTAGAATTGGATATATTACATATTTCTGGAGTGAATTCGCAAAAGTACTATTGTTTATATTATGTTACAAACAATGATCTTGTTGTGCTTAATTTTAAGTTTGCGTGTGTGACTGTTCTGTTTCATTAGGTTAAGTACCTGTAAGGATAGTTTTAAGGGCTTTAAACAAATAAATAAAATAAACTAGCCTGTATCGTCCCACTGCAGGGCCAAGGCCTTCCTCTCCTATCCCCACACAATTCTGTCTTTTGCTAGTCCCGGTTAGTCCTTTCGGTTGGAGTCAAACTTATCCCGCCATCTACGTCGTCGTGCGACCTATTTCCAGCTTTTTCTTTTCAAATTCTCACTCCATCCGTTCTTAAATCTTGGTCTACGCCACATCTACGCCATAAAACCATCTGAGCTCTAGTAAACGTTTCGGTGCTTTGGTTCGGGAAGAGATAACTAGTAGGTACAGACGCCAGCACATCAAGCTACCCCAAACTGTCAAACTTTCACAATTGAACATGAACCTTATGCTTATGTAGTAAAGTGGAAAATCTATCTAAGAAATTTGACAGATTGGGGTAGCTTGTTGTGCTAGCGTCTGTACCATCTGACAATTGGAAAGTTACTTCTATCGGTTTTCATTAGTATTATGGAGTATTATTGGGTAATCCCCACAATAACAATAGGAACAGATTTCATTTTGACAATTCAAAAACATTCATTGCGTTATTTACGTTAATGAGTAGACAAATTTTTCAAACATATTAAGCAATGAATTCGCAATTTCCTACAAAATTATTCACATTCTGATTAAGAGTATGTTACGAAGTTAAGGTGGTGGTGAACGTGCTCTCTAATCTATACTAATACTAGCTTTTGCCAGCGGCTTCGCCCGGTTTGGGCTTGGCGTTGATGAGTCAGTCAGTCAGTCAGGACTTCTCTTTTTATTTATATAGATTATAAAGAGGAAAGATTTGATTGTTTGTTTGCATTGAATACGCTCCGAAACTACTGAACCGATTTGAAAAATTCTTTCACTGTTGGGAAGCTACACTATCTCCAGCTGGCATAGGGTATATTTTATCCCCGTATTCCCATGGGAACAGGAACTACGCGGGTGAAACTGCGGAGCGCTGCTAGTACTCGATAAAAAAAGAACGGTAACTCATGGCGGCAGGTTTCTGAGGTAAGAAATAATTAACAAAAATTGACTGCCATAAATTACCAAGCTGATAACATGAGACGCTTAAGAAAACTAATAAATCTTGTCAGTTTCGATCGGTCCAATAGATAAGGATCAGGAATACTGATGACCACCGTGGATCCATTACAAAACACCATGAAATTATATGTCCAGCTGTGAAATGGTGAAACAGCAACTTACTGTTTCAAAATACACGTCAGTTCTGAGTTTCAAATGCCAAATGAAACGGATTCCTATTAAATTAATGTAATGCGATTATATCTGATGTTTAAAATAGCCGTGAACAGTTGTAATAATGTTTCAGTAATGTCTGATTTAAGATCTTGAGTGATTTTGAAATTAGGAACAAGAATGCTCAATGCCAGTTTATTTAATACGATTATTTATTTACAGTGACCAAAAGAGATATTTGACCAGGGTCATCGGTTCTAGCTTCGACTTGCCGCTTCGCTCCCGTGGCAAACTACGGAAGGCACATTTCATAGAGGATAAATCCCACAGAAACCCTGCAAAATCTCGGTGCAATAAGCCTGGGCACTGTCCGACTGGCACATCTATAAACTATCTCTACTTATGCTAAAACTCACAATGATTTGTAAAAAGACAAACCAATAAACACAGTTTACATACTCAGCCTATAACGTTCCCACTGCTGGTACACAGGCCTTCTCTCCATGAGAGGGAGTGGGCCGTAATCTACCACGCGGGCCCAGTGCGGGTTGGTAGATGTCACATGTCTTCGATGGTTCTAGGACATGCCGGTTTCCTCACGATGTTTTTCTTCACCGTTTGAGAGCAGTGGTGATGAAATTATTTTCACAAAGCAATGCGCGCCTGTCTGGGTTCGAACGCACGACCTACAACTCGTAAGTCGCGGCCCTTTACCACTGGGCCACCACTGCTCTGTCTAATAAACACAGTTTGGCATTCATCTATTATTACTAATTACCTACTACTTTATAAAATTGCTAGCTTCTGCCTGCGGCATTGCCCGGTGGGTGTCGGAGAATATCCCCCGGGAACGTATAACGGTATTAAAACGTGTTATACTGGTTATATACTATCCGCGTGTCAAATTTCATCCAAATTCCTTCAGCTGTTTTTGCGCTAATCCGGAATAAACAACCACTTTTTTATTTAAGTGTGACTTCGATACTGTTTTATTATACGTAAAATCATAGATAGATAAAATCAAAACCCGAAAACGGTATCGTTTCGCAGGTGCTAGTGAAATTACATTCATCAGGACATTTCAATTTTGTCTCCCAGGATGGTTTTATTGGCTACGTTTCGAGTCTTTGATTATCCACTTGGAATTGTGGTCTTACGAGGTAGAAAATTCCATTGTTCTTTTCCCAACGTTTTACATTAGAATATTTACCCACCGAGAGCCTAGTTACCTTTCTATTCTACACATTATGGAATCGTTTGTCTTTTTGAACCGACGAAAAAACGGAGGAGGTTACTCAATTCGACGCGTATATATATATATATATTTTTCATGTATGACCACGCATAACTTTTTCCAGAGTAGTCCGATTTTGATAATTCTTTTTTTATTGGAAAAGGTATACCCTGAAGTTGGTCCCATATACATTTTGAAGAAAAATTCCAACCCTAAGGGTAAGAAAACAGGGGATGATTTATTGTTTACTCACAGATTTTAATGCTGAGTTGTGTATTATGCAAAAATTAAGCATGTAGTAATTAGTAGATTATAGCCACAAAAAATATAAAATAAAAACTTTTAATAAAAAAATTAAACCGCCGAAAAACCGAAAAGTAAAAAATAATAAACCTGCTTTGTAGAACCCCAATAACTAAGTTCGGAAGTCGGTGACTTTGTATATTTATTTAATTATATGTAACCGCCTTCCGGACTTAGTTATTGGGGTTGGACAAAGCAGGTTTATTATTTTTTACTTTTCGGTTTTTCGGCGGTTTATTTTTTTTATTAAAAAGTTTTTTTTCTCATTTAGTTTTAATTATGGTGTCGCAGTTTGTGTAATTTATGCGGCATCTTTGGAATTGTTCGTCAAATCGTCGAGGTCCTTAAGAGCGTTTATTCTGAAAATGGGCAACGTCGCAAATAGCTGTCAAATATTTCACTGTTTTGATTAATTTGGCAGTATTACTTTATGGAAATATGAAATATCGCTAACTAGTGACCTAAAATATTTATTATGAAATGCAATAATTGATATCTTAACACCGAATATTTAGTTTTCGAAATTAAAAAAGAACTTGGAAACTTTCCAAATGCTCTTTTTACACATAAAACGGTTACAACATCAAATTCATTGTTATAATTGCAAATAATTATTCATATTCTAGGTCACTAGTTAGCGATATTTTATATTTCCATGCAGTAATATTAACAAATTAATAAAAACAGGTAAATATTTGACAGCTGTTTGCGACGTTGCCAAGTTTGAGAATATACGCTCTTAAGTTCTGTGTTGAGCTCCATGATTACTGATAAATTCGTGCACTGACTGGTTCACCGAATCCGCGTGATTCTTTCCTCAAAAGACGGCACAAATCTGCATGGTCTTCACATGATCTGACCAAAATTATGTCTGGACTATAAAAGAGACTGTGACCTCTGAGTTTGTTTCGCCCCCCCTCTCCCGATTAGAAATGTCAGTCTGCCGACTAGGCATGACGGGTCATCAACCCAACACACTAGTCTCAGCCTACCTCCCTCCGAACCCCGACCCGGAGGACTTCCAACCGATCGCCAATGACCTCTCCGCCCTGTTAAGCATGAGTGACTCCGTTATCATAGCGGGCGATCTCAATGCGAAACACCCCGCGTGGAATAGTTCCGGGGCTTCGCCCAGAGGGAGACACCTGTTCGACCTCTGCTCGACCCTGACCTTCGACGTCATCGCCCCGATGTCGCCGACTCATTTCCCCCACAATGTGGCTCACAGACCTGACGTACTCGATATTGCAATTCTGAAAAGGATCAACCTTCGGTTGAATTCCATAGAGGCAATGAACGAGCTCTCTTCTGACCACCGTCCGGTCGTCGTGCATCTGGCCCCTCGCACGGGTCTCCCAGATACCGACCAACCCCCGCTCACCAAAGTGGTAACAGACTGGAGGAAAGTAAGCGATTCGCTGAAATCCAACACATCCGCCCACTTGGACGCCATCCCCGATCAATTCAACTCTCTCGCGGACACAACGGCCGCGATCGACTCATTCACGGGTCACGTACAATCTGTCCTGAACGACTGTTCGAGGCGGGTTCCGGTAGGGGAAGACCCCCGCTGGAAGCTGCCGGACGATGTACGCGAACTGCTAAATGAGAAGAACGCGGCTGTTCGTGCCTACAGCAACTTTCCCTGCGACGCGAACAAAGCTCACATGCGCTATTTACAGCGATCTGTAAAGACACGCATGTCGGAGCTACGTGACGCGGGCTGGGACAAGATGCTGAGCGAGTTGGAACCCACGCACTTAGCTTTCTGGGAACTTCAGAGGAAACTCAAGTCCCGAGAAGTAGTCACCATGCCCCCCCCTGACCCGGCCCGATGGCACCGTTGCTTTCGACGACATCGAAAAGGCCGAATGCCTCGCCGACAGTCTAGAGGCCCAATGCGCGCCCAGTTCTCAACCTGTAGACCAAGCACACCTCGCCGAGGTGGACGCTGAAGTCGAACGTAGAACCTCTCTCCCGCCTGTCGAAGACCCAGATGATCCATTACATCTCGTCACCCCCGACGAAGTTCACGAGATCATCAAAAGTCTGATACCCCGAAAGGCCCCCGGCGCTGACGGCATCACCAATAGGGTGATCCAGATGCTACCCGCCCACCTGATCATGCTCTTGACCACCATCTTCAATGGAGCCTTGAGCAATAACATCTTCCCCCAAGCTTGGAAGCAAGCCACGGTCATTGGCTTTCCGAAACCCGGCAAACCCAAAACGGAGCCCACGAGCTACCGGCCCATCAGTTTACTGGACAGCCTCGGAAAAATCTATGAGCGACTTATTTATAAGCGTCTCAGGGACTTCGCCGAGACTAAAGGCCTGATACCCAACGAGCAGTTCGGTTTCCGAACCGAGCACAGTTGCGTACAACAGGTACACCGGATCGTAGAGCATATAAGCGTTGGCTTCCAACGCGGCAATGCGACCGGTGCAGAATTTTTCGACATAGCGAAAGCCTTCGACAAGGTCTGGCACAACGGCTTGATATTCAAGCTGTACAAACTCGGCGTGCCGGACCGTCTCGTACTCATCTTACGAGACTTTCTGTCGAACCGCACCTTTCGCTATCGCGTCGAAGGGACCGTCTCATCCCCCACCCGATTCGCGCCGGCGTCCCCCAGGGCGCCGTGCTGTCCCCTCTCATATTCACGCTGTTCACTAGCGATATCCCCAAAAGTAGAAGGGCACAGTTGGCACTGTTCGCAGACGACACAGCCATCTACCACTCTGGGCGTAGTCATAAAGCGATAGCCTCCTCCCTCCAAACCGCAGTCAACGTACTTGGCGCGTGGTTTAGGAAATGGTGAATCGAACTAAATCCGGACAAAAGTCAGGCGGTTCTCTTTTCGAAACCGCGAAACAACCCCGACCCCCCCCCCCGGCCCATCTCCATATTCGGCAAGCCGATCCCTTGGGAAAAGCGAGCCAAATATCTTGGAGTGATTCTAGATCAGCACCTGTCCTTCTCTGAGCATATCAAGAAGGCGCGCTCACGCGCCGCTTTCGCTCTCGGAAGGCTGCACTCTGTTCTGAACGCACGTAGCAAATTGTCACTCAAGTGCAAATTGCGGATTTACACGGCGTGCATAAGGCCCATCATGACGTATGCATGTGCAGTCTTTGCACACACGCACCCCCGACACATCCATAGGATGCAGACCCTCTAAAACCGTTTCCTTCGCCAAGCCACAGGCTCCCCATGGTTCGTTCGGAACGAGATCCTCCATCTCGATCTGAAAATGCCCACTATTGCTCAATTTCTGAAACGCAACTCGAAGCGTTTCTTCGATAAAGCCGAGTTACATCGCAATCCCTTGATTGTGAAGGCCGCTAGCTATGTCCCCAGTAGAATCAGTAGAATCCGCCGGCCGAGACATCTCCTTTCCGACCCAGACGACCCCATCACTGTTCTGCAAGAAAAGAATAGGGCCACCAGTACAGCACACAAATACAAACGACCGTCCTTCCGACCTCGCCGCCGAGGTCCTCGCGCCCCGCGAAGACCCCCCCCCCCGAGTAACGATCAGACCCCCGACCGTCCCTTGCTCGTTGATGCGCCAGCCCGCGCCACAGCTGAGCCAGTAGCTTTAAATTCCCCGTCTAATAATCATGAAAATAATATCTTGATCCAGCCTATCCCTGATAGTACTACCTGCCCCCCCCCCCCCCCCCCCCCGCCAGCGACTCCCTGTGCCGAGGGACCTCTCGTACCCCACAGGGGGTGCCCTCGGTGCGCAGTCGTTTTAGGTTTAAGTAGGTTTTACGCCCTGGCTGGAGGCTTTTAGAATCCTAAAAACCTTCACAGGAAAGTCCGGTTGAGCAGTCACGGCCTCTCAAGGTCAACTGCGAGATGCCATACACAAAAAAAAAAAAAAAGAGTTTGTTTCGGCCTTTCTTCTCAGAGTAGTCAGATAGGAAACGCCGACCTCATCTAGTTATTAAATTATGATTGAAGTGTAAAAATGTTTGTATAAACCTACTTACAGAAATTTGATCATGTAAAATTGGTTCAATTTTTTTGTAGCAGTATTCCGATCTTCTGAAGGTCAGTTGGTTACTCAAAGTAAGATTACATACAACACAGTAAGACCCCTGTGCGAAAAAGCTAGATAGATGATGAACACCGTATTATTATGATAATAAATAGTCTTCCAAACAGAAGCTTATAGCTGTCAATTTTGTATGCGTGTGCGCAATAACCAATAACTTATTACTGACATTGCCGGATATGGCTTCATAACATTTTGAAATAGTTTGACTGAGTTTCATTATGTTGAAGACAAACGCTTTAGTTAAATGTTTCGTAACATTTTTGGCAATTATAATGATTTTGACTTTCAAGGTCTGAGTCCGAGTTCAGTTTGCACTTTGTGCTATTTTAATTAGCGATATGTTCATATCTTTTTTTTTACGCAACCAAATCTTTAGGAGAAAGTAATGAGAGATTGCGCGGGATGAGGAGCGACGGCGCCGGCGTTCTCTCCTCATACCGCGCTCTCTCTCGGAGGGGACGCCCGAGGAGGACATCAAATTTCTGCAGATCAGGTGCGTTGTAATCGCAACCGGTGTGCGTATATGACCAGATTTATGACTATACGAGACAAAAGAAGTATATAGATATGGAAAGAAGACGTGAACTTATGTATGTACCTTAAGGAGACCCTGTGGCTCAAGGACTAGACTCATCATCATCATTTCAGCCGAAAGACGTCCACTGCTGGACATAGGCCGCCACTAAAAGGGGGGTTTTGCCATAATCACCACGCCTAGCAGGCGGGTTGGCGATTGCAGTGTGGTGGTAAAATGCATAATTAACGCTGCTGCCCATTCTCTAGTAAGTCCCTTAGTCGCCTTCTACGACATCCACGGGAACAAATGGGATGGTGCTATTCTTTTACGTCCGGCACCACACGGACGTAGGACTAGACTAGGAGTAAGTAAATAGGTCGTTTTTCTTATTAAATCTCTCCGGTGGAGATCTTTAGCACATGCTTAAGATATCTTAGATCTCCCGTGGAAATACTGGGCCCTCTTTTGTGTGGTTGTGTGACCCTAAAATTATTTCATAAAGCTCTAAACAAAGATTCTCCCGCTGGAGTCCTTACCAACTCAGGGGGTCTACTCTTTAACGATCCATCAAGGAATACAAGGGCCCGTCCGAAAGTAATTCGAAACTTCGGAGTGATCTATTTGTCTATGGTCGGTCCCAAGCCTTGACTGACATAACAGTCAATGGACAATAAGGTGTAAATTTTCGACCTGAATACGGGGCTTTTATCCACATTGTATAATGCATTTTACTTTTGTTAGTTTATTTTATTTTTTTGTAATGTGCGTTTTGTTTCTGCAGAATAAACATATTTTCTTTCTTTCTTTCTTTTATACCCGTTTAATTACTTTATTTGGATGGGCAAAACACTTTGGGAGTATGTACAACTATCGTCGTTCTATCGTAACTACTGTCGTTCGTAGGAAGTAGATCTCCAGGAACGGTTAGCACGCACACGGTGAGTCCTACATGCCGCAAGAGTCCGACATTCCTTTTTCCCTAAAAAGGGAATTCTTTTGGTAATTCACTAAAACACTTTATCTCCCAAAAAAGGAGTCCTTGAAGATTTTATCTCCGCTAACTAGACACCAAATACTTTTAACATTCAATATTTTAAAACTTTGGCAACACTTGAGCGCTAACGAACCGCCAGTGCCGTTGAATACTGCCGTACGAAACATCGAGGTTACCTTGTGGTCAATTAGTAAGAAATACTAAAATGTACTGAATTTACACATAATTGAATATTCTTTTGATCTTCGAAAGGTCAGGTACATCTATCTTGAATAAGTCGAAAGTAAGAGGTACTTTCACGAAACAAATTATCTATATACTAATAATAAAGAGGAAAGATTTGATTGTTCGTTTGTATGTTTGTTTGCATTGAATAGGCTCCGAAACTACTGAACCGATTAGAAAAATTATTTCACTGTTGGGAAGCTAGACTATCCCCGGGTGAAATAGGCTGTATTTTATCCCCGTATTCCCACGGGAACGGGAACTACGCGGGTGAAACCGCGACGCGTTACTAGCTGCTACTGAGAAATTCTAGATAGAAAAACCCGATAACACTTTGCCCAACCTGGGAATCGAACCCAAGAGGGCTGAGACAGCCCAGGCTGTCTCAGCATCCTTCTGGAGGAAAGGGTGTTATGCCGCAACGTGCGAGAGGCCCATGGCCAGCAGTTGACTGTGAAAGGCTGGATACTCACTCACGCAAAAACGGCCGAACGGATTTGGATCAAATTTGGCACACAGTTTATAATGTGAATTAACACATAGGGCACTTAAAAATATAGGATAATTTTCGATACCCGCGCGGGCGAAAGCGCTGACGAAAGCTGGTATGCAAATAAACCTATGGAAAAATCCACGTAGATACGTAATTTTAGATTAACGTATGTCTAAGAACAAAATACGAAAAGTCCCATTGTCGCGCCAAGTTAATGAAGCATCATTTTTACTTAGGGATACTGATTACAATTTTGCTCTTTGACTTAAGCAAAATAGGCGTTAAATCTTTCTCGCGTCATTAGGTTCTCGTGAGTGAAAGGAAACATTACGGTTTCCACAATTCTTGGCATGTACAGTTTGCTCCATATGAACTTAGATCATATAATTGTGTGTTATGTAATGATGAGGTGTCCCTGTGTGAGTTAGATGTGTTACATTGCAAACGATTTCTGTGAATATATTAAGATTTTATTTTTTATTTACTAAAATCCTAAAGCCAGCTAAATAGGTGCAACGCGACTCTCACATGACAATTTCTATGAAAGCTTCATGAAAATTGTTTTACTGGTGTAGAGTAGCGTTGTCGCGTCGCGCTTGTCTGAAGAAGCCTTTATACACAAGTAAAAACATACTGTAGAAGTGTGTACAAAGGCAAATTTAATACCTGAGGATTTCCTAATAAATATTTTCAGATGTTAAAATTAATATTAAAGTAGGTACTGCCAAAACAGATCTGCAGAGAGTAAGTAAACGAGCTTGATAGTATTTTCCCCCAGTAGATAAGTACTCAAGATGAGTTTAGTTTTGTATCTTAATAATACCTGAACCTGATAAAAACTGTTTAGGAAAAAAAAAACAACTAAACCAATGAAAACTTTTAATGAACTACAATTTACTGTTCATTGTTCATCAATTAGCACTCTATATTAGACATATAAACTACTATTCCCAAGTTAATTCTCCAAACTTCAATCATAACAGAAAAACAGCCCACAACTAAACCGACCTTTTCTCCAATTCCCAAAAGAATAAAACACAAATAATGGAACTGTCAATAGATAAAAAAAATACCTACCTATGTAAGCACCAATTCTTTGCGACCACCTTCTCTTTGTGACCCCTGACCAAAATATGTTCAAGACTTCGCCCACTTGACATTTATCAGGCTTACAGCGATGCTCAACCTTTTTTGCTTGGGTCACACTAATTCTGCTTACGTTACGCGAATTTATAAGGTCATCTCTATTTTGAGGTTATGTTCTCCAATAAACTAAACGGAAAGACTGGTTGTCAGACTTGTGAGCTTCTGACTACCAATAGATACTGTCAAAGATATATGAATGACAGACGGGACTAACGGTTTTTTTTTTCTTTTTTTGGGTGGGAAATCATCAAATAACTTCTCCCGCTCTGGGTGGAGCAGGAGAGACTAACGGCTTAACGTGCTTTCGGAGGCACGGAGAGGTCTCGACATGTCATGGGTCGTCACCCATCCACGGACCGACCGCGGCTAGCGTAGTTCAGTTGAATGTACGACTAAACGCCGACAGACTGAACACCGACTAGACTTTACTACGACGGGACTCTTCGGCAATAGGACACTTCGCCGATAGGGCTAATCCACAACCACTCTGGTAGACACAAGGTTGATTTTTGCGATGGGGCGGTAAGGGCTTTCGTAATAGCCAGTATATCCATGCTAAAAACGTAATTTGGGAGTTCGTAAATCGTACGAAATGAATTTGAAAAGTTTATTTGCGTTTCCGACTTTTGTACTAACTAACTCAAATCTCAATCGGTCTAATAGTTTTTATCCTTATAAGAAATAGGATCGACAGGCATAAAAAAATTAACTGTGGGGAGGGCCCATTTTCTTGCTAAAACCAGTAAGAAAAGGGGCCATTTTGAATTTTTTTAGTTATTGAAGTCTGTCAATGGGGATCAAAATTTCTGAAAGAAAGATAAGGACTAATATTAAGTAACTAAAAGGAGTAGGTTACCTACCCTTACTGGGTAGTAAAAAGTAAAACAATATTCCATATTTGATTACTTTCGTCTAATAGTAGGTAGGTAAACGTACATCGTAAATATTATAACAATAAATAAACTAGACATCTAGACAATCTAGTTTGTTGAATGATTTAAGCTTGTGCTTAAAGGTACCCGGTTCAACGCAAACTAAGCTGTAAATTATGCTATTGAACTGTCTACGAGTACTGTCTAGTTCATAAATAAATTACGGTTTTCGGGCCTTATCTCACCGACAAAGACAGCGGGCCAAAGGTTGGCAATCTCTGCTAGTAATTTTGGATCTTATTCAAGAGGGAAACGATTAGATCTGTTTTGAAATAAAAATATAGTATTTTACTTTCGTCATCTCTGTTATACGTAAAATAAACTTTGAATTACTAGACGTTAGAAGTACAGGTTTTTTTTGTTGTCGAAAATTTTGTTTTTTCTGTGGTTTATTTCAATCAACGGGTGCTCATAAGAAAACATATTTTTTAGATATTAAAGTGGGTACCTCAATATTTTATTATAATGACAAATCTTTCTTTAGCAAATTGTTTAGCAAATTGTCACACTTAAATTTTCAGTAAAAATTCAAATCACAAATGTAATTTTTTGACAGGTTTTATGAAATGGCTATAACACCGTCAATCGTCATAAGGGACTCCTTAGCAATTCAACAAAATTACTTAATAATTATTTTACTTGGCTATTTAAAAAAAAAAATTGTTTAAACTAGGCTGAGAGTCAGCACTTTATGAACGTTAAAATTTCCATAAGATAGTCCTCCAAAACGCCCGCCTTTCACCACTTCCTAGTGCTTTAGCTGGAAAAAGAGGTGGCGCAACAAACTCCTCAGCAGCACAGCTGTCTGTTAAGTAATATACTTGTTACCTTTCTATATACCGACCATACTATAATAGAATTACGTTAGCAATCATTTCTTCCCGCCCTCAACACAGGCAATTAAAATAAGTAGGTTATGGTACAATAGGTACTCAAGCAATAAACGTAATTGGTACCTTCAAGTACTATTCAACTACGGGTCAATAAGTTTGATTCTCGACCGAAAAAATGACCTTTTGATATTATAAAAGCGAAGTCAAGAGTATTGTTCGATTTGGGCTATAATGATGTACATTACTATATTGGGTACGCTTTAATTTTATAATTAGCTTTGAAACCGCATTTGAAATTGGCGCGCGTAAGGTTCTATACTTCTTACTTGCGTAACAAATATACCCCTTATCAGGTGAATCTAGTCCACATTTTTTCCATACAAACTTCGGGAGTGTTTTACTCCACTGTTTGACAACGTACATCAAAAATTAAACATGGTATATTTTTGTCTCATCATTAATATTGTCTGTACGGAAACAGAATACTAAAATAAATAGCCATTAAAAAGTTATGAGCCAACAAAGATTCGTTTTTCTTGCTAATTTTGCCGTACTTTGGGCGTGTTTAAGTGTAAAATCTCCAAAACCAAGCCGGTACCGACCAAGTTCAATTATCGAAAAGTTCAGTAAACTTTATTGGTCATTGGTTTATGCAGTGGTTTTTTCATAAAACCCGATCTTCCGGAGGTCTTTTCTTAACTTTTACGCTCCTGTTTTACTATAAATGATCCTGCAGCTCACTCAAAAACGTTGTGCGTGTAGACTAGCGTCTAACTGCTCATCCCTGATACTACCTCTGCCGGACACAAAGCCTGGTGAGACAGCTTGCTTTTTAGCTAGGCCCACCAGTGAGTTTGAGCCAGCAACTAGATTCCCCTTAACATAAAATCACGACTTGTTTTCCTGAAAGTTTTTTTTTTTTTTTGCTTGGGATAACATCAAAAAACTTCTCCACTACAGCAGGAGGGCGTGTCAGATTTTTACTGCCTAAAACTCACCAGTGTTCCCTCAGTTGCCTGTGTGCCAGGGGCCACGGTATATCTTTCGACCCTTGCGGACCCCACCAGTTGATACTGATATCTCTTTGAGGCGCGTGTGAATACAACGCGCCGTCGACCGAGCGAGCTACACATTACTCGCCGTCCACAAGCCCGCGCCTACGGTGGACGGGAATCAGCATAATGTTCGAAAAATGTGTCCGCTCAGCAACTTTAATAAAGCAATTCATGTTTTTGAACCGTCAAAATGAAACCCAGTGCTACTGGAAGTGTGTTGCTACACTATTTCAGCTAGTGCACAAATCTATAATACCAGAATCAAAAGTTTAAACCGTCAGTATTATTCTTAGGTCCCCCCAGGTGTTGATAAGTTGCATTCTTTACATAAAACAAAATACATTCTTGCAACCAAAGGGACTTTTCAAAGGCAATTTGCATTTCTTTGGGATTTTTGTCCACCAAATTCTCACGATTTATATCTCTATTTCGTCTTAGTATTTAAACATTTTATTTGGAGCCAACATTAACCAACATTTAAAAATTTAAAAAAAAACCTCGAACCTTAGCCGTTTGTTCCGGCTGTCATTCGAAGATCTTTGACAGTCGGTGAGGTAGTCAGAAGCTCAAAATTCTGATAACTAATCTTAGCCACGGGTTTTTTTTTTAACCGATGAACCGGGGTTTCATTGATTCGCGGGATGACTTTGATCAAAACTTCCATTTCATAAAATCGCTAATTGCGTAAAATGAAACGCAACATAGTAGTTTTTTTTTCTAGTTAAGCAACACTGAAAATCATTTCCTGAGGAATTCACTAACAATTTTAATTTTAAAAGTTAATTATTTTTCGTGTTGGCAGATTTTGAGTTTTGAAATTGTATTGGCATTATAGTTGGGATTACTTTGTAAGTACGCAATAAAATAGGGGGGTATCAAAGTAACCCTACATCGTACGTATAACTTTGATCAGTCACTTTATTTTTTTCTCAATAGAAAGTAATATTTATTCACGTATTATTACAGGAATCGAGAGTTATAAAAAAACCGATTATTGGAAATTTTTTGTATGTTTTTTTGTAACCACAAATTTAAGAGATATGAACCTTCAAAGTTCAATATTGATTTAAGTAACCTCGATTCAAAGACTGGACACCGAACTTGGAAAAACTGGAAACCGAACCCAATAATTCAGGAAAAGGAGAAGGATTGATTGATTGACTAACCTCAAAGCAAACACGTCCAATCTCTTACGATTCAAAGTAAACGTTATTCCGCCATCTTCTTTTACATAGTTTTTTGAAAACCTTATTGATTTTTGTCTCATCTACATAAAAGCCTCAGCCTTGACTTATGTTTTCATATCAAATGCCAATTCAAAATAATCAAACCAAGTATCTTCGGGCAGTACTATAATCCCTTGGGCAATAAGAAGTAGGTACTTATTCTTTTCAAAGGAAGGTTCGGTCGAGAGCTTCTTAAGGCTATTTTTGTTGCTCGTCAATGGAGATAAAAAAATGTTAAAATCATTTATTTAAGGTCGGAATCTTGAGTTCAATTTGTCATCATTTAGAATACATGATAAATGGATAATCTATCTTCAGTTGTTGACTGCGAAGAGGTACACCTGATAAAAACTTTCCATTTCTGTATTTATAAATCTGAGGATTGGGTCGTTTTGTACCATCGTTTGTGTATTAAAGATAATTTTATTGGAGCTACATACTACATAACATCATCATTCATTATTATTTCAGCCGAAAGACGTCCACTGCTGGACATTGGTCTCGCCCAAGCTCCGCCACTTCGACCGGTTCTATGTTTCCCACATCCAGCGTATTCCTGGGGCCATCACAAGGTCATCGGTCCACATGTCAAAATTGAAATGTCTGAATCCAAGGTTCTTGCGCCTATGTCCGTGACATCCTGTAAAAAAATAAAACCAAATATCACAAAAAAAAAGTTGCAGGTAGCACGTGCGAGTCAGCCATGTTGCTGATGAAATCGTTTGAGTCACTCCCAGACCTTGTGATGGATAGCAATCTTATCTCTGCTCCAGTTCAGAGCTACAAAGCGGAATGACTCTTCATAAGACATAACTCTTAACATTACCAGATTAACATCAAATTTTCGACACATTTTCGCTAACAGTGCAAGTGTGTGTGCCATCATCCGTGCAATCTTGAGATAGTCGATCAAAATGGCGATGACACAGTAATTCTTGATTATCTGCGTCAAATCTCACGATTTTAAGACGAAGTTAAAGCTTTTGTCTATTTTGTAATAGGTTAGTTTATACTAGTTTTAAGGCTTCTTCAAACAGACGCGACACGACACTTGTAGAACAATTACCATCAATATTTCATAGAAATTGTTCTACGTGAATCGCGTCGTGCTGCCGCGTCGCGTCTGTTTGCAGGAGCCTTTATAGACGACGAAAGACAAAGGTAAGTATGATTTTGCTTCATAAAATCATTAATTGATCTGTACAAGTTCCGCAGCCTCTCGTCGAAATAAATATATGTTTCCCGCGCCATAGTTTACCCAGATCTAAACGCATCCTAGATGTGTTCACTCCATGCCCAACGAGAACTAACCTCGGACATTAGGCACCAATTAACAGGTTGATGAGGACCTACAATGAGCTCCATACACGTTCCAATAGCGTCGACATCTTCGCCAACAAGCTACCGCAATTTCGCGAACAATTGTTACTGACCCACAGTGACCCCAGTTGATATATAACACCTTCATTTATTATTGCTTACTTGTTATTGATGGTTTTACTCTATAGAGCAACAGATAGATTTAGTTAGTTCTTTTCTTTTTTAATTTTAAATTTTGTTTTCAAGTACTTCGTTTTGTTTTTTTTAGTCTAGATGTAATATCTAGCTTGAAATATGTAAGTGCTGTGGACACCTATAAGTGACAAATTCACCCTAGATTTTAAGTTTAATTGTTACAGTGCCACAAAAATTTATTGGTGAATAAGTCGTTGGAGTGCCATAAATAAATAAGTATGTTATACGTCTTCTTGGATGGGTTCCAAGCTTATGAAAAAATAAGTGCTCTGAATAATTTATTGATACACTATGCCGCAAGGTTCGATAGAGAACGTAATAGTTTTCAGGTACCTACAGTGCTGTAACTAGCTACTTATAAATCACTATAAAAAAAAAGTTCAATTTCAACTCATATGAACGAAGAGAGCAATGAAGGCCCAGTGGTAACGGCTGCGACTTACGAGTTTTTGGTCGTAGGTTTGAACCCAGACAGGAGCTTCTACTTTGTGTAAATTATTTCATCATCATCGCCCTCAAAACGGTGAAGGTAAACATCGATCGAAACCGACTTTAAACTACAAACTTTGAAATTGACAGTTACCAAAACCTGTATTAACTAACGTCACGGAAGGGCCCATAAACACACCCAAAGACAAGTTTAATGCCTTATTTGTCGTCATGCTCATCTCCATGGCCACAACTTGGACTTGACCGTCAGAACGTGTTCCAGTGAACAAACTCAAAGATAATTACGCAAGAGCAAGGTCACTGCACACCCTCCGTGCCGTAACGGTTTCATGTTAACTTTGTAATGGGCGTTACGTACATAATCCACAACATAACATTACATCATTAAATCATCTTTTAGCAGTTCATTTCTGGGTTTAAATCTCTCCAACTGTACTCCATAAAATGCTCGACTCATCATCTGCCATGATCATTTTGGGGTCGGCTTCCAATCTAACTAGATGCAGCTGAATACCAGTATTTGACATGGAGCGACTGCTCTGACCTCCACAACCCAGTTACTGGGTAACACCATAACTTGATAAGACTGGTTTTCAGACTTTCGGGCTTCTGACAACTGTCAAAGATCCACGAATGACAGCCGGGACCCAATGCACGGAGGGGTGTTGGTATGTAAAGATGGTCACCCATCTACGGCTAACCAACTGCGGCGAGTGAAGCGTAACCTGGTTAGTACTTAGCCACAAAGCTCGACTATCCTGCCATTAATAATACCAGCCTATTATTGAACCAGTACTAGACAAAAGCGTCTTCTCACACAGAGAAAAACGTAAAAATATCGCGGCGAGATTGTATCCGTTTAGTCCACTCTTGGCCCCTCGACCCCTAAACCTCTCCTCTGAACCCTTAAACATACTTCACACTCGACCCCCAGGGGGTAAGTCTGAATTTTCATACAAATTACAGACATACCTTGTCCTCTTTCGACCCCTATAGTAACTAAAATGAATATTTTGGTACAGTAAGGTACAGACTACTTTGGGGGTCGAAAGGAAACTAAAACTAAAACCCCCCAGGGGTCAAGAATAAACTATACTCAAGGGTCTAGTGGAAACAATTATTTATTAGGGGTCGAGGGGTCGAGGGGGGACTAAACGATTTTATGCGCACTGGATTTTCAACTCTCGGTGTTAAAGTGAGCATTGAGAATCCAACGGAGTGCATCCCTACGCGTCGAAAAAACATACTGTTCGATTTTCTACTTTCGGCTCTACGCAGAGCGTTGAAGATTCAGTGCGCGAAAAATCTCCGCCGTGATATTTTCACGTTTGTTCGTCTTTAACTCTCACTCTGCCAATACCCGGCACAAATTAATCACGAAATTCACCCTATGAATGTGCTTATGGCATTGATATCCAAAAAACCCAAGATTATATACTTCAGTGGTTATCGTTATGATAAAACACAAACAACACTATTTTTGCAAATTCAACCTTACACCCTTGACATGACTTAAATTTGTTTTAACAAAGCAATATCCAAAAAGACTGAATGAAAGATGACTGACGATAATTGTGACACCTGCGAATATTGCGCCCTATTTATGGGGACGTTTTTGTGACGCTGACTGTGTATCTTGGGTTTTTGGTATATTATTGGCGTATGGTAATAAAATTTTGCCCAAGCGCAGCATCGAACCAAGAATCCGAGCTCAGCAGGTATACTCTTGTGTTTATTTAACCAATGAGGTAAACGAATCCTCCGTTTGACTCGCTCAAGCATAGGCCATTCTTGAAATTATTTCTTAGTTTTCACCCTCTACGGAAAATATCTTCCACGTGCTAATTTTTTCAGTGATTTAGGTTCTAGTGAATAAGCCTATGTAATTTTCTCTGAATAGGTAAATTATGATCTAATGAAACATAATTATTAGGTCGAAATTAGACGAGAAATATATTTATTTTTATTTCAGTACTGACTAAATTATTTGAGGTCGACGAACGTATACAACGTGTAACGGAAGGGGTATATACTCGTACGTACCAAGGGCACAGCTGCTTCGGATGATATCAAACAATATTAGAAGGGTTTTTTAATCCTATCTCTACATGTTCGGAAGTTATTTGAATTTTTAATACATTGATACCAGAAACCGAACTTTTAAAATTGATATAAAAACATCACTCGGAAGAGATCTATCGTGATATTGGCAAGTAACGTGAAAAGTTATTGACCTACGTAATGCGGTGACACGTTTGTTATAATTTGAATTTAAGGAACATAAGAAACCGAAAATTTGGGATCAATTTTTAGAGTATTTTATTTTGAGCTGAAACTATGTATGGTGATTCTATACCAGCTGTTATCTTTAGTGCTTAAGGCTAGCAATAGGGTTTCTGTTACACCCTGTATAATCTCAACGAGACGTCAAAGCCCTTTATGTTCCTATACGTTCAGCGCAAGGTCATTGTTTAGACCTTATCCCAATGTATATGGGGTCGGCGTAGCATATCTTCGTCTTCCATACATCTCTTTTCTTCTGCCTCCATACTGGGCTTCATCTCAATAATACTAATCTACTAGTCATATCATCTTTCACACATTCCTACAATCATGTATTTCGTCTTCCACTACTCTTATAGCAACTCCAAATTCGTACTCAAATCTTTCCTCACGACATTTTCCTCATTCCTCCGCATCACATGCCCTTACTATGACAACCAATTTCCACACAACTTTCACAGAGTAAATACATTTGAGCTACGAGTATATCATTCATGATTAGGTAGAAGTGCTACAATTCTTCTTACAGTTCTAAAATGGGTCCCAAAAAACGCCATTAATAATTTTGCTTCTTACCTTTAAATCTAAGTGCTTTCTTGTGTAGTCGACGACAAAAATTTATTATTCATGTAGGTGTTAATCTATACTAGATACTAATACTAAAGCTGAAGAGATTTTTTGTTTTGTTTGAACGAATTGTCTGGAACTACCGATCGATTTGTTTTTACCAATTCTTGAGAAAATTTATAAATTATTCGACATCACCAGTGATCGGAATATGCTGACTATATTTGCCAAAACTTCGGAGAACAGACACAGAAAGTGGAGACTTCCTTAGGACAATTTTTTTTTTCCCGGGGTTCGGGAAAAAAATTCAGTAAGTTGAAAAAAAGCTTTATTTAAGATGTGTAAAAGCTATTTTTAACTAAACTTGCAATTACCAAATTTTCGGGATATTGACGTAAAATCCCGAAATAAATAATCTAACTTAAATTCATGAATTCGAATTATAATTACGATCTAACCAACCGTTGTATCAAATCATGGTTTTTTTTATGTGATTTTACGTGAAAATCCCGAAAATTTGGTAATTCCAAGTTTGGTTAAAAATAGCTTTAACACATCTTAAATAAAGCTTATTTTCAACTTACTGAAGATTTTCCCGAATCCCGGGAAAAAAAATATAGTCGTAAGGAAGTCTCCACTTTCTGTCTCTATTCTCCGAAGCTTAGGCAAATATAGTCAGCCTATTCCGATCAAAAATATCAGAATGAACGCTAAACGAAAACGAGTAATAGTAATAATCCACACTCTAGACTAAGAAATGCCAGACGGGAAACAAAATAACACTGACCTAGAAATCGAACCCTGAACCTCAAGATCAGCAGTAGCGCTTGCGGCCACTACACCAACGAATTACTCAGTACTAGCTTTTGCCAGCGGCTTCGCCCGCATAGAGTTCGGAATTTATCCCACGGTAACGTACTACCGGGGTGAAAAGTATCAGTAAAAAGTTCTATATGTTAATCTAGGTTATAATCTATCTGTGTGCCAAATTTCATCCAAATCCATTCAGTAGTTTTTGCGTGAAAGAGTAACAAACATCCATACATCAATACTAATATAACATACAAACCTTCGCGTTTATAATATTAAGTAAGGATAGTAGGATGATCTTTATTGAAAAGTGGGTAGTTACGGGATTTCCCACACAATATTTTTCACGAGATCAATCTGATAAAACTTTTCCGATAGTTTGAAACTCTGTTCCGCAACTGTCCAAGTTGTCCAATAGTCTTAGATGTATGATGTGTCTGTCTCTGTCAAAAGACATAATTACATTAAGTTTATATGGAGATAACTTTTCTTTAAAAGTATTTTTTAACCGACTTCAAAAAGAAGGAGGTTATCAATTCAACGTGTTTTTTTTTATGTATGTTCGGGCATAACTCCGTTGTAAATAGACGGATTCGCAAAATTCTTTATTTGTTCGAAAAGAGTTTACTCCGAAATGGTCCCATTCAAATTTCATATAGATCTGATGATGCGTTTCGGAGACAGACAACGGAACTCTTCAAAAAATTACAGCAAATCAACCGCGAACGTTGCTATCGCATAAATATGCATTGTTTTGACTCCAAGGAGAATGAAATTTCGAATTGGTGTGGGGTAGGTAACTAAAAAGTGAAAAATAAAAACTTTTTTCAAAAAAATTACAACCGACTTCCAAAAAAACACTACAAAGTGCGAAATAACTTTAATTTCGGAAGGCGGTGACAAAAAATTCAAATACACATCCAAAGTCACCGACTTCCGAAATTAAAGTTATTTCGCACTTTGTAGTGTTTTTTTGGAAGTCGATTGTTATTTTTTTGAAAAAGTTTTTATTTTATGTCAGGATGAAAGATTTTCCTTTTGATATTTATTTAGATGTCCTCACACACATTGACGAAAATGTTCTAAAGCTTTGTTTGGCTAAAGTTGAACATATGTTTTTGTTTTAAGATGCCCTAAGTCTACCGAAACGATAATTTGCAATTGTCTATGTCAATAGCTTCATTTAGTAGAGTATACATTTGCATAATTATCAATGTGTTTCAATCACGTAAAATTTTCAATTGCATTAGTGATCTTTTCGGGTGCCCTTTATACTGAACAGAGGGGGTTGAGCAGAGGTGTACTATTCATCTGGGGAAACGGCGTGATGTTATCTACGTTTAGTGCTGAAGATGATTATTTATCAAAGCTAAGTAATTTGTTCGAAGAAGCAAATTATATTTAGGTAGGTCCCTGGTCAGTGACCCCTTTACCAATCCTGCTGACGTTTGAACTATCGTTAGTTAGTCTCGTTCATCTTGTAGCAACAGTACTTATCTATGTGGATTATGCGTAAAAGATTGGACATTCTCGCAAAAATTCGGGAAAAAACATAGTGTTAATAGGTATGGGAGGACAATGTAGCCTGTGAACAAGTACCAGGTACTTAATAAAATAGAAGTCTACATCTTGGTTCCAAATGTCATCGTCTGTGATGTGACATATGGAACCGAAATGTGGTCGCTCAGAATGGGCCTCATAAGAAGGCTTAAAGTCACCCAACGGGCGATGGAGAGGGCTATGCTTGGAGTTTCGCTACGTGATCGAATCAGGAATGAAGAGATCCATAGGAGAACTAAGGTAATCGACATAGCCCGAAGAATTGCCAAACTTAAGTGGCAGAGGGCAGGGCACGTTGTTCGAAGAAAAGATGGCCGATGGGGCTGAAAAGTTTTGGAGTGGCGACCGCGTACCGGAAAACGTAAAGTTGGAAAGCCTCCCACAAGGAAGACCGATGACCTGGTGAAGGCCGCAAGAGTCCGCTGGATGCGGGAAGCACAGAACCGGTCGAAGTGGCGGAGCTTGGGGGAGGCATATGTCCAGCAGTGGCCGTCTTTCGGCTGAAATGATGAATGATGATGATGATGTAGTCTACAAAGCTTACCAAGCTTCACTGCAGCGATTAAAGAAAGAAATCCAGGAACTGTAGTCTTTTGTAACTAAACTTGCGTAGTGATTTAGAGGGATTGTATAATTTTCCTATTTGGTTAGATCATATTTTGTAGCAGTGAATATCTTTTATATTTTCCGCTGAGCAATTTTTTAGTAAGAATGTTTAAAAAAACTATTTTGAAGATAATTTTATGAGTTTTCTAAGGCTGAATAACCAAATTGAATTACATATTTGAGTCACTTAGGAACTCAAAGTAAGGTAACTGAGTTCAAGAGAACAAATTAGCAAATTCAATTGTACCTAATTTCATAGGATATCTTTGAAAGGCTCACTTAGTTGATGAACTTACCTGAATACTTGTTGATTTAAGAATAGTTGTGTTTATAGGAAATTAGATAATAGTGTCAACAGTTCATAGAATAGAATTGAAGTTACAAATAACTTAGCTATTATTATTCAATTAATAGATATTTTCGACCTTACAATAGACCAGGAGACCAGGATAATTTTATAGACCTGCCATACTCTTATTGCCATCGACATTCATACTCAAAACTTTCCTTACGACACTTTCCTTAATCCTCCGTATCACATGCCCATACCATGACAACCGATTTCCAGACAACTTTTCAGGTATCGGTGCCACTTTCAGACTTCCTCCTAATTAATTTGATAGGCATAATTCGGTATTTTTTAGAGGGGCTTGTGGCTAAGTAACAATAACTGCACGGGTCGATCGATCAGGTTAAGCTACGCATGCCGCGGTTGCTCCGTGGATGGGTGACCATCTTTACATACCAAGACCCCGCCGTGCCTCGGAAAGCACGTTAAGCCGTTGGTCCCGGCTGTCATTTGTGGATCTTTGACAGTCGTTACGGGTCGTCAGAAGCCCGAAAGTCTGACAACCAGTCTTACCAAAGGGTATCGTATTACCCAGTAACTGGGTTGTGGAGGTCGGATAGGCAGTCGCTCCATGTGAAATACTGGTATTCAGCTGCATCCGGTTAGACTGGAAGCCGACCCCAACATAGTTTGGAAAAGGCAAGGCAGATGATGACTTCGGTATTTTTTAGTCGGACAACCAGTCGTACCAAGGGGTATCGTATTGTCCAGTGCCTGGGTTGTGGAGGTCAGATAGGCAGTCGCTCCATGTAAAATACTGGTGCTCAGCTGCTTCCGGTTAGGTTGAGTTAGGCAGATGATGTCATGTCGGGAGGACACGGCTTGGCACACGCTGGCAGAGCGTGCCGCTTCGGAGGAGCTGCAACGTGCCCTCATCACAGGAGTCGGCAGTGACCTGTCGCTGCCGGCCGTTGTCGATTCGATGGTCGGCAGTGAGAAGTCCTGGAACTCGGTGGTATCCTTCTGCGAAACAGTCATTTCACAGAAGGAGGCTGCGGATAGGGAGCGGGAGATTGCTTCTGCTAACCCGATCCACAGCAGACGCACCGGGCGTTGGCGGAAAGCGGACAATGCCCTCATCCAGCCACCCTAAATGGGTCCAGGGGTGACGGATCTGGGGAAATCCGTCGCCTCCTATTCCTTAGGACCCGAGATTGCGGCGCGTAGTATTCCACGTGCGCCTCTCTTTGTTTAGTTTAACACCTTACTCCCCCTTAAAGCGAGGTGGCCCGCAGAGACGGGCCGGCACTAGCCGGAGATCGTGAAAGTCGCACTAGATCCCGAGATCCCCGGTGCAAGTGTGAGACGGAACACCGGGCTGGTTTTAGTCAGGAAGAGTCTGACAGACCCCTCCGCCCTCCCCATGACGGGGGACATCTATGAGGATTACCCCCGACATAAAAAAAAGGCAGAGGATGACCAACCAAAGTACCGTCGACACGAAAATAATAAAATCGAAAATCGAGCACAGCAATAGGTATCTCATTACCTACCTACATTCCAAAAATCTAGTCTAGTCACACAGGAAATATTCACAAGTCAATATGCATTAGTAGATACTTCCTGAACGGTTCTGTCTGACCTAGATACCTGGGTAGATTATGGCTAACGAGGCGAAAAAGAAAGTCATTATTTATGTATACGTCCACAAAACTGCTGCTTAAGATCGAAGCGGTTTTGATTTTGACAGGTACACGTATAGCATCTGCTTTCACCGTTATTCGTGAGGGATTTAATTTGAAAATATGTATTTATTTGCATGGTAATTGTAGAGATGGACATCCTCGTTAGTCATGTGGTCACAGACCCATCTCGTGTTAGATTCCCGGGTCGACAAGTGGTTTTGATATCAAAGATCAAGCTGCAATAATTAAGTTCCCTTCAAAATGGTTGAGCTGAATGGTGCTGATCCATACGTCATATTCGTGAACGGGCGCCGCCAGTAGGAGCTGGTCATCTCTTAGCTGCCACGGCCTATTTTAATTTCTAAATTAAAAAAAAACAAATGACATTTGTTTTTTTTTTTTAATTAGGGACGCTTTTAATGTATGCACGTCTTTTTACATCGTCCTCACATTGATAACTAGCTTTTGCCAGCGGCTTCGCCCGCGCGGAAGTTGCATCCCCTATTTAACTCCCTTCGTTGAATTTCGAAAAATCCTTCCTTATTCCTTGTCTACATTATAAAGGGAACCTCTGTGCAAAATTTCAGCTTTATAGGTCCAAGGGTTTGGGCTGGACGTTGATGAGTCAGTCAGGACTTTTCTTTCATTTATATAGATTGAACATAAATGATGTAACCAACTTTCTGTAACAAACTGTTACTATGAATATCATGATTTCAAAAGAGTGTCAATGCAGTTTCTTACCCGTTCTTCTCCATAGGTAACTACTATACTTTGGAATGGGCAACTAGCTTCATCTCTCCGACTCTTTGACAATTCAAAAGTGCCTGTAATTGGTTTATTTGAAATAAATGCTTTGATTTGAGTTTGAAACTCAAAGCATTTATTTCATTTAAACCAATAACAGGCACTTTTAAATACCAGTTTATTCTGGACTCAGGCCCGATAATTGCAATAGGCTCGTCGGGAATATAGGATAAACGTTGAACCAGTGCGCAAACTGTAACCATGAATTCAGGATATGATTATAGGTGTGCTCCTACCGATTTATGAATACCTGGTACTACGACGGCATGAAGCGTTTTATTACTGGCACAACTATGTTAGGTGTGCTCCTACCGTGTAATGACAACCTAGTACTTCTAAGGCATAAAGCGTTTAAAAAGCTGACACACAACATGTATGAGCAAATGAATTATGTATGCTCTGTTTAATAGTTATTTTGCTATTTGGAGCAAAGAATACCTTCGTATTCAAAACCATGGCGGCCAGAATTAATGATCGCACACAAAATTGACTCAATCACACAGGAGACTTGTAACTCTTTAGACACATCTATTTATCCTATCTACATTCTAATTGCAAATAACCATACGTACCGATGACGTCATTCCCTTTAAAAGGCTTTATGCAACTGTCCCACTAAAAAGGTGATTGTTTACTAAAGTCATGCTTTACTTACTCCTTACTTATCTTGCATAGCGCCGCCATTTTGAAATCTTGATGAAATCAAGACATATTGCGCGCGAAAAGTTTGACGTTTGCGCGTGAGTGATGGGCAGGTGTCGATCTATCTTGATCTTTATCGATTAGAATGTCAATCAAAAGTTGTAGGTGTAGTTTTTTTGTGGTCTGAGTTATGAATTTTATAAAAGCGTCGCTATGATTAAACTTCTGAAAATGATTACCAGAGAAATCTGAGAAAAATCAGTTTTCTTATTTCACTTAAACTTAAACTCACATACTAAAGCAAACACAAAGTTTTGAAATATAACATTACTATCTAGGATAACAAAACTAAATTTACATCCCTAATAGGCGGTAATCGTAGAATACATATTATCAATGACGAAAGTATAGAAAAACCGCAAGATTTATAAATACTGAAATAAATTTTAATCACCATAAGATTGGGTAACATGTTCTAAGTTCTAAGGCCCGTATCACAGAACCTCACACAAGACTCAAGCATTACTTAAAACTAGTATAGAGCCATTTGATTGGTTGAAACTAGTTTTAAGTAATGCTTGAGTCTTGAGTGAGGTTCTGTAATACAGGACTAAGACTCTACGATTAGGCACGCCACGATTCCGGCGGTAAGTCCCCTCTTTGAGGAGTGGTTTGAGAGGCGGCATTGAAAGAGATACCACAGCCCCTGGCATACGGGCTAATGAAGGAACACGGGTGGGTTTTGGGCAGGATACGGAGACGCCCTGGACGTCGGGAATCCCAGGCTGATTTCCGGCCACCGTAGGCATGAGTTTGCGGACGGCGAGTAATGGGTAGCTCGCTGTCCGGTAAGGACCAAGCCCAAGTCGACGGCGCGTTGTATTCCACGCGCGCCTCAAAGATGTCGATGCCTGCCAGGGGTGCGGGTTTGTTCGAAAGAGACACCACAGCCCCTGGCATACGGGCTACTGAGGGAACACGGGTGGGTTTTAGTCAGTAAAAGTCTGACACGCCCTCCTGCTCCACCCAGAGCGGGAGGCTTCACAGAAGGAGGCTGCGGATAGGGAGCGGGAGATTGCTTCTGCTAACCCGATCCACAGCAGACGCACCGGGCGTTGGCGGAAAGCGGACAATGCCCTCATCCAGCCACCCTAAATGGGTCCAGGGGTGACGGATCTGGGGAAATCCGTCGCCTCCTATTCCTTAGGACCCGAGATTGCGGCGCGTAGTATTCCACGTGCGCCTCTCTTTGTTTAGTTTAACACCTTACTCCCCCTTAAAGCGAGGTGGCCCGCAGAGACGGGCCGGCACTAGCCGGAGATCGTGAAAGTCGCACTAGATCCCGAGATCCCCGGTGCAAGTGTGAGACGGAACACCGGGCTGGTTTTAGTCAGGAAGAGTCTGACAGACCCCTCCGCCCTCCCCATGACGGGGGACATCTATGAGGATTACCCCCGACATAAAAAAAAGGCAGAGGATGACCAACCAAAGTACCGTCGACACGAAAATAATAAAATCGAAAATCGAGCACAGCAATAGGTATCTCATTACCTACCTACATTCCAAAAATCTAGTCTAGTCACACAGGAAATATTCACAAGTCAATATGCATTAGTAGATACTTCCTGAACGGTTCTGTCTGACCTAGATACCTGGGTAGATTATGGCTAACGAGGCGAAAAAGAAAGTCATTATTTATGTATACGTCCACAAAACTGCTGCTTAAGATCGAAGCGGTTTTGATTTTGACAGGTACACGTATAGCATCTGCTTTCACCGTTATTCGTGAGGGATTTAATTTGAAAATATGTATTTATTTGCATGGTAATTGTAGAGATGGACATCCTCGTTAGTCATGTGGTCACAGACCCATCTCGTGTTAGATTCCCGGGTCGACAAGTGGTTTTGATATCAAAGATCAAGCTGCAATAATTAAGTTCCCTTCAAAATGGTTGAGCTGAATGGTGCTGATCCATACGTCATATTCGTGAACGGGCGCCGCCAGTAGGAGCTGGTCATCTCTTAGCTGCCACGGCCTATTTTAATTTCTAAATTAAAAAAAAACAAATGACATTTGTTTTTTTTTTTTAATTAGGGACGCTTTTAATGTATGCACGTCTTTTTACATCGTCCTCACATTGATAACTAGCTTTTGCCAGCGGCTTCGCCCGCGCGGAAGTTGCATCCCCTATTTAACTCCCTTCGTTGAATTTCGAAAAATCCTTCCTTATTCCTTGTCTACATTATAAAGGGAACCTCTGTGCAAAATTTCAGCTTTATAGGTCCAAGGGTTTGGGCTGGACGTTGATGAGTCAGTCAGGACTTTTCTTTCATTTATATAGATTGAACATAAATGATGTAACCAACTTTCTGTAACAAACTGTTACTATCAATATCATGATTTCAAAAGAGTGTCAATGCAGTTTCTTACCCGTTCTTCTCCATAGGTAACTACTATACTTTGGAATGGGCAACTAGCTTCATCTCTCCGACTCTTTGACAATTCAAAAGTGCCTGTAATTGGTTTATTTGAAATAAATGCTTTGATTTGAGTTTGAAACTCAAAGCATTTATTTCATTTAAACCAATAACAGGCACTTTTAAATACCAGTTTATTCTGGACTCAGGCCCGATAATTGCAATAGGCTCGTCGGGAATATAGGATAAACGTTGAACCAGTGCGCAAACTGTAACCATGAATTCAGGATATGATTATAGGTGTGCTCCTACCGATTTATGAATACCTGGTACTACGACGGCATGAAGCGTTTTATTACTGGCACAACTATGTTAGGTGTGCTCCTACCGTGTAATGACAACCTAGTACTTCTAAGGCATAAAGCGTTTAAAAAGCTGACACACAACATGTATGAGCAAATGAATTATGTATGCTCTGTTTAATAGTTATTTTGCTATTTGGAGCAAAGAATACCTTCGTATTCAAAACCATGGCGGCCAGAATTAATGATCGCACACAAAATTGACTCAATCACACAGGAGACTTGTAACTCTTTAGACACATCTATTTATCCTATCTACATTCTAATTGCAAATAACCATACGTACCGATGACGTCATTCCCTTTAAAAGGCTTTATGCAACTGTCCCACTAAAAAGGTGATTGTTTACTAAAGTCATGCTTTACTTACTCCTTACTTATCTTGCATAGCGCCGCCATTTTGAAATCTTGATGAAATCAAGACATATTGCGCGCGAAAAGTTTGACGTTTGCGCGTGAGTGATGGGCAGGTGTCGATCTATCTTGATCTTTATCGATTAGAATGTCAATCAAAAGTTGTAGGTGTAGTTTTTTTGTGGTCTGAGTTATGAATTTTATAAAAGCGTCGCTATGATTAAACTTCTGAAAATGATTACCAGAGAAATCTGAGAAAAATCAGTTTTCTTATTTCACTTAAACTTAAACTCACATACTAAAGCAAACACAAAGTTTTGAAATATAACATTACTATCTAGGATAACAAAACTAAATTTACATCCCTAATAGGCGGTAATCGTAGAATACATATTATCAATGACGAAAGTATAGAAAAACCGCAAGATTTATAAATACTGAAATAAATTTTAATCACCATAAGATTGGGTAACATGTTCTAAGTTCTAAGGCCCGTATCACAGAACCTCACACAAGACTCAAGCATTACTTAAAACTAGTATAGAGCCATTTGATTGGTTGAAACTAGTTTTAAGTAATGCTTGAGTCTTGAGTGAGGTTCTGTAATACAGGACTAAGACTCTACGATTAGGCACGCCACGATTCCGGCGGTAAGTCCCCTCTTTGAGGAGTGGTTTGAGAGGCGGCATTGAAAGAGATACCACAGCCCCTGGCATACGGGCTAATGAAGGAACACGGGTGGGTTTTGGGCAGGATACGGAGACGCCCTGGACGTCGGGAATCCCAGGCTGATTTCCGGCCACCGTAGGCATGAGTTTGCGGACGGCGAGTAATGGGTAGCTCGCTGTCCGGTAAGGACCAAGCCCAAGTCGACGGCGCGTTGTATTCCACGCGCGCCTCAAAGATGTCGATGCCTGCCAGGGGTGCGGGTTTGTTCGAAAGAGACACCACAGCCCCTGGCATACGGGCTACTGAGGGAACACGGGTGGGTTTTAGTCAGTAAAAGTCTGACACGCCCTCCTGCTCCACCCAGAGCGGGAGAAGTTATTTGATGATTTCCCACCCAAAAAAAAAAAAAAAAAAAGACTACTTATCGATCAAGGTTTTAAAACGCTTTAATTATAACTTAGAATTATTTAACACTTGAACTTTTAGTAAAAAAACGTTTTAATAAAAAAATTAAACTGCCGAAAAAAAAAATACATATCCAAAGTCACCGACTTCCGAACTTAGTTATTGGGGTTGGACAAAGCAGGTTTATTATTTTTTACTTTTTGGATTTACGGCGGTTTATTTTTTTTATTAAAAAGTTTTTATTTTATATTTTTTTGTGGCTATAATCTACTAGTTACTACATGCTTAATTTTTGATTACTTTTTGTAATACACAATTCAGTATTAAAATCTGTGTGTCTGTAAACAATCAATCATCCCCTGTTTTCTCATCCTTAGGGTTGGAATTTTTCTTCAAATTTTAAATGGGACTAACTTCAGGGTATATACCCTTTCCAATAAAAAAATAATTATCAAAATCGGACTACTCTGGAAAAAGTTATGCGTGATCATACATAAAATATATATACGCGTCGAATTGAGGAACCTCCTCCGTTTTTTCGTCGGTTAAAAATAGTAATTATTTAGGTATGTCAGAATTCACATAAAATATTCTAGCCCAGCTCCTGAATATCAATTTCGGTAGGAAATTGCTTCAAAAATAGAATAAAATATGGCACCTGGTTTTGACAGAGGTAACAGGATCAAAAGACAACCTTTGTTGATACATTTTTATATTTTCTCATTTTTTTGGTGTCGCGTGTGGATTTAACATAACATGTCACCTGTGTGTAAAAAATGCCTGAAAATGATTATTTAGGGCGGGTATTCATGAAAGAGGAGAGGAGAGGCGCTGTCTCGTTGAAAAACAGCGTTATAAGTATCTGCTTAGTTAGCTTTATGACAAAAACCTTTTTTGAAGTAAAAACTTCTTTTGGCGCACTTAGCGCTCTTTATGAACACTGAACGAAAGTGAACACTGGATTCGCTCGAATTTATTCGCCCTACACGGGCGAATCGACATTTTAAATAATTATTTTCTGTTGAAGTTTCGCACGAAGTTAATTTATTTGTGGGCGAATCCACAATTCAAAAAAAACGTATTAGACAATTGACATTGCAGTTGACACCGCATTTGCGAATCGTCTAATAAGCCTCAAGCTCGGGTCGGTAACGCTGAATCGGGTATATTCGGCTTCAGTCGTAGTTTTATCGTATGGTCACATCCTCTTCTTAATAAATAATAGATAAAAAAAAACTAAAAAACACGCTTTAAAAAAACAAACTAAAAAAGCAGAAAAAATAATTTCACAAAGCGTGGGGTGCTTTTTGTTGTATTTTTATAATCAATTAATATCATGCACCACGCTTTTTAAAAATTATTTTAACAGTTTTTGGTTTTTATAGTGTGATATTTTTTTTTATTTTTTTATCTGTTATTTATTTTAGAATTTTTAGTTCTGCTAACTACGAAAGCGTGTTTCTTTTTTAACATTATGGAACAAATTTATGAAATTATTGAACTGTCATCGGTGTTCGATACAAAGTTTAAATGAAATCTGACTGTTTGAAGTGGGTCAAAATCAAGTCCAAAGCGATTACAAACATGCTTGATAAACATACAGGTGAAAGTAATCAAAGCGTGTTAAAACTTTGCCTCTTCCATCGGATTTCGTAAAAGCGTGCCCAATACAAACAACACTACACTATAGCAAAACCCTCATTGTAATCTAAAAATATGTAATGAAAAGAAGCATATTTTATGCATTATGTAGAATATAGACAGTCGTTGCTCTATTGGTCACATGCCCTAGTGTTTAGCATATGGTCCTGAGTACGATGTCCGGCACCCTAATTGCGTAACTCACGATTGATCATAATTGGTTTCGTCTTCACAGTTAAACAATATTCATTGCGTTAAATAACGCAATGAATATTACTGCTGAAAATGCTACTGAAAAATTCCAGATCCAGGTCTGGATTTGTGCCCGTTTAATGGCAATATGGTAATAGGCTCTCCCCCTGTTACGTGGAACTTAAACATAACTGGCGAAACAAATGCTTTCCCAATCAATAAATTCACCAAGCTTCTACCATTTTATCAACTGGTTTTATGTTCATACTTATTTAAATACAACTGGTACTTATTAATGTAGCTTAATTTTTTATAGTCTGTCTATGAATATGATTTAGAGAAATAAAAGGAAATCTCTATTTGAATACTAAACACTCAGGTTATAAAACACAGGCAGATAGATCGCGCGGAACACCAAGAGTGAGGCCAAAAACTTTTTAATATAAAAATTAAACCGCCGAAAAACCGAAAAGTAAAAAATAATAAACTTGCTTTGTCCAACCCCAATAACTAAGTTCGGAAGGCGGTGACATATAATTAAATACATATCCAAAGTCACTTTTTCTTCGAAATTTATATGGGACCAACTTCGGGGTATACCCTTTCCAATAAAAAAATTGTTCGCAACGATGCGTCACTATATAGCTTAATAGTTTGTTTTTGACATTAATTTAAAATCGTAAAGATAAGTGATAGTTAAACCAATAAACAATGGTGATAAGTGCCTACTATAAGAAAACCGTAAGTCCCACCCTTTCAGACCTCATTTAAGTGGGCTGTATAGCCGTAATTTATAGTCTCAAGTGCGTCCAGGTAACCTAGAACCGAGACCTAGCCCTGGGCGTAACTTCCCTTAACATAAAATTAAGATAAACCCACTTAATTGAGCTCTGAAAGTCGTGTTGCTTTAGCTAAGTAATTTTTAAGTTTGAGTTTAGCTAGCCATCTTTCAGGGCGCGTCACGCCCTGAAAGTCATATGTGTAACGTTCTTAATATTAGATTGTTTTGGGTCTGTAAACCACCCTGAGGTATCTGTAACCAGAATTGAAATAAGTTCAGTAGTTTTCGAGAAAATCAACTTTTAAAATATTTATTGGTAACATTTTCCATAATTTTTCGGGTTTTCTTGAAATAATCTTTCAGTGCGGGAAGATATAGTCCATACAGATATCTCAGGAGATGGGAAATTTCAGGGGAATGCAGGGATATATAACATGCCATATGTACAGTAATTTAATAATGTGTTGTATGCAATATTCCATTGTAACAATAGTCGAAAATAGAATAAATAAAAGTTAAAACAGGAAGCAATTTGCGGCCCTCGTTACGGTAAAGTTTCGAGGCACCTCAGAAAATGTAAATTTAAACCAATTTGTAGTCATCGGCAAGATAAATTTGTTATTTTAAACTTAAATTAATTAACATGTAGTACAAGTAAAAGTTCTAAATTGCTTCCTGAAGATTAAATCAAAATGTGTGTTATTTAATCAGGTAAAGTACCCCTTCACAGAGGTGTCTCAAAAACAACCCCTTCCTAGACGAAAGTCTGGATCCCGTTTCTTTGTCAGTCGTCAAAACGTTGGTAACGTCGTGAAGAACGGAAGATAGTAGCCGCCCCTGAAGATATCTGGAACCTATAGGTGCAGGACGTCAGCGCCGCGTGGACTGGGAGACCTACATACACACCGGGATAAAACCTGGATAGGAATACACCCTCCCTACACATCCTTCGTGTCCAAGCGATCACGCCCGTCCGGTACAAAAATAATTATCAAAATCGGACTACTCTGGAAAAAGTTATACGTGGTCATACACAAAAAAAAAAAATACGCGTCGAATTGAGTAACCTCCTCCGTTTTTTCGTCGGTTAAAAAACCAAATATTAGAGCGTCGCATTTTATGTAAAATACAATGCGACGCTTTAGCATTTGTTTTTTTTTTTTTTTTTTTTTAGATTATAAAACAAAGGCAGATAGATCGCGCGGAACACCCAAGAGTAAAAAAAACAAATACTAAAGCCTCGCATTATATACAATGCGACGCTTTAATATTTAGTTTTTTGGCTTCACTCTTGGTGTTCCGCGCGGTCTATCTGCCTTTGTTTTATAATCTGAGACTAAACAGTGGCCAAACGTTTTATATTGCGCAACGGCTTGGATAAATAAATTAACTCGCTCGAATCGGGCGAAGGCTTCTGAAAGCTTACTTATTAATCTTTCTGATCTCCTGTCATTCATTTGACGGGCTATTGTCGTTGCGATTAACCCATTCACAGTCATCGTGATACGACTGTAGATTTACTCTTTCAGAAACTGCGAGATAATCTGATTTAATTTCTAATACCAAGTTGCGTAATTTTTTTCTAGAAAAATTTAGTAGCGAGACAAAAATGTTTAATAGAGGCTGATGTATTGAGAGATTTGGTGGCTCAGTGGCGGCCAGTGGTAACTACCTCGACTTACGAGTCCTAGGTTGTGGGTTCGAAGCAAGACAGGCGCTTTAACTTGTGTTAATAATTATATAACAGCTGCTCTCAAAACGGAGAGGGAAGACATCGTGAGGAAACCGGATTGTCCAAGAAACCAAAAATACGAAGACATGACGTGACATCTACAAACCCGCTCTGGCCGCGTGGTACGTATATTAGGTACAAGTCCACTCCCTCTCCAAGAGTGGAGGCCTGTATTTCAGAAGTGGGAACATTATAGGCTGATTATGTATATGTACTAGCTTCCACCCGCGGCATCGCCCGCGTAGAAGTCGGAAATTATCCCGCGAGAACGTGCTACCGGGATAAAAAGCATCCTATGTGTTAATCAAGGTTATAATCTATCTGTGTGCCAAATTTCATACAAATCCATTCAGTAGATTTTGCATGAAAGAGTAACAAACATACATACAAACTTTCGCGTTTATAATATTAGTAAGGAAGGATGTTGATATGTACTGATAAAGATATTTATTATTAATATTACTCTAAACACTGCAAATATTGCACCACTTTAACCAATATGGTATTTGATTTAATTAAGAAACAATGCGTTTGGTCTACATTGAGATTCAAGAGCATTATTTAAAACAATCAACATTTACATGCTGTTGCAATACTCAATACTTTTGATCAGCGTCTATTATGCTGATCATTTATTCTTAACCGATGGGGCCCGCAAGGGCCGATGCCTGCCAGGGGTGCGGGTTCGTTCGAAAGAGATACCGCAGCCCCTGGCATACGGGCTACTGAGGGAACTCGGGTGGGTTTTAGTCAATAAAAGTCTGACGAGCGGGAGAAGTTATTTGATGATTTTCCACCCAAAAAATAAAACATTTATTATTCTGTGTGGCAGCATTGTGAAATTTTATTTAATGTTATGGGTAACTATTGCCTGAAATAAATGAATTTTGTTTATTTATTTATTAACATAACATAATCCCTGTAATTCCCAAAAGATTTGACAAAGGTGTACCTACAGTACAACCACATTTCGCCAGTTCTGTTCAAATCCATATAACAGGGGGTAAGCTAATTGCCATCAACCGAACATAAATCCAGACTGCGAGCTACTACTGAGAAATTTTGCCACAAAGAACCCAATAATACTATGCCTAGCCTGGGAACCGAACCCAAGATCTCATGCAGTAGGTAGCGATGGCAACCACTACACCAAAGAGGCAGTGACTTTGTATACAGGATTTTTTTACGAATAGGAACATAAATCTGCTGTTCCATACATTTTGACAGCGTAGGCATTGCACTTTTCTATGAAACAGCAGTTTTTTTTTTTTTTAATAACCCACGAAGAATTTCTACTCTGGGGGTCTCTAATTATATTTTTAATTCATGGTTACAGTTTGCGCACTGGTTAAAATTTTATCCTGTATATGTGGGAGGTGGGTAGGAAATTAAATGAGGGGCTTGTGGCTACGTAACAAGAGCCGCACGGGTCGATCGATCAGGTTAAGCTACGCTTGCCGCGGTTGGTCCGTGGATGGGTGACCATCTTTACATACGAGCCGTTGGTACTGGTTTGCATTCGTGGATCATTGACAGTCGTTACGGGTCGTCAGAAGCCCGAAAACCTGACAACCAGTCTTACCAAGGGGTATCGTGTTACCCAGTAACTGGGTTGTGGAGGTCAGATAAGCCGCCGCTCCATGTAAAATACTGGTATTCAGCTGGATCAGGTTAGACTGGAAGCTAACCCCAACATAGTTGGGAAAAAGCTAGGCTTTTCTACCCATCATAATGTTATGCTGGGTAGAAAATTAAATATGGTATTAAAATATTGAATGAACAAAATATATTTCGCCTACTTTTCTTTACGGCGAATGGCATAAGTCAAACTTCAAAGAAACAAAAAGGAAATAAAATTCAAAAACTTCTTTAGAAATAACTTTGTTGCTACATAACGTTAATTGAAAGCTACACCACAAAAACAAATGAATGCGTTTTTAAGAGTTATTGTTTTAATAATCGAGCCATATTAACAAATTGATGCAACATTTTTAATCAGTGTATACCATTACCTTTTATTTGACTTTTAGAGCCACAAATGACCTCTTAAACCTTGCACACAGACAGACAGACCGCTCTCTTATTAACATACTTCGTGTACAGTAGAAATACACTTCGATTGTGAATCCAAATTGCATCAGTGTTCATCTTAAGCTCGCTTTCTTTACCGGAAAGGATTTGTATTCACTCTCCATTCGAACTGAGATACAATCTCGTTTGCAGCTTTCACTAAAATTTACTTAGATGCTCGGTTCAAGTTGTTAGTCGCTTATCCTTCGACGTCCAATATTACGTGTGAGGTCGCGAGTTTAAGGCCTTACTAAAGCATCTCATCATTGCCAAGCCGTTTCCCAACTGTGTTGATGTTGGCTTCCACTCTAACCGGCCTATCTGACCTCCACAACCCAGTTACTTGGTTACACCCCTTGGTTAGACTGGCGGTCAGGGTTTCGGGCTTCTGACGACCCGTAAGGCCTGTCAAAGATCCATAAATTACAGCCAAGACCAATGCCGAGGCACCGAGGGGTGTCGGTATGTAAAGAAGGTCACACATCCACGGACCAATCTCGGCAAACGTAGCTTACAGTGGCGAAGCTACAATTTTTATTAGGGGGAAGCCGAAAAAAAAATAGTTCTCAAAAACTCTAGATAACATCAAAGTTCAGTAATTCCTTAACTTTTTCTAAATTGAACGGCAGCTATGGTCAGAATTCTTATTTAGATATACAAAAATGGCATATTTGTAATGTTTTGTAATCTTAGATAATGTTTGTTTTAAGCTAGTATGAATGTAATGTGTAGCTGTAAAAACAATAACCTTTTTTCCCTTTATAATTTGCATTAGGGTTAAGTTATTAATTTCATAGTTTGTTATATAGATTCAAATATATTATGGTATAATATCCCAAAAATATTTTATTTTGTACGCCATAAATGGCAAAACCTGTAGATCTACCTGATATTTTAAACCTTGCATATTTATTTGATGTATACTCATGTTTGACAATAAATTTATTCTAAATTCTAAATGTGATTTGATACAGACACGTCATGTGTTACATATTTTTTGACAATAGTAGACACTAAGAAGAATGTTTCTTCCAAAGAGAAGCCGATAGGGATCGGGTTGCATGGAGGCTGCGCCCCTGGTAGCTAAACCTGATCGATCAAACGTAAGACTGTTTTTACTATACAGGATAAGTTTTTATCCAGTGCGCAAACTGTAACCATGAATGCAACATATCATTCTAGACCGCCCAGCGCAGAAATTTTTCGTCGGTTATACAAATAAAAATCAGTTGTTTCATAGAAAAGTGCAATACCTACACCGTCAAAATGTATGGAACAGCAGATTTTTTTTTTTGTATACCCGGCGAAAAATTTCTGCGCTGGGGGGTCTAGAATGATACGCCGATTTCATGGTTACAGTTTGCGCACTGGATAAAAACTTATCCTGTATCTTCATAATTCTTTTTCTTCTAATGGTCGTTTCGTCGGGACTTCCATGTTGTGCATTTTAAACCGCTGCTGAATCGATTTTGATATATGTAGGGAGCTATCTTGAACCCTGCAGAAGATAAAAGTTTGTTTTAAATCGACGGACGTCCAAAGATTGTACATTTTGTGATTGTATTGAACAAAAACGATTTCGCGGGCAAAGCACTATTACTTTCTCGTACCAACTATTATGTATTTTCATAAAATCGTAATGAAACGCGTTAAGCCCTCCGTACACGGCACGATTTATTTACGGTATGGCGAATAAACCGCGCCGGCGCCGTAGAAGAAAAGTGTCCGTCAAAAAGCTTAGCTATCCGTAGAACACTGACGAACGTGTCTTCAGACGGCGAATGTTCGATCTTCACACCCAGACTTCTGAGAGAACAGTGGTTTGGTGGCCGAGACACCCGAGTTGTAAGGTCGTGGATTCAAAACTTCGAACCCATGCAGGCGCTTTACTTTGTGTTAACAACTTCAATATCACTGCTCTCAAAACGGTGAAGGAAAACATCGAGAAGTAACCAGCATGTCCTGGAACCACACATTTGAAGACATCTGACATCTACCAGCCCGCACTGGGCCCGCGTGGTGCATTATGGCCCACACCCTCTCATCGAGAGAAGTCAATAGGGTCATTTTAGGCTGCCCAGCTTCCATCCGCAGCTTCGACCGCGGGGATTTCGGAAATTATCCCACGGCAACCGGGATAAAAGTATTCTATGTATTCATCTAGGTTATAATCTATCTGTGTGCCAATTTCATCCAAATCCATTTAGTAGTTTTTGTGTGAAAGAGTTGACAGTCTGACAACCAGTCTTACCAAGGGGTATCGTATTACCCAGAAACTGGGTTTTGGAGGTCAGATAGGCAGTCGCTCCTTGTAAAATACTGGTATTCAGCTGCATCCGGTTAGACTGGAAGCCGACCCCAACATAGTTGGGAAAAGGCTAGGCAGATGATGATAATGTGTGAAAGAGTATAACAGACATCCATAAATACAAAATTTCGCGTTTATAATATTAGTAATAAGAACATATTAAAGCAGTTTACATAAGTTGCGAGTGAAATCGCAAGAAACAGCTGGTAATTGAGTATCTATGGTAAAAATATGAAGTACTTAATACATTTCGAAAAATTTGTAGATTAATGGTTTAGGTTGTAACCTTGTGTATTGTGTCGTCGACATATTATATTTTACAGATGTATTGTGTGCAATTTAATGAAAAACTAGAAGGGCTGTCCTTCTAAGGTATGTATACGTCTCTAGCAAAGTAAATGGGTTTTTCTTTGGAAGACAATGAAGATGAAGTGAAGTTAGTAACGATTTTCTTGCATAAACTATAATATCAGGTGCTTACCAGCATTGTTGTGACTGAATTGGCAACGGGCCGGCCATATTGGCCGTAGAACCGATGACCGTTGTGGTAGAAGTGTTCTTGTGTGCAGACCGCGAATCCGTAAACGTAAGGTAGGACGCCCTCAGGCTAGGTCGAGCAACGATCTTCGCAGGGTGGCGGGAAGCAACTGGATGAGAGTGGCCGAGAATCGAGCTGAATGGCATGCTATTGAAGAGGTCCTCTCTGGCAGTGGACTGCTATAGGATGATGACAATGAGGATGAGGACCAGCAGTGTTCATCTCTACAATGAAAAAAATTAGATTACACATTAATTTTCAAATGGTTTTCAAAATCAATTATGGAGATCCTAAAACCGTAACTTAACACATGATTAAATTAATTATAATCTAGTTATTCAAAATAACTGTAATTTCCTCTCAACTTTGAAGCAAATGTGTAATAATAATTCAATTAAAACATTACTGAAACCTAAGTCAATTACCACCTTAATAAACTATTATTCAATTAAGTATCCAATTACTTAAACAAACTAATAATTTGACCTATCGATATAATTATTGTTCAATGGTTGACCTTAGCCGTAGGCCTTCCTTTGAAGAGAGACACTTGACATGACACTGACACTTAAAGTACCGAATTGACACCATTGACACCACGTTGCTTCACACACGTCTTTTAAAGCGTAACGAATAAATTTGTAAGGCGTTTGTTAAGAGGTGGCACCAACCATCTCTTGCACAAATGGTACTTGCCACTTGGTAACCCTTTGATAGCTATTGCGTTATGTTGTTGCTTCTGTGTCCATGATTAGTATGATTGCGATCGTAAATCCATGAGAATTAAGTACCTTACTTTGTATTTAACGATTCATTGGTTTTATCAGTATATCTCACCTGGCTTTGAAATGGTAGACGTCGGATGTCGTGATGTTGGTAGATGTTACATGTCATCGAATTTTTTGTTCCAGGTGCAGGGTATTTTCCGATTTGATAAAAACTATTTTAATTTGAAGATTGTGACTATATTTATTTAACAGAAAAATAAAAATAAATTTATTAACATACATTTTCTCAATTAGAACCGATTAAAATCTAATTTATTATTCGTTGTTTTGAATTTACCGCCAAAACGCTCCTTACGATAACTTTTTATTAAGAGTGTGTTCCTTCACCGTTTTGAGAGCAGTGGTGACGAAAAAGCCTCCTGCGTGAGCCACTTAATCACTATATTTTTTACAAAACCGTTGCTCAACCGCTGTGTCGTTTCGCGGAGCACTTCCGCCGTTTGGCTCCCAGACTGGAGCGGGCCGGGGCTGCGTTGAAGCGGCTCTTGCCCAATCTAGGGGGGCCAAACGCCTCCTGCCGGAGGCTCTACGCGGGGATCGTGCGGTCCATGGCCCTATACGGGGCGCCGGTGTGGGCGCCTACATTGAGGCGCCAACCAGCTCGCCGGTTGAGGGCGTCCCATAGGGTCATGGCGATCAGAATGATCCGGGGATATCGCACGATCTCCGGCGAGGCGGCGGGCCTCCTTGCCGGATTACCGCCATGGGATCTGGAGGCAAAGGTCCTCGCGCATATCTGGGAGTGGCGCGAGGAGGCCAAACGCCGGGGCGTAAGTCCGCTGCCGCAGGAAATCGCGGCACAGCGGACAGAGCTCCGGCGGGATCTCATGGTGACATGGAGAGAGCGATTGTCGCAACCCAGTGCTGGGCACGCCACGATTGCGGCGGTAAGTCCCCTCTTTGAGGAGTGGTTTGAGAGGCGGCATGGCGTCTTCACCTTCCGCCTGACGCAGGTCCTCACCGGACACGGTTGTTTCGGGAGGTTCCTGTTTCGGATAGGGCGGGAGGAAACGCCCGGGTGTTTCCACTGCGAAGATCGCCCTGAGGACACGGTGGAGCACACGGTGGCGGTCTGCCCTGCTTGGGTGGAGCACCGCCGTGTCCTCGTGGAGGCGATCGGCGGCGGCGATCTCTCGCGTCCGGCCCTGGTCCAGGCCATGGTACGGAGCGAGAGGGCATGGGGAGCCGTCACCTCCTTCAGCGAAGCAGTGATGCTCGCGAAGAGGGAGGCGGCGCACGTGAGGGAGAGGCAGTCTATGCGCCCTCGCGACCCCAGCCGCCGCAGGATACGGAGACGCCCTGGGCGTCGGGAATCCCAGGCCGATTTCCGGCCACCGTAGGCATGGGCTTGCGGACGGCGAGTAATGGGTAGCTCGCTGTCCGGTAAGGACCAAGCCCAAGTCGACGGCGCGTTGTGTTCCACGCGCGCCTCAAAGAGATGTCAGCACAAATAGTGATGGGACCCGCAAGGGTCGATGCCTGCCAGGGGTGCGGGTTTGTTCGAAAGAGACACCACAGCCCCTGGCTTAAGGGCTACTGAAGGAACACGGGTGGGTTTTAGTCAGTAAAAGTCTGACACGCCCTCCTGCTCCACCCAGAGCGGGAGAAGTTATTTGATGATTTCCCACCCAAAAAAAAAAAAAAAAAAAAAAAAAAAACCGCTGTGTCGTACGCATAGTTCTGAACTCCTGACCTTACAATCACCATTCTGTTCAATACTATCACCGAAGCATGTAGGTCTCGTTTGCACCTTCACTGACCTTATGAGAATGACCTAAGACCACAAAGTAATAAAAAACAAAGGTATAAACTAGGTATATTTAACAAAAATCACATCCTCCGAAAATTGCTAACAAGTCAATATGAATGCATTTAGATGCGTTTCCAACACTTCGCATGGGAGTCAGATATTTCACACATTCCATCATGTTGGTTTAAATTCCAATGTAGAGAGATACGAAGGCTCACTCGCTTAAACGCTTGTAAAAAAACCAACTGCGTGACTGCATCTGAAAAGTCTTGCAACACCATTGTTGTAATCTTGCCTAAGGAAATACAAATGTTAAGAAGGGCCATCGTCTCCCTAGCCTTTTTAACCGACTTCAAAAAGAAGGAGGTTATCAGTTCGACATTATTATATTTTATTTATTTTTTTAATGTATGTTCGGGCATAACTCCGTCTTTCTCAATTCTTTTTTTGATCGAAAGGAGTTTACTCCAGAATGGTCCCATTAAAATTTCATATAGATCTGTTGATGCGTTTCGGAATTTCGGAAGTCACCGACTTACGAAATTAAAGTTATTTTGCACTTTGTAGTGCTTTCTTGGAAGTCGGTTATAATATTTTTGAAAAAAGTTTTTTTCCAAATATTTTGGGTGCAGTTTCCCATCTAAACGGATGCAACTGAATACCAGTATTTTACGTGGAGCGACTGCCTATGTGAACTCCACAACCCAGTTACTGGGTAACACGATACCCCTTGGTAAGGCTTCTGACGACCCGTAACGACTGTCAAAGATCTACGGATGACAGCCGGGACCAATGGCTTAATGTGCTTTTCGAGGCACAGTACGTAAAGCTGATCACTCATCCGCAAACCAGCCGCAGCAAGCGTGTCTTAACTTGACAAATCGACCCGTGCGACTGTAATTACTAAGCCACGAACCTCTGTCAACGCGTAGAGCAATATAATTTAGAGTAATTTAAACCCATTAGAATTTAAAAATACATACCAATGTTGCTTAATATCTTTGAGTTATTCCCAATAAATTTGTATTCCCGTAACCTTATAGTCCTTACGTCGTCTGAAAAACAAACTTAGTATATCCCTCTATCGCAGAGAAGGCATGTGTCCCAGCAGTGGGAACGTTATAATCATAATCATTTATTTGCATTAAGTATTGGAACATATTGTTTTGCATGTCAAATTATGTCTGACCAAGTATTAGGAACTCAATTACCTACTTTAAGACCAACAAACACTCTTAAAGTAGGTAATTGAGTGCCTCATACATAGTCAGACATAATTTGACATGCAAAACAATATTTTACATTTATTATATATTACGCTCAATGGTATGCTATCATTCTAGTCTGCTATCATAGTTCTATCATTAATTTTTTCAATACATTCAATTCATTCATTCGTCACATTAGTTTAAAACAGATTATTTAGCATTATTTAGAAATTTATAGGATTATTACCTGTGCTTTAACTGTTGGAAACCCACTACCTATGCATAATACTAGTCCCTCGTTTGTCCAAATGGTAATGTCCAAAATAAACTTACAAAGTACGTAGGTATAAGTTTAAAAACTCATATTGATACTTACCCGGATTTGTAACACTAAGCATTTTACGCCTTAGCACGAAGTAGACCTTCTGCCCCCTATCTCCTATGTCCAGTCGAGTACGCAATTCTGCAATTGCAGACGAGAGCGCCCCATGATTATCTACTTGTACAAGTTGGCACACTGGCCGGTGAGAAAAAATAACTTGATGACGTAACATTCGGTGTGGGTCGGTAATGATCGATGGCTGTCCTATTGTGAAGCCTTTGGTTTTCTATAGCAATGTTACAATGTAATGTACATTAGGTGTTATTTTAATCAATTAATGCGTTTGATATTTGCAGTTGTCTGTACAAAGATGTGTGTATTATATTTGTTGAGTCATATTTTGTTCACCATGTAGCCTGCAAACAGAAAAAAAACCGTTAAAAAAAATTTGTTGTACATAAACACGCATGAAATTCAACTATATCATAGACTTTCAATCAGTTTACACGTACCTATTTAATGTTTTTTTTATTAGCCTTAACTGTCCCACTGCTGAGCAAAGAACCCCCCCCCCCCCAAATCCCTCCAGATATCATTTTCCAGGGCCAACTCGATCCAACCCTTGCAATACACTTCTAGGTCTCTCCGCCTCTTCTTGGGCCGGTCTACGGCCGGTCGGCGACGCCGTTCATCCTCAGGCACCAACTGTGTGGCGACTATTGCCCAGTGGTCACAGTGTAGTTAAAAGAAAGCGAGGTTCCTTATCGCGCGTAATGAGTGCCCTGCATAATTAGTGACTGAGAGCTATTTAGAAAAAAGTGTAACATTTTGATCGTCACTACACTTTTTTTTATTTCATATTTATTTATTTATTTAAATAACATGGGAGACTTACAGCTAAATCAAACAGATCAAGGACAGTATATTAGACAGAAAGCCAATTATAGGTCTCCACTTATAAAATACAGATTAAAAAAAGTTAAATTCTAAGGACATTCACACTAGGTTACTAGGTACATACTACAGCATAATTACTATGTTGCTCGCACTGCATAAAAAACCATCTTAACACAACAAAATAAACTACATGAAAAAGTTATGGCTTAGACACCTCCTGGCTGACGACACACTGGTTAGGAACATATCTATATCGTACTGCTTATAATGCTTACATATATGTATATGTCACCGTATGATGGTGAACACCGTTAGTCTATAATAAATCTCGCGAAATTATAAACTGTCGATAAATTGTGAACCACACCATACTGCTTACCGATCGAATAGGTTAAGTTAGGTTAGCATTGTGACCAACCGTGCGCAAGCCGAGCGAGCGAAACGAGCGGTGCCGCAGTAGCGGCCGGCGAGCGCTACTTCCAAGTTAGTGGCAGTTACTTCACTATTTAGTAATAGAGCAAGGTACTATCCGTCTTGTTACCAGTTCACAATTTAACGGTTTCACTTCGATAGATTATTTTTCAGTAGACTATAATCTACCGAAAAATAATGCGTTAAATTGTATAGATTATAATCTGACGGTATTTACAATTTTACGGTGTCATATGTACTCTCAAATGTTGTTATTTTTGGTATTTGTGCCTGTTATTTAATCCAGAATAGGAAAGGAACTTCGTTGCAACCGGCACCCTTGTTGTGTAACACACTATCAATCACAATCTGTATCATGTTGAAGGATATTGCTAATCCATTGCTTCATATGTTCGAAAAAATCGTCTTCTCAACATCGTAAATAACGCAATGAATGTTGTTGAACTGTCAATATGAAACAGATTCCTACTGTTAGTGTGTTACACAATTACCCTGCTGCAGGCTTGGCATAACGCTTTCTATTTCTACTCTATCGTAGAATAGAAATCGCTTGTCTACATTTCTCGGTTCTAAACTGTCAACTGAATCGTCATTTTTGTCTACTCTTCCGTCGACAAAACACTTGTCTACAGTCCTCGTGCTAAGACTGCAGGTGTCACGCGACATCTTTCGACTTTTCTTCTTTTGTTTTTAATCATCTTTTGGCACCTTTTAACCTTAACCTTCTTACTTATTTCTGCTTTCTCAATTTTAAAAGTCTTTCTTTTTAAATACCGAATGTAGTTTCACTAAATGTAAACATCAAGCGCAGGAGTGACAGATCTTGATCAGTTAAGTGCACAAGTAGCATAGGTAATAAGTCTGTGGTTCAAAAGTTATCGCTGAAGTTGTGTGATGAATAATTTTGGCCATAAGTGCATCCGGTATAAGATATTTTTGAATAACTAAAAGGTGAAATGGATGTCGAGATTTGGTTAGTCAGCCATATTGGTAGTTATTCTGGCTGCAATGAGGAATGTTGGAAAATAAATCACAGGTTATAAAAAAAGCCTAAAAGTAAATATAAAAGTTTCCCAAGGAATATAATTATATTGTTATCTTTTAAGCTACTAGATTCTGGCCGTGACTTTGTCCACGTGATATTAATAAAATCCTATGGGAATACTGTTGCTTTCGATTAGTGAAAAATTTGGTATAATTCGGAATCGGATCAGTAGTTCCAAAGATTAATCATAATCATTTAGTTCTCCGTCAGGGATGCGGGTTGTTCGAAAGAGATACCGTGGCCCCTGGCGCACAGGCAACTGAAGGTACATGGATGGGTTTTATTCAGTTAAAGTCTGACACGCCTTCCTGCGCCACCCAGAGCTGGAGAAGCTACTTGAAAACTTCCCGCGCTCAAAAAAAAAAAATTGTATTTCGCCCCTTCCAAATTTTTTTAATATTGTAGGTACATTATATTATGGTATTATAATATTCAAAACTAAAACACTTTATTAAGTTTTTAAAATAATTTATTAAGTTCTATTTTTGTCTACAACCAACATTCTGTCACAATTTTGCCAAAACGCTATTTTTAAGTACTGGCAACCCTGATTCTTAAAATACAAAAACTAACCTTGCTCACGCGCAAGTTTTTAAAAAGCTAGCGATTGCGTGTTCTCTTTGAACCCTCGAGGTTCAGCTGAAACCTTGGCCCTGACCGAACCCACGTAACAGTGACAAGAGTAGCCGAATATCTGACTTAAAGTATTTACATAAGGTATAAATTGCAATACCTAACGACTTTACGAATATATCCGAAATTAGCAAGTCTTATTTTGGAAACTTAGTAAGTGGTATCAGACAGATACTATGTACGAATATGTAAGTATGTTGGAAATCGCAACAATGTTGTCGAGTTTTATGAGTCTGTAACAAAAATATTTGGCTTTTAATTTATGTGATGACGCTCAGTTAATTTTATGATACTTAACGTGATCTAGAAGAATGAAGAACATAGTATTAGGAAAGTTTTGAATATGCATGTGAATGGCTATAAGATGAGGAGAAGAGTTTTAGAGAAACGACGGATAAATCGTATAAAAGATGCTATGGCGGCAGGCGTATAGTACGAGAATCATAGACAAGCGTTTTGTCGACGGAAGATTAGACAAAAATGACGTTTCCTTGTAGAGAGTTGACAGTTTTGTACCGAGAAGTTTAGACAAGCAATTTCTATCCTACGGTAGAGTAGAAATAGAAAACATCATGCTAAGCCTGGTGGAAAGGTGGTGATAACTATAGTGAAGACTAACAGAGAGGTGCCGACCCGAACAAAAATAATTAATTATAAGTACAGGAGAAGTATGACAATATTGGAACTAGCAAAAAAAAATGAGGCTTATCAGTAATGATCTTTAGAATGCCGTTGACGATCCAATGTACTCTGCGTATCATGGACGCAATCCTTTTAAGCAGGATGGTATTGAAGCAGTATGTGTGTAGGGACAATGTAAGTATGAATGTTATGCGTCAGCGGTTTGTAGTATGAAAGAGAAGTATGGATGCAGTGTTGCCATGTACACCGTAATTACGGTAAATGCACCGAATTCAGCAAAAATTTACCACCTACCGTCGAGGCATGACAACGGTGACAAAATCTACCGTAATCTGGAAGGATTAAGATTCCTGTTGTAAAAAGTTAACTAAATCAAAACACAATTATTATGTATTATGAACGCACTCCTATCCCTAATATTTTTGTCCGACACTACAATGGTCACACCAGCAGACAAGTTCAGGGATTCCCCCTGTTTCGGGCCCTCTATAATGCTAACAAATTGAGTTGACGTTCATAGATACTAATTTCGAGTAATATTACGATCGTTTCATTTAGTTACATAGCATTCCTCGAATTTAGTTTGTTTTTTGATAACTTGTCAAGTCGTCAAGTTTTTACAGTTTCTTTGTTTAACTTTCGATTATTAGACAATATAAAGAAAAAAAATAAAAAGACGGAATAAACTCGCTCTAGAAAAGGGAACATTTTGACGCAGTAGTCTAATAAAAGACACGGACAAAATTGTATTTACATTGAACCTGATGATGATTTGCTAAAAAAAAAATATTACAAAAATGAGGAGATTTTGGTGTCACATTCAGAATAATTATGGTATTTATTTCCATTCCTCTCCTCATTTTTGTAATTTTACTTGTATTTTTGTCTGATAAAAAAAAGTGCTAATCACCGTAGTTTTATAAAATCTACCGTATTTTTATAATGGATTTACCACCGACCAGATTTTGGACATGGCAACACTGTATGGATGGGCGATCGCCAGTTACTGCGCACTGGCCGAGCGGTGTACTCGTTTCGTGTTTGGGATTCCGGGAATAAATAAGTATTCTACAGTAACCAATAACAGTGCTTTTATTCTCACAACGAGTGGCGTGGTAACTCCCGTGGACAGACCCAGTAGGCCTAAGTAAGGTGCCTACATGTGCATTTGGCAAACATTCCTGTTGCACTGCAGTAACGATGAAGCCCCAACCACATTGTGAAGGCATAATTATTATACTTAAACTAGCTGACCCGAGAAACGCTGTCCTGTCTTAACTATGAATATTGAATTCGCATTGGTATATTATTATAAAAGTTATTATGGTCGGCAAGTTTTCTTAAATTATCTAATGTTACGCGCCACTTTCTTTTATTTTTCTTTCATATTCTCCTGACAATAACACACAACAAAAAAAGAATGAACAAAATTGGCCCAGCTGTTCACGTGTGAAGCAGTGACCAAGGGAAAGAGGGATTAATTTTATATATTAAGAGATTTAAGACTGTTGTATGCCCTTTGCGTATATCGAACCCACAGACGAACATGACATACTTATTTCAATGGTTTTTTTACTGACTAAAACCCACCCGTGTTCCTTCATTAGCCCGTATGCCAGGGTCTGTGGTGTCTCTTTCGAACAAACCCGCACCCCTGGCAGGCATCGGCCCTTGCGGGCCCCATCATTTTTTGTGCTGACATCTCTTTGAGGCGCGCGTGGAACACAACGCGCTGTCGACTTTGGCTTGGTCCTTACCGGACAGCGAGCTACCCATTACTCGCCGTCCGCAAGCCCATGCCTGGGAATCGGCCTGGGATTCCCGCGTAGAGCCTCCGGCAGGAGGCGTTTGGCCCCCCTAGATTGGGCAAGAGCCGCTTCAACGCAGCCCCGGCCCGCTCCAGTCTGGGAGCCAAACGGCGGAAATGCTCCGCTAAGTTCCACCGGCTGGTTAGATCTAGATTTTGCAGTCCACCAAACAACTAATAGAAAAAATACGTTCACAAAAAAATGAAAGTGCAGTACCAAAACGAAAGTAGAAAGAAACTAACTTGAGAAATAAGTGACATTTATCTAAGTATACAAACTAGCTGTTATTTTGAGCACTCAATCGCAAAATGATTCATACACAGAAATTATTTTTACAGTCTTTGAACTTTGGTACGCAGAAAAACTACATACCTTTAACTTATAAAGCTAGGTGGCAGTTCAAATTTAAATTTCTGCTTATATATTCAAGATAAGCGGGTCATGCAGTGGCTCTAAGTAACATCGTTACTGGCATACAGCTGATTCTGGACATCATTTAAAAAGAAGTCTTCTTAAGTATGGCATTTTTTTATAAAAAAAAAAAAATCTGTTTCGGAACGTTAATTACGTACCTATCACTGTATAGAATTAAGTTTTTCTAACTTAACAGACAGCTGTGCTAATGGGGAGTTGGTTGCGCCACTTCTTTCCAGCTAAAGCACTAGGAAGTGGTAAATGGGCGGGCGTTTTGGGAGACTGTCTTATTTAATGTAAAAAGTGCTGACATCAGCCTAGCTCGAATATATATACATTCTAGATACATTACACATTTAGGCTAATATAATACATTCTTGCTAGGGGGTCTAAAATGATAATTATGCTGAATTCATGATTACAGTTTGCGCACTTGTTAAAAATGTATCCTCTATGAGTATTACTTTGATTTTGAATACAAAGGTTTTTTAAAACCTATAATTGGCATTACTTACTATAATGTGAAAGGACTAGGCGTAGGCCAGTTATAGGCAGTCACTTCCACGACCACCTTAGCATAATCAGCCTATAACGTTCCCACTGTTGGAACACAGGCCTACTCTCAGGAGCAGGCCACGGGGCCCGAGGGCCTAGTGCGGGCTGGTGGAAACCCCCACGACGACCTCCTTGCTGATTTGCAAATTAATACCTGAAGAGGAAAAAATTGCAGCCCGGGTCGACCGGTTAGGTTTAGCGACGCTTGCCGCGGTTGGTCCATGAATGAGTGACCATCTTCACACGACACATGCGTGCCTCGGGAAGCACGTTAAGCCGTTAATCCCGGCTATTATTCGTAGATCTTTAAGAGTCGTTACGGGTAGTCAAAAACCCAAAGTCTGACAACCAGTCTTCCCAAGGGGGTTTTTTTTTTTTGTGTGGGAAATCATCAAATGACTTCTCCTGCTGAGTAGAGCAGGAGGGCGTGTCAGACTTTTACTGACTAAAACCCACCCGTGTTCCCTCAGTAGCCCGTATGCCAGGGGCTGTGGTATCTCTTTCGAACAAACCCGCACCCCTGGCAGGCATCGGCCCTTGCGGACCCCACCGGTGGTTGCTGACATCTTTGACGGCGCGCGTGTGGAACACAACGCGCCGTCCCGTCTACCACTTTTCGGCCGCAGGGGATAGGGAGAGCGGCTGACGCTATACCGACACTCCTCTTCCACTGCGGCCCCACCGCGTCCGCCATCAAACGGTGGCGGCCCCGTCCAAGCCACGGAAGGGAAGAGCGCTGCTCAGAAGCACCGGCACTCCTCCTCTACCGCAGCCCGTAACCCTCAGCCGCGAATCCGCGATGCCTCCCATTCGACATCGCGGCCCACCTCAGTTGCGGTGCACCTCACCGCAACCTACTTTTTGGCCGCTACGTCGTCGGCTTTGAGGCAAAAGCCCTGACGAGCGGCCCCACCTTGGGGTGGCGTGGCTAATAGGATCTCATCCTCGCTTTGGAGGTCCCTTGTTAAATCAGTCATATACCTAAGTATTCTCAATTTTAGTTTTTATTTTAATTTTTCGATTTAATTTTATTTTATTAAAATTTGCTCATTTTTAGTTTAATTTTAATTAATTTTAGTTTTTAATTTTATTTTACTTCGACTTGTTAGTTTTAACTTTATTTTATCTGTAATTTCAAAATAATTAATGTATGTGTACCTATGGATTCTGACATCTGAAACAAAACGTTTTTATTTTATTTTATTAGTACCCAATGACTGGGTTGTTGAAGTCAGATAGGCAGTCGCTCCGTCTACGATACTGGTACTCAGCTGCATCCGGGTAGACTAGAAGCCAACCACAACTTATTTCGGAAAAGACTAGGCAGATGATGAGAATGACTGATCCCTTAAAATCAAAGTAAAAAACGTTATATTGGAATAGCAGAGATATCCATCTTTGTCTGAAGATCAAATCGAATTATAAAGACACGCATAATTATTCGGGAATCTATAGTTTTAGTATGCAATAGTGAATGTAATACATTTGATGTCACAATCTAATGGAAACGGATTTAAAATCGTTTTGCAAATTCAATAACGGCTTAAGTTTAAAATGGTTTATAAATGTGCGTTGATCACTCTTTAATAATGACGAATTTATAATAATGGTAGAGTTTGAAAATGTATTTAGGTATTTAAAGTCGTTTAGCCATTTTCTGTGAGATGTATAACTAAGTAAATATTGTAAAAGTAGTTTCATTAAAGGATTGCCTTACTTTATATGAAATTACCTGAGTATTAGAAGACAAATTCCGTGTTTAAAAACGTTTGGAATCTAGTTGCAATTTCGTCTCAGAGACAATGAAGTTCAAAAACGATGTTATCCAGATAGATTGACCAGTATGGCTGTTATTACTTAGCCACTAGCACCTACCTAGCCACGAGCCCCATCGTAAGTAGTTCAGCGATAGGCACATAATTTGTTCCAGATTGATAAGATTTCTATACAGCGGGGACATTTTCATCCAATAAAAACTCACACAAAAAAAAAATACAAACGTATCTAGTTACTTATCTCAATGAAAAGCAAAGGAATGTATGAGCCAAAATAAAACAGGAATAAACCAATCAATAGGTTGGGTACGGGAGATCACAGGTTGCTAGGAAACGGCCGGGCAAAATGTTCGACCAAACTTTGGCAAATGTTTGCGAAGTTTGATCAGTTACGTATACTTACTTCGTACTCCTACACGTTAAGTATTTGATGTCAATATCTACTTGGAAGTTGCTGAGTTCAAAATAGTTACTTATGTGTTTTATCGAGATCTCATAAATGTCGGTATTCGTGTGTATCACGTCTTTATTTTTTCAAATTTTGAGTACTTTGCTGTCTCGTATATGAAGTATCGAGATCGCCTTCCCTACAGTGTAGATTAATCAACAAATTCTGTAGTTGCTGTTCAGGGTCGTGAAAAAGACAAGTACAGCTATAAATAGGTATATTTTCTCATACTCCATCCTTTGCTAGATCATGTTATCTCTTTACGACATTATATGAAAATAAAATAAGTTGCCCGATTTATCAAGCCGTGATGGTAATCTACAAAAGAAACAGACTCACTTTCCATTTAAATTGTGAAATACTTTGATCAAGAAAACTGAAAAATACACGAAAAAAAAACACCCTTTTTACAAACTATGATAACAAAACTGTAAAAAGGATAAACAGCCCAAAAATAATTCAAAGACAACCGAAAATAAAAATAACCCGGACGGACAGGGCCGTCATCTACCCCGGTCACCTCGGAGAGTGGAACCGGCGAGAGATGTCGTGCGGTGTCCCACAGGGATCGGTCCTGGGCCGCATCTGTGGGACATCGGGTACGACTGGGTGCTGCGCGCCGACCTCCCTAGCGGCGTCAGTGTAGTTTGCTACGCTGACGACACGCTGGTCCTGGCGCAAGGGAGGTCGTACCAGGCGGCGGCCGACTTGGCGACACAAGGGGTTGCGACAATCGTGGATAGGATCCGGCAACTGGGACTCGAGGTGGCCTTGCACAAGTCCGAGGCCATGTGGTTTCATGGTCCTCGGAATGCGCCACCGACGGGTTCCCAGATAACGGTGGGAGGGGTTCACATCGGCGTCGAGTCGACGATGAAGTACTTGGGACTCGTCCTCGACAGCCGATGGAACTTCGCGGAGCATTTCCGCCGTTTGGCTCCCAGACTGGAGCGGGCCGGGGCTGCGTTGAAGTGGCTCTTGCCCAATCTAGGGGGGCCAAACGCCTCCTGCCGGAGGCTCTACGCGGGGATCGTGCGGTCCATGGCCCTATACGGGGCGCCGGTGTGGGCGCCTACATTGAGGCGCCAACCAGCTCGCAAGTTGAGGGCGTCCCATAGGGTCATGGCGATCAGAATGATCCGGGGATATCGCACGATCTCCGGCGAGGCGGCGGGCCTCCTTGCCGGATTACCGCCATGGGATCTGGAGGCAAAGGTCCTCGCGCAAATGTGGGAGTGGCGCGAAGAGGCCAAACGCCGGGGCGTAACTGCGGTGCCGCGGGAAATCGCGGCACAGCGGACAGAGCTCCGGCAGGATCTCATGGTGACATGGAGAGAGCGATTTTCATGAAAACTGATTTATTATCATTTAGAAAAGCTGTTGACGTATTTTTTGTCGTTTATTCCACTTGTCAATAGGCTCGCCCCTATTACATGGGACTAATGATCGGTTCCTAAAAACAAAAACGGATCTTTTTGCTTACCAATGCTAGGATTTTTTATTTCGAAACTAAGCAAATAAATAGTTTCGTAAGATAATTGTACCCGTGATCGCTACTTCCTTATAAGACGGTCTACTTTGCAAAGCTATTAGGCATTTTCTTAATTTTGGTCTAGATACAAGAGTCTCAATTTTAACCTACATCATTTCAGCCATTTCTTCTGGCTTAACCTACAACTATCCGTAAATTGTAGGAAACTATCGGTAATTGACATAACTTTGACATAGCTTGAAGAGTAAGCAAGCTGAAGTGGCAGTGGGCTGGTCATGTTTTTCGAAGGACCGACGGCTGGTGCAGTAGATGACTTTTGGATTGGAGACCGCGTATCCGCAAGCGTCGTGTGGGACGCTCCCACGCTAGATGGACCGACGACCTATGGGTACACTAGTCGCAGGCTCGAACTCACTGGTTGGCCTGGCTCAAAAGCACGCTATCTCACCAGGCTTCGAGTCCGACAGAGGTAGTATCAGTGATGAGCAGTTAGACGCTAGTCTACACGCACAACATTATTGAGTGAGCTGCAGGATCGGTTATAGTAAAACAGGCGCGTAAAAATTAAGAAAACTGCTTCGGAAGATCGGGTTGTCTGAAAAAACCACTGCATAAATCAATGATCAATTAAGTTTATTTAACTTTTCGATAGTTGAACTTTGTCGGTAGCAACTTGGTTTTCGAGATTTTACATTGCTTTTTATTACTTACACACGCCCAAAGTTAGGTTAAATTAGCAAGAAAAACGAATCTTTGTTGGCTCATAACTTTTTAATGGCTTTTTATTTTAGTATTCTGTTTTCTTATAGACAATATTAATAATGAGCCAAAATCATATCATGTTTAATTTTTGATGTACATAGTCAAACAGTGGAGTAAAACCCTGCCGAAGTTTGTATGGAAAAAATGAGGACAAGTGTCACCTTTTTTTTTTTTTTTTTTTTTTTTTTTTTGGGTGGGAAATCATCAAATAACTTCTCCCGCTCTGGGTGGAGCAGGAGGGCGTGTCAGACTTTTACTGACTAAAACCCACCCGTGTTCCTTCAGTAGCCCTTACGCCAGGGGCTGTGGTGTCTCTTTCGAACAAACCCGCACCCCTGGCAGGCATCGACCCTTGCGGGTCCCATCACTTTTTGTGCTGACATCTCTTTGAGGCGCGCGTGGAACACAACGCGCCGTCGACTTGGGCTTGGTCCTTACCGGACAGCGAGCTACCCATTACTCGCCGTCCGCAAGCCCACGCCTACGGTGGCCGGAAATCGGCCTGGGATTCCCGACGCCCAGGGCGTCTCCGTATCCTGCGGCGGCTGGGGTCGCGAGGGCGCATATGCTGCCTCTCCCTCACGTGCGCCGCCTCCCTCTTCGCGAGCATCACTGCTTCGCTGAAGGAGGTGACGGCTCCCCATGCCCTCTCGCTCCGTACCATGGCCTGGACCAGGGCCGGACGCGAGAGATCGCCGCCGCCGATCGCCTCCACGAGGACACGGCGGTGCTCCGCCCAAGCAGGGCAGACCGCCACCGTGTGCTCCACCGTGTCCTCAGGGCGATCTTCGCAGTGGAAACACCCGGGCGTTTCCTCCCGCCCTATCCGAAACAGGAACCTCCCGAAACAACCGTGTCCGGTGAGGACCTGCGTCAGGCGGAAGGTGAGGACGCCATGCCGCCTCTCAAACCACTCCTCAAAGAGGGGACTTACCGCCGCAATCGTGGCGTGCCCAACAAGTGTCACCTTAAGAAGGAGGCTGGGAAACACTGGATGTGGAAGGCAGACGATGTAATGTCTCAGCCTGGGAGAGGCTTATGTCCAGCAGTGGACTGCCATAGGCTAAATTGAAACATAATGGGCGAAATGTGGGAGTATTACAGGAACATCTCTACCTTATCCTTCGGAGAAAGAAGGTGTTGTTGTTCTCCCTATTTGCGTAGGTACGCAATGGTGAAACATTGAGCTTTATATTATCCAGTTCATTGATTCCAAAAATTATTCTGTCACGATAGATTTACTTATTACCTACATAGACTCTGCATATTTGTTAATACTAGCTTTTGCCCGCGGCTCCGCCCGCGTAGATGTCAGTTATTTCGTAAAAAAAAGTAGTCTATGTCCCTCTTTATATCCCAGGCTATACCTCTGCCAAACATGACGATCGGTTCAGCGGTTCAGGCGTGAATAACAAACAGACAGACAGAGTTACTTTCACATTCGTCATATCATCCGAAAGACGTCCACTGCTGGACATAAGCCTCCCCCAAAAGGGGGGATTTGCCATAATCGCCACGCTTGGCAGGAGGGTTGGCGATTGCAGTATGGTGGTAAAATGCATAGAGAACGCTGCTGCCCATTCTCTAGTAAGTCCTGTCGCCTTCTACGACACCCATGGGAAGAAATGGGATACTTTCGCATTTATAATATAATATTAGCATGGTTTGTTTTTTGGGTGGGGAATCATCAAATAACTTCTCCCGCTCTGGGTGGAGCAGGATGGCATGTCAGACTTTTACTGACTAAAACCCACCCGTGTTCCCTCAGTAGCCCGTATGCCAGGGGCTGTGGTATCTCTTTCGAACAAACCCGCACCCCTGGCAGATATTAGTATGGATTCTGTCGCATTGAATTTGAAGACTGTATATATCAACATTTTTTCAATTCATGTGTACTTTCTGTGTGACTTCTTTTCTTGGGTATGACTGGCATCAGTTAATAAGAACATCGTGAGGGACCAGGACTTATTATTTTATTCTTATTATAGTTGAGCTGTATGATTACTGATAAATGCGTGCACTGACAAGACAGGTCCACTCAATTTGTGTGTTTCTTTTCTTAAAAAACATTTCAGACATCAATCTCTCAATAGTCTTCACATGATCTGACCAAGGTTATGTCTAGATTTTCAAAGATACCTCGTTATCGATAGTTTATTTCCGCCTTTCTCCTCAAAGTAATCTGATAGGAAACGCCGACCTCATGCAGTTTTTTTTTTTTTTTTTGTGGGAAATTTTCAAAGAACTCCCGCTCTGGTCAGACTTATACTAACTAAAACCCACCCGTGTTCCTTTGGGCACGCCACGATTGCGGCGGTAAGTCCCCTCTTTGAGGAGTGGCTTGAGAGGTGGCATGGCGTCCTCACCTTCCGCCTGACGCAGGTCCTCACCGGACATGGCTGTTTCGAGAGGTTTCTGTTTCGGGTAGGGCGAGAGGAAACGCCCGGGTGTTTCCACTGCGAAGATCGCCCTGAGGACACGGTGGAGCACACGGTGGTGGTCTGCCCAGCTTGGGCGGAGCACCGCCGTGTCCTCGTGGAGACGATCGGCGGCGGCGATATCTCGCGTCCAGCCCTGGTCCAGGCCATGGTACGGAGCGAGAGTGCATGGGTAGCCGTCACCTCCTTCAGCGAAGCAGTGATGCTCGTGAAGAGGGAGGCGGCGCACGTGAGGGAGAGGCCACGGTATCTCTTTCGAACAACCCGCACCCCTGGCAGGCATCGGCTCTTGCGGACCACACCCGTTGATGCTGACATCTCTTTGAGGCACGCGTGGAACACAACGCGCTGTCGACCCGGGTGTGGTCCTAACCGGACAGCCAGCTACTCGACCTCATGTAGTTTAAAACCTATTTACAGAAATAAAATCATTTGAAATCATACTAACGGGATAAAAAGAATCCCATGTGTTAATCTAGGTTATAGTCTATCTGCGTGCCAAATTTCATCCAAACCCATTCAGCAGTTTTTGCGTGAAAGAGTAACAAACATCCATACATCCATACATACAAACTTTCGCGTTTATAATAATAAATAAGGATACATAAAGTAAAAGTGAAAGGTCACTCATTCATTCACTCACTGATTAAACACGAAATCTCAAAAACTACTGGACCTACAAAGATGAAATTTGGCACAGAGGTAGATTATGAATAGGAGACGTCAGCTAAGAAAGGATTTTAGGAAACACCCCCCGTAAAGGGATGAAATAGGGGTGGAAGTTTGTATGATTTTTTTAATCCCGGTAGATGGTTCCCTTTGGATAATATTCAACAATGACGCGGGCAGAGCCGCGGGCAGCAGCTAGTTAATTAATAATGTGTCCACACATAGTTTTCAGGGTCAGGGTCGTCCTGGCTCAATTCTTGGGCCGTCCATGCTCAAAATCCTGTCAAGGACGGGAAAAACATTGCTTGTATAAGTAAGTTTTGCTTTTGCTAGGCAAATATCACAGTTGGTGATGCTAGTACTTTATTCACATTATATTCTAGTCTATTAGCTAATAAGTAACTTAAACATAGGTAAATTAAACTGCTAAGTGATAATTTTTAAAAGCAGAAAATTACTGTTACTAATTAACATGAAATATGAAATAGGTACATACTTACTAGAGAATACCACTTATACTTACTAGAGAATGGGCAGCAGCGTTCTCTATGCACTATACTACCATACTGCGATCACCAACCCGCCTGCCAAGCATGGCGATTATGACAACGCCAGCCCCCCCCTAAAAAAACCGGTCGAGGTGGCCCTGTTTGGGGAAGGCATATGTCTAGCAGTGGACGTCTTTCGGCTGAAATTTCTGTGAAAATTGCCCAAGTTCTGGCTGACTGTTTACAATTTTTTTCAATATTTGTGAATACCGAACAAAATTTTCCAAAAATAAGGACAGTTTCCTTAAGGTATAACCCTTTTGTCGTTAAGGTATCTGCAGGCCTAGACAAAACACATTTCTGTTAGCGTTCATGCCAAACGCTAGTCCAAAATGCATGGGAATGACATTACCTGCGGAGAGGTTACGTCGTGTTCTTTCCGTAGGTAATGTCATTCCCATACATTTTGGAGTAGCGTTTGGCGTGAACGCTAACAGAAATGTGTTTTGTCTCTTGGCCCTGTTCTTTTTGCCCCATCTCAAAAATCCGTCCTGTATTTTTTCGTTCAATGATGGTATAGTCTGATGATAATCATAAAATATACCTATATCTGTAACTACTCGTATCTGCAGTATATTGGCTCATCTTTTTACAATTTGAGGTGAACTATCGAAAAATACGGACTAATTGCAATATTACTTATCCCCATAGCCAATAGCGTGATAATTTGTGGCGTACGACTGACTAGACTAAGAGAAAATATCTTTCCTAAAAGTTACGATAAAAATATCACCTCTAGCCATAATATAAATGCATAACTTAAGCCTTAAAAACATTTAAAAAACGAATGTGGTTGAACCGGTCATAAAATTGGCAAAACGACGAAATTCACCAATCAAGTTAAACAATTAGTTACATCATACTTAAAAATTCTAATCCTACATTGTTTCAAACGCCGATCAATCCTAACGATTAACAATTAAAGTTACATAAACATCATAAAACATTCCTTAATCATTGTTAAATTTACAGCGTGGCTTCGCAGCCGTCTACACCACGCACGATTAACCTTAACTGGCGTTTAACTTAACCTGTGTTTAACTGATACGATCGAACGCTCGGTTTACAAGCCACCGCTTATTATGTATCGTTGGTTGTCTCCGACAATCGAATGATTGATGGGTGGGCTTTAACTTTCACTTTACTTTGACAAGTTGTTAAGTTAGGATTACTTACCTACATCTTTCTTTGTGTTCGTTTGTTGAATATTAATTCCGATATATTACCGTCATTGTTTTACTCATTGATGGTTAAGTTGAGATTTTATTCATGGAATATTATTCAATAATGTGTAGCCATCCCTACTTCCCTACTAATTAATAACTACTTATTAATGCGAAAGTAACTCTGTCTGTCTGTTACGCTTTCACGCCTAAACTACTGAACCGATCGTCATGAAATTTGGCAGAAACATAGCCTGGGGTCCATACTTCAGGTTTTCGCTTAAAATGTACCCTATGTCCTTCTTCATAGAAGGACCCTGGGTACTTTTTAAGCGAAAACCGACATACACGTGTGCGGTCAAAAGCTATTACGTATAAACCCGGCTATCATTCATGGTCATAAGCACGAGAGTCTACATAGAGCGACTGCCTATCTCACCTCCACAACCCAGTTACTGGGTTACACGATACTCTTTGGTAAAACTGGCTGTCAGACTTTTGGGCTTCGAACCCGCAACGACTGTTAAAGATCAATGAATTTAAAGACAGCCGGGACTAACGGCTTAGCGGGCTTTCTGAGGCACGGAGTGGTCTTGATATGTAATGGTTATCCATCCACGACCGAACGCGGCAAGCGTAGTTTAACCTTCAATCGACCCTTGCAGTTGTTATTATATAGCCATGCACCCATATGGTTATGTATTTCACAATAAATAATTAGATTTTTTTTTATCAATAAAATTAATTATTTATGCTAAAAAGAGAAACCTTCAAATGCCATTCTCACATTATATTTGCTATCCGTATTACTTTCTAACGCTTAGATTATAGAAATACCTAGATACATTAATGTTCACTTTAGAAATATTTAGTCATGTTAAAAACATTTACATAGTTAGGAATTTATAAACGTTGTCATTAGTTTCTAATAGGGTATTTTCCAATTTGATAAAAACTATTTTAATTTGAAGATTGGGACGATATATTTAACAGAAAAATAAAAATAAATTTATTTGTATACATTTTCTCCCTTAAAACGATTAAAATCAAATTTATTTTTCGTTGTTTTGAATTTACCGCCAAAACGCTCTTTACGATGACTTTTTATCACGTGACATCGTGACGTCAGCTTTGTGTAAACAGCACCAGTACAAATACTTAGTTTGGCGCAGAAGTATTTGTGCACAGAGGCACCACACACCAGTGATTTCACTTTCTATCCATAAAAAAATCTTGATAATTATAAACACGACAGTCACTTGTTTACTTACTAACTACTTTAGTTTACACAAAGTTGACGTCACTTGATAAAAAGTCATCGTAAGGAGCGTTTTGGCGGTAAATTCAAAACAACGAAGAATAAATTTGGTTTAAATCGTTTTTAATTGAGAAAATGGATATAAAACAATTTGCTTTTATTTTTCTGTTACATATTTCGTCCCAATCTTCAAATTAGAATAGTTTTTAATAAATTGGAAAATACCCTATTCAGTAGTGATCATTAATGTTTACATTTACGAAAAAGTAGCATCGTAAAAAAACATAAGGAATCAGCAGGAAAAAACAACCCTCTTCCAATTAAACACTACAAAGTGAAAACATACTTTAATTTCGGAAGTCGGTAGCAAAAATATAGAAGGTTTTTTGGAAGTCGATTTTTTTGTAAATTAACTTTTAATTTCTGATGTCTTACAGAAATTCGTATACTGCTTAAGTAAATGACAGTGATCATCATCATCATCATTTCAGCCGAAAGACGTCCACTGCATAGACATAGGCCTCCCCCAAAAGGGGGGTTTTGCCATAAATCACCACGCTTGGCAGAGTTGGCGATCGTAGTATGGTGGTAAAATGCATAGAGAACGCTGCTACCAATGGCAGCAGCGTTCTCTACGACGACTAAGGGACTTACTAGAGAATGCTCTAGTAAGTCCCTTAGTCGCCTTCTACGACACCCACGGGAAGAAATGGGATGGTGCTATTCTTTTACGTCCGGCGCGGACCCACACGAGTGATAGGAAGTTATAATAACATCATCAACATACACTTTAAGTGGAAAAAATACGTATTGTTGAAGCTAACTCAAAAACCTCTAATCAGAACTTGACTAATACTTATACAATATGGGATAACTGGATAAGTTTACCCCTTTAAACAAAATCAGTTTTTATCAGAGAGCAGTGGTGGCCAAGTGGTAACGGCCGCGACTTACAAGTTGTAGGTCGTGAGTTCGAACCCAAACAGGCGCATTACTTTGTGTAAATTATTTCATCACCACTGCTCTCAAAACGGTGAAGGAAAACATCGTGAGGAAACCGGCATGTCCTAGAACCAAAAATTCGAAGACATGTGATATCTACCAACCCGCACTGGGCCCGCGTGGTGGATTACGGCCCAATCCCTCTCACCGAGAGGAGGCCTGTGGCCCAGAAGTGGGAACATTATAGGCTGATGATGATGATGATTTTTATCAAATTGATTCATATTTTACGGATTTCGGAGGTAAAAAAACAACTGAATTGAGTACCTCCTAATTTTTTTGAAGTCGAAAAAACGTGAAAACACTCCTATTTCAAACCAAACCTCACGCTATAGTATGACAATGTAACCACCACCTTGAGGTATTCAAAGTATGCTAACAAAACTTGCAACAAAGACAAATACGATAAAACATCCAAATGAAGTTGCTTCTATTTAAATAAAAGATTAAATCGATTAGACCATAATGTAACTCTTTAATTATTCAAATATGGTTTTGTTACAACGTTTTTTACTAAGCGTGGGTGCTAGAAGCATGTTAATAATCTTAATCAATATTGCATTTTGTTTCAAAGCAAACGCTAACTGCTGGAAATTGTATATTTTAGAAAGAACAAGAAGATTACATACAAAAACTAAACACACAATCTTAAAAAAAAACTATAAAAAACAAAATTTCTTGAGAGTAAAAAAAAAAAAAAGTCATCTACGAGGCCAAAAGGCTCCTATCTCTCATGATGCTGCGACATTTAAAAAAGTATCACGGCGCTAGTATTCTGATAGGGCCCAATGTGACGTCATAGGCAGTGAGCAGGAGGGCGTCTCAGACTTTTACTGACTAAAACCCACCCGTGTTTCCCTCAGTAGCCTGTGTGCCAGGGGCTATGGTATCTCTTTCGAACAACTCGCACCCCTGGCAGGCATCGGCCCTTGCGGGCCCCATCAGTCTGTGCTGAAATCTCTTTGAGGCGCGCGTGAAACACAACGCGCCGTCGACCCGGGCTTGGTCCTTACCGGACAGCGAGCTACCCATTACTCGCCGTCCGACGTCACGGGCGGTTACAGTATAAATTAATAATCAATTATAATAAGGGGGAAGTACCGGGGTCGCTTGCATTTTTTTTTACGTTTTTTGCAACTATTCCAACTATGTTGGGAACGGCTACCAATCTCGCCAGATGCATCTAAATACCAAGTATTTAACATGAAGCATCTGGTCTCCACAACCCAATAACTAGGTAACAATGATACCCCATGTCAAGACTGGTTGTTAGACTTCCGGGCTTCTGACCACGACCCGTAACGACTGTCAAAGATCTACGAACGACAGCTGGGACTGTTGTCCCAGCTTAACGTGCTTTCTGAGGCATGGCGGGTCTTCGTATGTACATACACAGACCAACCATGCGTAGTTTACCCTGATCGATCAACCGATGTGTGTGTTATCACTTAGCTTACCTAAAAATTTACTAATGCTCGGTTTCTATAAACAAAAACTTACCGTTTTGCTTACCATTTTTAGTATTTTTATTGCCAAACTGGGCATATAAATAGATTCGTAAGCCAATTTTACCTGTGATATCTACTTCCACACGGGGGTCTACTATGCAAAAGCTGAGGTCTTTGCTTCATTATTGGTACGGATAGAAAACTCTGAATTTTTACTAATAACGGTCCGTAAATTATATGAGCCAGCTATAAGCATGTCAACTACGCGGAACCACTTTTAACCTCTGTGACCTCTTTCTCCCTTTCTCTCCAACAATATATACGTAGACGTAATTTTTTCCTCAAAATCAGATAATATGTCCAAAATTCAGATAGCATAATTTGTCCAATGACAAAAAGAAATGTGTCTTTTCTCATCAAGTTTTTGTCGTACGTGATCGGGAAATAAATACTACGTTAACCAAAATTAGATTAATTCTGCTTTTGCAACGTGGTTTTGAATTCGTTTGTATTTCATAAAATAGGGTGGGCTGTCGTTCGTGGATCTTTAGAAGTCGTTACGGATCGTCAGAAGCCCGAAAGTCTGACAACCAGTCTTAGCAAAGGGTATCGCGTTACCCAGTAACTGGGTTGTGGAGATTAGATAGACAATCGCTCCATGTCATCATCATCATCATCATTTCAGCCGGAAGACGTCCACTGCTGAACATAGGCCTCCCCCAATTTGGGGGGCTTGCCATAATCGCTACGCTTGGCAGGCGGGTTGGCGATCGCAGTATGGTGGTAAAATGCATAGAGAACGCTGCTGCCCATTCTCTAGTAAGTCCCTTAGTCGCCTCCTACGACACCCACGGGAAGAAATGGGATGGTGCTACTCTTTACGTCCGGCACCACACGGTACGTACCAACGGTACCAATCGCTCCATGTAAAATACTGGTATTCAGCTACACCCGGTTAAACTGGAAGCCGACTTCAACATAGTTGAGAAACGGGTAGGCAGAACATAAATTATATGTGGATACAGGAGACTTGTGGAGTTGTAGGTAAACATTGAGTACTTTTAGTTAATAAATCCAGTTTTTTTTTTGGGATTGGGTTTCATCAAATAACTTCTCCCGCTGAGGGTGGAGCAGGAGGGCGTGTTAGACTTTTACACTAAAACCCACCCGTGTTCCCTCAGTTGCCTGTGTGCCAGGGGTGACGATATCTCCTTCGAACAACCCGCACCCATCCACAAGTATTAGGTGAATTTAATACAATAAATCAGACTGTTACAAACATACAAACAAAAATAATCAACAGGTTTTTATTCCGTACAAAAACAGCTGTTACAAAAATTTAACAAAACCGGGACAGTACAAGTTATAAAACAAATTAATAATATGTATTGATGGCAAGAATCGAATGTTACAATAACTAAATAAGTGAAAGGATTTATTATAATTATTAATAAATTCAAATAATCCTAATTTACATCAAGTTTTTTGTGCAGTTGTATTAAAATGATACTTTATTAACGGAATTTCGAAAGTGATAATTATTATGTATGGAAATTTGTTGATTAAGAAGCACAATTGGTTGCATTTCAATATGTTAATGTTTGTTCGGTTTTTACTTTATAATTTGATGCCATTTGTGGTTATTTAAAAGTGAGAAACCCCGACGCTAACCTTCGGTGTATACATACAGGATAAGTTTTTATCCAGTGCGCAAACTGTAACCATGAATTCAGCATATCATTCTAGACCCCCCCAGCGCAGAAATTTTTCGTCGGTTTACAAATAAAATCCGCCTACAGTCTAGAATGATATGCTGAATTCATGGTTACAGTTTGTGCACTGGATAAAAACTTATCCTGTATATGGACACAAGAACAGAACAAAATATAAAATAAAACACTGTTCTGTTGGTTGCAAGCGCGATTGCTGAGTATTGGTCCTGGGTTCTAATTTTATTGAAATACTAGCTTTTGCCGGCGGCTTCGCCTGCGTCAACCAATTCACACAAAACCTTAACAAATTATACAACTAAACCACTCTGTCTATTACTGAAAACCGTATGAAAATCCGTTCAGTAGTTTTGAGTTTATCGCAAACAGACAGACGGATCGACAGATAATACTTAATTTAATTTAATTATAAACATGTTGCTACATATTATAAATGTGTCACCACATATTATAAATATGTTTCCACATATTATAAATATGTCACTACATATCATAAATATATCACTACATATTATAAATTAGGTTTTTCTATTAGGAATTTCTCAGTGGCAGCCTGAAATCTAGATTTGTGCTTGGTTGATGGCAATAAACTCGCAACCTTTTACATGAGACTTGAATATAACTGGCGAGAAATAGGGGTACAATACTTAGGTACACCTCTGCCTAACCTATCGCGGAGTACAAGCGTGATGTTATGTCCTAATTAAGAAAACACTACTATATATCTATGTGGGAACTATATCATTAATTTATGACTATCATCATTATTTTAGCGGAAAGACGTCCACTGCTGGACATAGGCCTCCCCCAAAACAAGGTGGTTTGCCATAATCGCCACGCTTGGCAGGCGGGTTCGCGATCGCAGTATGGTGGTGAAATGCATAGAGAACGCTGTTGCCCATTCTCCAGTAATTCCCTTAGTCGCCTTCTACGACACCCATGGGAAGAAATGGGATGTTATGATTAACACAACTTACTTTTTAATCATTAGTATGATTCAAGACTACCCCGATAAGTTGATTGACTTAAAGGTGTTACTATATTCTTACATCGGGACTGAAATTTATCCCAACATAGACACTTAAGAAAAACACCAAATATTTCGTTTATGTATTTTTGTACTTATTTAAAACAAAAAAACTGCAATAAAAACGATTTAGGCATGTTAGCCTACACGGTTCGATAGGCTTTAAAGCTATTGCCTAATAGCTAGGGATGCGCTGGGATCCACTATGTTGGATTCTCAATGTTTCTACACCGAGAGTCGAAAAACCAGTGCGCTATATTATCCCGCTGTGATATTTTTCCGTCTAAAGAAACCGTGTCGTGTACAACGGACAACGGGCCTTAGAAACTCTCAAACAGTTACGTAATAAAAATATCAAGACAAAACACAAAACAGCCAGATATATTTTGCGCATACATCTAATCGAATTAATGGAATCGATTAAATGTAAATGTGCTTGTCAATCGATATGTGTATCGACTTTTATTATACCAATTTGTGACAGCGTTATGATCCAGGGGTGTTGAACCTTTGGCACATGATACCTGACTGGTAAGGGGTAGTAATAAATTGAATGGATGGATAAAAACAGATAAGGTTCACGTAGAATAATGTTGGGGATTGAATATGTTATTACCGGAATTTCGGTACAAAAGTCATGGTTGAGTTATTTATTCAACGACCAGTAATAATGACGAGTTGGTCGTTGGTCGTTGGTTCGAACTTCTAATCCAGAAAGGCGCTTTACTTTGTGTCAATTATTTCATCACCACTGCTCTCAAAAAGGGGAAGAAAACATCGTGTGGAAACCGACATGTTCTAGGATCTAAAATTCAAAAACATGTGACATCTATCAGCCCGCACTGGGTCCGATGCTTAGATTACTCTCACCGAGAGGAGGCCTGTGTCCCAGCAGTAGGAACATTGGTTCATTACGTAATAACTGAAATACACAAGAGAACAAATATGTCCCACGGACAACGTTTCTACATTTATTTTCTACGTGAATTTTTTTGCCAGAAATATTTGACCTATAGATGTTAAAATGTTCGCCATCTCTGCTTCAAAAGCACTAGAAATGCCTTCAATGTTTTTGTGATTTTAGAAAGTAGATAGAGCTGTCGAGACTCGATGCATCGTAATAGGAGGTAGCTCGAGGCATAGGGTAGGCAGGACAGAAGGTATAGTTCAAACAAAATGGTAAACGTTTTTTTTAACTAGCCTACGTTAATAGAGTGCAGTACACTAGGCGTTAAATTAACGGATCATGTTCGAAACACAATAAATAAAAAATAATAAAACAAAGATAGCTGCCGTGGCTCAAATGGCTGCCCTACTTAAATGGGACTGGGCAGGATTGTAGCATGTCAAACTGTGGGCTCAAATAGCACAGAACTGAAAAAAGATCCCTCAGAAAAAATATTTGATGTTCTACATTTATTCAATGTGTAACCACTGCAAGCATGGTAAGAGATAAATCAATTCAATTCTTAAAAATAAGTAATCTATCTAAAATTAAGCACTTTGAGACAATGTTTTAAAACGTTGGTATGTGAAACTCTGAAAGCTAATAAAGGCCGGTTAAAAAAAAAATGGGCAGGTGACATTCTGCGGTGACTCTTACGTCCACTAGCCACAGTAACAATGAGCTATCACACTACACTTTGGTTGTCGTTGTTGCTTGTTATACGTCCGCTCGGTCTGACTGACAGCCAACTAATGATCTCAAAGAGCTTGTGTCATCCCCACTCATCTCCATATATCGCACCGTGCGCTCACGCTCACTACTACACCATTTATTGACCAATGAAAGAATTAGCTAATGTCGAGACCATTTAAATTGCGCAATGCATGCCATGACGTCACACCTCACCTTCTGTATCTATTTTGCTCTGCCAGTGAGCGGCGCGGGCGCTTCCTTGATGTGCACTCGATCAACGGCCAATCACTGAAATTATTCGCAACGGGACGGATTTAGAAACACAAATGCATTGTCCGAGGCTACTTGATTTCTTAATGGTTTTAAGTTAATTTGTTGTACAATCTATGTCTGTAATCTTCTATTTAGATGTACAGATGAAAGGTAGAATGTAATTGTGATTTGCATTTAGATGTGCAACTGCACAGCGCAGGTGTCTATTCGAATGTGTGTCCAACTTTGTCAGGATGCGCTAAGAAATGAATGAAATAGTCACTCAATTGGATTAAATCAACAAGTTAGAGGGTTGTATTAGTGATTTCGAAGTCGGAATCTTTGGTTCTGTATTTTAGGGTTTTTTATTTTTATTTTTTGTGTTGGAAATGGCGGATGATGGCAGGAGGGCGTATCAGACTTTTACTGACTAAAACCCATGTTCCCTCAGTAGCCTGTATGCCAGGGGCTGCGCTATCTCTTTCGAACAAACCCGCACCCCGGCAGAACAAACCCGCACCCCTGTCAGGGTATTTTAGGGTTCACCGACTTCTGAAATGAAAGTAATTTTTCACTTTGTAGTATTTGTTTTTGGAAGTCGGTATTTTTCTAGTAAAAAGTTTATTTTTATTTTTCAGTTTTGGCTATGGTAGCTATCCATCACCAATTCATATTCCACAGTTTACTATGTAAACAATAGTGCCAGGAATATGATAACATAATCAAGATACACAAGCAGAGTTAATAAACTTTATATGAAACCAACTCTGTGGCATCGGCCAGGTGTGCGGGTTGTTCGAAAGAGATACCGTGGTCCCTGGCACACAGGAAACTGAAGGAACACGGGTGGGTTTTAGTCTGTAGAAGTCTGACACGCCCGTACGCTCCACCCAGAGGGGGGGGGAATTATTTGATGATTTCTCCCGCTGCAAAAAAAGCCATATCCACTAAAAAATATTTTTTGTACTCGATTCACAATTGCCAGATTTAAACGTACCTATCGCCGAACATATACATCCATAAATTTCGAGAATATTTTTAATATCTTCCTTGTGATGTCAGTTAAAAATATTTACTGTGTCTGGTCATTCCCACGCATTCTTCATCATTTTGCGTCTTGCACTGTTATTTTGCGTCTTGCACTGTTATTTTGCGTCTTGCACTGTTATTAAATTGTCTCGCGGTCATCTTCTAACATTATCCTCACAAATGCAATTTACTTTCAGAACGACAATGACTCATGAATTGTCTGAATCTGTTATATCATAAAATAGTATATTTTCCTTATACGCAATACACTCTCTTCATACGTGCGTAGGATATAATATTTACTGACGTGATACTACATAATCTTTACCGGAGTCACGCACGATTTCTGCCAGGGGTGCGGGTTTGTTCGAAAGAGACACCACAGCCCCTGGCATACGGGCTACTGAAGGAACACGGGTGGGTTTTAGTCAGTAAAAGTCTGACACTCCCTCCTGCTCCACCCAAAGCGGGAGAAGTTATTTGATGATTTCCCACCCAAAAAAAAAAAAAAGTCACGCACGATTTACGAATATCAATAACTCCTGTAATATTCGTAGTTGTACCTAATAATTCGAACTGTATCTTACATAAATAAAGGCGTTTTAGATACGAAGTGTTATCGTATGAAAAATTAATGTCGTTTTACTTTTGTTTTTTGGAAGTGTGATTATGAAAAAACTGGGTCATCATTAATTGCCTAGCCTATTCCCTATGTTGGGGTCAGCTTCTATCTATCCAAATGTATCTGAATACGAGTATTTTAAATGAAGCGACTGCCTATCTGACATCCACAACCAGTTACTGATTAATACGATACCCCTTGGTAAGACTTTCGGGCTTCCCACGACCCGTAACGACTGTCAAAGAGCCAAGAAAACGGTCGGAGCCAACAACTTAACGTGCTTTCCCAGGCAAATAACTGGGTATAAGAAGAAAGAGGTTAACGTTACAATGATTTTACCGAATAGACAGTCATCATCATCACCATCATTTTAGAAGAAACACGTCCACTGCTGGACATAGAGCTCCACCAAGCTCCGCCACTTCGACCGATTTTGTGCATCCCGCATCCAGCGAAATTCTGCGGCCTTTACGGGGTCGTCGGTCTACATAGGTACCGGAATACAGTGATTTCACAAATACGCTGTATCTTGGGAATACTTTGACTACTTTTCGACTCGACAAGAAGAGAATAGAAATACGGCCAAAAATAGTGCAGCTGTCATGGAAATAATGGCAATGGGTTTGACTTTACGGTGACAAAAAAAATCAGCTGTTCCATACATTTTGACCACGTATGTGCCCATGTGTGTGACCACTTTTCTATGAAACAGCTGTTTTTTTTTAAACTGACGAAAAATTTCTGCGCTGGGGGGTCTAGAATGGTATGCTGAATTCATGATTACAGTTTGCGTACTGGTTAAAAACTTATCCTGAATACGGAGACAGACCAACTTACAACGTTGTTTATAAATAACGGTTCAGTAACGTAATGACGGTAAATTACAGACGCTATGTGGCGGTCACTGCAGTTTTAAGACTTGTGTGGCAAAAATTCGACGGCTGACTCGTGTTGTCTGTAAGAGCCTTTGTAAAAAGGTAGGAGCCACACAGTCGGGTAGTCAGTAATAGGGAAGATGTATTGATAATTGACCCAAGAGGCTAATTATGTTTGTGTCTGTTCCTAATAAATAAAACTTCTGTAATTTCTAACCGTGTGAATAGAAAGAGATATTACCCAGTAATGATGTAAATTACTATTTACATACTGTTATATAAGAGCTAGTGTCTACCATGTTTAATTAAAATAGCAAAGTTAATTCAATTTAGAAGGTTCTAAAAATACATTGGGCGTGTAATATGTTAACTAACTTTAGTAGGAGAAACATGTGTGGGATGATATTATTATGGAATATTAATTTAGAATTTTAGAGCCAGGGAAGCCAAAATAGAACCAAAAATAAGTCAGCTTTTAGCACTCGGATTGCTAATGTGGGTAATATGGCGCATATTATATGAATAGCTAATATAAGGTCAACAATAGCCCGTAGACACGTGCACTATATTCAAAAGAAAAAATAGAGGAATTCGAAAATAATTAAATAACTAAAGTAAACTTATTTAAATTATAAAAAAATAGAATTAGAGTTATTATTCAATTCAGGTTGAAGTATTTATAAATATTCGACACGAAACAAACGTGAAACAACAGTGGCTGAAGCCGACAGCAGAAGCTGACAACATGATAGTACTTTTTTCTTTTATAATGTATGGTAGTTGTGCTTGTGCCGATGATAGAGTGCCAAAATGACATTTCTACAACGGCTTGACCTTTTCTGATGTAAGTAGGTTGGCTAGGGAGTTTGAGATCGGTCGGGACGATTAAGAGAAGAAGTCTTCGTTTTCTTATCTGGCTGATAATTAAAAAAAAAAAGCTATGTTCAACTAATTAAATTGCTTCAATTATGCCTACATTGCTCTAGACACGAAAGGGATCCAATATGATCGCAAACTACGAGTGTGCGATCGGGCGTTATATCACTGTTTTGTAGTGTATAAAGGTTTTAACACTACAAACAGTGCTATGTATTACGTTTGATCGCGCCTACCTACGGATCGCAGTGAATTCGTTACAAAATATTTAATTTACGGCTCCCGGGCGTGGGACCGCGTGCTCACGCGCACACGAGAACGGACCAACCATGAACTTACGCAAGATTCTATTTGTTTCCACTGTAACTTTCGTATGTTGGCGATTTTATTTGAAAGTTTACGGTCTAAAGGAATTTGCGTCTACTCAAAAAGAAGACTTTGTATCTTTAATTTGGCCTTACTTATGGCGTATGTATGCCATTCCCTCCGGATCGGATAAGCTCCAGTCGACTAAATATCTGGCTGGTATTAATTTGACAAACATTCTACTCTATTTGATTAATCCGGTAGTTATTAATTATATGTAGCATAATTAAATATTATATTATATAGGTACATAATTTTGGGGCCTGTTTCACACACTATATTTTATGTGTGTGAAACAGACCCAAAATTATTAATAAAATCTGACGATTTATAGTTTTGTTCATGGCTGTATATAAAACGAATACTTGACTCAAAGGTTCACTATAAAATGCACGATAAAAGACTCAGCAAAAGTAAATTAATGACTAAATTAATTACGATTTAAAAGTAATTTATAGTCAAGGAAACTAAGAACAATGAATAATAGATACGATAAAAAATCTAGATAAGCGTGACAAATGTTTGAAGACGCAAAACATTCTGCTTTCTATTTAGTTTAGAGTTGTGTTGGGTAATATTTGGTAGCGTTTGCTTACGCTGTTATTGAGAATTCTTCAAAACGTGCTATAAATATTACGCACGACGTCATATGTGCGTAGCGTAATGGTTTATACATATAAAGGCGGCTACAAACTCATCGATTTTAGCAACTTCATTTTACTTATGCTGTAGCTTGAGCTTCTGTACAGAGCCGACAGAAATGCTGCTGATATTTCATGTTAGTTTTGGTGGTAAGGTTTATTTGTCTCTACTCAAAAATTGGCCAATGGGCCCGAAAGGTTCCGAAGTGGGAACAGCGTACCAGAAGACATAGCGTTGGAAGCCCTTCTATAAGTTGGAACGATGACCTGGTGAATGTCGCAAGAATCCGCCGGATACGACAAGCACAGAACTGGTCGAAATGGCAGTGCCTGGGGAAGGCCTATGTCCAGCAGTGGACGTTTTTCGCCTGAAACAGAGATGATGATGATGATTAACATAACATCACACCTTTAGACACCTAAAGTTAGAGGTGTCCTTATTACATCCACGTTTCTCCAGTTATGTTTAAGTTAGCGTATTTTAAGTTAGTAGTTTATTTAATTCTGTAAATGTACTTATTACCTATATTATACGTTTTTTCATTCATTCGAAACTTTTATAAACAGACTATAGGTAGTTTTACACAACAAACACATTACACAAATACGATTTTTTTTACCAAATTCATGCAGAAATGACATAGGGATAAGCAGGAACATTTGACAGGAATGCCCAGTTCAGTGGGCATGGCAATCTTTACGTTACACTGCGAAATACAGTCTAAAGAAAAGGGCAGATCAGACTTTCGATTGGCATATCTGTGGCCAGCCTAAAGGTCGCTCAGACACTCGAGTCGGTACGCTAATTGGTTGCCAGTGACTTGTCGACAACACTTGAAATAAAAAATTTCACGTCCCAAAGAAAGTTGGCTATTTAATTATTTTCCATTGACCATACACAGTTGACATTTTATACGCACTTTCTTCAATACATAAGAAATTCGTTTTATGTAGGAGTTTGTTTATTTTTTTGTGATATTCTTCGTGTCTTATCAGGAATATGTATCTATTTCCTTTAGACATGAGTGATTGACAGTCAACATGGATCCACATTTTCGTGGAGCCTTGTTAATATTTTTATCCTAATCCATATTTTCTTTTATACCTACTGGAGATAAAAGAACATCAAAAATAAATATAAGTACATCAAATAGCTCATTGGACCGATGGACGTAATAGTTTGAAATGACTTACTAGCAGAAAGCTTACCTTTTCATCATCATCATTATTTCAGCCGAAAGACATCCACTGCTGGACATAGGCCTTCCCCAGGCTCCTCCACTTCGACCGGTCTTGTGCTTCCCACATCCAGCAGATTCCCGCGGCCTTCACAAGGTCATCGGTCCACCTTGTGGGAGGCCTTTCTACTCTACGTCTTAATTACTTTACCTTTTAATATTCATAAATTTAAAAATACATCGTTTTTACTTTTAAGCCTTCAAAGCAAGAGTGAACGGCCATCTTCTGGGCATGCTCGTTACATCGTAGACCTCCTTGCTTTTCACCAAGCGGGATCGAGGTCAAGATAGGCCCATCCAGCAATTTAAAAAACCGTACAGCAGAATCACCTGAACTGTTTCTGGTGAATCAGAATCATGCAATAATAAGTACGAGTAAAAGATGGTGTAACATATACTTTCAATAAATAATTACAACAAATGTATATTTCTTTGCTAGTAAACCTTACAAAAGATTTAATAATACAGGAAAAGTTTTTATCCAGTGTGCAAATTTTAACCATGAATTCAGCATATCATTCTAGACCCCCTACCGCAGAAATTTTACGTCGGTTATCCAAAAAAAAAAAACAGCTGTTCCATACATTTTGACCGTGTAGGTAATGCACTTTTCTAAGAAACAGCTGTTTTTTTTTGTATAATTGGCGAAAAATTTCTGCGGTAAAGGGTCTACTCGTAGAATGATATGCTGAATTCATGGTTAAAATTTGCGCACTGGATAAAAACTTATCCTGTATAATTATTACTAGCTTAGCCAGTGGCTTCGTCCGCTTATAATTTCTTGCTCGCCCGACCTATTATTACTTCGTTTTCGCTCAGCGTTCGTTTTGAGTTTTCTTATTTTTGATCGGTTCCCAAGTGTCTTAGCGTAATGTAAAGTAGCATATAGCCTTTTTCAAGGATTGAGCTATCAGATGCAAACATAATTTTCAAATCCAACAAGTACTTTTACACATTAGCCCGACTAAACAAACTCTACAGCTTTAATATCAGTATGTACAGACCCCAGCACATCAAGCTACCCCAAACTGTCAAATTTTCCCATTTAAACATGAACCTTATGCTTATGTAATAAAGATGAAAACCTATCACAGAAATTTTACAGATTGGGGTAGCTTAATGTGCTGGCGTCGGTACAATATAGATTCGTTGTATGTGCAATGGAAACTCACATTTCTCTAGCCCTAAGTCCAGTAACTACCTTCTAAGTTCACATCTCACAAGTTACCGTATTCGTTACATATCATTGGCTTGAAATTCAATACATTACGTCATAATCTTATTACATAGGCGCGTGTATACAATATTTTATGTGCATTACATTACATTTGTGTTGTAAACCTTAAGCTGTAATGACGCATGTAAAGTCTTTCCAAATCCTTGCTACCAAATGATGAAATTTCCACTCAAATGAATAAGAAACTTACAGGGTGGCAGGGACATAGACAACCAAACTGTAACCACGAATTCACTACATGATTCTAGCGCGTAAAAAATCTTCTGTTTCATACGCAATCAAAATGTATAGAACAGCGAATTCAGAATAACCGACGGCTGTGTCGAAATTCAAACGAAACTAAAAATTTCAACAAAGGAGGGTCCAAAATAATGTAAGTACTGAATCATCTGAATCTATGGTAACAGTCTGTGAGGCTGCACGTCTATGTCCCTACCTCCCTGCTTATTTATTTGATGAAAACTAGCTTTTGCCAGCGGCTCCGCCCGCGTGGATGTCGATTATCGCCGTAGTAGCCTAAGTCCTTCTCCATATCCCAGGCTATATCTCTGCCAAATTTCATCACGATCTGTTCAGCGGTTTAGGCGTGAAAGCGTGACAGACAGACAGACAAACAGATTTACTTTCGCTAAAACATTAGTAGGGATACAACTCTAGTCCACAGTAGGTGTTCATATTAATGCTATGTTAGTGTAAATTAGGTTAATTTCAGAATTATTAGTACTATTCATGAAGTCATAACAGTTGTAGCGTAAACTGAGCTTTATGTGTGAGTCCTAAAGTTGTTTTTCAGAAAACATATACTTGTGTACATGTTTGGAAAATTAATCGCGTACGCAGTATAGTCTGGCCTGTTGCTTGCGTTTGAGTTTATATGTTCATTAATCTTCGCGAAGTTCTAAGGTGATTTGCTTTCTTGGGAATAGATTTTCACGATAATTTTATCTACTTAGGTTATGTTACTAGATGGAGAGGTTTGAATCAATCATTCAATCTATTACAGACCACTGCTGTTAGTTGTAAACGTTCAACAACAGACTGAAGTTTTCCAAATCGTCCCAAAACTCTCGCTTCTTTGTCGATTAATACTGTTTTGTTTCCAAAGCACGCGCTTTTATTACATTCCAACCTCGGATTATAAAACAAAGGCAGATAGACCGCGCGGGACACCAAGAGTGAAGCCAAAAAACCAAATACTAATTAGTACTACGCCACGAAGCGTCGCATTGTATGTTACATACAATACGACGCTTTGGTATTTGGTATTTTGGCTTGACTCTTGGTGTTCCGCGCGGTCTATCTGCCTTTGTTTTATAATCTGAGCATCCCAACCATACGAAGGTACACTCTCTGTGAGTTACCTTTTCGGATTTCGATAAAAGGCACCACGACCTGAATTATGACATAGGATACTTTCTATGGCGGTAGTAATTTCCTGTACCTACTAAAAAACTCAGTTTCAAATATGGCTTCTTTAGGCCGGGAATTCATCATACTAATATCATTATCATTATCTTCATTTTTAACCGACTTCAAATCGCAGGAGGTCCTCAATTTGTCTGTATTTTTTTTTTGTTACTTTTTTATCAACGTCTAGGTATCTACATTGAGAACGACGATTGTAAATGAATTCATAGACACGAGTGTTTACCCAACAACCACTGATTTCAAAGAGAGGTTTGGGACTTGCTGTATAATCTGTTCGAGTTTTCTCACATAAGTTAAATAAATGAGATTTACTACTTTACGAAGTAAATATTCATGTCATGGTTTTTTTTTTTTTTTTTTGGTTAGGAAATCATCAAATGACTTCTCCTGCTGAGTAGAGCAGGAGGGCGTGTCAGACTTTTACTGACTAAAACCCACCCGTGTTCCATCAGTAGCCCGTATGCCAGGGGCCGTGGTATCTCTTTCGAACAAACCCGCACCCCTGGCAGGCATCGGCCCTTGCGGACCCCACCGGTGGTTGCTGACATCTTTGACGGCGCGCGTGTGGAACACAACGCGCCGTCCCGTCTACCACTTTTCGGCCGCAGGGGATAGGGAGAGCGGCTGACGCTATACCGACACTCCTCTTCCCCTGCGGCCCCACCGCGTCCGCCATCAAACGGTGGCGGCCCCGTCCAGGCCACGGAAGGGAAGAGCGCTGCTCAGAAGCACCGGCACTCCCCCTCTACCGCAGCCCGTAACCCTCAGCCGCGATGCCTCCCATTCGACATCGCGGCCCACCTCAGTTGCGGTGCACCTCACCGCAACGTAGCGGCCAAAAAGTAGGCCGCTACGTCCTCGGCTTTGAGGCAAAAGCCCTGACGAGCGGCCCCCCACCTTTGGGTTCCTCTTCACCGTGGATTCCGGCCACGGTGAAGCCCTGAGCCCCCCCGCAACGACAATGCGGGAACCCACTCGGGGGGGTTCATGTCATGGTTACATATAATTCATCAATGTCAATGTGTATTTAAATTCGGAAATCCAAGGTCAGATCATTTGAGGACCATGCAGATTGGTATCCTGATATGGTCTTTGAAGAAAAGAACCATGCAGATTGAGTGGAATTTTATTGTACCTACTCTCAGTGCACGTATTTGTCAGTAGCTTGTATGTGTAAGTTACAGAAATGAATTAATTTGTGCCACACCACCATTGACGAATCTTCTTCATAAAATTTCCTGTTCTAACTATTCAAACCTTCAAAGAAATCCACAACCAACGCTAGCCGCAAAATATTTGCTTTAATTACATAATTTCACGCCGCTCCTCTCACGTGATAAGCAGACATCATAAGAAAATTAAGCGCGTGTAATTATTATGACATACTTTGCAATAATATGTTAGATTGCGAAGCGGCCATAATCGAATGTTTAAGAGGTAGACACGCAATGCTAAGATGTTGCGAATTTATCGATACTTCTGGACTCGTTTTCAGATGATTCTGAAAAACAACGACATGATTAAGGTGAGAGACGTTCATTTTAAGAATTGTATTTACAATCTCAGATTTAACACCCGCATGATTAGATCGAAGGTTAAGGTAGGCTTGCCGCGGTCGGTTTTTTGGATGGGTGACCACCCATAACATATCGAGGCTCCTCCATCACACAGACATCTTTCAAATCGTCAACTTTGTGTTGAGTGTCTACACAGCAGTCACCACACATGGTTACTAGTCATAATGACTACACGCACAATCTCTTCTTCACTATCACTTATTACCTATTAATCAATTTGTATTTGTATGCTACCCATGAGTTGCGCACACGCATGACCTGTCTTACAATAGAGATATCTAGCGTGTGACCAGAACTTTAGACTAGAATAGGCCAATACGAACAGTCTATTTAATTCTGAAGAAAGTAAGAGGTCAAAAAAGGTTCTTCACGGACAAATTAGGGACCCTAAATAGGATAGAAAGTATCTTATGTCTGCTCACTAATAGAATTTCCTATTCTGTTCAGCTATTTTGGATTTGATTGATTGGCAATCATCCAAACTGTCTCATTCCTGATTAACATCTTCATTTCAGCCGGAAAAGGTCCACTGCTGGACATAGGCCTCCTCACCAGGTGATCGGTCCAACTTATGGTACAGGCGTTCCAAACGCTATGTCTTTCGGTACCTACGCTGTCGCCACTTAGAACCTTTCGGTTCTATCGGCCTTCATGTGCCCTGCTCACTGCCACTTAAGATTGTCAATTCTTCAGGCTTTGTCGGTTACCTTGGTTTTCCTACGGTCATATCTGATCTTATATCATCTGCCTAGCCTTTTCCCAACTATTTTGGGGTCGGCTTCCAGTCTAACCGGATGCAGCTGAATACCAGTATTTTACATGGAGCGACTGCCTATCTGACCTCCACAACCCAGTTACTGGGTAATACGATACCCCTTGGTAAGACTGGTTGTCAGACTTTCGGGCTTCTGACGACCCGTAACGACTGTCAAAGATCCACAAATGACAGCCGGGACCAACGGCTTAACGTGCTTTCCGAAGCACGGAGGGGTCTTGGTATGTAAAGATGGTCACCCATCCACGGACCAACCGCGGCAAGCGTAGCTTAACCTGGCCGATCGACCCGTGCAGCTATTGTTATTTAGCCACAAGCCCCTCCTCCATATCTGAGGGGCAATTCTGCTAATTTTAAAAACGTTCACAGTCTGATCTCAGTCGCAATCTGTCAAAAATACGTCGAGTTTCCATACATTTTTGACAAGTTTTTGACATTTGCTTGTCGCCGAGATGATACTGCGACTAGGTTGTGTTACGAGAATTGGCCTTCTGATCTTATAAGTAAAACCAAATTATAGACACCTTATTTCCTCTTGAGCTGTAATTACCACACTGTCCAAAGAAATGTTCAATTTGCACGTTCATCACAGTAAATCACAGATATAAAATGAAATATAATATGAATGGAACACCTTTCTTTTTGACCTTTCGCAAATCATGACACTGCAATTTGAATGCGAAACTTTTTTCGACTCATTTGGTTCAAGCCGAGCGACCAAATTTAAGTGCTAACTACAGAATACAAAATTACTACCTCACGATTTTTTATTCCTAAATGTTTTTTGAGTTCGTTTATAATGAGTTGAAATTGTAGGCAGACATGACAATTCCACTTGATGTCAAAAATTTGCAATGCATCAAAAATTCCTTTATTTTTTAACCGACTTCAAAAAGAAGGAGGTTATCAATTCGACATGTTTATATATTATTATTTTTTATGTGTGTTTGGACATAACTCCGTCGTATATAGACGGATTTGCAAAATTATTTTTTGTTCAAAGCGGGTTTATTCCGAAATGGTCCCATTAATATTTCATATAATTATGTAGATCTGATGATGCGTTTTGGAGACAGACAACGAAACTCTTCAAAAAATGACAGAAAATCAACCGCGATTGCTGCTATCGCATAAATATGCATTGTTTTTACCCCAAGGATGATGAAATTTCGAATTGATGTAGGGTAGGTACTATAACTAAAAAATGAAAAATGAAAGTTTTTCCAAAAAAAAAAAGCAACCGACTTCCGGAAAAACACTAAAAAGTGAAAAATAGCTTTAATTTCGAAAGGCGGTGACAAAAAATTAAAATACTTATCCAAAGTCACCGACTTAGTTTTTTGGAAGACTCCAAGAAAAGCTGAAAGACAATAGTAGGTGCTTATTGTGAGTCCACACTTAACATACAACTTAATAAAAATAAATGACGCGAACGCTGGGCCAATAAAATTTTCAAGGACATGGCACAATTTGCTTTGGGCCCAAAAAAATCTAAGTTGTAAATGAATAAAACCTTGATCAACTTCAAGTACAGTATTAAATAAAATGTTGGTGGACCTCACAGACTATTACGTAGCAACATAAGTCCGTTAAACGTTTATTTTTAGTACGCATATGTGTGTAATCACTTTTTAAAAGCACGCAACGTTTTGTCTGACGTATATGGGTTAGCATTGTCTTCTGATGTGAGGTTAGTGATTCCCACGCAGATAACATGCAGGTCAGTGAGGCGACTGTTGTCAAGCGTTTAAGGCTTTTAATTTTCATCCATTGTAAACCAGATGGGTAGAGAGTTTAACGGGTTTTAAGATAGTAGTATCGTTCTTGTTCTAGTAAATATTAGGAAGACAGTAGAATGATTTGATGTAGGGTAGATTATTGCATGCAGCATTCGGCTCTCGCAATAAACAAATATTCATAAGGTCTAAACAGTTGTTTAATATGTTAGGAACGGGAAAAATCGGCAACTAAGAACTTTTACAACTCCCACTGCAAATTGGATCAATGAACGAAGAAAAATTTATCAACTTCTTTTACGTATTTGGACATATGAATGGTTCAATACAATATTGGCAACTCCTGACGCTTACATTCGTTTCAACTGCTCTCAACGGTGAAGGAAAACATCGTGAGGAAACCGGCATGTGCTAAAACCAAAACTTCGAAGACATGTATCATCTTCCAACACACACTGGGCCTGCGTGGTGGATTACGGTGCGATCCCTCTTACCGAGAGGATGCCTGTGTCCCAGAATTTATGTTCGTTTTATTTGAAAAGTTTATCTACACGTAAAGCAAGCCATGATTGACACATGAAAGCAACAATCTCATTTTAATTGCTACACCTTCAAAGCAATTAAGAATTTGCTCCAATCCATACAAAATCATCCATCGTTGTATACGTCAAACAAACGAACAAATATGAAGCAACTAAGAATTAGAAGGCAATTATGTTAGGTACCATTGCGTTGCTCACGCGCAATCGAATAGTTAGCAGCCCAACAGTTGCGCAACGTCGTTGCCCATTTTTGGGAGAGTTCAATTTCCTACGTTTAGAAAGAACTAGTATTTCTAGTTTGTCGGTTGAAATCTTCCGGTGAGATGGCGGGCATGCAAATTTTATGCAGAAATCAATTAATCATCCGTTAATTTTAAATCGAGTGTATTTCATAACTCACGCATGGATCGGTCCGTAAGGTTAATCTGCGTTTGTTGAGATCATAAGGTTGACGGATAACCATTCTTTAGACATTGATCTACGGTAACCAGTTAAACCAACAAAACACAGCACACACAATATAATTACGACGATTGTTAATGGTAACTTTGTTTGAAGAATACTTATATGTACCCTTTTCAACCGACTCCAATAAAAAATGGAGGTTCTGATTACGGTTGTTTTTTTATGTTTGTTACCTCAGAGCTTGCGTCACATATAAAACGATTTGAAAAATTCTTCTTTTTTTTTTTGAATGGGTTATAGAGTGGTCCCAAATTTTGGTCAAGTTCTGATAAGTGGTCTTTTAATCAGCTTCAATAAACACATATTTTTTTTCCATTGAGTGTATGTTGATGATGTCATAATAACTTCCTGTATCCTGTCACTGTTATTTACTTAGCAATTGAAGGTATACGAATTTGTGTAGGGTAGATACTACAGCTAAAAACTGACGGTTAATAACTTTATTTAAAAATATAAAAATTAAATTAAAAATTTAAAAAACCCCCGAACCTAACAAAAACTCTAAAAAGTAAAAATAATAATATTTATAGGCCTTTTAAGATGAAGGTAATATTTTGATCAAGGCATTGTAAAGGCGGGGGACGGCTAATGAAAATGCTAGGCCCTCTGTTTGGCGTTTTCATTGACCGTCCCCCGACTTGACAATGCCTTGATCAAAATATTACCTTCATCTTAAAAGGCCTATAAATATTATTATTTTTACTTTTTAGAGTTTTTGTTAGGGTCGGGGTTTTTTTAAATTTTAAAATTTAATTTTTATTTCCTGCTTTTTAAACATAATGTCTCGCTCGCTTAAATCTGCGCATCGTTGCGTATTTTTCCCACAGTGAAGTTTGTTGCTAATTTATTCTCATTCCTCGTCCTGATCACTATTTATATAATCTATGCATTGAGACCTTTTCAATGAGCCCAAACACGATACTTTTGCTGTTTGTTGGTGAGTAACTTGGGCATCCTGGAAATTTCAGGTGTTACTCCAGCATCATTTCAATGTTACCTTGTTAGTCTAATATCATTGAAGTAATAGAATACAAAATGTCGTGTTGATCAGCCCCGTGGAAGATGCTCAAATCACTTCATCAACCAGAAAAGAGCTGATAATCTTCAAACGGCTGAACCGATTATGATGAAACATGTCTAAGAACACTCCCGACTAATACACCTTTCAAACAAAAAAAAACAAAATGAAAATCGGTTCATCCGTTCGGGAGCTACGTTGCCTCAGACAGACACACACACACACACACACACACACACACACACACACACACACACACACACACACACACACACACACACACACACACACACACACACACACACACACACACACACACACACACACACACACACACACACACACACACACACACACACATACACACACACATACACACACACAAACACGTCAAACTTATAACACCCCGTCGTTTTTGCGTCGGGGGTTAAAAACAGTGCAAAGTGAAAAACAACTTTAATTTTGGAAGTCGATGGCAAATAGCAAAAGCAAAGACACCGACTTCCGTAATAAAATTTATTTAAAGTTTTTTTTTTTTCTTTTATATCACCCTATCAAAGACATCGATTGCTGTGTAAATTGAGATTCCTCATAAACCAACTGTTAAGGCTGCCCTCTCAAAAAATGGTTGAAAACAGCATGCAGATGAAACAACTTTTCGTCGGCATTTACAACGAAATTACATTTGAAAAAATAGTTAGTAATCTACATAATATGATACGTCATTTGGTTTAGGCATAACTTTTCTATGGGTATCAAATAATAAGAAAAAAATACACCAAATCACCTCCAAATTGTTGAGATGAAACCATTTTACTGCTAAAAATTTTTAACAAAAGAGTAAAAAAAAAATTTTTACTGCTTTAGTGCCACAAATTTAGTGCGCCCAAATGCTGAAGGTCCTTGGCGTGTATACAAACCTTAAGCAATAATTACTTGTAACCAATAAACACTTGACGATTGGATTGATTAACTAGGTAGTTATCGAATACTCAATTAGATTGTTTAATCTAATTCTAATTAAAGGTTCGGGAATTCGGTGAGGTTGTTTTAAGCACTCTTTAATCACTTCTCAAGTTTGTACTTACACCTACCACCACCGTTCCTACCTACAAATATGATCTGTACACTTATAGTACTTACTCCTTGAGACAGAGAAAATGAGAAGCTATATTTACGGACGAAAATCGATACTTAGGTAGACCTAATAACGACTCCTGAGGGGCAATTCTGCTAATTTTAAGAACGTTCACAGTCTGATCTCAGTGACAATCTGTCAAAAATTCCTCGAGTTTCCATACATTTCTGACAAATTTTTGAAATTCGATTGTCGCTGATAGACACTGCGAACGTTTTTAATTACGAGAATTGGCCTTCTGGTCTACTGATTGAACAAACAAACAAATTGGGCCTAATTTGAATAAATGACTTTTGATTTTGAAACAAGCTACCTATTAAAAATATAAAAAACTTACATAAACAAGGCACGTGTCGAAGTTAAACAGAGCACTTAACAACGTGGCTCATACCTCTCATTGAAAAACATGTGCTATGCGCCCGTTTTCATAATGGAGTTCTGAAAATACACTAAAGAAAACTTAAACTTTAACTCATTTACTTCAAATTAGCTGTTTGTTTAACATAAGTACTATTCAACTTAAACATTATTGACATACTGCACAACAACGAGAAACATTCATAATACTTGACCTTCGCAAAAAAATTCACAACAACATCTTCAAAGCATCAAATCAGGACAAAGACAATAATTAGTATAGTTTCTTTGCTGTCACCACAGTAAGAAAATCTTTATCGCCCGTTTCGTTATGAACGGTTTGAGAATAAGTAGTTCATGCTACTCAGCATGGCAGCGACGAGGCTGTCCCTTCAATCGTACATGAAAAAGTATTGCCATTCGTGGAGGCTAATTAAATGCAAATAGACGAATCAACTCAGCCTATCGCAGTCCATTGCTGGAAAAAAGCATCTCCAAAGCTTCGCTAGAACTCCCTGTCCTCCACCTTCTGCATGCAATATATACCAGCCTCCTTTTCAAGGTCGTCCGTCCATATAGCTGTCTCGCACTACGCTTTATGAGACGTGATCTCAAATCAGTCTCAATTTTTCTCCGACTTATCGTGTTGTAATTTTTTCTTAATTCGAACTGTTCGTAAGTGAAACGGAGTACGAAACGCCCGTAACATTGGCCGAAACTACGGACTTTGTGGTTAGGGAGTGGATCTCCAGGACTCGTCTGCTCCACCAACCATTGGTCCTTGGGCTAAACATGACTAGCCCACTGTCACTTGAACTTGCTTACTCTGCTAGCTACATACATATATATACTGGAGTTACCGGAGTTACCGACATCGGTAACTCCGGTAAATCGGTGGATAGATATAGAATCAATATCAACAGAAATGGAATACTTCCGCACAGGTCAAGTGATCAGGCTACTGTTGCCGTGGATGGGTGAACATCTTTACATACCGGGACCACTCCTTGCTTCGGAAAGTACGAGAAGCCGATTACGGGTTATCAGAAACCCGAAATACTCCAAACCAGTCTAAGCATGGGGTATCGAAGGTAGACCCATATTTCGCCAGCTAGGTATGTTTTAAGTCCCATAGTATTACAATATTGCTATTGTATTGTTTTGTTTCCCGAAAGTCGCTAAATTAGGGATGTAAGATTGTAAGATAGCTCGTCATTTTTGCCGCAAGAATATCTGAAACGGCACGTGGCTTGGCTTGTATTAAATAAAAATATATTAATGTTGTAAAAAGATTCAATTAATATTCAAATATATAAGTAGGACTATTTCTTTGTCAAATACCAACTTCAGAATAATTCACAAAATCCATACTTTTGTTCTTATATTGGCTTTTCAGATAACCTCGATTGTGTATGCGCAAAATTGCCTAGCCTACTTGTAATAACATTTCGTATAATAACTTAAGCAAACTTTGGAATAACATCGGGTCGAATCTCAGGAGAAATTCCCATCGAGCAAGAACTAAAATAATAAAACTTTCGAGAACATTAAAAGATATCGAGTGCCTTTTGAGGTTGGCATATGAAAGTGTTGAATGTCTTGTAAGAGCGTATTTCTATTGATCAATCTTCTTTGCCTTTTCCCAACTTTGTTGGGGTCAGCTTCCAGTCTAACCGGATGCAGCTGAATACCACTTTACATTGAGGGACTACCTATCTAACCTCTACAACTCAGTAACAGGGTAATAATACCTACTAAAGGTATAACTCTGCCCCCTACGGGAAATCCACGCGTGCTGTTAAGATATGTAAGGAAACAAAACTCACTTTTGTTATTTATAGAACTCTTGTACAAAACATGCTTCTACACCCAGCGGTTAAGGCTGTGCCGTCTGTCAGTGAATGAATGAATGATACCTATTTGTGGCGATCGCAAAAAATTTCGACTTTTCACAAGGTTAAAATGTAGGTCAAATATTTTAAGGAAAAAAACTTCACTTTTTTTTGGAAACAACACGGAATCATTTTATGATACCGCTTTTGGTTATGCAGAAAGTTATGCGGTCATTGCTTTAAAAACTTTTCATCTAGGTAAACATTTAAAAGCGAAAAATATTGACACTTGAAACCAACCTTGCTCTAATTATTTCAACATCCTTGCTTATATTGAGAAAACAATTCAAACCCACATCTGAGGTCCAATTCTAAACCATAAACTCCTTACAGAGTTCCGATTACTAGTGACGTAACGTCAAATTTATATGCTGGCAACACCCAACGCTAATTTGATCTCCGTAGGCCTACCGCGATTCGTACGCACTACGAATGAACTATCACGTATGACGGGGTGCGCTTACGCATAGAAATCTGATAGAAATAGAAGATTAACTCATAGTATGGTGTACCTATTTCTACGATTACTCACTTTTGAAGTTTCTCTAAGGCATCGCGTAATGTAACGTAATAAGTTTTTGTGTGCTGGCAACACGGATGGGAACGATTGTGTACATGCAAATGCATGCTAATACAATGAATGTTATTGTTTATGGGATAGGAATTTATATGGCAAGGGTTTCTCGTCTCGAGATTGGTTCACACCGTGCATAGTCACGAGATATATGTAAGACCTAGTTTTTGCAATGGTTTTGATTTCGTTCCTAAAAACGTACGGAATCAAAGCGAGAAGACTTCCATTTTGGTGCTAGCAACCATTTCATAGATTAATAATTCTTAATTATAATTTCATGCCCTGGTTGACCCGATCGAAATGGCGGAGCTCGGGGGAGGCCTATGTCCAGCAGACGACGTCTCTCGGCTGAAATGATGATGATGATTGATCTAGTTCGTAAAGATTTATGCGATTATATATTGTTTAATTTGTTACATATCTGTTGGATTTTCTAACACGATTTTAATATGAAAATATAAACTAACTAGTAAGCAGAAGAAGCATAAACACGAAATCTTTATCGTCCAGACATTCGATTATTTTACGTCGAACAGCTGGTTAATTGCGAAACACACTATCAGTATGAATGGCTTTATTTTGACACTTCAACAATATTCATTGCATTATTTACGTTGTTGAGTGACCGAATCTTTCGAAAATTTGAAGCTATGGATTAGCAAATATCCTTCAACATAATAGGGTACCTATTTTCAAATTTATTAAAAGCTATTTTAATTTGCAGATTGAGACGACATACGTACCAGAAAAATAAAAATATGTTTATTATTATAATACCCATTTTCTCAATTAAAAACGGTTAAAATCTAATTTATTTTTCGTTGTTTTGGATTTACCGCCAAAACGCTTCTTACGATGACTTTTTATCACGTGACCACACATGACGTCAGCTTTGTGTAAACGGCACCGATACAAATACTTTGCGTGGTGCACTTTTAGGCGATGAACACACGGCACCGCGAACCGCCGCGGTAGGCGGTGAAGCGGATCTCATGTCGCATTGTGTCTCTAATAAATCCGTTGATGCCTAACACACGTACACCGCCCGACCGCGCTGTCGAATCGTATGCCGCTGCGGTGCGTGGTGCCGTGTGTTAATCGATTTAGAACTATTTGTGCACAGAGGCACCGCACACAAGTAATACCACTTTCTATCCGTAAAAATCTTGTTAATAATAAAATCGTCATATTCACTTGCTTACAACTACTTTAGTTTACACAAAGCTGACGTTACGTGTGGTCACGTCATAAAAAAGTCATCGTAAGAAGCGTTTTGGCGATAAATTCAAAACAACGAAAAATTAAACTAGATTTGAATCGTTTTTGATTGAGAAAATGGATATAAATCAATTAATTTTTATTTTTCTGTTACATATTTCGTCTCAAGCTTCAAATCAAAATACTCGTAGTTTTTGAAAAATTGGAAAATACCCTATTCAGATTGTCATTAATAGTGTCACTCAAAGGTGTTACTCGAAGCATTTATTTCAAATAAACCAATTACAGGCACTTTTTAATTGTCAAAGAGTCTGACAGATGAAATTAGTTCGATTAAAGAGTGATATTTAGTCCAACGATACAATGTTAAGATTTCCATAATCGGTCCTATATGCGGATGTGATCGACTTTATGTAACTGTGAATGATATGGGCAGGACGTTAATACTAAAATACATGTGTTTTAGATCAAACAGTGATAATACTCCCACGGTTTGCTCATAAAGATACTGAGATTTGTATTTAATTCACGCAGTGTGGTTTTATGGAGTAGCAATAACAACCTATCTTTGTGCAATGCTAGGATGTCACATAGCTTTCTAGAGGCTTGATGTCATCAATTTAAGATAGATCTACAGAATAGCAAATTGACCATGAATTCAGCACGTGAGTCTAGGCCGGGGTAGCGTAGTTTTTTTTAAATCTTTATTTATATTATTCTTTTCATAGAAAAGTACAATGCCTTGGCGGTCAAAATTTATAACACAGATATTTTTCTTTTAAACGACTTCAAAAAGATGGTTATCAATTTGACATGTTTTTTTTTTTTAATGTATGTATTTTCGGGCATAGCTCAGTCATATAGGCGGATTTGCATATTCTTTTTTTGTTCGAAAGGGGTTTATTCCGAAATGGTTCCATTTAAATTTCATATACTTAGATCTGATGATGCGTTTCAGAGACAGACAAGGGAACTCTTAAAAAATTACAGCAAATCAACCGCGATTGCTGCTATCGCATAAATATGCATTGTTTAAAAAACAATAAAAAAAAACCCAACCACCTTCCGGAAAAACACTACAAGTGAAAAATAACTTTAATTACGGAAGACGGTGACCAAGACTTTGCATATAAAAAAAAAAAAATTTTCTTTAGCTGCCGACTAAATTACAACGAGGCTTGAAATTATTCGTACCACTGTTATTTACTAGCAAAGTAAATAACTTACACAAGCTATACAATCCAAAAAATGTACCTATTACATTAAATAAATGTATCAAGAATCATATTTGTAACCTCTCCATATCCATAATTTCGAGTAACATCGACCGATTTCACATTTTCATCTTTCCGAATCGCATCTTGGATTACTCATAAATGTTTAATCGCGTTATAAATGAATTCATTTTATCTAGAGTCGTGGGATGATTCGAGTACTGCAAAACCTAATTAGTACTTATAAGGTAAGGTTACTTGTTGATTGCACGCACTTTGCCTTACATGATGACATCCGATTCTGTTATATAAATGAATGATTCATTCTTGCCCCATCACTAGGTTGTTACAAATCGACCATCAAGTAAGATTTTGCTTCGGCTGTTTTTAGGGGTTATGTAAAATTTTCTCGAAGAGTTAAGATGGGTTTGTTCTAGAGATAGCCTAACTATTGTTTTCTTTACAGAGATTTGATGATTTTTATTCAATCAAATCTCAATATGGCGCCCATGAATCAATTAATTCAGCCTATCCTAGTCCACTGCTGGACATAGGCCTCTCCCAGGCTGTGCCATAACACCCTGTTCTCGGCCTTTCTGCATCCAGTCTGTCCCAACACTTTCTTAAGAGCGTTCTCTCCACGCGGGCTGGCAACGGCGCATTTATAGCGGTTTTTCGTGATTATTTAATTAAATACAAACACAATCAAATATGTTTTCAGCCATGCACTAGATCTTTGGTATTTTCTAGTTTGTATGCTATTTTTTACACTTGTTATTACAGGCTGTCACACCGTCACTTATTTTCTATTTGCATTACTTAGTACGATTAAACTTTTTCTTTAAATGAAGATTAAATATTAAAAATTCTTATAAATACCGACGATCTAGTTCTTGGCTGAAAAAAATATGTGTTGTAATGAAATAATCACGAAAAACTACTATAAATGTGTTGTTGTCAGCCCGCGTGGAATGAACGCTCTTAAGGTCGTCGGTCCATCTAGCTGAGGGGCGTCCCACACTACGCTTGCCGAATAGAGGTCTCCACTTCAGCTTCCGTCTGTTTCACCGGCCATCGGTCCATCGACAAACATGCAAGCTTAATCGGTAACTCCCGTTCTTTTCCGGATAACTTAATTCCAGATTTTATCCTTCAAAGAAACTCCGAGCATAGAACTCCGCTCCATAGCGCGCCGAGTGACCCCGATTTAGTGGACCAGCCTGACTGTCAGTGTCCACATTTCGGCATAGGTACTTCTGATGCTTGAAAACCATAATCTTTAAACATTGCGGAACATAGCGCCGACGTTACAGCCTAGTCCCCCGTGTGTTAAAGTAACTCAGTCTGTCTATCTGTTACCTTTCCATGACTAAACGGCTGAAGGATGTGGAAGCAATTTGGCACTCGTATAGACCCTGAACTGAGTTAGAACACAGGTTGCTTTTATCCCGGTAATACGTCCGTTAAGGTAATTGCCGACCCCACGCGGTCAAGCAGCGACATCTTTTTTATTCTGCTAGAGAAATTGTGTACAATTTAGTTCAAGTTTGATGAAGATTGTAATTTCATAATTTCTGAGCCTAGTATACTCGTATGTAACAACACTTCAACATCAGTTCAATTAACCAACCAAACGGATAAAAAGATATGTATATTCTAAACGACACACAATCTCATTCAGCACACATAACCACTATTTACATGATCTATACATTAGGTAATAGTCTTATATACGTAACACAGAACTGTCCAGCGTTCTGATTGTTCAGATTATGATCATCTCAATACTATAGTTGTCGCGTTTTAGCATGGTATTAGCGGTCATTGCCCTTTCCCTAATATCTCTCCGTAGGAACCCTAACAATTTATGATTTTTGTTATTGGAACATGTTGAAGATCGTGATATATATTCGATTGTTGACGTTAATTTAATGAGAAATCGCCTGGGTAGCTCACAATATTCAAATTTTATTGCGTTTTTTGCAAGTTGCAAACTAGAGTCGGGTTACATGTTAAAAAAAATATGATTCACGTCATTCACGTCAATACCCTCGTATGTTAATATATTCCCATTGAATGACTGAAAAAATCATCCAATTAGATTATATGAACTTACAGGGTCGTGTTAATGTTTTTATATTAATACCTCTGTACAGCCATATTTGTTACAGTCACAACCATTGTGACACTTACCTGCAAATTGCAAAAAACTTAAGAAAATTTGAATTTCGCGGTCTACCTTACCGCATCCCCTTCAAAGGCCTACTAAATATTTTGTTTCACATAAACCTGCATGGGCACTTATGAAACATCAGAAGCTCCTGCACGGTTCCAATTTGTCGCTTCCTATGGAGAAGAGCCGGCAAGAAACTCCACGGTTACTCTTTTAAAAATAATTGACTTTTACAATGTTTTCAAATTACAGTGATAATAGGGTATGGGAGGACAGTTCAGGCCTGTCAATAAGTACCAGGTACTTAGAGGAATGAAAATACAGAATAAAAATCGTTTACAAATCCAGTCTATTATGCCTACAACGTTCTCTCATTCACAATATGTAAAATAATGTACATAAATAAAATGAACCTATGTATTTAAACCAGGTGACATGATTTCCATGAAAAACACTAAAAAATAGTCGTTATTAAAATTGTTGTATAATGTCAAATAATGACGAGAATGTGTCAGACATTGTATAAAATGAAAATAATAAAAATTAACATTGTAATTTGGGAGTTTACTTCAGTTTTTGAAATAAAAATGCTAGAAAACGTAGGAGGGTCAATGACCGTAAATGCAGTGCTGAAACGCTTCAACTATAATGTGAAATAGATAGTCAGGTTTAAGAGGAGGAAATAAATTGTAGATGACTGTAATTGTATACGACTGTCTAGGAAATATTTATAGAAATGAGAAGGGGATTAACCTTATATGGTAGCCATAATGATGGCTTTATGGACTCTTTCGTACTGTTTTACTGGTGTATAATCTTAGAATATTATAGATAAATCTATTATAACAGACTGGCTTAGTAGGAGCATCAAACGCTTTTGTTGAACTTGGAGAGTTCAATCCAATTTTTTTTTAGGAAATTTTTAGTAGTTATATTTGTTGGGCTATTCTATGCAGAAATTGTCATTGTCAGACAACAGCCTCGTTCGCCCCCTATATTATACGGTACTTAAGCATACCTTGAGGCTGTGGGGCTTGTGGCTAAGTAATTACATCCGCGCGGGTCAATTGATCTAGTTAAGCTACGTTTGCCGCGATTGATCCGTTGATAAATGACTATCTATACATGCAAAGACCCCTCCGTGCCTCAGAAAGCATGTTAACCCATTGGTCCCGACTGTCATGCGCGGATCTTTGACAGCCGTTACAGGTCCTCAGAAGCCCGAAAGTCTGACAACCAGTCAGATAGGCAGCCGCAAATGTTGGTATTCAGCTGCAACCGGATAGACTGGAAGACCCAAACATAGCTGAGAAAGGGCTTGGCAGATAATGATGAAGCATAACTAGAAGAATATAGTACATTTAATAAGCCTTTCTATCACTCCTTCTGGAAATACAGGCACTATGTACCTAATGCTATGTCTACAGTGTTAGTACTGTGTAGACTAGACAGTTGTACGTAATAAATAATGATTACCCGTCCGCTATTCCGGTGGATATGACAGTGAGCGAACGGTCTCGGCCTCTCTGGCGGCTTACTTAGATGTTAGAGCAATGCTGGAGGCCAATTAAAAGTGAGTGTAAGTAACGTCCGTGATAGATTTATGGATTTAAAGATTATAGCAATTAAATTATCAGTTTACCTATCTGGTAATTATATTGAGGATCCCAACGTGAAGTGTTCAAGGCCCGTACGTAATAATTTTTGGTACGAAATCAAGAATTCGGGCCCGGGGGGCGGGAGATAACCATGCCCCATAAAGTGCCCCAAACTCACTGACCGAATTACAGACGTCCAGCACCCTAATTGCGTAACTCACGATTCATCATAATCTGTATCGTTTTGAAACGGATTGTTAAACCATTGCTTCATATGTTCGAAAAATGTGTCTGTTCGACAACACAAATAACGCAATGGATATTGTTTAACTGTGAAGACGAAACCAATTATGATCAATCGTGAGTTACGCAATTAGGGTGATGTTCAACATTTGATAGTTCTGTATTTATTTTTTATTGCGGAGTGAATGAAAAAAGAATTGGAGAAATAAGATAACTGAAACTAGTTCTTTTTGGCTTTGAAAACCACAACATGACTGTGTTTTCAGAGCGTTGTATTTTACCAGATTGTCTTTGCCCCACTGGTAAAGATTTAAGGCGAAATTCATTCTGTATAATTAAATCGTCATAATTTAATAACTAACCAGCATTTAATTTTGCTGCCCACTGCTGGTACACAGGTTGCCTCTCGGTGAGAGGGACTGCACCGTAATCCACTACGCGGGCCCAATGCGGGTTGGTATATGTCACATATCTTCGAATTTTTGGCACTACGATATGCCGGTTTCATCACGATATTTTCCTTCAAAACGGTGATGATTAATATTACCCATCAAATTTAAAAACTAAGGACTGTGATTTCGGGAATCAAAATTAAAATATCTAATGTAGGTTTCAACTCCAAAGTTTTGAAGGTTTGATGTTTATCGCGTAGGTACACCTACTCGTCGTCTTTTCTTACAACTAATAGCAAAGGCGTCGACTCAAATGTTATGACAGCACTTCATTTTGTATCGTACGATGCAACACCATTATTAAGGTCAACTGTCCGAGTTCAAAGATCATAACCATTTTACATTTTTTTTTTGAAATAAAATAACTTAACATTCATATTTATACCTATTACATACTAACTTTTGGTAAATTCGACCGAACTTTTATACTGTTTTAACCGACTTCAAAAAAGGAGGATGTTCTCAATTCGGTTTCACTCTTTTCTTTTTATGTTTATTACTTCTCCGTCTTTTAAAAACCGATTTGAAAAATTCTTCTTTTATTATCGAGTGATCCCATATGAATTTGATCCAGTTCTGATTAGTGATTTTTGAGTTAGCTTCAATTTTACTTATTTTTTCCACTCAGTGTATGTTGATGATCATAAAATAGCGTCCCGTCACTTTTATAGAAGGTATACGAATTTGTGGGTTAGGTATTCAGGTTAGGTACAGAGGCTAGCACATCAAGCTACTCCAATCTGTCAAATTTCTTTGATAGTTTTTCAACTTTATTGCAAAGGAATAAAGTTTATGTTCAATTGGGAAAATTTGACAGTTTGGGATAGCTTGACCTGCTGGCGACTGTACCACAACTTGAAAGGCGAATAAAAACCCACTTCCAAAAAAATCACTACCAAGTGAAAAATAACTTTAATTTCGGAAGTCAGGGTCAAAAAACAAAAACTCAAATCAAAGACACCGAAGCCGCGACCACACCGAAAAACACTTCCGAAATTAAAGTAATTTTTCACTTCGCAGTGAAGTGAAAAATTGCTTTTTTTTTTTGGAAGGCCGTTGTTTTTTTTTTGTATGGAGAAACTGTCAAAAATTCAAAATTTATTCGCTGTATAAGAGAATACTAGGAATAAAAGTTGATCGACCTTAAACACTCGTATACCTATTTGTATATTTAGTTCTTGTTTAAATCCTTCGAGTTTTACCTTTCACGGAGTTAATTAAGTATAAAAGTCGATGGTTAATTAAAAGTTTGTGTATGGACGGTATGAAAAGTTTTGTACCGCTTTATTTTAATTGGATCCATTATAAGTAGGCCTACGTATTTCGTCTCTGCTTATTTATTTTATAATCCTCTTATTAGTAATTTATATAATTTTAGAAAGGTCACGTTCAACAGCAGATTTAAACAAATTATTACGAGGGGCTTGTGGCTAAGTAAAAACAGCCACACGGGTCGATCGATCAGGTTAAGCTACGCTTGCCGCGGTTGGTCCGTAGATGGGTGACCATCTTTACATACCATGGCCCCTGACCCCGGATGCAGCTGAAAACCAGTATTTTACATGGATCAACCGATTATGACTTCCACAACCCAGTTACTGGGTTACACAATACGTGTAGGTAAGATTTGTTGTGAGACGTTTGGGCTTCTGAACCAAGGTCCTAATATGTACCTAATGAATCACCCATCCATGAACTGAATGCGGCGAGGGTAGGTTAACAACGTATGCGTTATCAGTTAGCCACCAGCCCCTCTCTCAAATAAATCACGCTTAATTGCCGTGCGACAGTGTGATTCAACAAATCGGGTGACAGCTAAATAATTGGACCCAAATGGTATAGTGTGAAACAAAACAAGCAACAGGTTTGTATGATAACAATCAGTATGCAACAGGTTCTTTAAGAACCTGCCTTTTCAAAACTATGTTGCGGTTGGCTGCCAGTCTAACCGTATGCAGCTGAATACCACAATTTACATGGAGCGACTGCCTATCTGACCTCCACAACCCAGATACTAGGTAACACGATAACCCTTGGTAAGACTGGTTGTCAGACTTCCATAGGCATAATATTACGGTTCATAATAAGGAACCGTGTGGTGGCGGACGTAAATGAATAGCACTATCCCATTTCTTCCCGTGGGTGTCGTAAAAGGCGACTAAGAGGCTTACTAGAGAATGGGCAGCAGCGTTCTCCATGCATTTGACCACCATACTGCAATCGCGAACCCGCCAGCCAAGCGTGGCGATAATGGCAAATCGCCCCTTTTGGGGGAGGCTTATGCCCAGCAGTGGACGTCTTTCGGCTGATACCGACCGCGCCTTGCGGTCGTAGGTTCGAACCTAGACAGGCGCTTTACTTTGGGTAAATTATCTCATCACCACTGCTCACAAAAGAGTGAAGGAAAACATCGTGAGAGAATTGGCATGTCCTAAAACCAATAAATAGAAGAAGTGTAATATCTACCAACCCGCACTGAGCCCGCGTGGTGGATTACGGCCAAGTCCCTCTCACCGAGCGGAGGCCTGTGTCCCAGCAATGGGAACATTTTTGGCTGACTATGCAATGCTCCCAGTACCTACGTTACAGGCTGTGGAAACCCAAAGTACCCACAACATACATAATGTAGTGTGTATTCGGCATCCGTTTCAACTGTAGTCGGAATGTATGAATATATTTTTTCCAATATGTTTTTTGTTGTACTTTCCCGGAGAAAACTGCTCATTTTCTTGTAATTGATGGTATGAGGAACACGACAAAATATTTAAATCGAGTTCTCACGAAGTAAGTTATAGTGTGAGATACCTTGGGATGAAATAGTTTGATCGATATGCCCTTCCATATCTAATATACGATTTATTTTAGGTTCAGCAACTTGTAGGCACGCTGCACTTGCTTTTTTTCGAGGCTTTGCCGGTCAAAAGTTATACTACGGGAACGTACTTCCGGTATGAAAAAGTACACCAACTCTTGGTCTACATGTGTGCCAAATGTGTGGGTCTGTTCCACGAAATCCGTTCGCCCGTAAGACGTGAAAAGATAGCAGACAGTTACATTCGCATACATAAAAAAAACCAGCCAAGTGCGAGTGGGATTCGGACAAGAAGAGTTCCGTACCACAGTATCATAATCAACACTACATTTTTTTTATAAACTAGTTTCTTTTGTACAGACAGTTACATTCGCATTCACAAAAAAAAATCCAGCCAAGTGCGAGTGGGATTCGGACAAGAAGAGTTCCGTACCACAGTACCATATTTAACTCTACATTTTTTGAACAAGTATTTAAAAAATATCAAAAGGTTTCATTTGAAATAAGTATTTGTAACTTTAATTTTGAACTTTTTTTGCCAATGTAGGGCAATGAGAATACAAACTATGAAAATTGCAACTGTCGGCTTTGTTTCATAAGATACAGCCCGCAGCCAGACAGACGGACAAACAGCGAAGGCATAAGAATTGGGTTCCACTGGCACCCTTGGGGTCAGTTGGAGTACGGAAACCCAAAAGAAATGTGATAACGGATGAAATGGTAGAATGATGATACGTTCAAAGTTAGACATAAAGGTAGACATACGAATAGGCTGTTGACCATACAAAAATCAAATCATACCCAAATCAACTGTGAAACGTTTAGTAAGCAAACGATAAAAAAGAAAATAACACTAACTCCGGTAGCAGTTCCACGCAAGGCACTTGTTTGACTAAAAGGTTAGTTTGAACGGAAATTGTTTAAACTGTACACTAAATAAACCATTGGACATGTGGCTTAAACCAATGTTACAAAGTAACTGTTACATAATGAGAATATAAGCCGCTATGTATCTGTAAACAAAATGTTGGACGCCCCTGTCAAAGGGAGGGACGAATAATAAACAAAGGAAGGTGGAAGCTTGAGATCCTGGTTTCGATTTCAAGGTCGGGCACTGGTCATCGGTCAGGGATGTCTCAGTAGCAACCTGGAGTCTGAATTTGTTTAATGTCAATAGATTCACCGTCTATTCATCATCACCATTTCAGCCGAAAGACGTCCACTGATGGACATAGGCCTCCCCAGGCTCCTTCACTTCGACCGGTCTTGTGCTTCCCACATCCAGCGTATTCCCGCGGCCTTCACAAGGTCATTGGTCAACCTTGTGGGAGGCCTTCCCACTCTACGTCTACGGGTACGCGGTCACCACTTCAGAACCTTTCGCCCCCATCGGCCATCTATTCTGCGAGCAATGTACTGCCCACTGTCACTTAAGTTTGGCAATTCTTCGGGATATATCAGTTACCTTGGTTCTCCTGCGAATCTCTTAATTCCTGATTCTGAAACATAACTGGAGAAAATTCCTAACACACAATTTATTCATACAAAATTCTCAACAAAACACAACACAATACTTATATTCAAAATGTATTTTTCAATAAGGAATTCGCTGACATTATAGTATGCTTTATGCGTTAAAAAGGGTAAAGCAGAGAAGTACCTATTGTACATCCCCATTTCTCCAATTATGTTTATTTATTTAGTTATGTTTAAGTCCCATGTAATTAAGGGGCCAATCTATTGCCATCAATTGGGCACAAATAGAGACTCCAGGCTGATACTGACAAAGTCGTTATGAAAAACCCAAAAAACTTTGCCTCATCTGAGTGAGAATGGCTGGCAACCACTAGATCGACGACGAAGAAAGTGGAGAAAAAGCTGAGGAATACTAAAACACGGTTTTTGGTAGAAGTAAACTTATGGAGGATCTTGTTTAGATTAGCAACTAAATAAAACATGTTTTAACATGTTTTTGTCTTCTTTCACCTATACATTTAGTTATCATCTATCATTCCACTCACATAATGCGGTTTATAATATTCCTACGTGCATTATTGATAATATTATATGACTGTCTCTTTTACTAGCCTCTGGCTATCTATTATTGACATACATTATTAATTTGAAGATTACATGAATATCTAATTTATTATCTCTAATTATTTCAATGATGGTTTTTGCAATCGATTTCTTTTTTGCTTTCTGCCAAGAAACGTTTTTGTCTTCTTGTTGCTCTAAAGGAGGACCTTTTTCCAACTATGTTGGGGTCAGCTTCCAGTCTTACCGGATGCAGCTGAATACAGTATTTTACATGAAGCGACTGCTTATCTGACCTCCACAACCCAGTTACTGGGTAACACGATACCCCTTGATAAGACTAGTTGTCAGACTTTCATAGCGAAATGGTTCATAATAATCTTAGGATTCCTTAATATATATTTTACTTAGCGTGTCGATGATAAAATATAATGAAATAGACAGTAGCGTAGCGTTCCGTGTGGTGCCAGACGTAAAGAATAGCACAATCCCAACTCTTCCCGTGGGTGTCGTAGGAGGCGACTAAGGGACTTACTAGAGAATGGGCAGCAGCGTTCTCTATGCATTTTACCACCATACTGCGATCGCCAACCCGCCTGCCAAGCGTGGCGAATATGGCAAACCTCCCCAAATTAGGGGAGGCCTATGTCCAGCAGTGGACGTCTTTGGGCTGAAATGATGATGATGAGACAGTAGCGTCAGCTTGATAATTAATTAAATGTATTACAAAAATAAGGGAAAAAATTCAACTTGTTTATTTGTTGTAAATTTTGCGATGGCTAAAATTAGACAAGTCCGTCATTCACGACAGCCCCGTGGGACTCTTACCTGACGCGGATCACATGGCCCACGACGTTTTCTGGGGCAAAATCAGATGTTTTTTGAAAATGTTGGTCAGTGTTTTGACTTGATGGTTTTCATGGAACAATAGTCTGTCTCAAAACGGTTTTAACTCAGGACGCACCACTGCCAAATTCACGTCAAATGAAAGCGGTTTTTCAACATAAGAACCGGATTTACGGAAGTGTTTGTGGGTACCCTTATAAGTTTAACGCGTATTTACAATAATACGTCATAATAATTAAGTAAAGTATGTACTATCACTCAATTTCCGATCGGTCCACTCTTCAGAAGACCGCATATCTTGCAGACTCGTAAGAAGAAGATTACTTAATACATCTTGAAACTCATGAAGTATCTACCTATTGCAGCGGCTTGTTTTCAGTAGTTGCGTACTAGTGTTACGTTTCTAAGTATTTAGCAGCTCTAGAGGTTGAGTACTATAAGTGCAAAAGTGCTCACTTGTAGACCTATACTTGGGTTTTCTAAGCCTCCTTTAGAACTAGTTCTAACAACATTTTGAACCTACATTTTGACTAAAAGCACACGACACGCTGTCGAGCCTTTTCCTAGCTTTGTTGGATTATGCTTCCAATCTAACCGGATGCAGTTAAATACCAGTATTCACGATACCTTTTGGTAAGACTGGTTATCTGACTTTCAGGCTTCTGACGACCCGTAACGACTGTCAAAGATTTACAAATGACCGCTGGGGCCACCCAACCAACGACTGAAGTCTACAAAAACGTCTATTTATAAAACATCCCTTCAATAGGCTGTCAGAGAAGCGGTGAAATGACCCTAACCATGGTGATAGTCCTGCTAGGGGTGCGGGTTTGTTTGAATGAGATAGCGCCGCCCCTGGCATACAGGCTACTGAGGGAACACGGGTGGGTTTTAGTCAGTAAAAGTCTGACACGCCCTCCTGCTCCACCCAGAGCGAGAGAAGTTATTTGATGATTTCCCACCCAAAAAAAAAACATGGTGATTGTGATGAGATTACGCGACTCTATATGCACTACCATGAGAAGACTTTCTTCTTCTATGGCAATATCCCTCTGTCACCCAAAGTATGGCCTAATTTTGCCGGGATGTACCGTGGTACATTTCCTAATTTTTCCCAGTAGGATATCGGTCAGTGCCACATTTGGAGGAGTTCCAGGATCACCGCCGAAATGCAACGGTGCCTTTCAACCCTTCCTGTAGCTTAGACACGACTCCAAAGTATTCCCGACCACCTATGCAGTCTGCATAGGTGAGAGGGTTAGAGAGTGTCCACTATTTGCAAAGGTTGTGAAAAAAATAACGCTGAGATCCGACTACCAACACAGCCCACACCCGACTGAGCTTCGCCGATATGTTCCTTTTTATTTTATTCGCACAGTATTCTTCAAATTGTACCGTTTCGCAATGTTATAGTGCAAATCTCTGCGGTTTTATCAAATCATAATCGCATTCTCTTTTAATTTTACATCGCGAGGTCGACGATCGTTACGTCACTGAAATCCTCTCACATGGGCGATTTATGACAATCCGACTTGGAATCGTATTGTAATTGAATTCTTTCACCTTTTTCCGGTCATTCAGGTCGTTTATGAGCCTTGTGATACCAGTCTGAATAGCGAAAGTGATGCATCAATTAGATGTAAGCCAATAGCAATGTGGTATTTATATTAACCTGTTAATTTCACCTATTCTATTATATAGGTTTTCACGGTCGGTTTTATTGAAAATTACTTATTGGAATTGAAAGCCTATGACTTGTCGCTTAAGGTTGTTTTAAGAAAAACAGTAACAAGATCATGGTATTGTTGCTTTCAAAAAGTCTCCAGAAATGAAGATGATTTAAGTACGTCGGACCCGCTTTTTTTGGGATTGACTGCTCGAAGGTCAACCCCTAGGTTATCGGCTGCTTAACTTTTTGAACACAGATGAAGACAGTTGCAACCCTTAGAGAATCAAGACGTTATATGTAGTTGGCTATAGAGACTTTTTACTATGTTATTCTTTAAGGCATAACTATTTCATCATTTCAGCCGAAAGACGTCCACTACTAAACAGAGGCCTCCCCTAATGGGTATGAAACCCTATGGGTTTTCCATTATCGCCACGCTTCACAGGTGGGTTAGCGATCGCAGTATGGTGGTAAATTGGATAGAGAACTCTGCTGCCCATTCTCTAGGAAGTCCCTTAGTCGACTTTTACGACACCCACGGGAAGAAATGCGATGGTACTATTCTTTACGTCCACATGGGACATAACAATTTGGTAACCACGAAAGGTCATTAATCCATCTTTATACACTTTAGCCCCGAGGGCACATATCAAATAATATCGACATCTCCAACGTAGGTATACTTATCACGTCCAACAAGATGTGAGATAAGATTAGCAAGAGAAAGTAATCAAAAGATTGCCTCACTGCATCGGTAACAATGCAGATTGACAATGGGATTATTAATGGCGACCATAGACAATGCGTCTATGGTCGCCATTAATAATCCAAAGCTAATTATAGACAGTTACTAAACGCAATATGGTATTGTTATGTGTGTGGGATTGTTTTATGTGTGTGGCACTACTATAATAGACTTTATTTTGTAGTAAATAATGCGCTTTGTAAAAGAGTTTTTCCGGGTTCCAAGTTCCCCGCGCGTTAATGCTTGGTCTCTCACGTTACTATTTTGAGGTTTTCGGTTTTTTTGTTTGTTTTATATGTGAATATTGTATGCCTTAACCTGGGACCGCTAAGCAACATGACTGTTTTTCGATTTGTGTTGGAATTCGGGTGTGTTCCGGATTATGTAAAATCTACATTAATATTATAAAGAGGTAAAATTTGTTCGTTTGTACGAGTATGTAGGGGCAATCTCTGGAACTGACGGTCGAATTTGAAAATTCTTTTTGCATTTGATAGCCCAGGAGGAAAGCTTCGTGAAGCATCGAACCGGAAAGCACGTTAAGCCGTTGGTCCCGGCTGTCATTTGTGGATCTTTGACAATCGTTACGGGTCTTCAGAAGCCCGATAGTTTGACAACCAGTCTTAGAAAGGGGTATCGTTTTACACAGTAACGGGGTTGTGGAGGTCAGATAGGCAGTCGCTCCATGTAAAATACTGCTATTCAGAAACCAGGCAGATGATGAGATGGTTGGCTTGTTTCGCGCAACCGCGCTATACATCATCATCATCATTTCAGCCGAAAGACGTCCACTGCTGGATATAGGCTTCCCCCAATTGGGGAGATTTGCCTTGGCAGGCGGGTTGGCGATCGCAGTATGATGGTAAAATGCATATAGAGAACGCTGCTGCCCATTCTGTAGTAAGTCCCTTAGTCGCATCCTACGACACCCACGAGAAGAAATGGGATGGTGCTATTCTTTACGTCCGGCACCACACGGAACCTTCCAGCACCACACGGCTACCAAGAAAAACATTACCTATCTTCTGAGTTCGTACAAAAAACAGTAGCCGGCTATATGCAAAGCTGTACATAAATTATACCTATGCACTGCCTGTTACATGACCGGAACACATAAGAGATGAGAAAGTCAATAACTTGGAAAGGCAGGTCGGGTCATTATATCTACATGGCTTTACATAAAGGAGATGGGTAGATGTAATGGTTGGTACAATTGTGATGATAGCGCATTTTTACGGAGACAGATTTATATCTGTCTTTGGAATTTTTGTTTGTTTTTTCTGTGACCTAGCTTCTGCCCGGTACTTCGTCTGCGTGATATTTCTTATTTTTAACCGACGAAAAAACGGAGGAGGTTCTCAAGTCGACGCGTATTTTTTTTTTTTTATGTGTGTCCACGCATATTTTTTTCCAGAGTAGTCCGATTTTGATAATTCTTTTTATTGGAAAGGATATACCCCGAAGTTGGTCCCATATAAATTTCGAAGAAAAATTCTAAGGGTAAGAAAACAGGGGATGATTGATTGTTTACTCACAGATTTTAATACTGAGTTGTGTATTACAAAAAGTAATCAACAATTAAGCATGTAGTAATTAGTAGATTATAGCCACAATTTTTTTTAAAATAAAAACTTTTTAATAAAAACATTAAACCGCCGAAAAACCGAAAAGTAAAAAATAATAAACCTGCTTTGTCCAACCCCAATAACTAAGTTCGGAAGTCGGTGACTTTGGATATCTATTTAATTATATGTCACCGCATTCCGAACTTAGTTATTGGGGTTGGACAAAGCAGGTCTATTATTTTTTACTTTTCGGTTTTTACAAAAAAATATCCTGTGACAATCGGCTTAACTGTAGCTTCCAATTCGTGAAAGAATAAGGACAAGATTTTTACATATTAGATAAACCCCCTGTATTCAAGGAGTACTATAATATTAGTTTTATTGAAAGCAATGCTACCTGTATTGACAGAATGCAACTATGTGTTACAATGCCTTAAATCCGTAAATTTTGTCCTTTGCAAGGTTTTATGTTGCAATCTTGATAAAAACTGCGTCACCATTGAATTATTGTATAATTTGGGATATAGATACAAATCTTACAAGGCCAAACAACCAACAACTATTTGTAGGTCATAAGAACGTATTGGTTGGCGCCATGGCGCAGTGGTTAAACGGTTTGGTTTCAGAGCTTCAGGTCGTTGGTTCAATTTCCGTGACCTACAGATAGTTTTTTTCGAATCTAGGTGGAAGCTTACATACTTTAAGTACGTCATACATTTAAAAAAATAGTAGTTACTTACATTAATTGGGTCAGCTGGGCAATCAGTTGATGTAAGTAGTAAGTACTGGTATTTTGCTGTTTCCAGTTAGACTGGAAGTAGACCCTATGATAGTTCGGTAAAAGCTAGGCAAATGATGATAAATTCAGGGTAGCAATAAGGACATCGAAACACAACGGACCGAATGGGAGTCTACGTGCGGAAAAGGGAGTCCCACCATCAAGGACATTACATTTTCGAACCGACGAAAAAACGGAGGAGGTTACTCAATTCGACGCGTATATTTTTTTTTTTTTTTTTTTTTTTTATGTATGACCACGCATAACTTTTTCCAGAATAGTCCGATTTTGATAATTCTTTTTTTATTGGAAAGGGTATACCCCGAAGTTGGTCCCATATAAATTTCGAAGAAAAATTCCAACCCTAAGGGTAAGAAAACAGGGGAGGATTGATTGTTTACTCACAGATTTTAATACTAAGTTGTGTATTACAGAAAGTAATCAAAAATTAAGCATGTTATAGCAGATGCAGATTATAGCCACAAAAAATGATAAAATAAAAACTTTTTAATAAAAAAATTAAACCGCCGAAAAACCGAAAAGTAAAAAATAAAAAAACTAGCTTTATCCAACCCCAATAACTAAGTTCGGAAGTCGGTGACTTTTGATATGTGTTTAATTATATGTCACCGCCTTCCGAACTTAGTTATTGGGGTTGGACAAAGCTAGTTTTTTTATTTTTTACTTTTCGGTTTTTCGGCGGTTTAATTTTTTTATTAAAAAGTTTTTATATCATCGACACTCAAGAAAAATATATATATTTAGAATTCCTCAGATTATTGTGATGATCACCAAGCAGTCTTACCAAGGGGTAGGTATCGTGTTACCCAGTAACTGGGTTGTGGAGGTCAGATAGGCAATTCCTCCATATAAAATACTGCATTCAGATGCATCCGGTTAGACTGGAAGCCGACCTGATACTTGGGGAAAGGCTCTTTATTATACACATGTGGATTAAGGAAACAAATATAAACTATAGGATAAATGTAGATTTATTTGATATAATGGTCGTCCTAAGCTATCGCTAAAACCGATTATCGAGACGTAATCAAATTGTATGGTCCATTATAAACTGTGGTCGTAAAACTAAAACATAAACATATTTGTAACAGCAAGTTATGTTACTGTTTCATAGAGATAGTTGTTTTTTTTTTATTGTTATTGCGATGTCTGGGTTATGTCATATCGCAATATCTTGACCTCTGACATTCACTGATGGTATCGCTTAGGAAAAGTTTCACTGGAATTGGTCCAGCTGTTTTTATGATAGATTTTTTGACGTTTCCTTTGTGGGATAATATTTAGTAATTGGATACCGTTAACCTATTTAATAAATCATTATTTTTCTCTCTTCACAAAGGATCATATAATTAAAAACACTTGGAGAAAATATTATAGCGTTTTAAGAAAATGGCTTAAAATGCTCACCAGGTTCTCATCCCGAAATTAATCTAACTAATATTTCAATGGTCAATTTTCAAACTCAATTTTTTTAATAATGAAGGCTTTAATAATATACTTTTGTAGTTTTATTAATTGACTCATAAAAAAGTGTTACAGTATTAAGGCGTGACACTTGATCCCGCACTAGGGTACCCTGTGTCGCAGTATCCAGTCTATTTCGACAGAATCTATACTAGTATTATACAGAGGAAAGATTTTATTAATTGTTTGTTTGTATTGAATAGGGTCCGAAACTACTGAACCGATTTGAAAAATTATTTCACTGTTGAGAAGCTACACTATCCCCGGGTGTATATTATCTCCGTACTCCCACGGGAACGGGAACTACGCGGGTGAAACCTCAGAATGCTGCTAGTATGAAATATCATTATTTCATAATTAAATAATCGTAATTGGTTTGACCTAATTCAAAATCTAGATCTCGCTAGTAACCGCGTAACACACGAACAGTACGTAACACTAACAGTAGCCAATGGCTTTCTTTTTGATAGCTGAACAACATTCATTACGAACATACGAAGCAATGATTAGCAATATCCTTTACAATGATTCAAATTGTGTTTGAAAGCGTGTTACGCAATTAGGGTCAGCAGTTACGAAGATTCTCCACCAGGGAAATATTAACTGTGACCGTATTTTAGCGTGACCTTAGAATAGAACCCTGATTGACCTGATTTCTGATTAAATTTTACGTTATCACAACAGCAGGTTACTGTAAAGACCCACATAGTTCTCGGTATGATTAAAATCTTTAGGGCGAATTTCACCAAAGTTTTATTCTTAGAATAAGTCTTATCTTGAGAATAAATTTAGAATTTTGGACAGATCTTCCATAGTAGAATTGTCAGACGTAAATTTTATTCTACGGATAAAAGATATCTGACTTTGGTAAAATTAACCCATTTAAGTGTTCTTAAAATAAATAACAACCAAATGGAAATTATTTCGATACCGACATGATTTGAGAAGAAAAACATTTATTTTAAGACTTTGAAGTAAAGTGGAACTTGAATCAATATTTTAACGAAGATAAAATATGAAATAAGGCAAGTATTTATATGAATTTTTAATTTTGTGTTGTACGAAATTTTTTTTTTTTTTTTTTTAGTTTTTTTATCAAGTCTCAAGATTATTTTAATGATAATAATATTACTTCGGCACCGGAAACATCCATTAGAAATCCAACAGATCACAATTTGTTAAGAACGTAATGGACCACAATGTATGCAGATCAGATCCACAAGAAATTCTCAGTGACACAAAAACTCTAAAATCAAGAAAACTATCTAGTTCCGTAATCAAAAAACTAACCCAAACATATCACCCAAGAAAAAGTTGAATGAATGAAATTACCCTCGGGACGAGACAAGTGCTAAAAAAATTGTCAATGGAATATTTAACACCTTACAGATAAGCCTGAACAATAGGACACATCAATAACAATAGCAAATTAATGTCACATCGAATTCTCTGTTGACATATCAATTATTACCATAGGCGAGCCTGTGAAAGTGTCCAATAGCCGTACAAGATCCACATTGTTTTCACCAAAGAAGAATTGGACGGGTGTCATTTAAATCATAATTCTCGTATGGCCCGAAGGCCGAATGTTAGGAAGAGCCCGGGAGAGAGGCGTCGCCGATCCACCAGTATATAAACCAACAGTCGCTGGTACAGAGCATCACACAACCACGACACCTCCGTGAGTCAACATGAAAGCGTTCTTGGTAGGTATTCGTGCAGTGAAAGTGACTTGTGACCTGTGTATTGACCCCCGCTCCTGTGACCGCGCACTGTGCTTCCTCATTGGATTGTTTAGTGCTTCGATCGCTCGGCTCTATTCATCGAGTGCATCTCTGGATGATCACCATCGATCAATACAGCCGAGCAATCGATAAAAATGTTTGTAAAAGTGTTGTTTAAAAGTGAATTTTCTGCCCCAGGTATTAGCAGCCGTCGCGGCACTCGGCTCGGCTAGGCCCGAGGCGGGATACAGTTACAGCGCCCCTGGAGGAGGCGGCGGTGGACACGGTGGCCTCGGTGGTCTCGGTGGACTCGGAGGCGGTGGCCATGGATCATTCGTCTCCTCTGGCAGTCTGAGCTCCACCAGCTTCGGTGGAGGCAGCGGCGGCTTCTCTGGTGGATTCTCGTCTGGCGGCGGCGGCGGCTCTGGCTTCGGCGGCGGCTCCGGCTTCGGCGGAGGCTCCGGCTTCGGAGGAGGCGCTGGTTTCGGCGGCGGCTCTGGCTTCGGCGGCGGCGCTGGCTTCGGCGGCGGTGCTGGGTTCGGCGGCGGCGCTATTGTGCAGAAGCACATCTACGTCCATGTCCCACCCCCAGAACCTGAAGAACAGCGTCCCCAGATCGTGAGCGGCGGCGGTGTGCCCCAGAAGCACTACAAGATCATCTTCATCAAGGCCCCCGCTCCTCCCGCACCCGTCGCGCCCATCATCCCCGCCCAGGCTCAGAACGAAGAGAAGACCCTCGTCTACGTGTTGGTCAAGAAACCCGACGAGCAACCCGACATCACCATCCCCACCGCGGCTCCCACTCAGCCCTCAAAGCCCGAAGTTTACTTCATCAAGTACAAGACCCAGAAGGACGGTGGTGGCTCTATCGGAGGCGGCTCTGGTATCGGTGGTGGTATCGGCGGTGGTATCGGCGGCGGCATCGGCGGCGGTAGCATTGGCGGCGGTATCGGCGGTGGCTCTATCGGCGGTGGTATCGGCATCGGCGGCGGTCACGGTGGCTCCATCGGTGGTGGTCACGGAGGCTCCATCGGTGGTGGTCACGGAGGCTCCATCGGCGGCGGTCACGGCGGCTCCGGCGGTGGTGTCAGCTCATCGTACGGCCCCCCCGGCCAGTCCGGCCCTTACTAATCGGCGCAACGGGCGCGCGCAATTGTGATACCTGCTCTGCCGGCGACAAACCTAGTTATAAGTAGAGAAAAAATTACGGTGCCTAAATGTATTTATGTAAATAGTAATTTTAATGTACTATAATTTTAGTTGTATTATAAATTCTTATTTTTGCATAAAAAGTTTAAAAAAGTTACCACTTTCATTCTCATCTCTCCCTTTACAACACCATCATACACTTAAGACACACTGCAAGGTTAAACCAACAAACACAGCTCCATCCGAGCTTAAAATAAAAATCTCAAAATGCCATTCACCCACAAAACACACATTTTAACAAGTCAATATCATTAACACGCTACATAAACAGGTGTATGGTAGAAAGTAGTGTTTTCTCTGAAGTGGGCGATGTTGCGCAACAACGGGACAGCGTGACCTCAGTTGCATCATGCATTCGGAAAGAAGCTGTTTGCAACATCTATATAGAAAATAAGAGAGTTTCGCTAAATATTTCATTGCGTAACACACACCTATTGCAGTTCTTCACAATGCCGTTGCGTAAACCTTGACATTTGGGTGTATTCTCATATTTTCCCTTTTAGCCTCAAGTGCTAGCTAACACAAGTTCTGACGTCATCATAGTTAATGGTAGCATCTTCTGACATAACAGCAACACTATTAGGGATAGCAGTAACGAGCCACTCGTACGCAAAAAGGCGATTTACCCGAGGATATTTAAGCTATTACGCAAGAATGATGACACGGAACGAAAACATGTTTTAGCTGAATATTTATAACATATGGTGACTTTCGCAACTTCCGCGTGCGCCCGCGCCGTGTTTGGGCAAGTCATTATAGTGGCTGCATCATATTGTGTGGAAAGTGAACGTGCCAATATTAAGAGGTGACTGGTCAGATCTCAGACGTCCAACTTATACGTAAATATTTGAACGAAATTGATGATGAGGATTATTTTCGAGACGAAGAATTCGGTTCGAAAGTTCGATTTCAAAAATTTCTTGAATAAGCCTGATTAATTTATCGTCAATTTGGTTATTTGCATTTTTAAATTCTTATTTCTTTATCAGAAGAATTGTTAATGTTCTCAATACTGATTGAACAGATAAACACATTATCATCTTCAACGTTTTCTTAACAAACGTATTTTTGATACACCATTAAGGTTATTTCCCCCTCTTTCTTTTCAAGATGTTTCCAAGCATTTATTTCGGTATTTTTTCACGGAAAGACATAATCCGTATCTTACTTCCCATGATTACCAAATGCCATGAGATCAACCATCTTTTACTTCTCATGGAGTGATTTACAAAAACACTTTATTTTTATACTCTGTAATTACTTTGATTATATGCTCATTTATTTTTTCACTGCTTCAGTTAGGATTTTATGGACTTTTATGGGACTTGTATGACTTGACCGAGACCCGCCACTAATGTATGAGTTGGTCTTCAGAATAGGGTCGCGAGATGTAAACGATGACATACCTGATCTAAATGCATGTTTCTTAAATTGATGTCAGTGTCAGATTTTTTTTCATTTTTATGTGATGTATTTGCAAGTGCAATTCTCAGAGCCGTAAGAGAGTATACAAAATTTTGTTCATTTAATTGATTTTGAAGACGTAATTTTACAGTTAAAATACTGCATTTCTTTTTAAATTTGAGTTTTTTTTTTTCGAGTAATTGGTTGATCTTGAACCGAAGTTTATTTCTGTCATTTAATTTTGTTTGAACGAGAGTTCTAAGTAGAGCAAAAACAATATTAATTGCCCATTTTCTCTAAAATTTGACCAAGTCCAATTGCATGAGTTAATTGTTGGCAGTGTCAGTTTTTTTTTTTACATTTGCTGTGATTATTCGACAACTACAATTTACAGCGCTGGAGTAGCTCGCGAAATTCTTTTTTTTTATTGCAATTTACAAGTCAGAGTCAGGCTATATGTTGCACCAAATATAATTCGCGATCGCAACATGTATCTATGTATTTACAGAATTGTAATCATAAAAATCATCAAAACCCTAGTTGTTATTGTTGTTAATGACTTTTTCATGAAATTATCATTCAAAGTGGTTTCACGAACTTCGCCGAGGATGCCTCCTTAATATCGATTAAGTCTCACGATAAAATGTAAACGATGAATTAGTCTAGATGCATATTTATTTGTGAATGGATGTCAATGCCACTTTTTTCTTAAATTTATCGCGATTTATTGACATACTCGTACAATTTGCAGCTCCTTAATACCAATTGGTTAGATTCGCGCAAATTAAGTATTAACGATGAATGACGATACACTAGATGCATATTAATTTATTGGTCAAAGGATGACGCCGTCAGTTTTTTAAACTTAAGTTAACATTTATTAGCATGCATTTCAGCTTAAAATAATGATAGAAATCAATGTAAAATAGACGTAGACAAAACAAGAATATTGTTAATTGTAGCGTTGAAATAGTCTAACATCGAAATGCTAAATTGATGTCACTGTCATTTTAATATTCACTCTCGGGTTTTTACGATGATCAAGGTTTTAAACATTAGCACATCTAAGGAATTTGGGCAGTACCCTTTTTAAAACTTTTGACTGCCACGTCAAAAAAGCAAAAACGAGCCCTCGGCGTCAAGCGGCTTTATGTCGTCGTGACCGTGGCGTGCTGGCCACTTTTTGGTTTCTCATCTATACATGACTGTGGCGGTCAAAAGGTTAAACATGCTTGTTTTAAGGATCCGTAGCCAAATGGCAAACTCGTTAATTTCCACGATAACTATGAAAATCTTTATACTATGAGTGCTCCAACACGCATTTTGTCCGTTTTTTCTTGTCGTGTCCAGTTCGGTTAGACCTTACTTACATTTTATAATATTAATTGGTCTATTATCTACTCCTGGTTGCAAGATATCACGAAATAGGTCGTGAAACAGAGTGTGGGCAGTGCTGTGCTAACGGTCGGATTTTATAGGCTATAAAATGAAGGAACTGCGGTGCAACTTAATAGAAGTGATGTGTAATACTGTAGGGTCTTCTATATATTTTTGGTTGAAAGTGAACTGTGAAATAAAACAAGCTTACACTTCTACATATTTATGTTTTATTATGGGTAAATATTTTTCGATCCGTGTGATTCCGGACGTAAAAGAGCATCCCATATTTTCCAGTGGGTGTCGTAGAAGGCGACTAAGGGACTTACTAGAGAATGGGCAGCAGCGTTCTCTATGCATTTTACCACCATAATGCGATCGCCAACCGGCTGCCAAGCGTGGCGATTATGGCAAATGGGCCTTTTGGGCGAGGCTTATGTCCAGCAGTGGACGTCTTTCGGCTGATATGATGATGATGAAACATTTTTAAGGTCAATTTCATGTTCACACAGACGTATTGCGGCGGGATTTCTTCACGCAAAAGATTTTCAACGTACTGCATAACGCCGAGAGTTGAAAATCGAAGTGTCGTCGCGCTGGGATGTACGCGTTGGATCCTCAAAACTCGGTGTAACGCCTAGAGTTGTAAATACAGTACGCCATAAAATCCAAGCGCGATATTTTTACGTCCATTCAAACGTGGTCTAATAGTATATGTACTCAATGCGAAACTAAACATTTCGCACAGGAATCTGAAGCAAAAATAGTTTTATTTTTATTTTCAAAGTTTATTTTGTCCACAGTTACTGATTTATTATTACTATCGAATCTTTTCTCGTCAAATCGAATTTAAAAAAAAGTTTTTAGAATATTTTTTAAATACTCTTTGTTCTGAAAAAAAAAATGGCATTCTAACCTTAGAATTCGAAAATAATTATACCTTCATTATTATTGTACTAAATCAAATTTAAAACCCCTGTCTTTAAATCACGGAAACGGTTAATTAGGGGCACAGTATATCCAAATCAGTGATCTAACAAAAGATAACTGATCATAATTGCAGAATTATTGCATAATTTACAACTTGCAATAACCATGCTACTGGTTGCCGTATGTAATGCGAGCGGTCGCAGTCGCAACCGACGGATGCTGCCCATTAATCACCATGACAACCAATCGGTCACAGTATACTTAGATCCAGTGGGACAAGTTCATGACACCTTGTTTCATAGGCTTTTATTGAGAAAGAGTAGATATTTGTGTCGATAACCCGTGTGATTGTGAGAATAAGCCATAATCTATTATGTAGACGTAATCGTTTTATGAATGCAGAACACATTTCTCGCAGAACACATGGCCGATAGGGCCGAAAGATTCTGAAGTGGCGACCGCGTACTGGAAGATGTAGTGTCTCCCACAAAGTGAACCGATTCTCCGACTTTCATTGGCACATACACTGATGTTATAATGAGTAACATAGGTTAGGATTTTTGTCGTTGTAGCCCGTTCCCGTAGGATAATTTCCGACAACCACGCGGGAGAAGCCAGGACCACAGCTAGGAGTAAAAACAAAACACCAATCTGTCTTTTTTTTTTACTGTAATGGAGTCTAAACTTATAGATACTCATTATTCTAGTCATTGCGTTTTTGTCAATCTGCTTTAAAAAGAAGCCTGCGCTGTGCGTGAATAGACAAAACAATATAATTCCAAACAAAACTCAGTCCAACTGTATTCCCTACTCTGTGGCAACCGGTCAAGACCGTTCTACATTAAGCATTATATCACAGTCCTATTAGGCATAGCTCTCGGCTGTTGTCGTATACTTACTATACTCAGTCACGCCTGCGCTGATAGATCTATCGATCATGAGGCAACTAGTGATCGACGATAAACGACTTGGACATTTCGATTCTCTTCGATCACGAAGTTTAGGAATTGTGGTCATGCTTGTTGAAAAAGAGCTTTATAATTTCATTTCGTGTGATTAAATGTTTAGACACACAATCTTTCAATAATTTACTTGGTCTTTCCCTAGTCTTATAGCCATCCACATTCATACGCAAAACTTTGCTCACACAAGCCATATTTGTTGTAAGATTTTAAGTTTTAATTTGGTTACCTACCTTAGGCTTTCTCCTCCGAAGAATTTTGACTACTGCTTCAAATGTTATCCTGTAAAAAAAACTGAGGTTCCAAACAAGACCACCAAGCAGGTCTCTGAACAAAACTGCATCATTAACATAGATCTAACTATTTGCAAACCAGTAAGCTGCAGTATTACTGGGTGTAATAAATCACTGTACTGTGGTAACAATTTACCACGTGCTACTTTACTTCTGATTGACATGTTAGAAATTTAGACAAAATTGAGATGACTAAATTAGGCTATAGGAGTCTTTATGCGGCCTACCCAAATGTCCTTTTTTTATAACGCTTTTATTAGCTCGGGTTGTATGTATGTATGGTATGTATCTATGTATGTAACGGAATCTTTGAGCCTAATTTTCACTGGTTTCTAGACGTCTGATCAACTTGAAACTTTGCACACGTCTTAAGGGCCGATGAAAATGCAATAACCCAATAAAAAATTTCAAAATGTTTTTTTTTTTTATTAATTTAAAAAAAATTCCCGATAAAAATTTGATCGAACTAAAAAATGGAAAATAAATAATAGTTTAAAAAACTAAAAAAACACGCTTTTATTGCTGACCGAACTAAAAAGTAGAAAATATTTTTTAATTACAAAGAGTTTATGTTACTGTAGTAGGAAGTCAATAATTCAATTCAGAGTTTTTAGTTTTTTAAACTATTATTTTTAGTATTGATCGTCGGATCGTTGAGCTTGAGTTGAGCTGTATGATTACTGAGAAATGCGTGCACTGATTGGGCAGGTCTACTCAATGTGTCCACTTACAATGAGTAGATCTTCTTTCCTCAAAAGACCATTTCAGACACCAATCTACATGGTCTTCAATGATCCTAAATTTGTTTCGGCCTTTCTTCTCAGAGTAGTTAGATAGGAAACGTATACCTCATCTAGTTTTTAAAATATGATTAACGTGTAAAAGTGTTTGTAAAACCTACTTACAGTACTAAAATCATTTATCATTTAGAACTTGTGAGTGTATGTTGAGTTATGTTAGAGTGTTTGGTTTCCTTAGTCCTTCAACTGGACCATAGTGCGTAGGCCCTGGTGGCCGTCGGTGGTTATTCCCACCAGCCCACCTCCCTTTTTTTTTTTGGGTGGGAAATCATCAAATGACTTCTCCAGCTGGGTAGAGCAGGAGGGCGTGTCAGACTTTTACTGACTAAAACCCACCCGTGTTCCCTCAGTTGCCCGTGTGCTAGGGGCGGCGGTATCTCTTTCGAAAAACCCGCACCCCTGGCAGGCATCGGCCCTTGCGGACCCGTCGGTCACCCAGCGACGGGTCAACACAGTGCCCCGCCGCCTATCACTTTTCGGCCGCAGGGGATAGGGAGAGCGGCCAACGCTATACCGGCACTCCTCTTCCCCTGCGGCCCCACCGCGTCCGCCATCAAACGGTGGCGGCCCCGTCCAGGCCACGGAAGGGAAGAGCGCTACTCAAAAGTACCGGCACTCCTCCTCCGCCGCAGCCCGTAACCCTCAGCCGCGATGCCTCCCATTCGACATCTCGGCCCTCCTCAGTTGCGGTGCACCTCATCGCAACCTACTTTTTGGCCGCTACGTCGTCGGCTTTGAGGCAAAAGCCCTGACGAACGGCCCCACCTTTGGGTTACTCTTGGCTTCACCGTGTGTGGGACCACGGTTACTGAGCCCCCCCGCAACGATAATGCGGGAACCCAATCGGGGGAGAGCCCACCTCAATTCAGAGTTTGATTATGTCTCCAGGTCTGTTAAGAACATCTGTGTAAGATGTGGGTGTTCTGAGAACTTATCTTCTAATTTTGTTGACGCCTGTGCAATCAAAGAGCACCACGGTTTCCTCAGCGTCCATGCAAGCCCTGCATTACTTGTGAGTCTAATGGAACAACCAGTTTACCACAGTGTATCACTGGGTATTTTGCTACCCAATAACTGGGTTTTGGACGTCAGATAGGCAGTGGCTCCACATAAAATACTGGTGTTCAGCTGCATCCGGTTAGACAGGAAGCCGACCCCAACATATTTGGGAAAAGGCTAGGCAGATATGATGAGTTTAGAACGACTTTGAAAATATTTTTGCATATAATCTTTTGAAGTATTCTTATCTTAAAAGGAAAAGTAATACAGAGTTATTGTGCTAATTAAAAAACCACGATATTTATTAACCTATGAAGTGCTCAAGTGATATTGTAAAGAGTATTAATATAGAAAAATTAATAAGATAATTCTGTGAGCACTTCACAAAATAAAAGATTCGCGTAAATATCGAAACATATTACATCACTAAATAGGTCAAGATTTAAAAAACAGGTTTCATAAAAATACACTATAATTGAATGAGTCAGTGTTATGATGTCTACGACCTCGCACTTAAGAACTTGCATTTTTAATATAACAAAATATCTCGACTCACCATTTTAAAGACTTTTATTTTCTCTTATCGTTAACAAAAAGTGAATGATAATCATTAAACCATTAAACTTTTAATTTATCCATCGATACTTGGGCGGTCCCCATTTATTTTTATTACTTTCTCTTGGTGAATTTTTTCTTAAAATTAAAAACAAATCGAGTGCAATTTCGATAAAAACATTCAACGAATGAGACCACTGACCATACTTATTCGAGAAATCACCAAGAATATAAATATTATTAGCTATTTATGATAATTTAATTATTTTTAATACTACTGCATTTAAATTTAAACTCTATGCTTGACGTTTAAGCATGAAAATTGTATGTGATTCGATGCGGATTTCAAAATTGTGTGTGTTTACAAGTCTGCGGCCCGTCTCGATAGTGAGAGTGAAGTGAACTCGCGCCGGTACTTTCGCTAGTTCCATACAATGCCCATAGTCTGTACTACATCATACATGTTTATTTGTGGTTTATGAGGTCGTTAGCGTTGCGTACGTAGCAACCAACCTTTGTGGTGGTTGTGGGTTTGTGGTAGTGACAGTATTAAACGTCAAATCAACGGTAGCATTGGCTTTGATCCTGATAAGTTTTGTTTTGAAGCGGAAGTAACATGAAATTGAGTTCAAAGTCAAAGAATTTCTTGCGGAAATTGTTTGACGAGATCCGTTGCTTGTATGCCGGGTACATCTCAGAATTTGTTATCAACCTTTAGTTTTTTAGTTGATAAATACCTTTTTAAATAAAGTGATACCTATCAAATATTTTGACTTAAACATATGATTTAGATTCTATATCATTTTCAGGTTAGAAAATCAATTTTAGGTCATATTTTTTTTTAGTAATTGCAGCAAAGTCTCTATCAAAACTTACAAATTTCATCTGAAAAGCATTTCCTGAAACCGCAACCTATCTGTTTTATAGAGCTTATCAAATGTGTGAAACCAAAGAATAGGAACAACGTAATTCCGCCAGACAATTCTTACAAAGACAGTTTTTGCACGCTATCATGCTACTAACATCGCCTAATTACCTGATTTTTTGCACTGACTCATGCAAAATATATATACGTAACCGTTTGTTGAGCATAATTCCATTAAAACAAAGAAATCGTTAAAATTAAACGCAATCTGACAGGCATTATGTCATCGCTGAGAATTATTTCATTTATCTTGTTCCCGTCTTTGCGGAATTCATTTACAATTGAGTCTTGTTAATGTCAATGAACTTCAGTTTCTATTTTTAATTTGTTTTACTTATTTGGTTTGGTCATTTATTTAGGTCATCAACAAACGTGCAGTTCTAGTTGAAAACTATTTTGAGGTTATGTTCCATGCGTCCTTTACTCCAAAGACTATAAAAACCTACATAATCTGACATCCCGGAAGTAATGACTTGAGGAAGACTATTTGAGACAACGAATCATGAATTTACTAGCATGGAACGGAAACGCGTGATCATCGGAATCATTTTGAAGTATGTTGCTAATCCATTGCTTACTTTGATCGAAAAAATTGTCAGCACAACAACGTAAATAACGCAATAAATCTTGTTCAACTGTTAAAATTAAAACCATGCCTTCGCGTTACTAGGGGCAATTCTGGTGATTTTAAGAACGTTCACAGTCTGATCTCAGTGTCAATCTGTCAAAAATTCCTATACATTTTTGTCAAATTTTTGAAATTCGATTGTCGCCGAGATGACACTGCGAACGTTTTTAATTACGAGAATTGGCCTTCAGGTGTTACGCAAATCTGTTTATAAAACGAAGCGAAATTGGACATAGCGTAATGCACTTTATGTCAATTGTATAACATACAAACTAAATAGGAGCCAAAAAAAGGTCGCGCGTCTTTTGGGGAATCTGAGCGCATTCTTGAGAATTCCCCTAGCTACTGTCGGTTTGTATGTTCAATTGACATAAAGTTCATTATGCTATGTAAATGTCCTGCTAATTGTATCTGTAGTAATCGACACTTTTCGGGTTTTCACTTTTTGCAGAAACGGCATCCTCAGGGACAAACCTTTATGGCAAAAATAAAAATATTTGGGTACTGGAAGTATGTCTTTTTGATAACGAGATTCAAAATACTTGCAAGAAAATGTTACTATTCGATTTCCGCGTTTTTTTCGAAACTGATTTTTTGCAAGAGCTGCATTTACAATTAGCAGGGCAGAATTTCGTTCGCTTCCATTCCATTCTGCGGCGGTGTAAATTGAGCATAAGGCTGTTGTTATTAATGATCCTCTTTTTTGCTAACGTGGTGAGTATATGGGGTGGGTCCACGCACATTATTGACCCTCTGACATAACTCATAGGGCTGTGTCCCCTTTTTCTTTCTTTGCTGATAATGGCGGCTCTAAATAATTCAGAATGCTCAGTCTTTCAATCAAAACCTATTATTATCAGATTATTAGGTTGTGATACACACAGTGAGTCTAGAATCAAGCGTATTGTGTACACGTATTAAGTAATTATGTTAATAGCTGTGGGACAATGCTATCTAATGTGCGGAAAAAGCGTCGTATGTTGACATGTGTCTGCTTGTCTGTCACCTGTGTGTATACATGGGTAATAACCGTTTAACAACCGATGCCGACCATATACCGGTTGTATGTTGGTTAACATGCTTTAGATTTTAGAATTCTACATATGTACATCAAACGCGGATAGAATTAGCCTAGTTTTCCGATAAAAAATTTTGCTTTTAGTATTCAAGAGAAGTTCTTAATACGCATAGAAATCTGACATCAATCTTTTAAAAATCACAGTATTATTTCAGATCCATTCGATGATTTCATTAGTCGATTTGCAGGTTAACACGCCCGAAACGGGCAAATCGACACATTTCAATATTATAATATTTTCTGTAGGCGATTTGCACGAAGGGGGCACGAGAGGCTTGTGGCTAAGTAACAATAGCTGCACGGGTCGATCAATCAGGTTAAGCTCCGCTTGCCGCGGTTGGTCCGTGGATGGGTGACCATCTTAACACACCAAAACGCCTCCGTGATTCGGATAGTACGTTAAGCCGTTGGTGCCGGCTGTCATTTGTGGATCTTTGATAGTCGTTACGGGTCGTCAGAAGCCTGAAAGTCTGACAACCAGTCTTACCAATGGGTATCGTATTACCCAGTAACAGGGTTGTGGAGGTCAGATAGGCAGTCGCTCCATGTGAAATACTGGTATTCAGCTGCATCCGGTTAGACTGGAAGCCAACCCGAATGTAGTTGGGAAAAGGCTATGCAGATGATGAGGCGATTAGTACCTACGAAGTTAATTTATTTGTGGGTGAATCGAAAATTCCAGAAATACGAAAAAGGCAATTGGCACGTTGCCTAATACGTATTTATGGAATTGTCGTTTCGCCCACTAATAAATATCATCATCATTTCAGCCGAAAGACGTCCACTGCTGGACATAGGCCTCCCCCAGAATGGGGGGTTTTGCCATAATCGCCACGCTTGGCAGGCGGGTTGGCGATCGCAGTATGGTGGTAAAATGCATAGAGAACGCTGCTGCCCATTCTCTAGTAAGTCCCTTAGTCGCCTTCTACGACACCCACTGGAAGAAATGGGATGGTGCTATTCTTTTACGCCCGGCGACACATATCTATTAATAAACACATTTGACTACTATGTAAAATATTACGTTGTCAATACATATTTGTCACAAATGAGCAAAACAAAACGTGTACAAAAATTCCAAAAGCTTAACAAATCGCTCGTTTGTTTGTAAAGCCTATTCAGACTTTTGCAACTAATTAGGCTCACTCAGTTTTACATACCGTTGTTTTTACAAGAGAACTCACAAAGGAAAAGTTTCATAATTGCGAGTGACCAATGCCTCTGTGAAATATTCAGTAACTCAATAACCTGTTGTAATTCAAAACAATAGCTACACAACGTCTTTTGTTCAATAATGACTACGGTACATAACTCACTCACTCATTTTTAGGGGCCCGTAAAAGCGTAGCATAAAATAAATCATATATAATAGTTTCGGTCTATATGTATTGATCTGTTGGTCACGGCCCACGGGTGACTTAATCAAACACGATAATTTAGTAGAATTAAAAGCATAGAAAGAAATCCTGCAAAGAAAGGATCATTCAGTTTGAATATCTAAATCATGACCGTAAAAAAGAGGCTGATTGAGCCAAAATAATGAAAGTCGAAAATATCTTCCAAACGATAAGTACAAAAAAAAATCGCTGTCGTGTTTTGCATCCTACACATTTTACATACAGGATATTGCAAATTCATTGCGCTATATGTTCGAAACATGTGTCCACTCAACAACGTAAATAATGCAATGAATGTTGTTGAACTGTCATAATGAAAGCCATTTCAACTGCAGGCGTGTTCCGAATTTGGTATGAACCATTTAATTTTAACTAGCTTTTGCCAGCGGCTTCGCCCGCGCGGAACGTTCATCCCCTATTTAACTCCCTTAGGGCTTGAATTTCGAAAAATCCTTGCTTCTTCCTTGTCTACATTATAAAGGGAACCTCTGTGCAAAATTTCAGTTTTCTAGGTCCGAGTGTTTGGGCTGGGCGTTGATGAGTCAGTCAGTCAGGACTTTTCTTTTTATTTATATAGATTTTGTGTTAGGTAGCCTTCCTTCTGTGTACTTTAAATACGGTACGGAACACTATTACGAAAGTGCGATTTACAATTTTCACTTTTTTCTGTATTGTTTGCAAATTAATTATCAGTCAAAAATGTCAAAATAATGATTGAGCTTATAGAGTACGCCCTCGGCAGTCTTCGTTCTCGCTTCGTTTAAACTTATTGCATAATACCATCCTTTTGTGCCGCTTTTGGTAGTCACTGGACAATAGTTGCAGTTTCATTAATTTCTGTTCTTTTAATGGACGATTTTATGTAAAATGTGATAATGAATCTCAGGAATTCCCACGGACATCTTTTGTGTTTTAGTGATCTTATTTTTTTTTTATGAGGCTCGTTTCTTCTTTTATTGTAACTTTCGTGAGACATTTGTGTTCATGAATACGTTTTCGACTTTTTTACTCACGGATTTATTTCGGAATCACGTGACCAGATCCGAATCTAAACGGAAGTATTTTTGGGACCCCATCTTAATCTACCCACAATATTATAAAGAGGTATTTGTGAGTTTGTATGTAGGCAGTAAGCATTGAAACTACTGATCCGAATCAGAAAATTATTTCATAGAAAGCTACAGTATTTTGTGTAAAAATTTGCTGTGCTCGCTACTTCGTTCGAGGTATTCCGTGAAGCACACCCGTAGGTGGGCTTCAAATGAAAATTTCAAATAATTAATTTCCTATTCCACGAAGCACACCTACGAATATCACTCGCATAGTGCGGGGACTAAGAAATAAAAATGTCGATAGAAGAAAATATTTATTATTTAAAAGACTAACTTTAATTCTAACATCATTCAGTTTCATTATAATAATGTGACACAAGATTTGTCATTTTTGTAATCTTACTATTTAAAATCACAGTTTTTGATATTTGTCCAAGTTTTTATTTTAATTATGAAACAATCTGTGATTTTTTATGTTAAAGTAGAGTATTTTATTACTCACTAAACTGGTAGCTATAAGAAAACTTCAACATAGACGTCTAGGAAAAACTATATTTACAATGTTTTTGATATTTTTCCAAGTTTTTATTGTAATTATGAAACAATCTGTGATTTTAAATAGTAAGATTACAAAAATGACAAATCTTGTGTCACATTGTTATAATGAAACTGAATGATGTTAGAAATTAAAGTTAGTCTTTTAAATAATAAATATTTTCTTCTATCGACATTTTTATTTCTTAGTTCCCGCACTATGCGAGTGATATACGTAGGTGTGCTTCGTGGAATAGGAAATTAATTATTTGAAATTTTTATTTGAAGCCCACGTACGGGTGTGCTAAGTGGAATACTTCAGGTGTGCTTCGTCTGGGTGTGCTTCGTTTGGGTGTGCTTCACGGAATACCTCCTTCGTTCGCGTGCATGTCGGGAATAAAATTGGAGTTCATGGGTATTAATTTTTTTGCGTGTAACCCTAAATCCTTTTCGAAAAATAAAATTAGACCGATGTACTTCTTATAACAGCTATCGGCCAGTGAAAGCCCCGCCAAAATCGGTCCAACCGTTTTAGAAATTAAGCGGAACAAACTGAAAATGTTTTTTGTTGTAAGTACCGTTTATACTTTTATAAGCATTTCTTAAAACAGCTGTTTTAAATTTTGAAATTACAAAGAGACTCTTCAATTTAAATTATTCGTATTGTATGTATGTTTAGACAAGAAATTTGACGTAAAGTAACATTATTGGTATTAAATTATTTCCACTTCTACATAAAAAAATGTAATCTCCGGCAGGTTTTTCATACGTCTCTCGTAATTACATCGTCTAGTTACTAGGCCGTTCTTAATCGAGGTCGATAGCATACCTATCTCAAACACAAATTAATTACAGGCCAATTGCTTTTAATTAATCTACAATATTGAAACTAAAACAAACATATTTAAATTCCCTTCATACTACAAATATATTTTTCGTGATAGTCAAGAACTCACTTCTAAAATCCATACATAACTAAGCATTTATTTGAAAGTAAGTAAGAAAATGCTTGTCATTTTCGATGTCACTACTGCGTATGCGCAGTTCAGTGCGCAGAGCAATGTGAAAGGTGAATTTATTGACGTGTCATCGTTTTCGGGTTACTTACTTCGAAACTTTTTGGTCAATATTTGTTACTAACCAACTTCTGCCAGCGGCTTCGCCCTCGTGTAGATTGAATACTATCCTACGGAAATGTACTACCGTGATAAAAAGTATCCTACGTTAACACATAGGATCCAGATTAAAAACTACCTGTTTACCAAATTTTATGCAAATCCGTTCAGCTGTTTTTGCGTGATTGACTAACAAACATCCAAGCATACAAACTTTCACATTTACAATATTAGTAGGATTATATTACACTAGCTTTTGCCAGCGTATGGAGGACGAAAACTTTCCCACGGCAGCGGACTATAGGGATATAAGTATCCTCTGTGTTAGTCCAGGTTACAAACTATCTGTGTGCCAAATTTCATCCAAATCCGTTCAGCCGTTTTTGCGTGATTGAGTAACAAATATCCCAACATCTAAAAATCCAAACATTAACAATATTAGTAGGATAGAATGGTAGGATAAGGGTGGCAAAATAATCTAATTACTAAGCCAAAGGAGTTACTTAAGCGCATTCCCCTAAATTAACTTCAGTGCATTCACAAAAAACCTGTAATGTTGAGATGCCTGTTTCTGTGTTTATCTTTCATTCGCGAAAATAAGTGACGCGTCAGTATTTCTGACAAGCAGTGGTGCAGTGGCGAAAGCACCATATAACACGATTCCTACCGTTTTTCCTTCACACAAACAAAATCGATTATTTTTAGCTTTGTATTACAACAAAAATAAATGCTCTAAATTAAACCGGCGCGCGGCGCCAAAACGTCATAATCGGGAACTAAAAATTCATACAACTGCGATCAGGTAATGATGTCACTGTAGTTAACGTGGCACCACTTGGTATGGAGGAGAGCAAGCGGCTGTATAACAGGTTATTACAGAGACAGATTTAGAAAAATGTGTCAGCGAGAACGAGATGGAGGAAAATTGCAAATTTTATTTAGTTATCGGCTATTCAATTATTTGTATTTAATTCTTTACATTCCTATATTAATTTTAGAATGATAGTAAGTATTCTTTATTGAAAAGTCAGTTAAAGCCGACTTCGCTTCGGCTTGTCTTTTGGAAAAACTGACACCTCGCCACTGCAGTGGTGGCCAAGTGGTAACGGCCGCGACTCACGAGTTGTATGTAGGCCTTAGATTTAAACCCTAGCAAATAATTTACTATATTCAAATTATTTCGTCACTAACGGTGATGGAAAAGATCATAACGAAACCGACATGTCCTAGAACACATGTGAAATCGACCAATCCGCACTGGGCTCGCTTGGTGGATAATAGCCCACTTCCTCCTATCGAGATCAAGCCTATGTCCCAGCCGATTTGTAATCCATTGCTTCATATGTTCGAAAAATGTGTCTGCTCAACAACGTAAATAACGCAATGGATTTTGTTGAACTGTCAAAATGAAACAGATTAAGATCAGATCGTGTGTTACGCAATTAGGTTGCAGGTTGTCCTTCATTATAGGCCTCCCCTTCTTCCACTCTTCTCTGTCACGAGCTAAATTTATTTTTGGTAATTCCTCTTCCCATCTCTTAGTTTGACATTTGGGTAGGATATATTATTATTAGAGGGAGTGTGCCGTAATCCACCACAGTACGTTGGTGGACGTCACATGTCTTCGAATTTTTAGTTCTAAGACATGCCAGTTTTCTCTCTATGTTTTCTTTCACTGTTTTAAGAGCAGAGCTGATGAAGTAAATACACGAAATAAAGTACCTGTCTGACTACACTGGACATGAAACGGGAAAAGAAAAGAAAATTATTGCAGTTAGGAAAGGCCGTTAAAACGAGGTATTAAACAGCATTGAAAGATAACTATTTATGTACATATGTATGTATGCGTGTAGATGTAGAACACACCTCTATCTAGCCAATAAAAGACACGATGTTGAATAAGTTTCTTACGTACTTAATCAACCGTAAAAAATCTGTTTGTTTCAAACAACAAAGTATAAACAGTTAAAAATAATTACATTCATTTCACACGAACCACAATCTCCCGTTCCCCATAAATTAGCAACAGTCAGGCTATGAACCCGGAACCCTTCGTTACGTCGACCATTAATCGCACAGCCGAGGGTACCTACCGGGAAAAGTTATAACCTTTCACATTATGTCATCCTAGGGTCTGGGGCCAGCGCAAAAACTTGTAGTGTGGAAGTAAGCGCTGATTATACTAAGTAGCCATGTTAGATAATATGTTTACGCAGATTTGCTGAGGTGGGGTCAGCAGGACTCTCGAGTCTCTTCTATACTAATATTATATCATCGTCTGTTGTGGGTTGCAGCTGAAAATCAGCATCAGGTGGTGCATTCTATGTTGCCATCTGACATTATGCTGAGCTGAGACCCTTTTAAGGTTTTAGGTTTTAAGGTTTTATAAGCTGTAATACCAATAAACGCATTTTTCTTTCTTTCTGTCTAGCCTTTTCCCAACGCTGTTGGGGTCGGCTTCCAATCTAACCGGATACAGCTGAATACCAGTTTTTTACATGGAGCGTCTGCCTATCTACCCTCCTCTACCCAGTTACTGGGTAAAACAAACCCCATGGTAAGATTGGTTGTCAGACTTTCAGGCTTCGGGCGACCCGTAATGACTGTCAAAGATCCACGAATGACAGCCGGTACCAACAGCTTAACGTGCTTTCCGAGGACTGTTAGTAACTGTACAAATAATTAGTAGGTACGTCATGTTTTCACTATGATTTAGAGACTTTATCAGCAAAGTATTGTGTTTAAAACGATGTTTTGTGAAGTCATAAGAACCGTGCGATACAGGGACGACATAGACCCAGTGGCCACAATTTTAGTTTGTCTACACTGTCCCACTGCTGAGAAAAGGCTTCCCCCAAATCCTTCCAGGCATACTTTTCCAGGGCCTCTAGCCTGGCACCCTTTTTGCCTACGTCTAGGATTCCCGTTTTAGACCATTAATATAAAGTTAATGTTATACTAATCTATATCTATACTAACAATAAAGAGGAAAGATTTGATTGTTTGTTTGTTTGCATTGAATAGCCCAAGCAGCACGAAAGCGTTTTCAACATCAATAAACCAGCCTATTTAGAACTTAGAGTTGTTTTAGAGACTTACAGGGGTGTCAAAATATTATATAGTAGTTATAAGAAAGATTTATGAGATAATTACAGTTCAAACTGTATAAAAGAGTTACTAAGTGATCCGCGAAAGCTTAGGGTATTTAAACAGAATATTAAAACTCCAATGTAGAACTTAAGTATTTCTTGACACTTTAATCTGGTTTTATCGTTAAAGCTGTACGCAAGCTGTATTTTGCATGTGACCACTTACTTATTACAGCTCTAAGTGTTATTACAGTATCATTTGATACTTGTTTCTGTACAATGGTATATGCAAACTCCATTATAAAACTATTTTTCATGGCTTAATTGGACACTCTTGTAAATTTAGTGGTTTTATGATTTCTGTCTATGAGGGCGTATTAAAACTAATAAAATAAATGACAGCTATAGTACAGCTTTATTTTGTATTCATGACACAGTCGCTCGATAAGACTTAACGGTCAACCGCCAATTCCGTCGACGTCCAACGAAGAGGGTTCCGTAGCAAAAACATTAAACAGTGATATTAATGATCATAACAGTTATGTTAAATGTGTAGATTTATTTCAACCTTCGTAACCTTATGATGACGTTTCTTCTTGCAGCAGCGCAATTAGTTCAATTGATGATTTATTTGAACCATAAGATCTTGTTGTCTTACTATTTCGTCATATGACGATAATGATAGCCTTTTCACACAGCATTTTGAAGTGGGCCAATTATCTAAAGGCCGAGATGTTTCATCCTTTACTAATTTGTTGACGTTTAATCGCTTTCTTGGCCATCTTAACTCGCCTTTTGATTCCCACAAACTTGTGCAATGCAAAGCCTGTTTTGCTCTTTCTCAATGGTTTCTATAATTTTAAACTGCATATTTTCCTGAAAATAAAGTAAAACAGACATAATAAATTCAACACACTAATAATACTTTACAATAAGTTTACTTAGGTATAAAATAAACGGTCAAATTAAGAATCTCCTCCTATTTTATCGTCGGTTAAAAATTAAACAGCTAATTCTTTTGGTTTTATTTTATCATCGTCTTGGACTCAGGGTTTTTTATTTCTTTTAAGAAACTTTAAAGAAGATTATAAGCTATGTATTGAGAACTGATAATACAATAATACGCTGTACAATATAATCCATAACTTACTTAGTACAGCTACAAAGACTACTACACACTCCGAATAGCGTTTAGGCTGTTTAACAAATTGTCGCCATTTTCGTAATTTCGAATGTATAAAAACAAAATTTGAAATATAATTTAAGGAATATTTTACAACAGTTACAACCATACCATGATTATCAGCTTGATATGAGGGCACATTGATCACACTGTGCCCTCATATCTATAATTTTTATATATTTTTTATTCTAACTTACCGTATTAACAGTATGTTTTCTTTATGTCAGCTCGATTATTTTGCTGGCGCTTGAATATTTTGCCGGATAACATAAACATGTTTATAATAAATTTGAATCCGCACTTGCAGTTATCACCTTCAGACATCTAAGTCCAAGATTTCTTTTAGTCACTAATAAATATTATAAATAACAATGTCACCATTCACGTTTCTATTACATTGAAAATGTGTTTGTCGAAATTTTATAATTCTATAATTCTCTTCAAAAACCTATTTAGAACTCTTTTATTTACAAGAGATTTATAAGATAATATCTGTAGTGTTATGGTTTCTTTGTACACCAATTAACAGATCTAATACAGCTATTATACAGCTTCTTTCTTGCTTCTACAGCTACTATTCAGCTCTAATATCGCATAACGCTGCATAAAATGTGTCCTTTTGTTTACGTATAAGGGCTGTATAAGCGCTTATACAGCCTATATACCGCCTGTTATACAGCTTATAGTATAAAAAATGAACTTAAATACAGCTTGTATACAGCTTGCAATGCTGCTTGGGAGGCTCCGAAACTACTGAACCGATTTGAAAAAGTTATTTCACTGTTGGGAAGCTACACTATCCCGGGGTGACAAAGGCTATATTTTATCCCCGTATTCCCGCGGGAGCGTGAACTACGCGGGTAAAACCGCGGAACGCTGCTAGTATGGTATAATTTTCTATTCTAGTAAAGTTTGTGCAGACGAAAAAAGCTAAAGCTAAGTCAAGTTACGCATCACAACAAAACGAAGACATAATCAGCTTCTATTTAAAAATCGAACACAAGAATTTGATTTATATAAACGCCCTTCCAAGGTTATGTTTTGTAACTATTTTTAAATGATGTTGCCTACAACTCAAGGTCACCGTTTATTCTTATTTCAACCAACCCAAGGTCAATGTTACCTAATTTTGGATAATTTTGTTTTGATTCAGAAGCCTTATTTATCGGCTTAGCTACAAATTATTACGTTACGAAGAGTTCAAGTAAGTTAATTGAACCTTTTGTTATTCGATTCTTCATTCATAATTAATGGCCAGTAGTAATTCTGGCTGATTAGAATGAACGTCTCATTTTTGGTAGGTAAAAACTTCAATTTAATGGTTTGAAAACCTGTCAAAGGAAATAGGATGTCTTTGATCTCAAAAGATGGAATGAAATGACCTTCAAAGAAAGAAAGAAAGATTGACAGTTATTAGGCAACGGTTCTCATTCAAACAGATCTATCAGTTTTTGAATCGTTATTGATGTCAACCTCTTAATCGTTTGTTTTCTTAGCTTTGAAGAGAAAATAAAAATGCAAAACTTTCTGGGGTAGAAATCGCAAACAACATCGTCACTCTCAAATTTTTTTTTTGCAGAATCTCATATTGTGGATACCGGCTGATCTTAAATGAATCCCACAAAAATATAGACCTACATTCTCACAGCTTTAATAAATAGATTCCATGTAGACGATTTAGTAAGAGGATATCAACATGCCTGTTCAAAGTCAATTGCAGGCCATAGGTGATACTGGAAGTTTGTAGTTTGTACCTCGTTAATTACGACCACAGAGTCCGTAAATGAATAGAGATCCCAATAGAAGAACTGGGTGGTACCTAATTATAACGCTTTTTTTAGCTCGGGTTGTATGTATGTATGTATCTGTGTATGTAACGGAATCTTTGAGCCTAATTTTCACTGGTTTCTAGACGTCTGATCAACTTGAAACTTTGCACACGTCTTAAGGGCCGATGACAATGCAATAACCCGATAAAAAAATTACAAATCAAAAAAAAAAAAAATCAAATTTTTAAAATTTTCCCGATAAAAATTTGATCGAACTAAAAATGGAAAAAAAATAAAAAAAAACTGAAAAAACGCTTTTATTGCTGACCGAACTAAAAAGTAGAAAATATTTTTTAATTACAAAGAGTTTATGTTACAGTAGTAGGAAGTCAATAATTCAATTCAGAGTAAAAAGCGTGGGGTGCATTTTCCTATATTTTCAAGACTCTCCTCTCATAGATGGTTGCCAATAGAATAGTTGTAATAATTAAAATATCAAGCACCCCACGCTTTTTACTCTGAATTGAATTATTGACTTCCTACTACTGTAACATAAACTCTGTAATTAAAAATTATTTTTACTTTTTAGTTCGGTCAGCAATAAAAGCGTGTTTTTTTAGTTTTTTTAAACTATTATTTTTATTTAGTCAAAGGCCCAAATAATAAGAAATTACCGGAGTATTTAGTTATTTGTCCAAATAAATGAGGAGGTAACTAACTATTTAATCATTTAGTTTGTTTCAAAGAAACAGGAGGTTGAGATCAACTAATTTAAAATTGCACGCTATCTTTACCAAAGTATTTAGTGGTTTGTCCCAATGAATAAGGAGGTACCTAAGGATCTAGTCATATGTCCCATATAATGAGGAGGTACCTAAACATTTAGGTATTTGTCGCGAAAATAAGGAGGTACCTAAGTATGCAGTCCAAATTATAAGAAGGTTACTAAGTATTCAGCCATTTGGTTTTATAAGCAAGACAACGAATTCTAAAAAATATAAATTGCCATTGTTGAATTACATTGCCATTACAGGACTTGAAATGTGATACGATGAAGAATTTCTCACTGAGAAGCGGTCTTCAACATATTGTTGAAAACTGAAATCAAATCTATTCAGAAGTATTCGAGATACGTACTTCAAACAGACTGATACAGCCAACTGACTTTATACTATGTAAATGCATAGTGACGTACTGGGGAACAGAATGCCTCTCTATCTATTTAAGTGCTGTACGCCATAGACTAACGACCTGTCAATACGGCCATAATCGCCTTTAGCCTCGGCTTTATTAATAGCCTTAGTACCAGATAAAGACTTAATAGTAAAAGATAAAGTACTAGACATTTATTTCTATTGAACCCCGCTGACTGGAGTTACGTAACTTTTGTGGAGATGACGCGGTCAATCTATCAATATCTATTTGATGGTATACATACTTCTTGGAGTACCTATTCCATGTTGATCGTGCGTTGGTAATAACCTAAAGGTTTATTGATTTGGTTCTTAGGCACCTCATCATCATCATCATCGTTTCAGCCGAAAGACGTCCACTGCTGGACATAGGCTTCCCCCAGGCTCCTCCACTTCGACTGGTCTTGTGCTTCCCACATCCAGCGGATACCCGCGGCCTTCACAATGTCATCGTTACACCTTGTGGGAGCCCTTCCCACTCTTCGCCTTCTGATTCGCGGTCGCCACTCCAGAACCTTTCGGCCCCAATCGGCCATCTGTTCTGCGAACGACGTGCCCTGCCCACTGCCACTTAAGTTTGGCAATTCTTCGGGCTATGTCGGTTACCTTGGTTCTCCTGCGGATCTCTTCATTTCTGATTCGATCGTGTAGGGAAGCTCCGAGCATAGCCTTCTCCATTGCCCTTTGGGTGACTTTAAGCCTTCTGATAAGGCCCATTGTGAGCGACCAAGTCTTAGGCACCTGCCCCGTTGGTATTGTGGTATCGATTGCTGAGCGTGGTGGCCTGGGTTGGATTCCCAGATCGACCAAAGTGTTATTGGATTTTTCTATTGGGAATTTCTCAGTTACACCCTGGGGTTTGGAAGTTCGCGGTGTGGTATGCATCGGAAAGCACGTTAAGCTGCTGGTCCTGCGCCTGATCTCTCTCCGGTCGTGTTGGATTGCGTGTTGTCCCATCAGGCTATGAGGGTGAGGGAGAGAGAGTGCTCCTGTGTCTGCGCACACACTTTTGCACAATAAGATCTCCCGCGCCGAAGGTTGAGCTTTGTTGAGATTGGCTGCCATGGCCGAAATACGAAGGACAAGGAGAAGCGGGGAAGCGAACTTTTAGCGAACTCACTTCAGGTGAAGTGGGTCGTCTTAACTCAATGTTCGATGTAGGAACTTCTTAAATCGATAAACCTAATGACCGAATTCACAGCTCAATTTTAAGTGATCGTTAAGTAGATCGTCTAGTGCAGCAGTGGCCTAGTATGGGAACTGCCGCGACTTACGAGTTCTTGTTCTTGCTTATATGTGGGTTCGAACCCAGACAGGCGCTTTTATTCTTTTTCTTTTTTTTTATAGCCTATACTGTCCCACTGCTGGGCAAAGGCCTCCCCCAAATCCTTCCAGGAAATCTTTTCCCGCGCCACTTCAAACCAGCCTCGACAGGCGCTTTACTTTGTGTAAATTATTTCATCACCACTGCTCTCAAAACCTCGTCATATTTATGCTTATATAAAGCGCTTGTTCGTTCACAGCTAGAATATGCAGTGTCAGTATGGAATCCTTTCTACAAAATATACTCTGAAATGGTTGAAAAAGTACAATACAAATTCTTGCGTGCTATGCACTACAGATGCCACAAATCCTACTTATCATACTCTCAATTACTCAGCAAGTACAAGCTCCTCCCCCTTAGCTCTAGAAGGAATTACCTCGAAGCCACAGTATTATATAAAATTGTTAGAAACAAGTTTAACTGTACAAATCTGACCAGTATGATTTGCTATGCCGTACCTCGAACCATTCACAGGCGGCAGGTACGCGCAGGTACTCTTTTCGCTTTGAACACTTGCCGAACTAACTCAGGCCTGCGCTCGCCTATCCGCCGTATGGTTGACACATACAACAGTACCTTTGTTAACATAGATATCTTTAATTGCACAATAAGTACATTTAAAAGCCTCATTCGCCATTCCCTATTAGATATCACATCAAGTGCTCCTTAATATAGTAATATTGTATAATTTAGTTATATTTTTGCTTTAACTTTGAACAAATTATTCTACTTTATTTTTATATACTTCTTATTTAATTTCTTTCCTAATAGTCTTTTTTATCATTTAACTTTTATTTAAGTATTTGCCACACGTACTGCTATTAATGTTCCTAGCGATTAGCTCTTTTTTTTTCTTAAACTACTATGCCTACTTGTGGACAGCGTTGTGGGTTACTTTATAACCAAATTGCTTTTTTGTTAAACTAGTTGTAAGTCCATATAATGTAACTGTTTGCTGTTCCTCTCAATAAAAAATAAAATAAAAAATAAAAATAAAACGGTAAAGGAAAACATCGTGAGGAAACCGACATGTCTTAGAAGACATGTGACATCTACCAACAAGGACTGGGTCCGCGTGGTACATTATAGCCCACTGGCTCACACCGAAAGGAGGCCTGTGTGACCTGTGTCCCAGCAGTGGGAACATTATAAGAATCATTCTACCCTTGAACAATATTGGTTTTGAATTAAAACTCGATACATTAAAGCATTACCGCCATTCAAGGACCCGAAATCTAAAAATCACACCGAAAGTTTGACCTCGTTTCCAAAATGACCCGACACTGAAGATTTTTGTAGGTCATTTGAACTAAACGATCAACATATTATTGTGAAATTGGACATCAAAATGTAATGGTCACAAAATGTTTCGAAATTATAATGTTTTTATTTTTCCATTTGACCTTAGAGTACGTCAAAACGTATTATACAGGGTATATTTTTAACCAGTGCACAAAGTTTAACCATAAATTCAGTATATCATTCTAGACCCCCTAATGTAGAAATTTTTCATCAAGATGTATGGAACAGCTAATAATTTTTTGCATAACCGACGAAAAATGTCTACGCTACGGGGTCTAGAATGATATGCTGAATTCGTGCTTACAGTTTGTGCACTGGTTAAAAACGTATCCTGTAGATACCTACAGGATACGTTTATAATTATAATATATTCCTTGTTGTAATTATAACGTTAGGCGTAGCGTAAGCGAAGGTCGCTCAGCAGATCCCGTAAAAACAAAACAGTCGGTCATGTTATGCAAACATCAATGTTCTGATAAGCAAATAAATACGGCCAATAATAGGCTAAAATCCAATATAACATTACTTACATTTTCACTTACGTAAAGATCCTAATCACAAGTAACAACAGCTAATAAAGTAATGTGCAAGCGCAATAATCTCACAGCTTATAGAATTAACAACAGTTTAGGTCTAAATGTCAGTAAACTAACCTTTTCTAATTCAATTTGCACTATCTATCTCGTGTTAGCACGAGCTTCAAGAGTCGTATACCTATTTAGGAAAAATGGCCATACAGCAAGATTGGACAAAATCTGCACCCTAATTGCGTAACTCACGATTACAGATACAGATTGTTAAACCATTGCTTCATATGTTCGAAAAATGTGTTTGCTCAGCTACGTAAATAACGCAATGAATATTGTAGAACTGTCAATTTGAAACAGATTATGATTAATCGTGAGTTACGTAATTAGGGAGTAGAATTCCTTTATGAAATTCTTAAAATCAGCACTTTTAGGTCATTAAAAGCCCTACTAATATTATAAATGCAAAAGTAACTCTGTATGTCTGTTACGATTTCACGCCTAAACCGCTGTACCAATTGTCATGAAAGACAGAGATATACCCTGGGATATGGAGAAGGATATAGGCTACTTTTTTACGCGATAACCGACATCCACGCAGGCGAAGCCGCGGGCAAAAGCTAGTCTTTGACATTTGTAACTATCTGACTCGACAAACGTTTCCAAAATCCCATAGAAAAAACGAAGTTCAGAATTCCCAGAATTCAAAAACATTCCGAAAAACTGTTCCAATTTCTCATAAGGAACTTGCTCAATTATGTTTTATGGAAAGAAAATTTGACAAAATTAAATGACCCCGGAGAATTTTCAAATTCGGCAGAAACGGATGTCCTTTCAACTAATCTAAATAGTCCTCTCATGATCCGTTCCAAGATAATGTCCGTACTTTAAAAGATAGTGTGACCTCTGAGTTCGTTTCAATGCTTCCTCTCAGAGTAGTCGAATAGAAAACACCGACCTCATCTAATTTTTTTTTTTTTTTAAGTAAACCTACGTACAGAGAAAAAGCCATTTATGAAAGTTAAATATATTATTTAAAATACAAAAAAATTTCACTGGAAAAATTTGGTTATGGAACCAAGGGAACACAACCAAGGGATCATTGCTGTGCACCCGAAATCAACCGTGGGGTGAAATCGGTAATGTTCGTGACTATGCTCACGTTAGGTTCGCGGCGCCCAGCGACCAGGCGGAATTGTCAGGACATGTTTATAATAGCTTTGCATTTATTCTCGCATTGTTTAAGTGCGAGCGCGTTTCTTCCTTTTCTATTCTATATAGATTGCACTGAAAATAAACTGTAAATTGATTCTGTTATAAAAATAATTACAGTAAAGATTTCAATTTCATTTCGATCACCGCCTTTTAAATTTTTAAGCGATATCATAATACGAGTAAAAAATGGGTCGGCGACTAGTCAGCTAAAAACGCCGACTAGTCGCCGACGATAAATATGACTGACTAGTCGGCGACTAGTCGGTACATCACTAGTCGTGATGTTATATTATGTGTGTGTAAATCCTCTACCCTATTTGTTACATAAAAGTACGAGATAACAAAAATATTGTAACTAGTTGGCTCATTAATGAACCATCGTATAATGATCAAATAAATCTTAGGAAAGGAAAAGCTAACTGCACCTACAATCAACGAACAGTTTCCTAGATACACAGGGCTACCTTCGCACTAGAATCTTAATTCTTTTTCTTAGTAAACATGTATTTAAGAAACAAATCCAAGCAACCCTAAAGGATCTGCAAAGTCATTTAAAATAGCGCAATATTTAATAATGTACGCACGTGACTTTACTTTTTCTTTTAATTTACTTTAATTTCGTTTTTCCTTTATTTTCTTTTATTAATTAAAATCCAGTCACTTATTGTTCTTTGACAATGACTGTTGTATTGTATAGGTATTGTATCTCTGTTACTAGCTAGTTTATAAATACTTTAATTGTAATCTGTGGAGAACGTAGTGGGTAGCATAATTGTTCAAAACTTAATATTTAAGATAATTTTATGTCTATCTCTTATTGTGCTACTGTTTGTTTTTCCTTAAATAAATAAAATAAATAAATCAATAGAAAATTAACTCAGTCATTTACTAACGAAGCGAATTATCGATGATGATTTCTAAGCAACCAATCTCAGATGAGAGTGTGGCGACATCTACATCGCCACATGCGAACTACGCGTCACACTGACGTCACACAAAATCCTGCATCTCGCAAACAGAGTTTGCCGCTCAAATAGAAATGTATAACGCCCCGACATCAATCTTCGGGTAGTCCAGACCGTCCCATGCTCGTTGAAGCGCCAGCCCGCGCCGCAGCTGAGCCTGTAGAGTTAAATTCCTCGATCTTTTATAATAATGAAAACATTTTGATTCAGCCTGTCCCTTGCTGTCCCCCTATCAGTGACGCCCTGAGCCGAGGCCCGTACCCCACAGGGGGTGCCCTCAGCGTGCAGTCGCTTAATTGTAATTTATTTATTTATTTCAAAAAGTGTGGTACAGTCTGTTACAATAAATATAATTTTACAATGTAGGGTTAAATTGAATAGAAAGTAACATTATTGAATCTGGCGTCGTAGCTAGGTTACATGGTAACCTGTATTAAGGTTCGCCAGCCCGGGTTCCCACAGGGGTACAAACATTTTAATAGACTGCTTAAGACTATAGGGTCAAACGCATTTGACTTATACTAAGTGTTAGTACGTGTGTGTATGTTTTGTGATGTAGGTTTGGTGCTTGTTTGTGTGTTTTGTGATGTAGCTGTGTGTGTCTGTGTTCAATGATGTAGGTGTAGTGTGTGTAAACGGAAGTGAAAGAGGATGAGTTTAAAAACGGAGTATTAGAGAAGTCATTACGATTGTGAAGTGAGCAGATATTCAGTGTCGTCGTAGTAATTTAAGTAGTTGGCTGGAGGCTTTAAGTTCTCTTAAGGCAACCACTGGAAAGTCCGTTTAAGCAGTCACGGCCTCTCAAGGACAACTACGAGATGCCATTTTTATTTAAAGACGTTGGGCCGCAACCCATCGGACACAACTCCCGTCTGGTCGGATAACCCTCTCTTTTCAATAGGATGAGTGAACTTTACACCCTGAAGTAACCATAATTAAAGCCAAGTCAAAGTCAAAAGAGGCCTTACCTTTCCCATTTCATTTCCAGAAAAACAAAAATGTTCCAGAAAAATTTCTTTCAGGAACATTTTTCAGGCTTCAGTTCCATTACTGTATTGTAATTTACGAAGTCCAATAATTTGAAGTCCCAGAGGAACCCACTTCTATTTTAGAGTTAAGGAAAAAATCCGCCTCTCAGTACCATTAGAACGTCTGATCCAGTCTTCCAAGAAATTATTTCAACTTAAACAAAATTAAATTTCTATGAAACCACTATTTAATACAGTAAAGGCTTTACTAAGTAAATCGCTTTAAAAATCAATGTCAAGAGTAAAATACCAAATTCGTTAACTTTAGGCATTTCACGAAGAGAAACTTCAACGTACTAAGTTTGTACTCGAGATTGTTCTGGAAAACGAAGTGTGAATGCGACTTCTCTTTAAATTACTAACCGAGGAATGACCTCACGCCATCATAATCACAGGTAGATGTCCCATGACTTCGAATTTTTGGTTCCAGGATACCGGTTTCTTCACGATGTTTTCTTTGACCGTTTTCGTTTCGATTAAAAAATTCGTCCACATCGCTGTCAACAGGAGAAGAGCCCAAAAGGCTGGCAGCAATTTTACGCTGTGTTGGCAATGCTCATTCTTTGGCCAAAATAGGTCAGCCTTCTGACCATGTGAAGAGACGACCAACCGCTTGGCAAAGTCTCGATCAACCCCAAACGGCTCGAAATTTATGTCCCAAAAAGATTGGAGTATTACGCCGTTTGATGTTTTCTGCACACAGAATATAACAATCAGTTTATATATTCTGTGCCTGCAGCAGTTGCTCCCCAGCATAGCCCGCCAAATGAATCAAGTAATTGAATGATGATGTAGGACCTACATCATCATTCAAATAATAAAATTGAAAAATTGAAACCGAGCTCCTATCTACAATAAAAGGCTTCAATAAAGTAACAAATACAATAATTTTGCGGTAAGAACAAGTTATTCATCTTTAACGTAAACACCCCATTGTTGTGGTAAACCTTAGAATGCAGTTTTGAATGGGGATATAATTTACAACAACATAAAGACACCACAAGACGGTTAAGTACATAATGTTTATGTTATATGCTTCATAACTGAATGCCCATGCTTCGCACAGCTGCAAGCTACTATGGCAACATGTAAAAACATCAAGATTGTCTTCATCATCATTTCAACCGAAAGACGTCCACTGCTGGACATTGGCCTCCCCTAAACTCCGCCACTTCGACCGGTTATGTGCTTTTCACATCCTGCGGATTCCTGCGGCCTTCACAAGGTCATCGGTCCAACTTGTGGACGGCATTCCAAGTCTACGTCATCGTCGCCTAAGATTTTCTTGTTATATCTAAATTAAAGATTAAGGTTAATAACATATAAACCCTCCGGAATAAATTCTCTAAATGATACTAAATATCGCATCAAAATCCATTGCTTCGTTCAAAAGAACTAAGCGGTCACACATACAAACATGATAGGCGACAATTACGACAAGGGACTTTACCTTATAATACAGTAGCAGCGCTCCGCTGTTTCACCCGCGTAGTTCCCATTCCCGTAGGAATACGGGGATAAAATATAGCCTATGTCACCCGGGGATAGTGTAGCTTCCCAACAGTGAGAGAAATTTTTGAAATCGTTTCAGTAGTTTCGGAGCCTATTCAATGCAAACAAACAAACAATCAAATCCTTCCTCTTTATAATATTATTAGTATAAATAGTATGTAGTTATGTACCTATAGATATCATTTATCATTGGCTTATACATAACGCGTTATAAATAAATATAATTGCGATTCGATTTACCACTTTCATACAATTAGAACTATAAAACTCAAATAATTAATAAATTAAAGATGCAATGAACCAAAAAAAAACTATATTTTTTATTTTTTTTATTTTGTAAAGAAATTTGAAGTGAGTTGTGAGTTTTTTATTTGTTAATTATTACACATAACGTGCCATCGTTTTTCATAAGCACGTTTGTAGTATAAAGTTGTTACTTAAGTGTTTTATTACGTTAGAAGATTGATAAGCGAACAGACAGGTAGAAAGTGGACAAGTAAGTTACAGACTATACTTAGCATTCCTAGCGGTAATTAACAAAGAGCGGCTTGGAAAAGGAAAAAGATAAGTGCTCGTCATTTTAAAACATTAGAAGGAAATTGTTTGGACCTTTGGACTTGGAACAGTTTTCAAGTTCATTTAAAAAGCCCTAAAAAAAACATTTTTACCATGTATTTTCATAGCTATACTTATTAGAAAATAAACTGTTCCACCAACAATAGATCATCATCATCATCATTTCAGCCGAAAGACGTCCACTGCTGGACATAGGCCTCCCCCAGATAGATACAATAACACAAACTACTACACACCACATGGTTTCGAAAAAATCAATTCTGACTCTTAAATGACAATCAGGGCGCAAACTATATTTATGCTGATTTATTGAAATCGGTTTAATGTTTTAGCCGTGAAAATATAACAAACAAACGGACAGACCGTTTTACATCCTAATTTGAAATAGAAATTGCTTTTCTATAAACTATTCTAGGTTCTTTTTTCACATTTACGCGATGCAAAGGAGAGTAATGTGTTTATTATCAGCCTAATATGTAGTGTACGTTTGTTCCTTTGTGCACTCCAGAGACAAAAGCGTGGGCCAATTTTGATGATTCTTACGTCCGTCAGTCGATTTGGCTTAATCTTATAAGTGTCACTAAAGATATATCAGTAATCAAAATTCAATATAGCGACTACCAGAGACGCCAAATTGTGAAAAAGATAAAATAAATGTATAGTCTATCAATTTAGGGTATCATTGTATAGGTGTTTGAAAAGGATACTGTTAGGAGGCATCATCTACCAACAAAGATGCCTGCCCCCGAGTGCATTTTTTTTTATTATGTTAAGTTTAATAGACCTCTTAGGCGCGAATTACACAGAAACGGCCGGCGTAAAGCGAAGGCGCGGCGCAGGCGCGTTTTTTTGTATGAAAACGTTTAAAAAGCGGCATCATGCCAACATACAAAATATACTGCGTATGCTGCGCCTGCGCCGCGCCTTCACCTTACGCCGCCTCTGTGAAATTCGCGCCATAAAATATTAAATAAAATTTTCTTATTTCCATCTTTTTATAATTCACTTTTCACCAGTCTTGATTATTTTTTTATTTGTCAACAAAACTTTAAAATACAAGTACTTACATTAAATGATAAAATATAACTTGTTTTGTATTGGCCTGTAAATTCATTACGACACACGTACACACACTGCCATACTTAACAAATCTAAAATTTTGCAAGCAGGAAATTCTTAGTTTGCGTCTAGTCTAGTGGTTACGTAACCAGATCTCTGCAGTTGCATCTGACCTGCTTTTGACCCGTCATTATGATACTTTCCTACCTAGTAGCATATAGCCTGTGGACGAAATGAATTTCCCTCAACATAACTTAACATCACGCCTGTAATCTTTGAAGGGTTGGGTAGAGGTACGTGTACCTATAGTAGTATATAGTACACTCATATATCACCAATTATGTTTACCTCCCATGTATTAGGGGCGAGCTTATGACCTGGCACAAATACAGCTGCTACTGAGATATTCCAGATGGAACGCCCTACAACAATTTGCCTGACCCGGGAATTGAACCTAGGAACTCGTGCTCAGCAGTCAAGCATTGAGAATACAAGACGGCATACTAACGCGTCGAAAAATGTGCTGTTCGATTTTCAACTTTCGGCGGTAAGCATTGCGTTGCAGATCCATTGCGCGAAAACATCCCACCGCGAAATTTTTACATCCGTCCGGATGTGGACTAAAATTTGTGCAAGTTATAATAACAGTGATATAGATTGTATTGGAAGAGATGGTATATAGCTAGGGTTGCCAGGTCTTAAAATCGAAAAGCCGGACAGACCAGTCTGTTTAGCCGGCCATTTGGGTAAAAAGGCCGCACACCCTTCATTTTTTTAGTCTTAGTATGACACTACAATTTTTTTTTTTTTAATAAAAAAGGCTTTTTTATCATCTACCATAAAGTATTAAATTCAAATGAAATAATAACAAAATTGTATTAATTAATCGTGTTTATTATGGACAGTGCTACTCCGCTCGCTTGCGCTAGCGTTACAAGGTATAGCGGGCGGAGCCAAAAGCAACACATGGCAAATGTAAAAGAAAATGTCAAATTTAAAAAGCTTAACAAAACCTGGACAGGCCAGACACCATATAATTTGGCCGGACACGCAACCATAAAGCCTGACTGTGTCCGGCTTTTTTCGGACGCCTGGCAACTCTAGGTATAGGTATGGAGGTATCTAATATTCTATCTAAATACAGGAATAATCAGCTGTTCCATACATTTTGACCGCATAGGTATTGTACTTTCCTATGAAACAGCAATTTTTTTTATGTAACCGACCAAATATTGGCGCAGTGGTGGCCAAGTGGTAACGGCCGCGACTTACGAGTTGTAGGTCGTGAGTTCGAACCCAGACAGGCCCTTTACTTTGTGTAAATTATTTCATCACCACTGCTCTCAAAACGGTGAAGGAAAACAATGTGAGGAAACCGGAACCAAAAATTCGAAGAAATGTGACATCTACCAACCCGCACGGGGCCCGCGTGGTGGATGACGGCCCAATCCCTCTCACCGAGAGGAGGCTTGTGTCCCAGCAGTGGGAACATTATAACGCTGATGATGATGATGACCAAATATTTCTACGCTAGGGGGTATAGAATGATATGCTGAATTCATGGTTACAGTTTGCGCAATGACTAAAATTAACCCTTTGTTTTGTTCGTTTTGTTCGCTCATGAAATAAACGAAAATTAAGAAAAACCCAAAGGAACTACTGGAAAATCGGGAAAACGGAAATTGTATTTTCTATGGAAATGTTTTATGAATAGTTGAATTTCTGAGAGGACAAAGTCTATCGGTTCAGATAGTTATAGAAATAAAAAAGCGATTAATTTTTATCGTTTTTTTTTAAATTAACCCACACTCCTTTGCCAATCAGTGGGAACTGATGAGCAAAGGCCTCCCCAAATCCTTTCAAGCCTCCTTTTTTAAACCCACCTAGATCCAACCCTTGCATTATCCATTCTTTATTCTAGACCTGTATTTTACAAAGTAATAAATATTTTTGCTAACAGTTAAATTTAAATTTCATTTAAATCCAATTTTAGTTATAGAAATTAAACGAATTGTTTAGTATTGAATACGCTGTTATTAATGGAAGTTTAATGCAAATGAATTATAAATCATTAACATACACTCACTGAGTTTGAAGTTTATTGTCTAATGTAATTAATTATATTAATTTGTGTTAATCAGATGCCGATGGGTCCATTTTGTTACACGTCGTGTTTTGAAATATTTAAACAAATGATTCGAGATATTGTCCGATTATGAGATTGCCTAAATATTAGTGTTGAATTTTCATAATATTATAACTATAAGTAATAGACTTCCAGATCGATCTACGATCTCGCACTGGGCACGCGTACTGGATTATGGCCCACTCCCTCTCGAAGAGAGGAGGCCTATAATGTTCCAGCAGTGGGCACACAATATTTAGAAGATCGATTCGGTTTCGGTTTTGGTGATTCGGTCGATTTTCAAGTTTAAATAATAAATGATTTTATTTCTCTAAGTAGGTTTGTACAAACACTTTTAGACGTCAATCATATTTTTTTAACCTAGATGAGGTCGGCGTTTCTTATCTGACTACTCTGATAAGAAAGGCCGAAACAAACTCAGAGGTTACAGTCTCTTTTAAAGTCCAGACATAATCTTGGTCAGATCATGTGAAGACCATGTGGATTGGTGTCTGAAATGGTCTTTTGAGGAAAGAACCACACAGATTGAGTGGATCTGTCCATTCAGTGCACGCATGTATCAGTAATCATACGGCTCAACTCAGTACTTGAGGAGCTCAACGTTTGATTGGTTGCTTTTTTTTTCAGGTTGTTTATTTTGAGTCTTTTCGAACGTTTGAACGTTTTCTTTCATTAATTGCCCTTCGAAAACCCGTCTGAAACAAGGCGAACTAATTATACCTAATCCTGACCTAATGACAAACCATGTATAAGATTTCAAACTTGGGCAAATTACATTTGAAAAGTTTCCAGGAAATATTAAAATAAAAAACAAGTAATTACTACATACACACGATAGAATTGAAAGTATTAAAAAAACCTATGCAAATTTGTAAGCAACACTAGACCAAAATTTGCATTTGTAAGAAACTAATTTCAATAAAAAATTAAACAAGCCGAGAAGCAAATGGCTTCTTTCACCATTTCGGGTCGTTTCTAAATGAGAATTTAATTTAAATAATATTGCTTAAACTAAACAAAACGAGTTAAAATTATAACACTGACCTCTTGGGCAAATTAATATGAGGATTTGCGTTTAATTATGAAACACGAAGTTTTATAATAAATAGGCGTAGAATAATTATTTTGAAAGAGCTTGAACAGCTGAACGAGCTCAAACGAACCTTAGTAGGTTATGTACCGGATTTTTTAATATTTTATTACTAATTGGGCTTGCTTTATACCTCGATTATGCCTGATGGAAAGCTATTGATCGTATTGTTGTATCTTTAAGAAATCTTACTTTACCGTACAGAGGCCAGCACATCATGCTATCCCAAACTGTAAAATGTTCCCAATTGCATATGAACCTTATCCTTTTGTGATAAAGTTGAAAAGCTATCAAAGAAATTCGACAGATTGCTGCTTGATGCGCTGGTGTCTGTATATTTTGACCACGTTGGTATTGCACTTTTCTATGAAACAGCAGATTTTTGTTTGTGAATACTGACGAAAAATTTCAACGTTACGTAACGTTTGTTGCTTAATTGCTATCTATTGAGCTAGTGTAAGAAATAAGACTTAATTCTCTACAATCATTATTAACAGTCTATAATGAAATCGTTAACTATCCAGATATACATATACCACAGAGAACCCACAGGCTTAACCAATCTCACACAATCAATAAGGCTTAAGAGCGTTTGTTCTGAAAGTTGGCAACGTCGCAAATAGTTGTCAAAAATTGACCTGTTTTTATTAATTTGTTCATATTACTGTATGGAAATATGAAATATCGCTAACTAGTGACCTAAAATATGAATAATGGTTTACAATTATAACACTGAATTTGATGTTGTAACCATTTTAGGTGTAAAAAGGAAATTTAGAAAGTTTCCAAGATCTTTTTTTGCATCAAAAACTAAATATTCGATGTTAAGATATTAATTATTGCATTCCATAACCAATATTTTAGGTCACTAGTTAGCGATATTTCATATTTCCATATAGCAATATTAACAAATTAATAAAAACAGGTAAATATTTGACAGCTATTCGCGATAACAAAAAAAAAAAAAAAAAGGTGACACTTGTCCACATTTTTTCCATACAAACTTCGGGAGGGTTTTACTCCACTGTCTGACTATGTACATCAAAAATTTAACATGGTATGGTTTTGTCTCGTTATTATTATTGTCTGTACGGAAACAGAATACTAAAATAAAAAGCTATTAAAAAGTTATGAGCCAACAAAGATTCGTTTTTCTTGCTAATTTAACCTAACTTTGAGCGTGTTTAAGTAATAAAAGGAGTGTAAAATCTCGAAAACGAAGACAATACCGACAAATTACAATTAACAATAAGTTCAATAAACTTTATTGGTCATTGATTTATGCAGTGGTTTTTTCATAAAACCCGATCTTCTGAAGGACTTTTCTTAATTTTTACGCGATTTTTTTCCAAAAATGCTCCTGCATCTCACTCAATAACGTTGTGCGTGTAGACTAGAGTCTAACTGCTCACCACTGATACTATCTCTGTCGGGTAAGAAGCCTGGTGAGACAGCGTGATTTTTAGCCAGGCCCACCAGTGAGTTCGAGCCCGCGCAAAGTGTGCCCTTAACAGATCGTCATTCTAAATGACCAAAAACATGTTCTACAATTCACTCTCCGTTTGCTTGCACCACACACACACATATCACAGACACACACACACATCTACACCGCCTCCTCTTCTCGGTGTGCGTGTATATTTATCAAGATGAATGTCCCACAGTTCATGTGACAAGATCAACAATGCTTCGCGTGTGTTGGCACCGGATTTCCACGTAACAAGCGAACCTTCCGGATTGGCTGGCTTAAGGGGCTATTCCACTGGGCTGAATTTAGTCGCATAAATTCAAACAAACTTGCCCATTCGAACACTAATAAATAACAGTGTAACTATTAGTCAACTTGTTACCAAGCACCAACATTTTCCATATTTATTAGGTTTTTAATAAATAGCGCGTTGACTGTTTAAGTTATTTATGTTTCTATGATTGCGATTAGTCAAGTTTGTGGTATTCCTGTGCAGTTCCAAATATATTACCTTTTTTTTTCTTTCTGTAAATCTCTGTCTAACCTTATATATAGCTAATAAAATAATAGTAGTAAAAGACTGTTCTGAATTCTGACAGTCTGCTTCCTAAAAAGCAAGCGAATTTGAAAGAAGAAAGGACATGCAACGTCCGTCTCTTTCGCAGTTTAATCTGCAGACTGATTCACTTGTTCTTGTTGTATTTGTTTAAAAAAATCAAAACCAATATATTTTCGTTATTTCCTTCATACTCGTACAAGAATTAATTCAGGGTAGTGTGTACGGAAGCGTTTTAAAAATCCCCAATCTTTCTAAAAAGACGTCTGAATTCAGATGACTGAATTCAGCCTAGTGGAATAGCCCCTTTACGAGCAAATCTTCCGGATTGGCTCTCTTTATTAATTGAAGGAACTTTGTATTTATTGTACTGTATTATTAAGTCGACTTTTGTTATGATATGGCACGCGACGATTATTAATCTCTCTTTTATGTTACTGTTTAATTTATGAATAGCATTTTCTCTTAACTTTTCTTCAGGACATTGATACTGTTGGCTTTATTGGATATCGGGTATATTGTGCTACCATCATTTATGGGGAATCTAGTCGCGGGTTCGAACTCACTGGTGGGCCTGGCTAAAAAGCACGCTGTCTCACCAGGCATCGTGTATGACAGAGGTAGTATCTATCAGTGATGAGCAGTTAGATACTAGTCAACACGCACAACGTTATTGAGCGAGGTGCAGGATTATTCATAGTAAAACAGGCGTGTAAAAAATTAAGAAAAGTCCTGCGGAAGATCGGTTTGTATGAAAAAACCACTGCATAAACTGAACTTTTCGATATTTGAGCTTTGTCGGTACCGACTTGGTTTTGGAGATTTTACACGTCTTTTATTACTTAAAGATGCCCAAAGTTAGGTTAAATTATCAAGAAAAACGAATCTTTGTTGGCTCCTAACTTTTTAATGGCTTTTTATTTTAGTATTCTGTTTCCGTACAGACAATATAAATAATGAGTCAAAACCATACCATGTTTAATTTTTGATGTACATTTTCGAACAGACAGTAATACACTCCCGAAGTTTGTATAGAAAAAATAATACCCGACATTCAAACAAGATTACACAACAACAGATTCGCAGGCCCTTCAACACCCATAGATACAGTCGCAACAACTTTCCAGTTTTCGCTCCATATCCTTATTGTTCTTGCTGTTTCAATAACACAAGATGACGTAAAGACTTAGTCACGATGAAAGTCCAGTGTCTGTCTGTGTAGTATCACGTAGCAGGTAACTAAATTGACTGATTATGTAAGGGCCATGACTGTTGCAGGACTTGAGAAGGAAATTGAGAGTAAAAAGTGATGCACCAGTTTTATGTGGTATTTCGTAACGTTATTAAGACTGACTTAAGAGGCCTACGTACAATAAACTGTCCATACATACGTAATACCTAAATCATTTGCAACTTGAGCATATTTCCACCATATTATGGTGATATTCGGATTCAGACAGTATTTATCTAGGCTCGTAGGGGTTTTTTTTTTCCATAATACTTACCTCAAATGAAGTTTAAGCGAATTGCATTTTGCACATTTTTACAGCGTAAATGACATGTTTTCTCACTGTTTTTTTGGTATTATAACCAACAATTTCCGAAATATTGTTGTGTCAGAAGCATAGCTCATATTATCAAGTTGTAAAATGTCGAAAAAAATATTAAAATACAATAAGTTTTCATTCATAATTTTTGGTATTACGGAACACATCCAAATTCATCATAAATGGTCAGTAGCTAGTAGCGCTATCGCGTCAAGCCATTGTCAATATGTGTGTGATCGTACTGCTCACTGTAGGTATGTATCCTCGACAGGTACTTACACTAGCGCAACGATAGCAATATTCGGACGAAATATTGTCTCCGCCCGAATCCTAGTTGCAAGCTTCGGTCGTAGGATTCTTAATGTCTGGCTGAATGCTTCTTTAGTCTACTGATCGGCTACTGTGAGAAAAGGGTTTTTCAATTAGGAACTGTCAGTAACAGCACGGAATTTGGATTTATGCTCGGTTGATGGCAATAACCTCGCTCGCTATTACATGTGAGTTAACCATGACTAGCGAAATGTAGGTGTACAGTCACGAACATTAATATGTATACACATCGCCAAATTCAAAAGCGATTTTCTTTTAAATAGCGATTGCAACCTTTAGATAACTTGGGTATTTCATTATAGTGTGGGTTCCAAAATATTATTTTCATAATAAATAAGATTACAATGAGTTGAGTGAATTATTGCTCGTGACTGTACTACACTGCCGTCTTAGATAGGCGCAATTTTTCTAGAAAATGGCAAAAAACGCGTGAATTGTTACTTCTTAAAAACTGTGATACTCACATTGCTGATTGTAGGACACATCAATTGATATTTCTTTCTGTTTATCCTGAAGAATCCATTCCAGTTACTGATTGTAAGACACCAGCACCCTAATTACGTTACTCATGATTAATCATAATCTGTTTCGTTTTGAAACAGATTGTTAAACCATTGCTTCATATGTTCGAAAAATGTGTCTGCTCAACAACGTAAATAACGCAATGAATATTGTTGAACTGTGAATTTGAAACAGATTATAATTAATCGTGAGCTACGCAATTAGGGTGCTGGATACAAATCGCAATGTCAAATGATATTTCTTTGTATTTATCCTAAAGAATCCTTTCCAGTTAACGGCCTACAAACACACATAATTATCTTGGGGACTATTTGAATTGTAAAAATGTTTGTTAGACAGAAAGATAGAGAATTGTGAACTCTCTTAGATTGTATTAAAAAGTAAAAATTGACCAAGCGAGGGTTAACGCCAGTCTAGTTAAAGGACGGCAGTACAGATACACCTCTGCCTATCCTTCCGGGGATTACAGGCGTTATTAAGATTATTACTTGCTGTCACAGAAGCTAATAGACGTTCTTGATAATGCTAACCTTTTACTGCTGCTCTATTTTAATAGCAATTGACACTCTAAAATGATAAAGACGTCGTCGTGAGTCTTGCTTGCTAATTAGCAAGCAAGACTGTTGGTTGAGCTCCTGCAGGGTAAATAAGTATCACGCTAACAGAAGAAATGGTTTTCATTTCGACAGAAAAAAAAATTGACAGATCAAAAACATTCAGTCCGTTATTTACATTAATTGTCTAACGCACGCCGTGTCCTTTCGGAGGCGATCGGCGGCGGCGATCTCTCGCGTCCGGCCCTGGGTGCTTACTCTGGAATATAATTCCGATAGATCGACATTGGAATTATCAGTTAAACGTCAGGGATTGGCTGGACTCACTGAGTCTAGCCAATCCCTGACGTTTGACTGACAATTCCAATGTCGATCTATCGGAATTATATTCGAGAGTAAGCACCCTGGTCCAGGCCATGGTACGGAGCGAGAGTGCATGGGTAGCCGTCACCTCCTTCTGCGAAGCAGTAATGCTCGCGAAGAAAGCGGCGGCGCACGTGAGGGAAAGGCAATATATCACGGCCCTAGTCGCCGCAGAAGATGCCCTGGGCGTCGGGAATCTCAGGCTGATTCCCGGCCACCGTAGGCGTGGTCTTGCGGACGGCGAGTAATGGGTAGCTCGCTGTCCGGTAAGGACCAAGCCCAAGTCGACGGCGCGTTGTGTTCCACGCGCGCCTCAAAGAGATGTCAGCACAAAAATGATGGGGCCCGCAAGGGCCGATGCCTGCCAGGGGTGCGGGTTTGTTCGAAAGAGATACCACATCCCCTGGCATACGGGCTACTGAGGGAACATGGGTGGGTTTTAGTCAGTAAAAATTTGTGCTCCACAAATTATTGTAGGTCCGCATAAACACAAATTAATTGAATAAGGGTAGTATTCACTTCTACTTTTCTATCTGAACAAATTAAAGCAACATATCGACACCGTCCCAAAATACCAAAAAATAATAATACAAAAACCAAGTGATGGCGTTGAACTCTTTTTCCGTAATTTTAATCCTGAAAAGGCGAGATATAAGGTATCATGTGCTACTGTTTTGCCAAAGGTTGCTTAATGGACGCCCCAAACCTCATTCCTTACAAATTCATTGTATTTAACAATACGCACTATATTTGAGACACTCCCAAATCTCTCGACACTTTTATCGACTGCAAGCGATAATAAGAAATCCAAAAAGTCTTCACACTTAAGGCCCGTTCACACGTACCAGAAGCACACCACAACGCTGCGACGAAATGCGGGCAAGCCGTGGTTACAGTTGCGTTGTCGCGTCGACGCACCGTTGTACTTCCGTTGAATGTGGTCCGTAATGAATAAACGTGTGATTTTCATACAAACTCGCACCCACGAGTTGACGTTGTGGTGTGGTTGGGGTACGGTCTCCAAAATAGATAAGTAACCAGTGTCATCTGATATACTTGAATAATGATCCTGCATGCCCTGTTGAACTAATTTATGAACTAATTTTGAACTAATATTAATAAATGAACTAATTTGTTTTGTATTACCTAAATTAAATTTTATTAAAAACATCCATCGATTCCTTACTTTATCTAAGTATATCCGACGATACTAGTTACTTATACTCTTTTGGTGACCGTACGTGTCATCGGCCCCTTATAAATACGAATCTTAAATGCCTCAGAAAGTTTACGACCCAGGTCACTACAGTCGTAAATACAATACTATAAACGTCCAGATTAAGGGTGTGTCCACATCGACAGTCGAACGAGGCGTTTCGAATATCGATTTCCATACAATTTAACAGAAACCTGTTGATAAGTTCAACAGGGTGTCGAGCATTTACACTGCAAGTAATGTCGACAAATAAAAGGATCGGTAAATATCGATGCTGTGAGTAGGGTGACCATGCATTCTAGTAAATAAATAAGATTTTCCCTTTTCTCTTGAATTTGACCTTATCGGTCATTGAAAATCACCGATAAGGTCAAAAAGGTCACCAATTAAAAGTAAACAAAGTAAAATGAGTATGTAAGGATTTAAGACTTTTTATTCTGTTATTCTCACGGGATCGAGACCTACGAGTATGTGAACTTTTTCATTTCTTTTGTAATAATAGGTTTGTTTTCGGAAAAGCTTTCAGTGTGATATACAATCAAGTGCTGCGTAACACAAAAAAGATTTACTTAGAGCTTATATTATTTAAGTCATCAAATCATAATCACAGCTAGGACACAGGCCTCCTCTCTGAGAGTGGGATGGGGCGTACTCCACCACGCTGTCCGAGTTCGGGTTGGTGGTTGTCACATACCTTGAAAAATTTGTTTTAGGACATGTTAGTAGGCAGTTTGTTGTAGTTTCTGCCCACCCCCATGGTAATGACGTGTGACTTAATGTATGTGTGAGTGCAATTAAATAATAGAATTTAATAAATATTAAAAAAAAAGATATTGTATTAATCTGTCCTTCCGTTAACATGGTGAGCCTAAAATCGAGGGAAACCCACCTTACGTCATAGCTCGAAAGGCTTCATTTATGACGGATTTGGCATTATCGTATAATTTCTCATTGCCTTACAATTTCACCTTTTTGGGTTCCGTACCCATAATGTGGGAAGACAGTTGTAATTTACACAGAATGTGTATTCCTATTGCCGCGATAACAACAAATAAAAACTAACTTTTTAAAAGTTTTTCTTTTTCACTTTTTATTCATAGTTCCTACCTCACACCAATTCGGAATTTCATCATCCTAGGGGTCAAAAAAATGCATATTTATGCGATAGCAGCATTCGCGGTTGATTTGCTGTAATTTTTTGAAGAGTTCTCTCGTCTGTTTCCGAAAGGCATCATCAGATCTATATGAAATTTAAATAGGACCATTTTGGAACATAAAAAGAACTTTGCAAATCGGTCTTGTGACGGAGTTATGCCCGAACCTCCAACTAACTCCTAACCGTTATAATAATTTTGTAATTCCGTCTATATATAACGGAGTTATGCCCGAACATAACATAAAAAAATACATACATGTCGAATTGATAACCACCTTCTTTTTGAAGTCGGTTAATAATAAAAATCAATGGGGGTCCCTATACGAGAAACGTGTTTTTGTTGGCACCGTTTGCAGCGGGCTGTATCTTTTGAGCCGTAATAGATAGACACTTTAAATTTTCACACAGTATGGACTATGGCGGCTATAACAACAATAAAAGTTGAAAATAGAATTGGGTCCCCATACAAGAACAGCGTTTCCTTATTATTAAAGTTTTTTTTTTTATCTGTAGTTTCAAATATTGTGCGGTGCTACGGAACCGGTTGTGTGCGAGTCCGACTCGCACTTGACCGCTTTTTATTAACATATACACATGTTTTTTTCCTATAGAAAGCTTTTGACGTAACCTTCGATATCGCACGTAATATGACGATTTCATTCGCACTTTATTTATCGAGAAATTCCATAAATTCTTAATGAGTTATATTTTTTATAATTTATATGATTGTGTGGAAGGATTATCTGATTTCTATAGTAGAAATTACGAGACATTTTAATCTCATTAAAACAGGATAAAATTTTAAGCAGTGCGCAAACTGTAACCATGAATTCATTTTATCATTCTAGACCCACTAGCGTAGAAATTTTTCGTCGGTTATGCAAAAATAATCAGCGGTTCCATACATTTTGACCGTGTAGGTATTGCACTTTTCTATGAAACAGCAGATTTCTTTTTTTGCATAACCGACGTTACATTTCTACATTACATTTCTTTTCTAATTTTTTTTTTACATTTTTTTACATTTCTTTTCTAATTTTTTTTGATTATACAGGTTGAAATTGAAAACATGCGACAAACCGAATTGGGAGATTGAAAAACACCAACAACCTCTTAAGAGGTTATTGTACTCATCATTATGAACAACTTTTACTATAAGACCAAGCCTGAAATCGCGAAAAAAAATCAGCTGTTCCCTACGTTTTGATAAGTTATACGAACATAAATGTTTCGATTTCATGTTTAGTCCCATAGTAAAAGTTGTTCATAATGATGAATACAATGACCTCTTAAGAGGTTGTTGGTGTTTTTCCAATAACCCTGTAAATCTAGGGTAGGTTAGGTTAGTCCCATTTTATATGGGCGAGCTTATTGCCAAAAAATGGGCACAAATCCGGGTAGGATTAATTTAATCGTAGATAGTCAATGCAAAATAAAATGGCTTTCTTATTTTTTTCGAAATCGCAGAGGATCACCATCATAGCCTTTATTATTGTTTTCAAACAGCTACTTAAAATGTTGAATTATTCTTTAATTTTCCAACTGCTGGGATCTCTCTTCGAGAGGAAGTGGGCAATCCAACCCGCGAGCCCCAGTGCGGGTTGGTGGATGTCTTATGTTTTCGAATTGTTGGTTCTAGGACATTCATGGTTTCCTTACCTCACCATTTTGAGAGCAGACGTGAATTATGTACACAAAGTAATGCGCTGCCCTGGGTTCCTACTGGGATATCACTGAGCCAGCATTGCTCAAAAACACAGAACTGCTTAAAACGTTTATTTTTCTTGTAATGTTATTCCTAATGTTACGTGTTCATATGCCATGAAGCCTGCTCTTTCAGTGTAGACAGCAGTATTGATGATAATATCAAACTGTTGCAAAATACAGGTTTCAATAGGTTGAGAAGGTGATACGGTAGCGCTTTCAATACAACCAGAAACACGACATATCACGAACGATGGAACAGCACCCTAATTGCGTAACTCACGATTCATAATAATCTGTATCGTTTTGAAACGGATTGTTAAACCATTGCTTCATATGTTCGAAAAATGTGTCTGTTCGACAACATAAATAACGCAATGAATATTGTTTAACTGTGAAGACGAAACCAATTATGATCAATCGTGAGTTACGCAATTAGGGTGCAGGTCGAACGATTGCTATCAAGCGCAAGTTACTTTAACAACAAATATAGACCACTAGCTTTTGCTAGCGGCTTCGCCTGTGTAGAGGTCGGAAATTATACCCCAGGAAGGTCCTACCGGGTTGAAAAGTAGTAAGTGATGTTAATCTATCTATATATATATATATATATAAAAGGAGAAACTGACTGACAAATCAACGCACAGCCGAAACTAGGACTAGGAACGTGAAATTTTGCACACGGCTTCCTTTTATAATTGGTGCCGATTCTGTTGTACCTACACCGAACTAAACTAACTAAACTTTAACTAAAATTCCTTACTTTTGACTATCAGAATCTTAACGTTATTCTGCAAAAAAAATATCTCTAAATTTAAAAACAATTTTGACACAACTAAAATCGAATTTGACAATTGCGACTCGCACGTGGTATGTTTTGGCTTCGCAACGTGGTACTTGTTTGCCCTACCCCGTGTGTTTTTTTTAGAGCCAGAGGCGCGCAGGGGCGGCAGCCTCGACGTGATTCATGTGGAATTTTCACTTTTTGCATGGAAAATATGAAAAATTATTAACCACATGTTGATTTTTGGAGTGTTTCATAAGGGGTCGAAATTTTCATTATTTTTGCGATAGGACACACCATTTTCGAGATATATGCAAAAGAAAAGAAAAAAAATAAGTACTATTTTTGCACCAGAAGTCGAGGTGTCGGTGTGAATTTTAGTTCTTGACAACTAATTTTATTCCACACCTATGTAATCGCGATTAAAAATAGTCAGATTTAGTTAGACAACCAAAATTTTGGATTGAATAGAATAATGAAATTGACAACAACAGAATAGCAAAATTGCCATTTTCACTAAACTAATAATAACTCAGTGCAATCTTAGTGCTGTCAAACTAAAATATAGTTAAGTTGTGTCACTTTAGTCCATTTCAGAATGGGAAATCGTCGTTTGACAGGAATAAAACTAAATTTTGGTGATTTTTAGTTTTAGAGAATTTTGTGACAACAGAATCGGCACCATTAACTATTTAATCATTAAATAATCGATCACTTAATGCAGTTTTGCGTTTAAATTTTGTGATATATTCTTTATTATAATTATAATTTTTATTGAAGGGTTAAACTTTACTTTTAAACGGAGGTTACTTGGATGATTTTGTTGATGCATTAAAGTATGTTTAATTATGTTTTTAGTTCGATCACTGTATGCAAAAAGACTTTAAAATATCATACATATTTTTTTCTTTCAAAATTATTTACTGTGAAAGAGATACACTGCTTTAAAAAAACACCTTTTTGACCGTTTTCAAGAAATCTCGACCCGTGCGTCTGTTATTCCTTAGCCACAAGTCCCTTATTTTTATATTTTACCATTCACACCACAATTAATATCGGAATAGATTTTCTTCCTATTCAGTCTGTTCAATTTCAACTTTTCGTGACCTTCGGGTCACGAAAAGTTTGGCGTCATTAAAAAAGTAATGCCATCTTCTATAACGAAATGAATCGTGCCTTTCAACTTAGGAAAACGACTAAGGTAAACGCAGCTATCAACGACCCATCGAAAATCTGCAGTTATTACCGACCTATAAAAGTAATTCGATTTTTTTACGTTTCCAGAACTATTCTAGCTATAGGTAGGCAAAGTTACACACGCGTTTATTCCTTGAGCATCGTATACTTTTAAGTTAGTGTGAGTAGCTGTGAAAAAAAGAGATAAAATACGTCAGTTACTGCGGGGCAGCGTGGACGCAGGAAGTGTCGTACTGTTCCCTTGTTCCTTCAAGTAAGTACGTGACTTTTCTATTTAAGACATTTATACAAACAAATGACATATATACTTTATCTTATATTAATAAATGTATTCATTTAAGTGTCAACTCTTGATTTCTTACGGCATTTTATTAATAAAAAGTAATTTGAAACGATACAATTTTAAATTAAAATGGGATGGTGTTAGCTTCATCAGTTTTAGTCGTGGCAGCTATCACCGACCCATAGGTCGACAATTGCAGCAACGTTACTTTTCGTTTTATTTTACTTTTATGTTACTAATTCACATTAACACAAGTATTTTTATGGACCAGTTTAAATCTAAGCTATCAGTCTATATAAAAATCTATTAGCGACTAAACTTTTTTGTCTAGTTTTCACCTTTTAGCGTTGTCAATTTAACCAAAGTTATGATATTTTTCGAGGATCGATATTGAATAGTTACAGTAATAAATCATTGTTTTTGTGTTTAAAACAGTGTGCATTTGTCCATATTTTTTGTGACATTAATCAATTATAATCTATTTTATAGTCCGTAGGTCAATTGAATTAAAATAACCATATTTTTATGAGTCGGTAATACAATTTCTGTTTATACTTACATACTTTATTACCGACCCATGAGGGTCGGCAATAGCAACTATAAGAAGCTATTACCGATCGTATATAGATTATTTAGTTTGTCACTTACATACTTTTATGACATAATAGGTAGGTACCTATTAATAAATGCTACTTCTTGGCTAAAGCAACATAAAACATACAATTATATTTTTTTCCAGAATTATGGAGCCACAAAAGCGGCGAAAAGTATACAGTGAAACACAACTCGCCGAAGCAAAAATGATTATGATCTCAATAGCATAAGGAAATATCCTAGAGTTTGAAATCCTTATATTAAAATATATATGTGTATTAATAGTATTATGTTGATTAATTTAAAAGTTTATAATTATTTAGTTCATAGGTATTACTAAGAAGTACTAATTTAATTTATTAAAAATAACGATAAAAAAAATACGAATAAGTATTTGCATTTTTATGTTGTTTTATTTTATTAAGATCGGTAGTCATCATCATCACTAGCTTATATACCTACATTCCATTGCTGAAAAAAGGCTTCCTCTTATACACGATCGGGAATAGCTGCATAAAAATCGTTAATAGCTTCACAGCCTTTTTTATGGGTCGGTAATTGCAACAATCGACTAAGTCACATTGTAAATTATTTTTTTGAAGATAATCCTTTATTTAAATGTATTTGATTCAGTAAATACATTTTTTATACATAACACTAGCATATAAAATTAAACTATTAATCTTTAGAGGAACCGGTACACTAAAAAAATATGGTTGATTTTAAAATTGCCTTAGGGGGGTCGTTAATACCTGCGTTTACCTTAATGTTCGAAATCTTCGCATTAACGACTCGTCAATACAAACTTTATTGCAGACATAAAACCTATGGGCACGCCACGATTGCGGCGGTAAGTCCCGTCTTTGAGGAGTGGTTTGAGAGGCAGCATGGCGTCCTCACCTTCCGCCTGACGCAGGTTCTCACTGGACACGGTTGTTTCGGGAGGTTCCTGTTTCGGATAGGGCGGGAGGAAACGCCCGGGGGTTTCCACTGCGAAGATCGCCCTGAGGACACTGTGGAGCACACGGTGGCGGTCTGCCCTGCTTGGGCGGAGCACCGCCGTGTCCTCGTGGAGGCGATCGGCGGCGGCGATCTCTCGCGTCCGGCCCTGGTCCAGGCCATGGTACGGAGCGAGAGGGCATGGGGAGCCGTCACCTCCTCCAGCGAAGCAGTGATGCTCGCGAAGAGGGAGGCGGCGCACGTGAGGGAGAGGCAGCATATGCGCCCTCGCGACCCTAAACGCCGCAGGATACGGAGACGCCCTGGGCGTCGGGAATCCCAGGCCGATTTCCGGCCACCGTAGGCATGGGCTTGCGGACGGCGAGTAATGAGTAGCTCGCTGTCCGGTAAGGACCAAGCCCAAGTCGACGGCGCGTTGTGTTCCACGCGCGCCTCAAAGAGATGTCAGCACAAAAAGTGATGGGACCCGCAAGGGTCGATGCCTGCCAGGGGTGCGGGTTTGTTCGAAAGAGACACCACAGCCCCTGGCATACGGGCTACTGAAGGAACACGGGTGGGTTTTAGTCAGTAAAAGTCTGACACGCCCTCTTGCTCCACCCAGAGCGGGAGAAGTTATTTGATGATTTCCCACCCAAAAAAAAAAAAAAATAGACATAAAACCTAATGTATTAAAAGTGTTAATTATGTACTTTCGAAATGTGTCATAATCATAAAAAAGCACCTACTCGTAAGGGGGCGTGTACTATTTACATGACGCGTTTAGGGGGGGAGGGGGTTGAGTTGAATCTCACCCAATCTCACGTGGAGGAGAGGGGTGACGGGGGGTCTCGTCAAATATCACGTAATTAATATTTTTTTCCGCAAAGAAACAATGTAAAATTGCGAGTAAACTTTTTTTTTTTTTTTTTTTTTTTCTAAATGGTTTTTCTTTATTTCTATTTATAAATGTGATTTTAGAGCTGAAACCAAATATAACAATGATTATATTGAATTTTATTTAGAACATTTTCAGGCACCTCAGTTAGTTACAGTAACTGGGTTCTGGAGGTCAGATAGGCAGTCGCTCCATGTAAAATACAAGGTAGTCAGCTGTATCCGGTTAGACTGGAAATTGTTCCCAACATTGGGAAGAGGTTAGCCAGATGGTGATGATCAGTTAATAACAGAACTTAACCATTGAGGAGTTTATTTATAAACATTGGCTGAAGTTAATTATATGCGACTGTTTAACCATACATTTTTAACGTTTAAATGTCACTTAACTTTTAGCAAAGTGTATAAATAAATTGGTTAATACACAGATAAACATTTCAAAAAGCTTAACTCTTTTTCGCACTTCTAACTAACGCATTCTGAACAATAATAAATCTTTGAACATTTTATTAGGCATCTGTGCCACAGTAATAATCATCAAAACAAATCACTTTTACGAACTCACAACAAATCCTCTCAAATCTGTTCTTAATGAAGAAATCATAGCCTTTCACAAACAAAGCTAGCTATTACGAAACGATTGCCCTTAACGTAAACGTTCACCCAAAATGGTCAAGAAGCTGCGCCGGCGCATCTGATTCTCGCGTTCACGACTCCGCATGCGTAATCTTAACGCTGTCACTTGTTTCTGGGTGGTACAATTTATAAGCTTATATCATTTAAGTTTATCAAATTAATTAGAGATTTGGCAGCCTCACCAGATGGTGAAATCAAAGATATATAACACAATATGGTAAGGCCCTACCAATCCGAATAGGTGTTGTGTACTATGTGTATTACCGCGGTGTCGCGAAACGAGGGTAGTTTGTGGTACAACACCCTCATTTCGCCAGCTATTTTGAAGTTTCAACTAATTGGGCAGTCTGATTTTTATCCGATTGAAGGCAATCACCAGCAGGCACAAAACCAGAGGGCTGCTATAGAAAAAAGTTTATGGGAAAATCAAATAACACCCCAGGACCCCGTTCTTAGCAGTTGTGCTTTCAACAACTTTACCGACTACGCCACAATTGACTAGACTAGTTCGGTGTTTTCGTATTTAGAAAAGCGATACTTCGTTGAAGTCTTTTGCACGGCGCCCGCGCCGTCTGAAGAAAACTGGGACTACCTCTTGGGTGAATTTTTCCTAGCTTATCTACACAGACTTACAGCCTAATGTAGTTATAATATAAAGAGTCATTACCACTGTAAGACAGCCAGCTATCTGGCTGTCTTATTTAATGCGTTTAATGTCTTCACAAATATTTATGTACAGCAGGAAATTTATTGTGTGGCAGATTGCCACACTGCGTCAATTTGTCGTGTACGGTACGTGTCTTAGATGTGGTTTCTTAAGGTTAATATTTATTTTGAAAAAATTCTGCACAGTTAAATAAAAAATAATAGTAGGTACCATTCCATTTCTTCCCGTGGGTGTCGTAGAAGGCGACTAAGAGACTTACTAGAGAATGGGCAGCAGCGTTCTCTATACATTTTACCACCTTACTGAAAAACGAGTAACAGGAGTAGTTTTTAAAAGTGTAACCGTGGTGATTCTTGCTGGCTCTTCTCCATAGTAAACCGTGCACCGAGCTTCTAAAGTTTCACAAGTGCCCATGCAGGTTTATGTGAAATAAAATATTTTGATTTGATTTACTGCGATCGCCAACCCGCCTGCCAAGCCTGGCGATTATGGCAAAACCCCCTGTATTGGGGGAGGCCTATGTCCAGCAGCGGCCGTCTTTCGGCTGAGGTGTGCGTGCACTGATTGGACAGTTCCACTCAATCTTTGTGGTTCTACAGTCTTCATATGATCTGAACAAGATAGATAATATCTGGAATTTTAAAGAGACTATAACCTCTGAGTTTGTTTCGGCTCTTCTTTTCAGAATAGTCAGATAGAAAACACCGACTATACGAAGTTCTAAACATATGATTGACATGTAAAAGTGTCAGTACAAACCTACTTACAGAAATAAAGTCAGTTATCATTTCCGCAATGTTCCAATACAATTTGAGTTACTGCGAAAGTCAATTTGCTAACCACTCATTTTCACTAACTTGAAAGGACCTTCGACAATTATTTCTGCCAAACGCTATCCCCTCGTCCCTTAAACGTTCTATTTAAATCGCAATGCGTTAAGTCAAAGGGCAAGTGAGTGGCGACGAGCTGTCGATACTAATCTAGATAGTTCTACCGACTGGTCGCGTAAATGGAAATGGAATACAAGGATTCACAGACAGGTCTGGTGTACGATTCGTTATGCAATCAGGTACTTACTAGTCTTTTAACCTATGGTTAGCAGACTGGTGATTGGTAATGAAGGTGCAACGTAATCTATGCTCGGTTCAGACGAATGATTAGTAATGTTTATGGTGCTTGCATACAAATCAATCGTAGGTAGGATTCTGAATCCGGACGTTGGAGTTTTTCGTCGGTTGTAAAAAAAATGATTTTCATCGGTTGTAAAACAAAAATGTTGTCCCATAAATTTTGGCTGCGTATGTATTGCACTTTTCTATGAAAGAGCATTTTTTTAGGTCTAGAATCGTGTGCTAAATTCATGGTTTCACTTTGCACGTTAGGGGCCTTTTAAGCTTCTTCAAAGACTCTAAAGTCAACCAGGAATTCCAATATTATGGTGTTGTTATCCTCAGTATTAAGATATTTTGTATATGGGTCATTCTGCATGTTTATTGCTAACCGATTGTGATGCAATTTTAAGGAAAGAGAACTGGGTTCCTCAGGATTAAGAGGTCTCGAATAAATTAGAATAAAGAGTCGTAGTTAGGGCCGCGTTTATAGCCCCAGTTACTTACATTATTACTTCACTTGCTTTGCTTTCATCTCGGAAACTTAGATTGTGATCGGAGTTACATACAAACCAACGGGTGACGGCAGAGCCAAAGCGTACGATGAATATTCTAAAGATGATAAATGATTTTATTTCTGTAAGTAGGTTTGCACAAACACTTTAACACGTCAATTTATTTATTTTAAACTAGATGAGGTCGGCGTTTCCTATCTGACTACTCTGAGAAGAAAGACCGGAACAAACTCAGAGGTCACAGTCTCTTTTAATGTCCAGACATAATCTTGGTCAGATCATGTGTTTCTCAAATGGTCTTTTGAGGAAAGAACCACACAGATTGAGTGAATGATGTCTCTTTTGTAGTAGTATGTAGTTTTTTGTCGTCATGATGTCTTGCTAAGAATGCGTTTAATCCATTCTAATTATCAACTAAGGAATTACGACCAACTGGTCTAGGCTATAAAAAACATAGATCTGGACCAACACAAAAAAAAAAATGCACACCAAGTTGTAGATTTCCTGCGCTAGTTATATAACTGTGTTGCAGGAAAAATATGTAGTAAAAAGCCCAAAAGACTGACAACCAGTCTTACCACTGAGTATCGTGTTAATCAGTTACTGGGTGGCCTGGGAGCTGGTGAACGAGTAAAGCTACTTTTATCCTAGATCACAGAAAAATTCGCGGCTAACAGCCAGCTTGTCTGTAAGTACTCTCAGGAGGAAATTTTTTGTGCGAATATCGTTTTGTTCATGAACAAAACTTTGTATTAATTATGTTAAACAGTGATAACAGGCGATCACGTCAGAAATTGTAATATTTTATAGGATCTTGTGTATTTTTGAAAGCAAATAAGTTTTAGGCGTTTTATTAACTTATCCTTATATTTTAATAGGACCTGTAGCTAGTATTTTATTATTTTTGTAAAACACGTGTATGTACACGTGGCGTCTTTTATAGTTGAAAGTTGAATCAAAATTACCAACCTGCTGTGTCCCAATGCTGACACAAGCCTTACTCTCTTTGAGTGGGGGAGTAGGCTGTAATCTACTTTGATTGACGGAATTCACCCCCCCGAGTGGGTTCCCGCATTGTCGTTGCGGGGGGGCTTAGTAACCGTGGTCTCCCATCCACGGTGAAGCCAAGAGGAACCCAACGGTGGGGCCGCTCGTCAGGGCTTTTGCCTTCAAGCCATTGACGTAGCGGCCAAAAAGTAGGTTGCGGTGAGGTGCACCGCAACTGAGGTGGGCCGCGATGTCGAATGGGAGGCATCGCGGCTGAGGGTTACAGGCTGCGGTAGAGGAGGAGTGCCGGTGCTTCTGAGCAGCGCTCTTCCCTTCCGTGGCCTGGACGGGGCCGCCACCGTTTGATGGCGGACGCGGTGGGGCCGTAGGGGAAGAGGAGTGTCGGTATAGCGTCAGCCGCTCTCCCTATCCTCTGCGGCCGAAAAGTGGTAGACGGGACGGCGCGTTGTGTTCCTCACGCGCGCCGTCAAAGATGTCAGCAACCACTGGTGGGGTCCGCAAGGGCCGATGCCTGCCAGGGGTGCGGGTTTGTTCGAAAGAGATACCACGGCCCCTGGCATACGGGCTACTGAGGGAACACGGGTGGGTTTTAGTCAGTAAAAGTCTGACACGCCCTCCTGCTCTACTCAGCAGGAGAAGTCATTTGATGATTTCCCACCCAAAAAAAAAAAAAAAAAAAAAAAATTGACGGAATTCAAACAACTTTGAATGACGGCTTACCAGCAGGCTCAGCACGAGCACCGCTTTGTCGACGGAAGAATAGACATGACTATTAACTAAATTATGTACAATAGGAGAAGGTAGCTATGTTTTTCTATTAATTAACACAGTTATGCGTTCTAAAAGAATCATGATTTTGTAGATAATCGTATATACTTTTTGGCCGTCGACTAGAAAGTTTTTTGTCAGTGTGATTTTGACAGTTTGGGAAGAAATATTCTTCTGAAATAGTCTACATTTATAAGGACCTAGACAAAGATCGTCGTTCGAAACTAAAGACAAAATGCCAGATTGAAGAATGATATCTACGATGCGATGTCGAAAAAGGAGGAACGAAATGTCACTTTGTATGGTAAAAGCACTGTCTATTCTTCGTAGAAATGGGAAGCTTCATGCTAAGCCTGCAGGAGCAGAGGAGGGTATGGCTGCACTGCTAGCGGGCAGACAGTTTCAAAACCAAAAGACATTTATTCAAATCAGGCTGAGAATCAGCAGTTTTCGAATATCAAAATTACATAAAACCTCAGAATACTTTTTGTATTCTGAGCATAAAACAGTCCTTTAAAACGCTCAATATTATAGATCTGCTCGGCTGGTTAAAAAAAACTATAAGTCTATGGTGATATTGTTTTGTAAACATTATAGGCTGCTATTAACTCTATTTGAATACTTAGCTGATCATGTAAATTAATGTGTTTAGTAAGGCGTTCCCCAATTATTGTGATCCGTAAGCGGTAGGTCAGAAAAATCTTAATGAATCTTCCCAATTTGAAAGTGAAAGTTTATTTTTATTTGCAAAACTTTTGCGGGATCGAATTATATAAGTTAATGAAACTGATAATTTTAGTTACTACCCTGGAATGGTTCAGAGACCATCCCAGGGTAGTAACTAAAACTATCAAAATTATCATATACGAATAAACTTTTGGTTAAAAGAAAACTGTAGTAACAAAGACATTTTCAAAAATAATTAATAATAAATTTTAGCTAACGCTTTTAGCAGAAAGTTGTGTTATCTACAGGGTACCACCGTGTCAGTGACTTGGCGCTCAAACTGTCACCATGAAGTCAGGACATAATTCTACACGGGATGGTCTTAAGGAATTTTCTTTTAATAATTAAATTATAGTGTTATATAAGTTTTTATCCAGTGCGCAAACTATAACCATGAATTCAACATATCATTCTAGAGCTCCCAACGCAGACATTTTTCGTCGATAATGAAAAAAAAATCTGCAGTTTCATAGAAAAGTGCAATACCTACGCGGTCAAAATGTATGGAACAGCTGATTTTATTTTGTATCACTTCAGCCGAAAGACGTCCACTGCTGGACATAAGCCTCCCTCAAAACGGGGGTTTGTTTTGTATAACTGACGAAAAATTTCTGCGCTGGGGGTCTAGAATGATATGCTGAATTCATGGTTACAGTTTGCGCACTGCATAAAAACTTATCCTGTGTGTATTCTACTCTCTCCATAGATCGCTCACATTCGAACCATCACCTAATAATAACATACATTTTTAATTTAATAAAACCTTACTTAGTAACCGCTGTTTAATATTCTAAACATGTATCTTTCCCTTTTAGGTATTATGAGGCTGTATCTGCATTAATTATAATTTATTTTAATGCTTCTAAAGTAGATGGGATGCGATTAAGTCCTTTTTATTTAAAAAGGTAATAATGAGTGACGCGTGTGAAAATCTGACAACCAGTTTACCACGGGGTATACACAGTAACTGGGTTGTGGAGGTCAGATAGGCAGTCGGTCCATATAAAATACTGGTACTCAGCTGCATCCGGTTAGACTGGAAGCCGACCACAACATTGTCAGGAAAAGGCTAGGCAGATGACAAATGGGTGACCCGTGTGAGTTTTGTATTAAAACCCGGGAGGCATTAATGATGAAAGGAATGAGGAGGGAGGAAACGTCACATGCGTTTAACCGACGAAAAATGTCTACTAGGAAATGTAGACTCATGTGCTAAATTCATGTCCCTACCACTTGTATTTTATTGCTTCTACGGTGCTTACTTCTTCTGGTGGTAGGTTTTACAAAGATCTTGGTGGACCCTGTCGGGCACAGCCAAGGAGAAGAGAGAGTAGGGCCAACAAACACATTTTTCTTTTCTATCTTTATTTTATTTCACTTATCTTACTTATTTACTCATCTGTATTAAACATCTGAAAAATGAGGGATTCAAGACGAAATCAAAACATTTTATTTCACATAAACCTGCATCGGCACTTATGAAACATCAGAAGCTGGGTGCACGGTTCCAATTTGGTCGCTTCCTATGGAGAAGAGCCGGCAAGAACTCCACGGTTACTCTTTTAAAAATAGTTGGATAATAGGTATGGGAGGACAGTGCAGGCCTGCCAATAAGTAGGTACCAGGTACTTAGGGGAATGAAAATAAAGAATAAAAAATCATCTACAACAGTCTGTAAGGCCTACAACGTTCTCTCATTGACAATATGAAAAAGATAAAATAAACCTATTTAAAGCAAGTGACATGATTTCAATCACTAATAAATAATCGATATCAAAATTGATGTATAATGTCAAATAATGACAAGAATATGTCAGACATTAAAAAAAAACAAAATGAATAAAAATTTACATTGTAATTTAGGAGCAGTTAGTAGACGCTTTCCATCCTCTCACTTCCTAGGAAGGACTGGAAGAAGAAGCATGAAGAGAGACAACTGGGAAGGTTTCCTGGCCCGTTTCTCAGCATCTTCATCTGCCTAGCATTCGGCTTCCAGTCTAACCGGATGGAGCTGAATACCAGTATTTTACATGGAGGGACAGCATATCTGACCTTCACAACCCAGTAACTGGGTAACTGGTCTAGATTCATGCGCTGATTTCATGGTTATAGTTTGCGCGTTTATGTATGCCACCTTTTATATTCAATACTAGCTGTGCCCACGACTTCGTCCGCGCGGCATAGTTACTTTTTTATTATCTATTTATCTGTGTAGATATTAATAAAATAAATGAAGTTTCTAAAATAAAAACCTAAGTTACTCTTTATTACATTAGCTATCTGCCTGTGAAAGTTCCGTCAAAATCGGTCCAGCCGTTTCAGAGATTAGTCGGAACAAACAGACAGATTTTTTTTTTAAATATGATATTAATATCACACACAGACACTCCATTTTTATTTATCTTTATATATGTAATATGTATAGAAAATAAAAACTTGCAAGCCAATAGTTAGGTTAGGTCGGTCATGTCGACTTTCGAACTGTCGTAATGGCCATAACATACCTTCTACGTATATTTTAAACAAAAAACCGATAAATACCAAACAAAATATTAATGACAAACTGTCGTAGTTTTAATAAAGCTCTTGTTCAGCAATTTATTTTAACTCAATAAAACTGACAAATTAGTAAACTTTACTAAAAAACATTAATTTCATCTATCTTGTAAAACATTCCTCCTCGCAAGATGGCACTTGCTTTTCTACGCCATAGCTACCTTGAAATAAGGTTCAAATTCCAAAAACACTTTAAAATCAATAACCCAGTCCCCTTTGACACCTAACAAAGTTACATTTGCTGCTGAAAAAAGGTATCTCCGAAGAATTTTCCTACAAATTTTCTTTTTCCAAGGTTCTTATATAAGTTTGTAGAAAATACGCATGCGGACGTAGAGTTAGTTACAATTTACGTAAATATTACGTCACAGCGAGTATCCATATATGCGCAAGAGTCGACCCACGACATATGACCCTCTAGTGATGTAAAGGTAATTTTCTTTCATCGATACTTCTGGTTAACGGCACGCAATTTTACGTAACTTTTATTGTGCCTAATTGATGTCGTTATTGGTTGTAATAATATCTTGATTAATAATGATGTGTATAAGGCAATATAAACTGGTTGAAAAATACTGTCGTAATGTGTTTATTAGACTTATCAAAACCATGTTAAAATGAAATAATGAAAACTGTTTGGCTATTTTCTTAGCGCACAAAGCTTCCATAAATCTTTAAATCTATTTCTCAAACATTATGCAATTGAAATGATGTGATTCTTATGGTCATTGGTAATTTCGTAATACCACTGATAACGTTCCCATTTCTTCCCATGGGTGTCATAAGAGGTGACTATGGCTCTAAATAAAGACTGGTCAGCAGCGTTCTCTATACATTTTACCACCATACTGTGATTGTCAAACCCCTGCTAAGCGTGCCGACTTTGACGTCTTTTGACTGAAATGATGATGATGACTGAACGAATAGCTAAAGTTCTCTATTTTGTATTAAGCGTTTTCGGATATTTTTTAGTTTTTAATGTAAACTTAAGCACATTTTATTATGAAGCCAGGGGGTGTAGGTGCACCTTCTTGCACACCGCTCCCGACGCCCATGTAAGTATGTACTACCAACCGTGCCCCACATTCAATAACAAATCCAATTAGCTACCAGGACAACAAAAAATCCAGACGAACATTAAAAGTAACTTTAATGTTCCGTGTTCACACTGTTACGATGTCAGTAAATGTATGAATAAGCTTCAGCTATTCGGTGCGGTCGTTAATTCATTAATTTTTCTGTTTCATTCACTAAAATGTTGGTTATGCTAATTTTTACGTATTAATAGATACATAAATCTCTAGAACTCATTCCAAAAACAGAACACATTTCGATCCGAAAACAATAAACTATCGATATTAATGAAACCATCGACATATAAAAATGAACAGAAATCCCAACACTACCACGCATTATTGCGTGAAGAGATAGATTCGGTACCGCTTGCCCCATAGTGACGCAATACCTACACTAGCCCGATGAGATTTTTATAACGAAACAAACGGACACCAATCTGTTTTACATAGCTACTAGGCACTATTACTTCATAGAATACTCTTAACAATAAGGTTTGGTGTATTCAAATTAGTGAAGAGAAACATATAATTTTGTTTTGTTTGTAAATTGGTAGTCCATTCTATTACTCTTAGTAAGGCGATTAACTTTTTACTTAGCTATTTCTCAATTAATTAAAATTGTTTACTTCCGGTACAAACGGTTTTACAAACTTTTCAATCAAGTAAATGGCCCGATATCAGGCACGAAGTTAGAAAAAAGTCATAGTCAGCCAAGTCAAAGTTATTGTAAAGCGGTAGTAACTTTACAACAACCTATTAGGAGTTTTTGGGGGGAACACGAAAAGTCCACGTTAGTCACTTATTTTCAGCCTTCACTACATTTGTGCACTCACACGTAACTAAATTGAATAATTTACTACCAAAATTATGCAATTTAATTTCACGAAATTTCATGAAGTTCGTGCGACATGTTCCTACGCGATCCTGCCAAAAACTCCGTATGTGAATGTTGTAAACTTTTCTAATTTCTAAGACTACAGATTAGATTACCTACATACATTCTACTGGAAATCTTAGGATGCCTCTTACACATCTTTCTCAATCTTTTCCTGTCCTAAGAAAAACTTATCCATTGCAGAACTGAAAAAAAACATCTGAATACGCCTAAGAGAATAACTTTGGATTCAACCAATTCGAGGCGAGATCGTAAAATTTTCTAGAAAATCTGCAAACTCTAGATTCTCAAGCTTTTGTGGATTAGTCAACAAAGTACCGAAATCCTATTTTCGAAAATCTAATAGACCCTAGGCGGAGTGCTAATATTACTCACATTATCTAAATTTTTTGCATAAATACATATTATATACATATTACATCCTACTCTATTAAGTAAAAATAGCTACGCGGGTCGATCGATCAGGTTAAGCTACGCTTGCCGCGGTTGGTCCGTGGATGGGTGACCATCTTTACATACCAAGACCCCTCCGTGCCTCGGAAAGCACGTTAAGCCGTTGGTCCCGGCTGTCATTTGTGGATCTTTGACAGTCGTTACGGGTCGTCAGAAGCCCGAAAGTCTGACAACCAGTCTTACCAAGGGGTATCGTATGACCCAGTAACTGGGTTGTGGAGGTCAGATAGGCAGTCGCTCCATGTAAAATACTGGTATTCAGCTGCATCCGGTTAGACTGGAAGCCGACCCCAACATAGTTAGGAAAAGGCTAGGCAGATGATGATCCTACTCTATGTCAATTCTTAAGGTGAAACAAGTCCACATTTTTTCCATACAAACTTCGGGAGGGTTTTACTCCACTGTTTGACGATGTACATCAAAACTTAAACATGGTATGGTTATTGTCGGTATGGAAACAAAATACTAAAATAAAAAGCCATTAAAAAGTTATGAGCCAACAAAGAGTAGTTTTTCTTGATAATTTAACGTTACTTTGGACATGTTTAAGTAATAAAAGAAGTGTAAAATCTCCAAAACTAAGTCAGTACCGAAAAAGTTCAATTATCGAAAAGTTATATAAACTTAATTAGTCATTGATTTATGCAGTGGCTTTTTCAGAAAACCCGATCTTCCGAAGGACTTTTCTTAATTTTTACGCGCCTGTTTTACTATAACTGATCCTGCAGCTCACTCGATAATGTTGTGCGTGTAGACTATCGTCTAACTGCTCATCACTGATGTCGGACTCGAAGCCTGGTGACACAGCGTGCTTTTTAGCCAGGCCCACCAGTGAGTTCGAGCCCGCGACTTGTGTACCCTTAAGGTAGAAGCTCCAGGAAAGCCCGCGAGATTCAAATTTCTTAGGTTTTTTGCAATTTTCATGTCAGCGCAAGGTTATACATATGTTGATAAAAATATGATTGACAGGGCAAAGCAACCCGACGCAAAGTGTGCGGAGCTTTCGCTGCTACAGTCTTCGAGCTGTCACAGTCGCAAGTCGCATAGCGTGCGCCTTGTCTTACTGTTGGTGACACATTTTTTTTTTCATATCTTGAGAACAACTCTACACAGCCGTCTAAAGAAACATTATAAAAACAAACAAAAAGCGTCAAATTATTAAATTAAACCTTTTTTTTTCTGCAGGAATAATGAAATTCCGGTGCGAGGCCAGATGGAGGAGAGTCCATTGTACACACAAAAGGAATTTGAGGTGAAATTATGTATATTTAATACGTTTTTGAATGAGATGAAATGCATTTTGACGAGACACTTTTTGATAAAAAGTTTCCTAATGGGAACCTTGTAGTCGTGTAAGAAATAATGGTTGCTGTTTTTTTTAACAACTAATGGCCGATTCTAATAATTAACGGACAGTTTTAGTTAAGACTGAGAGTTGCTTACCAATAATGAAGCAAAGACCAAATACCTTCACATAGTAGACCCCCATTTGGAAGTAACTATCACAGGTAAAATTGGCTTACGAAACTAAATATTTGCCCAGTTTTGAAATTAAAAATGCTACCATTGCAATAAGGAAAATGATCCGTTTTTGTTTATAGGAATCGAGCATAAAACTGTTTATTTCTTTTTGAATTGAACTGTCTGCCGATATATTGTGTATAACGAACGGAATAAAAGCCCAGGCAAAACTAAGCACTAACTAAGCTCAATGTACCTAATAAGCTTTGCATTTAAATACATTTTTTGAATCAATTTTAGTATCGGATTTTCGTGATTATTTCATTAAATACAAACAAAATTAAATATATATTTTCAGCCAAGCACTAGGTAGATATTTGGTACAAGTTTGAATGCTATTTTTGCAGTTATATCGGTATTTACTTATAAAAATCAACATACCGTCAATTATTTTCTATTTGCATTACTTGGTACGATTAAATGTTTTTATTAAACAGTAAATACCAAAGATCTAGTGCTTAGCTGAAAAAAAAAAGAATACTTAGTGTTCGTATTTAAAGTAGTTTTTCGTGCTACTACTATAAATGCGTTGTTGCCAGCCCGCGTGGGATGAATGCTCTTAATATATCCAACCTTCATGATCATCTTCTCGCCCTTGTCTTATGTTACCTGGGGTCGTCGCAACACGTATTCTTCTTCCACACTCCTGTCTGCCGTCACGCTATCAAACACTCCTGTCTGTTTGATAGCATGCCTCATACAAACCATTCATCTTTTATTTGCCCTTCCTCTCCCTCTCGATCCATCAACAATTATATTTATCACTTTTACATTTATTACACATTTTTACCCAAAACTTAAATTTTGCCTATGTAAATTAAACAAAATATTATTCGCGACCGTAAAAGCTGCTTCAGACAGGCGGGACGCAACAGCGCGAAATGACATTTGTAGAACAATTTTCATGAAGTTTTCATAGCAATTGGACTAGAGCCGCGTCGTGTTGTCGCGTCATGCCTGTTTGAAGTAGCCTTTATAGCCTTAATGCGTTTGTATTTACAGAATTTTAATCACCTAAACTATTTCTTACATGAATACATCAGACAGCTGTACTGCTGGGGAGTTTGTTGCGCCACTTCTGGGTCCCAGCTAAAGCACTAGGAAGTGGTGAAGGGTGGGCGTTTTTGGGGACTTTCTTATGTAATTTTGACGTTCCAAAAGATCTGACTGTCAGCCTAGTTTGAATAAATGATTTTAGAATTTGTTTTTTTTTTAAACATCCTCCTTATTATTGCTACAGATTGAAGAAGAAGAAGGTGGTGATGAATGGGAGGTGAGCAGGTCCCGGGTCCACCTTGGGTCCCTCATAGGCAGTGGAGCATTTGGCAGGGTGCATGCTGCGCAACTCGACATGCCAGGGGGGGAGACTATGACAGTTGCGGCTAAGATGCTTACAGGTAAACTAGACAAGTTTTACTACGTTTAGATGTTGTAAAACTTGTAATACGTGTGTGATCAGGGTGTAGAGTCATTATACGTCATCCTCATAATCAGCCTATAATTTTCCCACTGCTGGGACACAGGCCTCCTCTTTATGAGAGGGAGTGGGTCATAAACTCATAACCCATCACGCGGGCCCAGTGCGTTTTGGTAGATGTCACATGTCTTCGAATTATTTAGTTCTAGGATATGTCGATTTCCTCACGATGTTTTCCTTCACCTTTTTGAGAGCAGTGGTGACGAAATAGTTTACACAGAGTAAAGCGCCTGTCTGGGTTCGAACCAACTACCCACAAGTATGTCGCGGCCGAATACCACTGGCTGACGCGTCAATTATTTTCGCGAATGAAACATAGAAACAGGCGTGATCAACATTACAGGGTTTTTTTGGGATAGCACCGAAGTTAATTAAGGGGGATGCACTAAGATACGACAACGTAGCGACTTTCAAATTTACTTACGTTTTTGACAATTTGCAGGTGTCAGATCAGATTACATGTTCTATTTATTCCATTTTTATCATGCTAATGTTTAGAGTGAATTGGAAAAACATGTGTGCATTAGGTATGTAAAAATAAAGAACTATAAAATCTTCAATACAGTTGGGCTTAACGTTGATCTTTTGGGGCCAATTAGTACGTAATGGACTGAAACAAAAAAAAATATAAACAAATTACATATGTAATTATATTATAACTGTTACAAATTAAAAATACATATAAATGTACCTACCACATTAACACAAAGATTGTATGTTGATTGATTGAAAATTGATTCGCGACCGTTAGAAATATGGCCTTACAGAATTATAATAAAGAAAAAAAGAAAATTAGAATTTTCTAGGTCTTCCCCGTTAACAAGTTAATATTGGTATTTGTTAAACAACTCTTTACTGTTCAAAATAACCGAGCGTCATCAGTAATTTCACTCTTTCTACAGACATAATGAAAGACGACGTGGTTCGTGTACAGATTTATTAGTGTTCACAGTAAATATTTAAAGAAAATAATGGACAAACACTTAAAATTCCACAACGCGTGGTGTTTACACTTTAAATATAAATATTTTGTAACACCTTATGGAACTGTGCCATTTTTATTGCTACTTTAAAAGGGTACTTTTTAAGTTTTGAAAGAAAAGTTTTGTGAATAACATAGCTATGGGAAGTAGCGTGTTTCGAGTCCAACCGTGAAAACCTATGTTTTCAAGAAATTTGTATTTCGTAGGTTACCCTGGCGCTTTAGTTTAGTCCCATTTAGGCACCTTCCCATCTCGACACCCATTAATTTATCATGAACACGAAACATTCTTAACTTGAATTCCAAAAATTCATGGGTGCCGAGATGGGAAAGTACCTAAATGGGACTAAAACGGCGCTTTCCTCTTAATTCGTAAGCTCGATAGTCGATAGTGATGAGACATTTTTTAATTGTTTTTAGTGGTGTGGCATTTAGTTTACCTACTCAAGTTAAAATGGAATACCTATTGCTAAAGTAAGAAGCCCCTCTTAAGAAGCTTGTAATGTGTGAACTTGAGAACTATTTTAGATCTTTTTTTCAGCCACATTGTTGAAGTTTGGTGTTATTTCAATATCGTAAAATCCTGCTTCTAGTTGATATTTCACCTTCTATGCCTCCTATGGCACGGCAATGCTGCCTACAAATCAGCTGTAAAAACCCCTACCCATGCCTAACGTCATAAAATATGACAACATCGACCATTCATACAATCTTAGGTTACTAAAACACATAAAAGAAGACCTAACATGAGTGAATATTTTATGTAACCGCGTTGTTCTTCTAAACTACGCAACGGATTGTGATGAGGTTAAGACCACTTAGAGAATTTTATTTTGGAAAGTCTATGTGTAAAATTAAACTTACAATGCAATCTCGATGTTTTGTCAAATTGTAATAACCGTGCAAAGCAGGGGCGGGTCACTAGTTTAGAATAAACCGTTTAAATACTTCGACCATAGTAAGTGGTGCCATCTGTCATATAAACTGTGTACTACACGCACTACTTGTATACATGGCGAGGTGTGTCAAGCGCTCTCTATAAAACTTCAGTGTGTTTACTTTGTAAATACTGTGTAGCTTTGTATCGATTGAAATTGTGTAATGCTTCCACCATAGAAGTAAGTACAGGTAACGCCATTTCAGTAGTTTAGTACACTCGAATACGCTGTCAAAGCCAAATTGTTACGTTTATATGCAGTTGACTATACTAATAGCTATGTGATAGAAGGTATAATAGTACATTATGGTACAAGTGTGTAACGTTGGTGATTATCGCTGAGGCGCCATTGAGACCCGAGCCGTAAGGCGAGGGTCTTAAGAGAGCCGAGGACGATAATCATCAATACACACGTGTATCATACGACGTTTTTCAACACACTTGCGAAGAAAATAATACTACAAAATCATTATCAAAATCAAAATCAAAATCAAAATATTTTTATTTCATATAAACCTGCAAGGGCACTTATGAAACGTCAGAAGCTAGGTGCACGGTTCCAAATTGTTGTTTCCTATGGAGAAGAGCCGGCAAGAAACTCCACGGTTACTCTTTTAAAAATAATTGGCTTTAACAATATTTTCAAATTACAGAGATTAAATGTATGGGAGGACAGCGCAGGCCTGTCAATAAGTACCAGGTACTTAGACGAATACAGAATAGAAAATCGTCTACAAATCTACAGTCAGTAAGGCCTACAACGTTCTCTCATTCACAATATGTAAAACTATCTACATAAATAAAATGAACCTAACTAAAATTGATGTATAATGTCAATTAGTGACGAGATTATGTCAGCATTGTAAAAATAAAAATAATAAAAAAGAACATTGTATTTGAGAGCAGTTAATAGTTTTTCACATAGTTAAGCTGTTAATGAGGTACCAGGGAAGCCACATGTGCAGAAGGAATTAATGCCAAACTTCCCTGTCTTCAACGTAGTCTTTTATCTTATAATATGCTTTTTTGATAAGGACACGTTTGATGTGCGTTTTAAACTTTCCATCGCTAAGTTCTGTAACCGACTTTGGCAACTTGTTATAGAAGCGGATACTGTTTATTAGAAATGACTTGCTAGTTTTAGTCAGTCTAAATTTTGGAATCACAATTTCATCTTTACTACGTGTATTCAGATTATGGAAATCGCATCGTTTTTTCGCATCATCATCATCATCATCATCGTTATCGTCATCGTCATCGTCATCATCATCGTCATCGTCATCGTCATAGTCATCGTCATCGTCATCGTCATAGTCGTCATCATCATCATCATCGGCATCGTCATCGTAATCGACATCGTCATCGTCATCGTCATGTCATCGTCATCGTCATAATCATCGTCATCATTATCGTCATCGTCGTCGTCATCATCATCATCATCATCGTCATCATCATCATCATCGTTGTTTTTAAGAACAAAGCAACTCAACCAATTAAAAAACAACCTATAACTCACTAAGAACAAAGCAACTCAACCAATTCTATAACTCACTAGTGAATAATAGTAATTAAAAAGTCACAGTTTGATAATAGGTGTCATTATGTGCCTAATTGCAGTGAAATTAGAGCCATTTTATGAGCAAGTGTGTTGAAAAAGTAATAATATACATCAAGTGCAGTGTCATTTACTTGCAATAGGTAGTTTTATACTTAAATGACTTGGATATCTAATGAAAATATACTTCGACCCTGCTTCGACCCAAGTCGGGCGGAGAAAAAAACAATCTTCAAAGATGGGGGTTGACGGACTGCTCAGATCTCAAGTACGTAATACGATCTCAGACCTATCTTTAATTTCTCGGGCATTTTTCTGGTTTGTCTGAACTGACCCTATGTCTCCAAAACGGCACCGTTGGAACAATAATTTTATTTTGTATTTTATACCGCTGTAATTTTTATTTTCTCGCATTCTAGACACAATAGTCTTCATTGTTTAACACATAATTAACTATGCAAAAAAAAAACAATTTTGTAGCGTCTACAATAGAGTGACTACACTTACACTAATAAGTAGCATAGGTACTCAACAATAGCCAACTGAAAAAAAACAACTGTCAAAGTGGAGTCACAACACTATTTTTCGACAGAGCCAAGCAAAATGTTTAGTTAATTTCGCATACTCAATTATTATGATTACATAAACACGTCTAGGAAATGAAAGTCGGCAATTCGTAATATTCATGGATGCACTCTTGAACTGCTTGGTTCGTTCAAGACATTTCTTAGATAATACTATAGAAGCGTGTAATTTTACACAAATTGCTTGCAAGGGATCTTCTGTTCTTTAAAATTTCCTGTGTTTGCGGAAACTAGAATGATGAAACACTATAGCTTCTACCCATTACATTGTTCGTGTGTAGTTCCTTGTCCTGTGACACTCGGCAATACTGTAGCTCCCTCTATGAAAGAAATGATCAAACGCTAATTTCATAGATAAAAATAAACTGACCTACTCTTTTAAACGCCTGTAGCGGCATCTACAGTGCCACATGCGAACTACGCATCACGCTGACGTGACGCGTAATCCTACATCGCGCAAGCAGAGTTTACCGCGAAACTGATACCTACCTAAACAACGTCCTGATATGTATCTTGGGGCAGTTGCCAACCAGACACAAAATCCATCTGGTCGGAGGATCCTCCCTTTTCTACTTATAAAGGATGAGTGTTTATGCCCTGTTCCTCATTCCTCTACACCAGGCATGTCAAACACAAAGTCACTGGTGGTGGGGGCCACACACGTAAGGACCGCCGCAATTGGCCGCAAAACACAACCATAAAGAAGAAAAAATCTTTTGCATAGTTTATTTCATTAATTATAAACAACGTGTGACAACTGACAATTTTTTCCTCGAAATTCGACATATTTTGCCGAGTGCACCAAGACTGTCAAATTGTTTCAAATGTGCCTGACATGGCTGCTCTATACGCTTATGTAATTAAAGGTTGTACTCAATTTTGAACGAGGCACACATACTTAGTTCCGCGCACTTAAGTTCGTTACAAATATGTAGACTTCTCCGTTTTTCCGTCGTTTACCGCGTAAATCTCTCAATTGTGATAAAACTAATTAGTTACCTATGTAAATAGTCTATAGAGAATATTACATAATAGGTACTCACAGAATGGAAACAAAATAAAACCTTCAACTAGAATTGACTTGTTGACCAGCAAGCACCCTAATTGCGTAACTCACGATAATCTGTTTCAATTTGACAGTTCAACAATATTCATTTCGTTATTTACGTTGTTGAGCAGACACATTTTTCGAACATATGAAGCAATGGCTTAAACAATCTTTTTCGAAACGAAACAGATTATGATTAAGCCCTCGCATGTCAAGTGCACACCATGTGTTCCGATAACAATAGAATTTCTATTGTGTCTACTAATTAGACGTGCGACGGGTCGTGAATTACGCAATTAGGGTGCTGAATTACCCTCCAGTGGATCAAGGGGCATAGTGGATCCTTAGGTAATGATGCCGCAGATGAACTTGCGAAGAGAGGCTCAGATATGAAAGTGCTAGGCCCGTACCCACTTCTACCCCTGCCTTTCTCACAATTTCGTGCATGGATTCGCAAAAGATCAACCGAACTTCATAACAACATAATTATGGTCACGGGCAACAGACTGTAGACAGTCAAAATTGGCTTTAGCAACTGTACACCCGCGATTAACCAATAAACTTCTTAGCCTGAGTAGAAACAACCTTAGAATAATCATAGCAACAATTACGGGCCATAACCCCCTTAAAAACATCTTTATGACATAGGCGCCACAGACAGCCTGCTTTGCAGGGGCTGCCTTGACGTCGAGGAATCAGCCGCCCACGTCATCCTGGAATGCGAGGTCGTGGCTTCTCAATGTGGAGAAATCCTCGGAACAGTGAGGTCGCTCCGCGAAGCCTATGAAGCTCCCAGGAAGCTTCTGTGCTTTTGTGCGGAGCTAGACTGGCTTTGTTAGCCAGTATCCCCACACACAACGGACTGAATGGGAGTCTACGTGCGGAAAAGGGAGTCCCATCATCATCATCATAGGGTGCTGAATCTACCATCAGAAACGTTGACCCGATAAGGTATCCTGGAAACAACCGCGACTTACGAGTTGTAGGTCGCAGGTTCGAACCCATGCAACATCTACCAAACCGCACTTTGCCTTTGATTACGCCTACTCCCTCTCACATAGAGGAGGCCTGTATCCTAGCAGTGGTATTATAGGCTGATGATGCATAAGGTGTCCTACCATCTATAAATAACCCTCATCTCTTCTATTCCACAGAAGACGTATCAGAAGAAGAAGTTCAAGACTTCCTCCGTGAGATCGTGATGCTCAAACACGTCGGCTCACACAAACATGTGATCCGATTGGTGGCGTGTTGTACAAGACGGGCCCCGCTTATCGCCCTGTTGGAACATGCACCAAGAGGGGACCTGCTATCACTCCTGCGAGCAGCGAGAGGGAAGCGGAAAGACAGTCAGGTCTCCAATGTTACTAGGAGAGTTGACAGCTCACTGGGAAGGCCGTCTGAGGCAGACTGTGAGTTTTTAAATCATTAGCCTTCTTTTATGCCTATGACCTCTTTTCTATCTTCTGATCAGCAGGCCTAGACAAAATACATTTCTTTTAGCGTTTACGCCAAACGCTACGCCAAAATTTATGGGAATGACATTACCTGCGGAAAGGTTACGTCGTGTTCTTTCCGCAGGTAATGTCATTCCCATACATTTGAAATGAATAGAAATGTGTTTTGTCTCTAGGCCTTGATAATATGTAAAACGTAGAAACGATAGTTTTACTAACTCCTCTGCCGTTATTTCTAATTTAATTCGTTGCCAGTTCCATTAAATCTACTAACACAAATAAAAATTAGTTTTTTATGTGCATCGTTGGGTTGCTATATGTTGCATTAATATTGACAGTTAAAACCGTATGATAGAGGACCAGTTAGACCAAAAAATATAACTCAAGTTCACACAGTTATAACAGTCGAATAAAATTCAAATCAAAACGCCTGCTAATTTTCTGTGAGCAATGTTTATTCGTGATGCCTGTGAATCAAAATATTTTGTCAGGAGCTTTTATCCAAACTTAGTAACAGAAAATGTGGGTGTAAACTGATATTTCGGATGAAATTTATTCAGCACAAACAGTGTATATTTTAATTTCATCGTTTTTATAACGATAACGATCTTTAAGTAATATTATGTTACTAATATTGACTATTTCGTAGGTTTCTCAGTCATCTAGTAGTCACAAGCACGGCTACTCAGTTTGGTGTCCTAGGTTCGATCCCCAGGTCGGCAAAGTGTTTTTGGGTTTTTCCTTTTTTCAAATGGAATTTCTCAAGGGCATCCTAGAGTCTGTATCACCAGTTGATGGCAATTAGCTCGCCTCCTATTACATGGGACTTTAACATAGCAGCGGGCTTAGCGCTTTGTATTTCTACGAAGAATAGACAATGCTTTTTCAATACAAAGTGACATTTCGTTCCTACATTTTTGTTATCGCACCGTAGATACCTATCCTTCTACAATCTGTCATTTAGTCTTTCGTTTCTAACGATATTTGTCTAGGTCCTTAAAAATGTAGACTATTTCAGAAGAATATTTCTTCCCAAACTGTCAAAATCACATTGACAACAAAACTTTCTACTCGACGGCCACAAAGTATATACGATTATCTACAAAATCATGATTCGTTTAGAACGCATAACTGTGATAATGAATAGAAAAACATAGCTAACTTATCCTATTGTACATCATTTATTTAATAGTCATGTCTATTCTTCCGTAGACAAAACGGTGCTCGTGCTAAGCCTGCTGGAGAAATATAGGTGAACTACCTACAGGCACATCAAGCTACCCCAAACTGTCAAATTTTCCCAATTGAACATGAACTTTATGCTTATTTAATAAAGATGAAAATCTAACAAAAAGTTAGATAGATTGGGGTAGCTTGATGTGCTGGCGTCTGTACATATCAGCCTACTCAAGCCAAGAATACAGGAACAATGATATGCAATGTTATGTAATTTATATTTTTTTTTTCTTTGACAGCCGAGTACACGAACCTCAGTGATTCGGACCCTGCTCTGTCGGATGGTGATTGCAAATTATATATGGATTGTGATAAGAAAAAGGACCATTATGTAGCTGAACCCGCTTTGCAGCTGGACGGTGGTACTATGCGGGAATATGCCTTACAAGTCGCGCTAGGAATGAGTCATTTGGAGGAGAGAGGGATAACACACAGGTGAGAAATTCAACACATTTTTTTTTATTGCAAACACCCTTCAGGTTGATTTGTCAACGTCCCGCGCCGGCTATGGAAGTATGGACATGAATTCATATCAATTTATTGCAGACATGTCGCACGTGTATTCTTAGCTTTAAATATGTACCTACACAATGTACAATAAATACAATATAGGTAAAGATTTGTGTTAGCGCCTTGAGCTAACTGTGAAACTTTTAAACGCTAACATGAGGGGGATCTGGAAATTTACCAAGAAATGGATAGAACTGTCTAAACAGCTCTTTCCAAGCTTCTAAAAGCCTGGAGCGGTGATTCAAAGCCTTGCTATGAGAATCGGCGGTTTTGTGGACTGTAATAAACTTTATGTGGCGGCGTACATTGACTTGGAATGAGGCTATTTTTTTGGTATGGAGAAACAGGAATAAGAGAAGGACACAGGATGCAGCGCCTTACCTTTCTAGAAGTCTGGAGTCGCCTTCCTGCTGCTAGGACTTTGTATGTCCTCGATGTGTAGGTTAAAACCACGCGGCCAGCCAGCGTGGTTTCACGAATTTAACGATTCCTATTTCACAGCACTTCAAATCAGTGTAACTTGATAAGTAGGTAGGTCTAGTTTCATATATAGACCGGAAAATCTGGATTTATCAAGAAATCCAGCTAAATTAGCGGTAAAGCTCCGGAGAGATGCTTTCGCGGCAACGGATTAGAACGAACTTCTCCTTTTCAAAAATGGCGTCCGTTAAGGTCAATCTTCTTCCAGCCTGGTATTGCTGTCTCGCTCTGACCTATGGTAGACGCTGCAGGAATGAGTAGGAAGGAAGGTGACTGATGGGAAACGTACCTACTACCGCCACATTCTCATATAACTAAAAAGTCAAAAGATTTGAAGTAGGTAGATTTGGATATCAGCAATGTATACGGCGGTAACATTCTCCCGACCTTAAAGGGTTGCCTTTAAAGATATGAACTTTAAAAATTTATAAGCTTACCACTGTACAATTATGCGATAGGATCCTGACAGAGTCAGTCCCCAACAATTTATTTGCGGGATTGTTTGCTCTAAAAAGAGTCAAAGAATATAACATAAATTTACCTATTTGCAATATACCTATCTCTAAACTAACCTAAGGTAAGTGAGCTACACTCTCACTGGCTCGGTAAAAGGCACACACGGACAACTGGGCGGACCAGGCTACCCTTAGCAGTTCTAACGGTAAGAGACCGCGTTGTGCCATCCTTCGAGGTATGAACAGCCTCCACCACAGCCAGTGGCCACGCGAATGTTGGAGCGTTATCGACAATCAGTATAACTACTGATCCCAGTGGGATCGGAGTGGATGGAATATTCCACTTGGATCTAGATTGCAATTGATGCAAATATTCTACTCGCCATCGCTGCCAGAAAGACTGTACCATCTTGTGTAAAATAGAATGTCTGTCCAGCAGACTCACGTTCTCTACCTGGGGAGCAGGCAAAGAGCGAAAAGGCGCTGTGTTAAGAAAATGAGCCGGCGTGAGAGCCGATGGCTCTGAAGGGTCGCTACTCATAGCGGTTAGCGGACGCGAGTTTACAAGTGCCTCGATTTGCGTTAGCACCGTCAACAGCTCTTCATAAGATAATATTTGTTGACCGATAATCTTGAATAGATGAGATTTTACCACCTTTACCATGCTCTCCCAGCTACCTCCCATGTGAGGCGACTGGGGTGTTATGCGTTTCATCTCTATGCGACTTTCTGAAAGCTCATATTCAAGATGCGGGCGATGCTCATCGAGGAACCTATAAAGATCGCGAAGGTAAGAACTACATCCGACGAAATTAGTACCATTGTCAGTGTAAATACACTGCACAGGACCGCGACGTGCTAGAAATCGTTTCAGAGCAGCAAGGAAATTGGCGGTACTTAACTCCGAAGCGATTTCTATATGCAAACATCTGGTTGTCAGACACGTGAAAATACAGAGCCAAGCCTTGCGGCATCTAATGCCTCTTCCACGAACCGGTGTATACTGAAGAGGACCAGCATAATCACAACCAGTATGCGTGAATGGCTTGTCAACTTCGGTGACGCGGAACTCGGGCAGGTCAGACATGATTGGAAAAGATGGAAGCGGTTTTGCTCTGAAGCACGTATTGCACCTGTGGATACGATGACGAATAACGCGTCGCGCTGCCAGTATCCAATACTGATTCCTAAGTAAGGACATAAGCAATTCGGGGCCACGCCGGCCCCGGTAAATGCTTCCGATGGTAATAATCGATTAAGATATCAATCACGTGATCGTGCCTAGGTAGTACATAAGGGTGTTTCTGTGCGTAATTAATTTCTGCGTACGTCAACCTACCGCCAACGCGGATAACACCGTTCGCGTCTAAAAACGGTTTAAGTTTTTGCATAGCGGAAGAACAGTTCTCACTGTTTTTTAATTTATTTATATCGTCAATAAAGTAAACTTGTTGTAATGCGGATATTATTTTAATTTCGGCAAAATCTAAATCAGATTTGTTTATGTAAGATCTGCGCGGCAATAATTTTGAAAAGCGGTATATATAGACAATTATGCGAAGTAACTTTGACCAGGAAGAAACACGTTGAGCGAACTCATAAATAAGCGATTTTGATCCACCCACTGTTATAGCGTGAGCAGAGGGCTTCAGTTCCGGTACTTCACTAACATCTTCGCGATCGAATTCAAAAATAGGCCATTCTGATGTATGCCTAGATGCCCATGGGGGTCCGGTAAACCACAGAGGGTGATTGACAAGCAGCGCGGGTGATAAACCTCGCGATAAACAATCAGCAGGGTTCTCAACGCCTGCCACGTGATGAAAACAAATTGCGGGAATGTTATCGACAACCTTTGCGACGCGATTTGCCACAAAAGTTTGCCAGCGGTGCGGAGACGAATTGATCCAACAAAGAACGATTTTCGAGTCGGTAAACGCGAAGACATTCGAAATTTTGTACCTTGGCTCAAAATTGTTCAGCACATTACGCATAAGCGTGGATAATAAAACAGTAGCACACAATTCTAAGCGAGCAATCGAAACAGTTTTAAGCGGCGAAACTTTCGATTTTGAACACACAAGCCTAACAGTCGTATTAGCGTTATCTTTGACTTGCAAGTAAACAACGCCGCCGTAAGCACGCTCACTTGCATCAGCGAATCCTAAGAGGTTTGCTACACAACCCTGCACTACCCCGAGATGCCGCGGAACGCGTACCTCGTTGAGTGCGGGAAGTTCGCTACAGAATTGCCTCCAAAGGATAACAATACGTTGCGGGGGGGCATCGTCCCAGTCGCACTTCAATAACCAGAGCTCCTGTATCAGGAGCTTGGCATAAAGTATGACGGGTGCCACCAGCCCTAGATTGTCCCATAAGCGCGCTACGACGGACAAGATACTGCGCTTAGTACAGCTTGGGTCAGGTCTTGCGACCTTGAATTTGAAAACGTCATCGGATTTGTCCCAATGTGTACCTAAAACTTTGTCAGGTACATTTTTATCAATCTCGAGATCTGACGAAGCTCGATGCGAGACGGGAATAGCGCGAAGGACAGCAGCTGAGTTAGTCGTCCACTTCACGAGGTCGAACTGACCGCATTTAAATAATTGTATAAGTTCGATACATGACTTGATAGCGACGTTCTCGTCTTCCTGCGCTATATCATTTGACATAATGCTGTAGCAGACGTCATCCATGTACGTGGAAGTGGATGCTATAGCAGCTGCAATTGGGAATCTCTCACCTTCATCAGCAATCAGCTGATGAACAACGCGGATTGCGTGAAATACGGACGATTTCATACCGAAGGCAACACGAGCCAGTTCAAAAACCGTCAATTTATCTTCCGGATGAAAGCGATAAATGAACCTTTGATATTTGCGGTCTCGTTCTAACATTCCCAATTGAAGAAACATTTGTCTACAATCTGCTGAAACTGCGATTTTGAATAGCCGAAAGTTTAAAATAATGTTGTTGAAGTCACCCTGTAAATTAGGGCCTGAATGAAGAACATCATTCAAGGACAAACCTGTGCTAGTTTTACAACTAGCGTCTAAAACCATGCGGACCTTTGTGGATGTCTTGTCTAGACGCTGAACACAATGATGTGGTACGAAGTAGGAGGCGGCGGTGGATATTATACTATTACTGTCAATAGGCCCTACTTCGGTTACATAACCCTTCTCAATATATTCACGAATGATATCGTCATAGGCAGTGCGTAGAAAACTTGATGACTCCAACTTCTTTTCTAAGCACAAAAAACGTCGACGCGCTATGGAGAAAGAATCCCCCAATTTATAAACATCGTCGCGAAATGGAAACGCAACGGTGTACCTACCACTGGAATCACGCGTAGTAGTAGTGCGGAAATGAATTTCACATTCAATATCATCTTGACTGGTCGGAGTTGGAGCGGAAATTTCCTCGAGTTCCCAAAAACGCTTCAGGAGGTGGCCTAAATCGTCTTTTACGATAGCGCAACATGCGGCAGTAGACTTGTACGGGAGCAGTGCGGGCGCGGAACCCATTATAATATACCCTAACACTGTTTGTATGGCGGGCGGTATTCCATGCATGCTGCTATGTACCGTATCAGGCATCAACAGGTGCGGAAAAATAGATGCCCCAAGCAGAACATCAACTGCGGTGGGAGTGGCGAATGTACTATCCGCGAGCGGTAATGATACAATGTGGGTAAAGGCAGCCTCGTCCACGGGAACTGTGGGCAGGTCATCCGTGATGCGATCTACGACAAATCCCAATACATCGAAAGAAACGTTTTTGTCAAAGCGAGAAAATATTTTAAAGTCAGTGGAACCTTTGATAGGTTTTTCCGAGCCACCAAACCCTCGAACAATCATCCGCGTATTTTTATTATAACTCAAACCTAACCGGTTACAGCATTCTGTACTTATAAAATTGCTCTGCGATCCAGAATCTAAAAGGCATTTTACAATATGCTTTTGTCCGTTTCGATCGAAGATAACAACTTGCGCGGTCGATAGTAATATCGTTGTGTGACGAATACATCGCGCGACGCGGTCGCTGTCATGAGCACTAAACTGCAATGGCGCAGCAATAGATGTGTGCAAGGACGACACTCTCGGCTCGCTCGTAGTAGGCGCCGACCCGTACCGGCGCGCCGGTACGGGTGCACTGATTAACGGTGCAGACGGCGACGGCTGCGGCGGCGTGGCGCGCTCGCTGAGGATCGTAGGTTCGGATCTGGACACAGGCACCGACCCACTGTTTTGAGCCGTATTGAAATGCAGTAAAGAATGGTGTTTTTGATGACAGTTGCGGCATTTGAGTGTTGAATTACAATCGCGAGATTTATGTTTAATGCTTAAACAATTAATACATGCACCTTTATCTTTCACGCATTTGAAGCGTGCGGACGGTGTCATATCAATGAACTTTTGGCACTTGAAAAAGTGATCATGCACAATATTGTCACATAGACATTTTCTGTTAGCGGTCGCGATGGCTACATAACTCTGCGGGTTTGGTACATTATTGCGAGATTTACCAGAATTACGCGTGGAAACGCCAGCTGTGCTGGGCTGTGTGGTTTGATAGATCCTATGTTGACTCCTAATGAATTCGGCCAGCTGACTAAAAGTGGGCAACGAAACTTCACGATATTGTGACTCGAAAGCACGTATCGTTTCTCCGTCCAACTTTTTGAGTGCTATATGCAAAAATACGAAGTCTGTCAAGTCATCTATTCCAAGAATTTTTATTGCGTTTGCGGCAGTGACATACTGATCCATAAACATTTGCATATTAGATGCAGAGGCGGGACCATTTATTTTAAGATTAATCATCTGATCTAGATACGTAGAAGCGAGTATGCGGTTATCTTGATACCTATCCACGAGACACTTCACTATTATTTGATAATTTTCAGGACACGGCGCGATGCCTGAAAATACCGCTTGTGCTTTATTGGAAAGCTTTCCTATCAAATAGTACAGTCTCTCAGCGTCTGTCAACGATGGATTTTCGTGTATTGTGGATTTATAGCTTTCATAGAATAGGGGCCAATTGCGAACGTCTCCGTCAAATGACACAATTTCAATTGGCGCCAAAGTAGGACGTTTAGACCTAATTACTTTCTGATCATCGTCAGCGTTCACCCTCGAAGGCACAGGCTCAACCTGCTTTAACACACGTTTGATACGACAGTACAGATCATCAAACGAAATCAATGATTGATAGTTAGGCTTCGCGGATGGATTAATTTCTAAAAGTAGCCTATTGTGTTCGTTGACGAGATCTCTAAATTCAGATCGAGTTTCATCAATAGTCGCGACTGAATCGAGAAAACTCTCCACCATCTCGCTGTCAATGTGAGCCCTTTTCGCCTTTTCGAACACTATTTGAATTGATTCGAAAAGGGCATTCCGTTTTGCTTCTACGAGAATTATTTCTGAACTTAAACGCGATGAGGTGTTTTCATCAGTTATCTTATCCTTAGCATCAGCTGCAGGTCGAGGCATCTTTATTTATTATAATGAAATATGTAGGTATGTATCGAATCTGTTCAAGTAATTAGATCGGAATGCACTGAGTGAATTCTCAAAGCAGTCTTAGTTCGTGCGTAAACAACCTATATTCAATAGCTATAATGCGCGCGGTAACCAGTACTTAGCTAATGTAGAAAACTGATAATATTAAACTGCGGGTATTCTTTTATGTAGAATGTGTAGGTACTTTGTACTACGATGCAATGAAGGCGATGTATGACTGGATTTTCAATTGAAACGTATTGTTAAACGTACCTATTTAAGATTTTGATTAGATGCATTTAATGACACGAATGTAATTAATTACTTAGCTGAATCTGAACGAATTCTGATCCGATTGCGGGGTTCCCTAGGGAACGAAATGAAGATCGTCCAATATACAGTATATAGGTAGTGGATTGTAATAAATCCGGCTTTCGAAGGACCAAAATGTTAGCGCCTTGAGCTAACTGTGAAACTTTTAAACGCTAACATGAGGGGGATCTGGAAATTTACCAAGAAATGGATAGAACTGTCTAAACAGCTCTTTCCAAGCTTCTAAAAGCCTGGAGCGGTGATTCAAAGCCTTGCTATGAGAATCGGCGGTTTTGTGGACTGTAATAAACTTTATGTGGCGGCGTACATTGACTTGGAATGAGGCTATTTTTTTGGTATGGAGAAACAGGAATAAGAGAAGGGCACAGGATGCAGCGCCTTACCTTTCTAGAAGTCTGGAGTCGCCTTCCTGCTGCTAGGACTTTGTATGTCCTCGATGTGTAGGTTAAAACCACGCGGCCAGCCAGCGTGGTTTCACGAATTTAACGATTCCTATTTCACAGCACTTCAAATCAGTGTAACTTGATAAGTAGGTAGGTCTAGTTTCATATATAGACCGGAAAATCTGGATTTATCAAGAAATCCAGCTAAATTAGCGGTAAAGCTCCGGAGAGATGCTTTCGCGGCAACGGATTAGAACGAACTTCTCCTTTTCAAAAATGGCGTCCGTTAAGGTCAATCTTCTTCCAGCCTGGTATTGCTGTCTCGCTCTGACCTATGGTAGACGCTGCAGGAATGAGTAGGAAGGAAGGTGACTGATGGGAAACGTACAGTAGGATCCAAAAGCGGAGTACCAATCTCAAAAAGTAATAGATTGACACTACGGTTTAACTTACGACCTTCTTATATTAAGTAATTTCTATACTGTAGACACACACACTCTCATACGTCTACAAATGATTGTATTCCATAAATTCAACCGTAAAAGTAAATGACGTGATAGCTTAGTGGTTCCTGAACTTGGATTAGCGCCATCGTGCGCAACGAGTCTCGGGTTCGAATCCCACGCGCGGTGTGCTAGCCTTTTTATTGTTTTAAAAATCGCTTTTGACTATAGTTTCTTGTTCTATTCGTCTTGTTCACTAAACTCGTAAAACTTTATCAATATACCCACAGAAACCTAAAGAAATTTAAATGATAGTTAACTTACGACTCATTCGACGTGACATATAGAACGGTGTTGGTTGTTATTGTGTGCTAGTGACGTGTGTTTAATCTATTAGCGGTCTTCTAGTTCATTTTAAAATGTAAGCAAATTGAATAATAGAAATGAAAGCGAATATTATTGCGCTGCATAAAAGCGGACTTAAATATCACAAATAACTGATGAAACCGGCCTGAGTGTGAGTATTATGATTTAATTATTTTATTAAGCACTTATTTAAAGTATAACTGCTGATCCTTGTAGTAATTTTTAAACGTTTTATAAATATCATAACGTCTAAATAGAAGAAAAATATAAAATTTCAAAGTAAATTTATTTCCTAGATTAAATATTTATGTGAAATTTATATTTCAAATAATTTTGTTTCTAAATAGTAATACATATTAGTATGTATTTTGTTTAGTAGCCTAACAGTACCCCTTTTTTGTTTTAGTGAAATACTGTGAGTCAGTGGATGAAAAGATATGAGGAAGGGGGTAGCCTTGCCCGTCGAAAACAAAGTGGAAGACCCCAGCTTATAAAAGAAAGCGACAGCACAAGTGGTTTCAAAAAGACAAGACATTTTGCCAAATTATTCATAGTGCGCTGTGCACTCGACGCAGAAGGTTTGCATCATGGAAAACCAGCTCAAAAAACATAAACATTAACATTAAGATATAAATTAGAAATATTTATTATTATTGACTTTTATTGATTTTAGTAATATTCACATAATATTGTGTCATATCCGTAATATGGATTATTTCGAGGTTTAGTTTCAATCTTCTTTTCGTAATGAAAATGATTACTTAAGCTATAACTTCGATAAGTCCTATTAAATACAATTTGTTAACTTTGAGGTTTGAGAGAACTAACTCACTCGCAGTAGATTTATTCCAATAGTAGTACTACTGAGTCATTTAATTGTATTGTGACAACTTGTCTGCATTTGTTATTTTTACGTGGGTAGATTTGCGTAGAAAAATGTTATTTCTTTAGAGTACCGCACATTGTAGTAATTACAGCACAATATTATTATATTACTAAGATACAATAGCCTGATTATCATGGTTCACCAATTAGCTACTTTACTTCAATAATTGTTCTTTATGAGAAAATAAACTGTTAACAAGAAGTTATTAGTAGTTATTTTTATACCTACTTCATAAAATTATAACGAATAAACATTTTGTAATCACATAATCTTCTTAATCCTTTGTTTAAATAATAATTTAAGTAATTTAAAAAAAAACATTCTCGTATAACGAATAATAAAAGAACTGATGAAATTGTTGAAAAGAAAAATAAAAGTCTCTTCGGGAGATTTGAACCCAGACTTATGTGTTTCTTATTCAATGACAATACGCTGCGAGCTACCTAGACTTGATATTATAACGTGAATTTTAGCGATCGTATGAACCGACCAAGGTCATACGTAGTTACTACGTAACACAGTACAGACAGAGACAGAGTACTCTGTGCGACGGTATGTTTTTTGTATCTTTCGACGACAGTGGTGTGTGAGTACCTACTGTGGTGTGCGGTCTGGTTACATCACTTATACACACAGCTGTAGGTACGGCCTGGACCGCGAGTCATAGCAATATAACCCTTAGCATGAGAATGGACTCTTGACCGCGACCGTACCTACTACCGCCACATTCTCATATAACTAAAAAGTCAAAAGATTTGAAGTAGGTAGATTTGGATATCAGCAATGTATATGGCGGTAACAATTTGCATGTCTGACTACCTATGTATCGGGAAATTTAGTTACTTAATTTGAGACAAACCCCTGTATTAATACCTATTGCAAATCATTGATTCTGAGTAAATATTTACGAAATAAATAAAATAAAAAAACTCGTACAGATCAACCAATTTAAAACTGCACGTCACTCCACTGCCTGTTGCATACACATTTCATAATAGCTTTTGCTAGCGGCTTCGCTCGCGCGGAACTTTCATCCCCTATTTAACTCCCTTAGGAGTTGAATTTCGAAAATCCTTCCTTATTCCTTGTTTACATTATAAAGGGAAAATCTCAGATTTCTAGGTCCAAGAGTTTGGGATGGGCGTAGAATCCCATACTGAATACAAGATGTAGGTACCTAATGGAAAACGAATTTCCTTTTCCAAAACTGTACCTAAACATAATAATGCTTTATATTACAGTTATCCTACTAATATATAATATTACAAATGTGAAAGTTTGTGAAGATATTTGGATGTTTGTTACTCAATCACGCAAAAACGGCTGAACGGATTTGCATGAAATTTGGCACACAGATAGTTTATAACCTGGATTAACACATAGGATAGTTTTCATCCCGGTAGTACGTTCCCGTGGGATCATTTTCAACCTCCACGAGAGTGAAGCTGCGGGCAACAGCTAGTACTAAATAATTTCACCATATTTTATAAATAATAAGTAGGTACAGAACAAAAAAAGGCCACATGTTGCCGTCAAACTATTGAAAGCCCCAATCCATAAAGCGTGACGTAGGAATTCAAAACATCCAACGCGCAGGTCGGTTACGGTACCGGGAAAATACCGACCTTTTCCGAGAACTCTCCCCGTCAACAGCCATTTTCCCGGGACCCTCGAGCCCCAGATATATTTAATTTAAAACATAAACCGCTACAGTTTGGCACTCAGATTACAAACCAAATAATTTTGTTTGATGTTATTCCATCTCACATCTTCACCTTTATTGGTATGGTTTTAATAAATTCAACACTGGAATATTTATCTGAACATTAAATGAAAATATAAGGTAATTGAGTAGCTACCGATGAATTCTATTCATTTATTTATGTAATTGGAACCCTATCCATTGTGGAAATGATGAATAAATATATTGGGGTCCTCCTAATTTCTATTAATAATTATTTTCGATCTTCTTCGTTCATCGTGAAGAAAATTGGCCATTACTCCTGACAATAATGTCATAGCAATATCTTTTAGCCCGATAAGTAGTAACTTTTTTGGCGTAGGCGTTTCCAATTTGTTTTATATTAGGTCTTTACCTATGAAATTGCCGTTCTGCAGTACTGGCCATTTCAAATCAAAATAATTTTTGTTTGGCTAAGAATTCAAATTTCAAATTAATTTTATTTTAAAAACATGGATTTTTTTTTCTAAAAGTAGTCATTTCTTTATTGATTAGTGTTACATTTTCATCGCATTTCAATCTTTTTCGTCATCATGGATACGTTAAAAATTCGAGTAATTATGGAATATGAGTACCGTCGTGGCAGCAACGCGGCACAAGCGGCACGCAACATCAACGACGTTTACGGAGCTAACACTACAAACCAACGCACCACCTGTTATTGGTTTGCTCGCTTCCGTTCTGGAAATTTCGACCTGAAAAATGAACCTCGCGGTCGTCCGAAGACTTTGGTCGACAATGACGAATTAAAGGCGATTGTGGAAGCTGATGATACACAATCTACGGCTGAATTAGCAGCAGCTTTCGACGTTAGCGTCAAAACAATATTGGTCCATTTGCGTCAAATTGGCAAGGTAAAAAAGCTTGACAAATGGGTGCCCCACGAACTCAATGATCGCCAGCGCGAAGTACGCGTCGAGACGTGCCTTGCACTGCTCAACAGACACACAAATGAAGGAATTTTGAACCGCATTGTTACCTGCGATGAAAAATGGATTCTGTTTGATAACCGTAAGCGCTCAGCAAGTTGGTTGGATCCTGGTTCAGCACCTAAACAATGCCCTAAACGAAAACTTACCCCTAGAAAAGTGATGGTCACTGTTTGGTGGTCTAGCGCCGGTGTGATTCATCACAGCTTCTTACCAAACGGGGTGAGCATTACTGCAGATGTGTACTGTGAAGAACTGAACACAATGATGGAGAAGCTGGCGCATCTCCAACCAGCATTGGTCAATCGCTCGTCTCCGCTGCTCCTGCACGACAACGCGCGACCTCATACTGCACAGCAGACGGTCTCCAAGTTGCAAGAACTGGGGTTGGAAGCTCTCCGTCATCCGCCCTACTCACCAGACCTTGCGCCTACAGACTACTACTTTTTCCAGAATTTGGATAACTTCTTGGCGGGAAAAAAATTTAATACCCGAGAGGCAGTACAAAATGCCTTTGAAGAATTTGTTGCCTCCCGTCCAGCTGATTTCTTTAAGAAGGGCATCAATAAACTGCCACTGCGATGGCAAAGATGCATTGATTGCATGGGTGATTACTTCGATTAATACAAATAAAAAATTCATGAAAAAAATTCGTTTAAATTTTTTCATACAAAACGGCAATTTCATAGGTAAAGACCTATTATTTCGAAAAAAAACCTTATCAATTGCGTTGACTTTTGCTATTCGTTAGTTATTTATGAATTACGTTTAGGTACTTTTGTTGTTCGTCAGTAGTTATATCAAAGGCCTAATACTATCTTGTTTTACCTAAGTAATTTCGTGTCGAATGTTAATAGGTACTTCAGTTAGGTACTTACCTACTTCACTGATATCTTTGTCAAATTATCTCGGTTAAGTAAACTTTATCGTAAACTGTTGGCAAAGTTCGATTGTAGCTGAACATCCAGCTTTCGGTTTTGCCTAGCAACCGTTGCTAAGAACCGACAAACCTCAAGGTTGCTACCGACCACAACACGGCAAACATCAAGGTTAGCGAATCGTTCGACTTAGCAAAAATTTCAATTCTATCACAACGGTTCCAGAGTTTAGGTACTTTACTTTACTTTAGGTTCTAAAACTCTGAATACAGTTATTATCACACACAGCATTTGCATACATTCACACAACAGTACCTAATCTAAGTTTATATCATAAGGAAATCTCGAAAAGGCTGGTTGACACTTCCCGTAACCCAAGGGCTGGTTTCTACCTTGGCCAGCGGCTAAGCATTACCATACAACGTGGTAATGCTGCCAGTCTCTTGGGAACATTACCAGTCGACAGCGATGAGGATGAATTTTTGACGCCATTTTTTAATTTGTGAATAGGATTACATAAGTTAGTAGGTATTATATTTGTTTTTTATTTATTAGATGTTAAGATAATATTATAAGCAGAATAACTTTTTTAAATAACTGTTTATTTTACCAAATAGTTTTCTGTAAGCATACACAGCGTTGTCCAATTTTTATGAGTTCGCCATAAAAATGTAGCTCATTCAGATCATAATGGAAAAGATCTTTGAAATGGTGCTCTTATAATCCAGCGTTGCGGTCTGTCTTTTACGTGACCTTTTCAATTTGGTCGGCTTATTAGAGAATTCCTGACATATTCTTGTTTTTGATCATTGAGGTATAATATGTACTAACGTACACCGTACATATTACCTCAATGTTCTTGATAGAACTTTCAATAAAGCCGTAATTGAAAGCTGAAATTGACAGGAACGAATGTTCATGAATCATTTTAGTTTGTTTAAAGTATGCCATGTTTCTTAATTTTATGGGAACTGCGTATTCGATCGCTAAAGGACGACCAGTCTAAAATTAAGCAAATTAATTCGTTTTTATTTTCATAACGTGTAACGTTACAAAATGTAAAATTCCTGACATTATAAGCGTCTACCATGGGCTTTTTTTACAGCTGTTTGTTTGGTTATAGAAAAGTGTATTGGTTTTCTTACTTGCAAATCCGTGTTTTCTGATTTTTTAAACCATTTAATTACATTTGTTTACGTCAAGTAAATCAAAAACTAATTTTTAAACAAATTGTGGTCTCTTATTGGTATTTTTTTCAAACGTCTGGATTGAGCCTTAAATTATTGAGACAGCTTAGGCAAAATGCAGTTAGTTTTAAGTTCATGAAATAAATAAATACATTTTAAAATACAATTTAAAGATTTCAGTTTTTTTAATCTGTGTTTGACCGCCATGAAATAGTAGCCGCCATGTTATTACGTCATACGGCATGGCAACTTTTTACTTTTATTATTTTCGTAACCAAATTAATTTAAATTTTAATAATATTTTTCATTCAGGAACAGCAAACCTAACTTAATAATAAGTAGATATGTAAATCATTTTTTTTAATTTTATTATAAACAAATAAAATATCAGCGCATTTATTTAAACAAACTGACGTCATACCCACAGAGCAATATGGCGTCCACTGCGTCCAGTGTTTTCGTCAAATTACGCGCGTTTGAAAATTTAAAATTTGTTTTTATAGCACTAATCGATTAAATAAAAATGTTGTGTTTTTCTAGTTGCATAATAGTACTCTAGAATATAATATTAAACACTTTTCAAAAATGGGTGTAATACCCTATTAGGGTGCTGCTTAGCGCCGATTGTTGAAAATCGAGCAGCGTATTATTTTGACAAGCTGGAATAGGTACATTCTGTTCAATTCTCAATGTTCGGCTCAACACTGAGAGTTGGAAATCGTCGCGTTAAGAATTCACGCTTACGAACCTATAATTCTAATTGCAACCTTTAACAATTTTCAGAGACCTGGCAGCCCGGAACATCCTGGTCGACGGGTCAGGGCTTCTTAAAGTAGCCGACTTCGGACTCTCCAGGTCTGGCGTATACGTTCACACGAGGTCCAGGCCAGTACCATTGCGGTGGCTAGCTCCAGAAGCCATCCTACATTCCCAGTACTGCGGGGCCAGCGATGTGTGGGCATTTGCAGTGCTACTGTGGGAAATTGCTACTTTAGGTAAGATCATCAGCATCATCATCAGTCTCTAGCCTTTATTTCGGGTCAGCGCAACTTGGTCTCTTTCTTGCATACTTCTCTAGAAGTCATGAGAAGGATGTGTGGTTTTACACGAATGTACATAAGAGGAAGTCTGAAAGTGGCATCGATAGCTGAAAAGTTGTGTGGAAATCGGTTGTCATGGCATGAGCATGTGATACGGAGGAATGAGGAAAATGCCGTGAGGAAAGTTTTGAGTGTGAATGTCGATGGCTATGGGGAGACCAAAGAAATTATGAATGGATTGTGTGAATGATGATGTGGCTTTTTTCTTTTTTTTTTGGTGTGAAATCATCAAATGATCTCCTGCTGGGTAGAGCATGAGGGCGTGTCAGACTTTTACTGACTAAAACCCACCTGTATTCCCTCAGTTGCTCGTGTGCCAGGGGCGGCGGTAACTCTTTTGAACAACCCGCTCCCTATGGTTAGAAAGGCTCACCACCTTTCTAACCATATCTACCGAGATAACGACTATTATAGAAGTGTGGAAGAAAAGAGGCTACATTAGGCCGCGACGTGACCTGCGCCACATGAGCGATTAAACCAAATAAATGAATGCTCACGTATATGGCTACACCGTACATCAAATATTACTAGCGATCTTTGATTTCATTATGCGATAGGAACAACATTACTCAACACGGCATCGGCTACATCAACATATCACGAATTTAGTTGAAAATTTCTCGCTTACACGACTAGTTCAATAGTGCTACTAAATATGCTTGTGGCTACATTATGGGTATAGTAAACCGCGATGGATGATTTGCTAATTCGTTGTGTAGCATGCGTACTGTAGCCACGTCATCGCCGAATATACGCCGGATTTTCGCTTATAATGTAGCCACACCATGTTTATCTCGTTTCGCTCTTCTAGTCGCATCGCAAATCGCTGCCTACTGTAGCCTCAGCCTCATAGCGAAGTACCTATGGAAGAAAAATATATTTTGCGATGACCTCAAAAAAAAAGCTATCAGGACCTCAAGTCTCTCGAGTTAGAATGGTATATCATTGATTTCATAATTGTTGATTTTGACAAGTTTGATAATCTACTAATAAAATGGCGTCATTATGACTTTCCAACGATCCAAAAATATATATATGTAACTGAAATTTATCATGAATGTAACTGAAAATTTCAAATTTTGTAGTATTTTTTCGAAAGTCATTTCTATACAATGCCATTATCTATCACAATTCTATTACGAGACCATTGACCGACCACTGATCGATCATTATGAATTTAACAGATTACGAACTTTTAGCAAAATGACAACGAGATCGGCCCTAGGTCAGAAAAAGATGACTTCCCTGTGAGTCGTCTCTTGGCAGCGACTTTCCTACTAGCCATATAATATCAGTGGCAGATTTACAATTTTTACAAGCACAGTCTATCCCAGTTCTAGATCTTAGTTCCTAGACTGAAATTTCACAAGAAATTGTTTTTAGGTATATTTCTGAGCTAATGAAAGGTCAGTCATGTACGACTATTAAGGCGGGATAATGTACTTATCCTCAGTGGCGGACTAACACTGTTGAGGGCCCGAGGCGACAAAACAAAACGAAGTCGCTCCGCGGTCTTCTGAGTATATTTGGGCATTACTAGTAAACATTTAGAAATTTTAGTTTAAGGGCGAAGTAATTCTAATTTCACTCTATCTTATATTTCAGGAGGCTTCCCATACGCGGAGCTCAGCAACCACCATGTTCCTTCATTCCTGGCCGGAGGTGGCCGTCTCCCGAAGCCAGCCCGAGCCTCGCCCAGGCTATACCAGTTGATGGTCGAATGCTGGTCTGAAAATCCCACAGACAGGCCAACTTTCTCCGAAATCGTGGACAAATTGACAGTTCAGAAGCAGTTATATGTTGACTTGGATTGTGTCTTCCCGCCGTCCGAGGACGAGCTGGAAGGCATACGAGATATTGACTTCAATATGGCGGAAGCCAACGGTCGTCTTGACCGGTGACCCTCGTAAAGACTGAATATTTTTATTGTTATTATTGGTTGTCACCCTATGTGTACAGTACACGTGTATAATAATTATGAAATTTGTTTTATTTTTTAACACTTTCGACTGCACCTACTTTTCATGGAGCTCCTATCCGCCATACATATTGCCAGTGATCCCTCCGCGTTGGCTCCCGACAACCCATTGCGAAAAGATTGAGCCTTCCAAGAGGGCTGCCGGCACTCAAAGTTTTTAGGAATTTAATTGTAGAATTTAATCCAGTCCCGAAGTCGCAACCATTTTCATGGATGCGTGAGTCCAGCCGATAGCAACTCCTCTACAAGAAGATGTGATGTTTGACAAGAACTGCTCAAGCCTCCTGATTTCTTCATCAAACCATCTGAACCTGCCACTTAGGAACAAAAAAAAATCTGCTTTTTCATGGAAAAGTACAATACGTACGCGGTTAAAATGTATGGAACACCAGATTTTTTTATAACCGACGAAAAATTTCTACGCTGGGTGGTCTAGAATGATATGCTGAATTCATGGTTACAGTTTGCGCACTGGTTAAAAACTTATCCTGTATAGTAATAGTCACGTCCAATTAACTATTCGTTTTAAAACTTCTGATAGGAAAAACTATAAACTATGATTGAACACAACATGTTAAACGTAAAAAATAAAGAGAAAATGTTTGCTTTTTAAATGACCAAGATTTAGGAATAGTAAGTCAGTCTTGTTTTTGATTTTATTAACCCCCGACGCAAGAAGAGGGGTGTTAAAGTTTGACCGCTATGTGTGTCTGTCTGTGGCACCGTAGCTCTTAAAGGGGTGAACCGATTTGGGTGCGGTTTTTAACTTCTCCCGTAAGAGAAGAATATTGTGTAGGTACAGTCGCCAGCAGGTCAAGCTATCCCAAACTGTCAAATTTTCCCAATTGAACATAAACCTTATTCCTTTGCAATAAAGTTGAAAAACTATCAAAGAAATTTGATAGATTGGGGTAGCTTGATGTGCTGGCCTCTGTACGACATGACGGTGTGATATACTGTGCACATAAAATAAAGATACAGATTACTATCTATCCAGGTAAGTAGGTCTTCATATCGGCCCACAGGAAATATCCAGTTGAACTTTGGTTTTCGTATTCCCGAAAAATAGTCTGAAATATTGTTCAAATTTTCTGGGGTTTTCGGTATTTGGCGGCACCGTTAGAGGATATAAAAAGGATACATTTCAACATATATTTTCATAGTTTCTGTTAATCAGACCACGCTGATACGAAATAATAACTTTAAAAATCAAACAACCTGACTGCGTAATAAAAAGATGAAAACAAGAAACTTTTGTTTGGTTTTGACTAAAGTAAATACTATAAGCAATCTCATGCAGTCGGAAGCAATAAAGATAGGTACCTATGCGTGCCAAAGAAATGTACACACAGCGTCAGTATGTGCTAACCCCTCAAGTTTAAAAATGTTGCACTGCAACAACATTGAATTCGTTATGATTTAAGAATACTTCAAAAACAGTTAATAGTTTCGACTTAGATTCGAACCATCGCATCACCAAACGTCGACATACTCATACCGGTCGCGGTAGTTTGACGAACTTGCGAATGATCCCATATGAATTGCGATGAAATGGTTATCCACTATTGTCCAAGTCACTTTATCTTTGTATTTCTGTCTAATCAATAGACTATGTTATTTGAGGGTATCCATTATTTTAACTTACTTGCATTTTATTTATAAAATTAATCCCTACCCTCTACACAACTACAACATTTGATCCATAGGTTCACTTAAAACTTCTGTATGCAGAGACGACACGACAGATCACGTGCGATTTCGTTAGTTTTTATGTCGATCTAAAATATAGCACTTCCTAATAAATTGTTTGCGTTAGAAAGATTTCACTTGTCTGTGTCCGTTTCAATGGCGCGGCCACGGCGCAATTTCAAAAAAAAAATCTATCTAGATCTTGTAAAAATTGATTCCCAAAACCATAAATTTGTCAAAGTTATGGTTTAAAAGGTATAAGGGTTCGAACGTGGCCGCGCCATTGAAACGCGGAGAACCACGCGGCCACGGAGATCTTTAAGACTATAAGTGTTGCAGAGACCTGAAATTTAGTTAAGTGATAGATTGAATTTAGGTAAGTGATAGAACATGTCTTTTGGAGGGGTAACCACTTAATGGAGCTGTGTGTACACTCATACATACATACACTCGAAAAAAATAACCGTCCTTCTGGTGCAGACGGGTAAAAATATCGGCAGTCTACTGTACATATAGCTAGACGGACAGATTTGGTATGAACCGAACCGTACCATGGAGTCCATGGACGTTGTCCGATCCGTACCAAGTTCTATTGTCTGTATAGGCCCAAATTCCCATAGACGTAATAAAATGTTGGCGGGATTTTTTCGCGCACTGTATCTTCAACACACTGCTTAGAGCCGAAAGTTGAAAATCGAACACCGTGTTTTAAAATCGTTGGGACTACGGACTCACCGGTGCTGCACTCTGTTGGATTCTCAATGAGTAAATTATCGAGTAAATTATTATTAACACAAATGGTACTTTAATCGCGTGTAATATTTTCGGAAATCCACGCTGGCGAAGCGGCGTAAATAGTCCACACTCGGTCCTGAATAAATACTGGTTCCACTGGACTAGGGTTGCCACCCGTACTTTTTAATAAAGTTTTGTACGTTATTTCAGGTAATTGTACTCTATAATTTATGAGAACATTAAAGTACACCAAAATACTTTATTTCACATGATTTGATTTCTTTGGGATTTTGAAAAGTTTAGTCGTAAGTATTTTTTCGCTAAACGAAATTTATCTATTGGTGCTGAATCGATGTCGCCACTCGCCAGCGCCACATCATAAAGGCACTCGTTTCTAGCAATTTATGAACGCAACCTAACCTCAAATGTCTACAATGTTAGTGTCATTGTCACAATTTCTTGTTTGTTTTGTGCGAAGCGGTTTGAGTGCAATATGAATACGTTAACGAGTTTTATAGATTCATGCTATAGTAAATCAAGGACAAGAATACTCCACATACCCCTACAAAACGTTATTTTAGAGAAACGGATCTGCTGATGCAATTGTTTAGTAGAGATACTAATTTGATACAAATTGCAAAAAGCAATAAAAAATATGTTTTTAAACATAATAATAAAGAAAAATAAATTGTGTAGCACGGCAGTCAGCAACTGTGTGTGAACGTGCCTTAACCGCGGCGACAGGCGGGATACACCCCCGCCAGCACTCCTGGACGCCCGCGCTAACGGACAGTGGACGACGGCTCGCGAGATAGTACGCCACGCTCGCGACCCGCTCTGATAGTTTTGATTGTTTTTACCATATTTACCTGTTTGTGCTCCTGAGTTTTGTTTCTGACTAATATACGCTTTTACACTATTAAACGCGTGCCAATAATTCAACACCCAACAAACCCCTGAGAAATCTCCTACAAGTGGCGCCCAACGTGGGGCTAAGTTTTAGTGAAAAGTGTGTACCTAGTAAATTAAAGTCAGTGACAATAAGTGCTAAATCCTATCGTGCTAACTCATACTGTTAAACCTTTCCGATAGTGCATTTCACGTGAAATATTACCGAACAGTGCAAAAAAAACAATAAGAAAAACTTCGGGCGAGTCCATTCTTCCCGCCAAAAATTGTAAACGACGCGACGCGAACCGAGACGCGCGCGAGCTTACCGCGTGGTGTTTTAGCGCGAGCTTACCGCGTGGTGTTTTAGCACGATCTTACCGCGTGGTGTTTTGACGCTAACCAAATTATACGTTTCGTATCGTGCTACCGAATTGATACCGTAACGAATACGTACTTAGTTCGTTACCTACCACCCATATAACCATCACCCGTGTTGATCGAGCGAGTAAAAGCAGAGGTAGTGCCCTGTTACCATGCCGCCGAAGCCAACCAAAAAACTTACCGGAAGAGATGGTGGGTCGGAATCCGACACGGATACGGAGCAGAATAGGACGGTGGTTGCATCATCAGCATCGCCGAACATCACCATGTCTGAGGAGATGCTTCAGACAATTGTGTGCAATATTACAAAAAACCAAGCTGAAGCAAATCGCATGCTAATTGAAAGCATACTGGCGAACAAGGATGAATCATGCACATCATCACCACGGATACCCGATACGCGTGATGCCGCGCGGCGATCGGGCAACTTTGCAAAGTGCACAGCACGCTTTGACGGGTCATCGAAGAACGCGGACGAGCTCGAGGCATTTATCGATGCAATAGAAATTTACCGCGACTGCACCAACATCAGCGATGAGCACGCGCTGCGAGGGCTGCCTATGCTGCTAGTCGGCGAGGCCGCGGTCTGGTGGCAAGGTGTGAAGGCATCGATAACGTCGTGGGCCGACGCGCTGCAGCGTCTTCGAGGGATGTACGGAGTGCCGCGACCCAGTTACAAAATCTTTCGAGACATTTTCGGTACCGAACAAAACAGTGATCGGGCCGACGTATTTATAAGTAAAGTGCGCGCTTTAATATCGAAGTTACCATATGATGTGCCGGAAGTGATGATGCTTGATATGGTTTATGGATTGTTAGATCGTAGAATTAGAAAACGAGTGTCTCGCGACGCGGTGTACGAGCTGGATCAGCTGATAGCGAAGGCCAGGTTAGTCGAGGAGTCGTTGGCGGAGGTGAGTGCTTCTACCCATTGTAAAAGTGACAATGTAAACAATAACCCTCCTGTCGCCGCGCGTTCAAACACAAACTTTAACTCTACGAATGCCGTAGGTGACCCGCACAAGGCGAGTATTAATCAACCTGTTGTTAGGCCTTCAGACACGCACGCACCAAACGTGAAAATTAATAAAAATAGTGATGGGCAAAGGCGTGTTAGACCGAAGTGTGCCTATTGCAAGATTTTCGGTCATACGGTAGACGAGTGCCGTAATAAGGACAAGAAGGATGGAAAGGTCATTGACCCTTCTAATACCTCGAGCAAAAGTACCGAGTTACGTTGTTACGGATGTGGTCAGCTGGGAGTGGTCCGTTCAAAATGCAGTAACTGCAAAGGCGCATCAACTTCAAGCAAGTCGGATTTTTGTAGCGCTCAGGTAGCCAATAGTGACGATACGCGGCCATTAGTGGAAATCCAGGTCGTGAATCACAAGGGGGTAGCTATTTTAGATACGGGGGCCACACATTCTATCGCGGGCCCCATGTTACACGACTATTAAGGGCCGGCGTTGCATTTAAGAAAACATTACGTACTATAGGGCTTGCTGATGGATCACAACAAGTAGGTACTGTACTCGAGTGCGATACTGACGTTATTTTGGTAAACCATAATATACCTACCACGTTTATAATTTTGCCGGACGCACAAACGCGGACTTTGCTAGGTAGAGACTTTATCATGAAAGCAAGTATCTTGTTGGACTTACCGCAAAGCAGCTGGCGTTTTAACGATGAGCCGGAACACTGGCACCCGTTTATCACTTGCTTCGAATTACCTACTGGCGGCCAAATGGAGCTGATGAAAGTAGAAGCATCAAACCTTGTGCTGAGGGATGATGAAGGCACCAAGTTGACAGGGGATCAGAGGATGCAACTGAACACGTTTCTGTTAAAAAGGGCCGACTGCTTTGCAAAGGGCGGGCCAGCAACGGAATACGCCACGCACCGGTTGAAGATCGATCCGCATCAGGAACCTATCGCTTCACCGCCTTATCGGATGTCTCCCAGCAAAAGAGAGATGCTAGAACAAGAGTTGCGGAAATTACTGGACACCGACGTGATCGAAGAATGCGAATCTCCGTGGGCCGCCAACGTGGTTCTCGTGAAGAAGAAGGATGGAGGGGTTCGGCTATGTGTAGATTACAGGAAGCTAAATGCTGTAACCGAGCCTGATCGCTACCCACTTCCACGCATCGAAGACGTTCTCCACGCCGCTAAGAATACTAGTTTTATGACAACCTGTGATCTCCGTTCCGGGTATTTTCAAATTGCTGTGGAACCGGCTGACCGCGACAAGACTGCGTTTGTGAGCCCACTCGGTTGTTTTAGGTTTAAAAGGATGCCAATGGGTTTGAGGAATTCAGGAGCGACTTTCCAGCGGCTTATGGACCGATTCAGATCCGGCAAGGAACTGGCCGATGTTTGCATGCTAACATACTTAGATGACGTCATTGTCCTATCGGAGTCGTTCCCCAAGCACTTGGAAGACTTAAACGCTATTTTTGACCGGCTGGAGATGTACATACAACCTGCGAGTGAACCGTGAAAAGAGTAGCTTTGCTCGCGAGTCAGTTAAGTTTCTAGGCCACGTGATCGTACCAGGCGGGGTGAAGACAGACCCCGATAAGACAGCAGCTATCGCAAATATGTCCCCTCCTGAGAACGCGAAACAAGTGAAGACCTTTTTACAAACGTCAAGTTGGTTCCGGCGCTTCATCCCCAATTACGCCGACGTTGCCAAACCTCTGACAGATCTTCTCAAAAAAGACAGCAAATGGACTTGGACCTCGAAGCAGCAAGACGCCTTCGACTGCATTAAGGAAAAGTTAGTCACAGCTCCGATACTGCGCCAAGCTGACGAATCAATGCCCTTTACATTGAGGACTGACAGCAGCGGTTATTGTCTCGGAGCAGTATTGATGCAGGGGGAGGGTCCCGAGGAAAGACCAGTAGAATACGCCAGCCGTTTGCTGAATAATGCGGAGAGAAACTATAACACAACGGAAAGAGAAGCGCTAGCAGTCGTATGGGCTGTTACCAAGTTCCGCGCATACATCGAAGGATCAGAGGTTGTGATAAAGAGCGACCACCAACCTCTGCGATGGCTGATGACTGTAAAATCACCGAGCGGACGGTTAGCTAGATGGGCCCTTACGCTCCAGGAGTACAATCTCCGTATAGAATACACACCTGGCAGGTCGAACGTCATCGCTGATACTCTTTCACGACCACCTAGCGCGGAAGAAACGAATTGCGACGTCTGCTTCGCTGAGGTCGATTTCCCGTCAAGGAGCCCCAAGGATGTCCGTGAGAACCAACTCAAAGACCCTGACGTGAAAAAGATCGTTAATGACCTCGAATCAACCGACGACCCGTTTAGGGGGAGAAGTTGGTCCGACCGCGGTTTTATTATGTCGGACGGCATTTTGTACAGATATGGACCTGACGAGTGTGAAGAAGAGACAGGATGTCTGGTTGTACCAGAGCACGAGCGTGATAAAGTCATGGCAGAATATCACGACGCACCGACAGCTGGGCATTGTGGAGTAGAGCGCACCCTGGATCGACTGAAGTCGAAGTATTACTGGCCTGGTATGCGGCAATACGTAGTTGGATACCTAAAGAAGTGCGTAGAATGTCAAAGGTACAAAGCCGGTAACAGGAAACCGGCCGGATTACTGCAGACACCTGCATCTAATCGCCGCTTTGAAGTCGTCGCCGTAGACCTTTTCGGCCCATTGCCGGAGACCGCCGATAAGAACAAGTGGATTCTTATCATAGAAGACACGTGCTCTCGATGGGTAGAGTTATTTGCTCTACAAGATGCCACCAGCTTAAACTGTTCCAAGATCTTGATCTCAGAGGTTTTCCTGAGATACGGAGTCCCAAGACGAATCTTGAGTGATAATGGTGTACAGTTTATAAGTGAAATAATGCAACAGGCTGCCATTCATTTGGCATTACTCAGTCGCTGTCGCCTGTATACCATCCGCAAGCGAACCCAGTGGAAAGGAAGAACCGTGATTTAAAACCACAACTTGCCATTCTGGTAGGGAAAGATCACCACACATGGGACGTTCACCTACCCGCGATACGTTTCGCGATGAACTCGGCAGTGACCAGCAGCACCGGATTTTCACCGGCTTACTTAACGTTTGGACGTGAGATGCGTGCGCCGGCCGATGTAATATCTGATATGCGCAACATTGTTGAAAGTGACAATGTCGTAACGAGTCTTACTCCTTACCTTCTGAGAATGTCAAATGTGCTATTTGAAGCTAGGGATGTGCATGAAAAGGTGCAAGCGAATCGAAAACGTTATGCTGACGAGAAGCGCAGCCCTGCACCTGATTACTCAATTGGTGATTTGATCCTTTTGAAGACCCAAGGGAGTAACGACACGACCCGCGGACAAACACCAAAGTTCATACCACGACGGGATGGACCTTACCGTGTTAAGGAACTCGTAAGTTCCACCACCTATCTGTTGGAGAGGGTAAGTAGCGGTGAAACGTTAGGCAGGTACCACGTCTCCCAGTTGACCCCATTCGTAGGCGACATACCGCCAGCCCCGGTTCACGAAAAGCGTAGGCGCGGTAGGCCTAAGCGTTATCTTGACTGACTCAGACGCGTGGGCGCATGTCTGGGTCAGAGGGGGAGGATGTAGCACGGCAGTCAGCAACTGTGTGTGAACGTGCCTTAACCGCGGCGACAGGCGGGATACACCCCCGCCAGCACTCCTGGACGCCCGCGCTAACGGACAGTGGACGACGGCTCGCGAGATAGTACGCCACGCTCGCGACCCGCTCTGATAGTTTTGATTGTTTTTACCATATTTACCTGTTTGTGCTCCTGAGTTTTGTTTCTGACTAATATACGCTTTTACACTATTAAACGCGTGCCAATAATTCAACACCCAACAAACCCCTGAGAAATCTCCTACAATTGTACTTTAATTTGAAACTACGTACTTTTTTTTTCTTACCTATAATAACCAATGTATTTTAACTGCATGAATAAAAGGTGGCAACCCTACACTGGACTCCTGACTATAGTTTATTCTCGACGCTTGGGGTCGAGAGTGGATTTTATTTTCTAGACAAGTTTTAGTTTCATTTTGACCCCTAAAGTAGTATGTACCTTACTGTGCCAAAATATTAATTTTAGGTACTTACCGAACTAGGGTTATGTTCAAGGGTTGAGAGAATAACATGGGCAATCAACACCTTCTTACCTTTCAAGGCATCAGGACTGGACGGTATATTCCTAGCTCTGCTCAGGTGGAGCCGTGATTTACTGGCTGATTACCTCGTCAAGGTGTTTCGAGCCTGCCTGGCCCACCGCTACATCCCCTTAAAATGGCGAGAAGTGAAAATAATCTTTATACCGAAGCCAGGTAGGGGCGACTACACCCAGCCCAAATCTTTTAGACCTATAAGCCTCTCCTCGTTCTTCTTGAAGACACTGGAGAGGCTGGGAGATAGAAAGATCAAATCGCAAATTTCGGTACAAAGACCTTTACATCCCAAATTCCCAATCAACACGCCTACTGAGCAGGCAAATCAACTGAATCAGCACTCCATGGCGTAGTTTCACGCATAGGACATGCTCTCAAAGCCAAAAACCCAACCCTAGGGGCCTTCATTGATATAGAGGGCGCTTTCGACAAAAGTAACTTCGCCAGCATCGAACAGGCACTTGCCAAGCACGGTGTTGCGCGAACGCTTGCGCAACGCATTGGATTAATAACATGTTAAAATACCGTGCTATTCAGTTTACCGTGAACACCACCACACGAGGAATCGTGAGCAGAGGCTGCCCACAGGGTGGGGTGCTGTCACCACTACTGTGGAATTTAGTCGTTAATGAGCTCATCGTAGAGCTCAACGCCAGCAGTCTTTACTCGGTAGGTTACGCGGACGATATAGCAATTCTGATTTCGGGGAAGTTTGAGGGCATCTTATGTGATCTCATGAGAAGGGCCTTCAAAATAATCGAAAGTTGGTGCGCGAAGCACGAACTGTCGGTTAACCCCTCGAAAACAGAACTAATAATGTTCACCAACAAAAGAACTCTTGGACCCCACAGGCTTCCAAAACTTTTCAACACAGAACTAACACTTAAAGACGAAGTCAAGTACTTGGGGGTGATCCTTGACAGCAAACTGCTCTGGAACAAGCATCTTGACTACAAACTTAATAAAAGCACTATTGCACTCTACCAATGTAAAAAAATGTTAGGGAAAACATGGGGGCTTTCTCCGAAGATCACTCTGTGGTTATACAAATCGGTAATCAGGCCAATGTTGGCTTATGGCGCTCTGGTTTGGTGGACAAGGACCGAACTCTCGACCACCATTACCAGACTACAACGCTTCCAACGACTGGCCTGTTCAGCTACCACTGGCTGCATGAGAACCACCCCAACAGCAGCCATGGAGATAGCCCTTGAACTAACTCCCCTTGACCTGTACATACAGCAGGAGGCGGCGCTAGCTGCCATCAGGCTAATGCATCTAGGCATATGGGGCAAGAACCTTACCAGTCCACACGCTAAAATCCTGGACCGGGCGATTGAGTACCAGCCTCTCATCGCTGCCCCGTGTGATAGAACACCAAACCAACCTATGTTCAACAAAAACTATATCATACAAACAGTAGAGGAAGAAAGGGATCAGTCAGGAGCCAATGAAGTGCGCATCTACACTGACGGTTCAAAAACACAAGACGGTTCAGGTGCTGGCGTACACTCCCTTGACCTCAACATCAACCTTCACATACCTAGCTGCTAGGCACACACAGTTCGATCTTTCAATGTGAATGTGTTGCCTTAACACAAGCCGCAACAGCAGTAAAGCGCTTAGGCATCCGGAACTACGGCATTAAATTCCTATCCGACAGCCTATTTGTGCTCAAAGCTTTGGAAAACAAACAAACTAACAACAAACTAATTTTTGAGTGCCATCTAGCCTTGGAGAGCTTATCGACGTCCAATCGTATTGCACTCCAGTGGATCAAAGGGCACAGTGGATCTTTAGGCAATGATGCCGCAGATGAACTTGCGAAGAGAGGCTCTGATATGAAAGTGCTAGGCCCGTACCCACTTCTCCCCCTGCCTTTCTCACAATTTCGTGCGTGGATTCGCCAAAGGTCGACCAAACTCCATAACAACAGATGGTCACGGACAACAGACTGTAGACAGTCAAAATTGGCTTTACCGATTGTGCACCCGCGATTAACCAAAAAACTTCTCAGCCTGAGTAGAAATAACCTTAGAATAATAATAGGAACAATTACGGGCCATAACACACTTAACAAACACCTTTTTAACATAGGCGCCACAGACAGCCCGCTTTGCAGGGGCTGCCTTGACGCCGAGGAATCAGCCGCCCACGTCATCCTGGAATGCGAGGCCGTGGCTTCTCAACGTGAAGAAATCCTCGGAACAGAGAGGTCGCTCCGCGAAGCCTGTGAAGCTCCCAGGAAGCTTCTGTGCTTTTGGGCGGAGCTAGGCTGGCTATGTTAGCCAGAATCCCCACGCACAATGGACCGAATGGGAGTCTACGTGCGGAAAAGGGAGTTCCATCATCATCATCATCATCAAGGGTTGAGAGGAAACAAATAAACAAATCTGTGTTTAGGGGTAAAGGGGCCGAGAGTGGACTAATCGCGAAGCGGCGGGCAAAAGTTAGCTAGTACCTACCTGTTTTAAATTCGCAATTGAAAAACATTGTGTCGCTTTTTTTTCAGTGGTTCTGGTGATCGCCACAGCATTACCGAGAAAAGTATTCAAGATATCATCGATATGTTGAAGAAGACTGACCCGGACGACGTGCCTGATTTCGTGGCGAAGGAGCTGAGTAAACTGCCCCCCGTCACGTTCGATCACGTCGACGCTACACGACTGCTAAAGGACATCACTACATTGAAAGTGGAGATGACCAAGATGCAGTCCAGAATGGAGGCTTCAGAAAAGAACAATATTGAGCTACGTTCAGAAATAGCATTATTGCGCAATGTTGGTTCGGTAATTGGGTCACCAGAGGCCTCAAAGGTGAACACGCGTCGAGGGGCGCAAAATGCATCTATCGGCAGTTTTGGATCGGCGAACACAAGTGCGTCACCAGCTGCCGATAACGCTGAGCAAGCGCCGTCCGCTGCCGCCGTCGCCCGCACCACAACACCGGCTGCGGTAACGTCACATGTAGGTATGTCGACCCCTCGTGTCTACTCTGCTATTGTCGCCTCAGGAAAATCTGATGCGTCACAGCTTCAGCGAAAAACCGGAAAAGGGGATAATCTGAAAAAGGGCACTCAACCTGCCCTGACTGTCAGCGGACAGAGCTCCGGCGGGATCTCATGGTGACATGGAGAGTGCGATTGTCGCAACCCAGTGCTGGGCACGCCACGATTGCGGCGGTGAGTCCCCTCTTTGAGGAGTGGCTTGAGAGGCGGCATGGCGTCCTCACCTTCCGCCTGACGCAGGTCCTCACCGGACGCGGTTGTTTCGGGAGGTTCCTGTTTCGGATAGGGCGGGAGGAAACGCCCGGGTGTTTCCACTGCGAAGATCGCCCTGAGGACACGGTGGAGCACACGGTGGCGGTCTGCCTAGCTTGGGTGGAGCACCGCCGTGTCCTCGTGGAGGCGATCGGCGGCGGCGATCTCTCGCGTCTGGCCCTGGTCCAGGCCATGGTACGGAACGAGAGGGCATGGGTAGCTGTCACCTCCTTCAGCGAAGCAGTGATGCTCGCGAAGAGGGAGGCGGCGCACGTGAGGGAGAGGCAGTCCATGCGCCCTCGCGACCCTAGCCGCCGCAGGATACGGAGACGCCCTGGGCGTCGGGAATCCCAGGCCGATTTCCGGCCACCGTAGGCATGGGCTTGTGGACGGCGAGTAATGGGTAGCTCGCTGTCCGGTAAGGACCAAGCCCAAGTCGACGGCGCGTTGTGTTCCACGCGCGCCTCAAGGAGATGTCAGCACAAAAAAGTGATAGGATCCGCAAGGGTCGATGCCTGCCAGGGGTGCGGGTTTGTTCGAAAGAGACACCACAGCCCCTGGCTTAAGGGCTACTGAAGGAACACGGTGGGTTTTAGTCAGTAAAAGTCTGACACGCCCTCCTGCTCCACCCAGAGCAGGAGAAGTTATTTGATGATTTCCCACCCAAAAAAAAAAAAAAACCTGCCCTGACTGCGGTCCGCAGCCCCTTGCCAGGAACGGGCCTAGTTGATGAGGAGGGTTTCACAAAGGTACAGGAGAAGAGGAAGAAGCCCTGTTCTCGTAACTTGTGCGGTACTGCTCCGAGTGGACCCAACATGCTGCTGCGCGCCCTGCTGTGCCTACAACGCAGCTGTACATTTCACGTCTGCATCATTCCACAAAGATTGAGGAAGTCGTGCAGTATGTGAAAGTGAAGACCAACTGGACTCTGAGGGTCGAAAAGTTGGAATCGCGCCACGACATAAACTTTAAGTAATTCGTGGTACGAGTTCCAACCCAGCATCTACAGATCTGCTTGAAAGAGGACTTTGGCCAGAAAGGTGTCGTATATCGACGTTTCCGAGGACGGTTACGCGACACCTCGCAGAGATACACGATGCCGACCACTTTACGTGTTTAGTTATAGGTACTATAGTTATAATAAGTTTCTTAATATGTATTAGTTTATTAATATTTTTAAGATTATTTTGTGTATTTTAGCTATGGGCCATAGTTGCCTGATAATAAAATGATTATTATGACCTTTATTTCACTTATATACATATAACTTACATTTTTAAATATTTGTATAAAAATATAAATTGATTATTATTTTTGTCGTTTATTTTCTCTAATACATATTCATTACATTTTTAAATATTTTTACAAAAATGATTAAAAAAACATTTAAAAATATAAAAAATAGTAGCCCACCGGTATCGGGAACAGGGTCCAAGCTACCGGTGGTCAGGGCTGCTGAGAGAGGAACCTCCTCACTATACGCGCCGTGTCCAGTAGAACTGCTTTCTGGATCAAGCCCTTGATCCAGCTGCCTAACGAGAGCCTCCTGAGGTGTTGGTCGAGGCTCTTGGCTATAATGCCATTGGCCGTCACGACTATCGGCACAATGACTGCTGTATCCACATCCCACATGTCGACAACCTCGCGTGCCAGGTCAAGATACTTGATTTTTTTATCTTGCTCAGCTTTCACGAGGTTCTCGTCATGTGGGACTGCTATATCAATAATCATTGTGCGACGCTCTAGTCGATCTATCACCACTATGTCCGGCTTATTGGCAAGAATAGTCCGGTCAGTGATGACAGATCGATCCCAATACAATGTGATAGTGCCATTTTCGAGAACTGGGTCGGGCACATACCTATAGTACGGTACTTCTGAATCCACAAGACTGTATTTCAGAGCAAGTTGCTGGTGGATAATCCTGGCTACAAGGTTGTGCCTATGCAAGTAGTCTCCGTTAGCCAGACGAGAACAGCCAGAAATAATGTGTCGGATTGATTCCCCCGGACGGTGGCATGCCCGACAGATGTCAACCGTGCCATCCTTCACAATATATTTCCGGTAGTTGTTCGTCATCATAACTTCGTCCATAATTGCAAAGACAAAACCTTCGGTTTCTCCAAAGAGATCACCGAATCGTAACCAGGATACGGACGCTAAAAAGTCTACATCTGGTCCATGTAGGACCCGATAAAAGCGCCCGTGAAGCTCTTTGCCCTGCCATACCTCCCTGCGGTCATTAGTGTCTAATACTTTAGGTTTGCGCCAGTTCTCGTTAGCCAAGGAGAGCGGGGTGAGCCCCTTGTCCACTAAGACCACATCTCGGTGCATCCCCACGTCGGCTTCTAAGAAATATTCCCTGAGACTGCATATCTCGCGATTGTGGAGGGTCTGAGCGTTTAAGAAGCCTCGACCTCCACATTTTCGCGGGATATACAGTCTCATCACCGATGACCGTGGATGATGCATCCGATTTGTGGTAAGTAGTGTGCGGACCCTCCTATCCAGGGCGTCAAGTTCCGTCTGAGTCCATTTGAGTATGCCGAAAGAGTACAACAGAACCGGCATGACCCAACCGTTGAAAGCGCGCACCTTATTTCCGCCTGATAAAAGACTATTTAAAACTTTATTCAGGCGGCAGAAGAAGCGCTCCTTCAACGATTGCTTCATGTCAGTAACATTGATACCCAACGCTTCCGACATACCCAAATACTTGTATGTTTCGGTTGGGGAGAGGGATCTAAGGTATATGGAATCCGAGAGTTGGGTTCCCACGGATTCCACAATCCTCCCTCGCTTTACATGCATGACCGCACATTTGTCCACACCAAATTCCATCCTGATAGCGCTACTGAAAGTTTCAGTTACTTTCAGTAGCTCCATCAGTTGCAATTTGTTGGGGGCAAAGAGTTTTAGGTCATCCATGTAGAGGAGGTGAGATATAACCTGACCACCTCTCCTCAGCCGATAGCCTATACCTGAATGCTCCAGCAATACGCTAAGAGGATTCAAGGCTAGGCAGAACCAAAGCGGACTCAGACTATCGCCCTGAAATATGCCTCGCTCGATCCTTATCGGCTCGCTATTCCTCTGGATATTTCGACATCCTGGATAGCGAAGGACCGTTCTCCATTGCCCCATACACGAACTCCGGAAGGTACGCAGAGTTGCATCTACTTTATACAACTCCAGTACCCTCCTAAGCCATGTATGTGGCACCGAGTCATAGGCCTTCTTATAGTCTATCCAACATGTCGAAAGATCCTTTCGGGAACGGCGAACCTGTTGGCTAATGGCCATATCAATGAGGAGCAGCTCCTTAGTACCGCGGGACCCGTTCCGACATCCATTTTGAGAGGCAGACATGATAGAGTTGGTCTCTACATGATGGTAAATTTTAGCTCTCAAAATGGATGTCAGAACTTTATAGACCGTCGGTAGGCAAGTGATCGGTCTATAATTTTTGGGTTCCGCAGTACTACCTGATTTATGGAGCAGGTGGGTTATCCCTGTTGTTAAAAACTGGGGCAGCGACCCTGACTCTAAGGCTGACTGAAACTGGGATGCCAAGCGAGCGTGTGATCTTTGGAGCCATTTTATCCAAAAGTTGTGCAGCCCGTCCGGCCCCGGAGATTTCCAGTTAGGCAACGGACGGACAGCACGAGCTACATCTTGGGGGCTGATGGTTAGTGCCCCCATTTCTGGTATTTGATCACATGCTCGCTCGATTTCCCCAGTCCAATCACCTTCGGTGTGATTGACAGGCACCGACCAGATGTTTCGCCAGAATGAACACATGGCATCATCATCCGGCAGGTGCGTGTCAACCACACCTTGGTCCGGTCGCTCCCAGGTTCTGTATACCCACCTTTCATCGCTTCGGAATGTGCGATTCTGAGTGTACCGCTCCACTCTCTGCCTGTACCGACGAATACGGTTTGCCCATGCACAGATTTTCTGCTTCAGGAAGTCGATACGCTCTGTGACGCGGGTCATATAATCTCCAGAACTGATATCAGTCCCGGAAAACGCCCGCTTCACAAAGCGCATCACTCTAGGGCGAGTATTGCCCTCCCTGAAGCAGATAAGCTTGCCGATGAGTGCTCTAGCCTCACCGATACGACGCTCAATCCTGCACTGCCAAGCTGGTACGGCTGGTTTTGGTCGTGGAGCTCGGTCACTGTTAGGAAATTTAACATGAGCCACACGACATGCCGCTACAGCTGCACAGTACAGGATTGAGTGGGTATCAGCGAGATCTTTGCTATCGTCAAAACATGTTGACAACTGTGAGTCTAGAGCACACACCAGCGCCCTGTTTTTCTTGTGCATGGGCAAACGAGGTAAACGTGGTCTAAGTTCAGGTGGAGTGGAGCGATACTCCCGGAAAGCATCCTCCAAAGCGCTCCTCAATCTTGCATTGCATTGAGAACTCACGGATATAGCCCCGTCATCATCCTCTTCATCAACGCGGTAGAGTCGCGGTGAAACATTGGACGAATTTTGCGGTTGCACCGCCACCCGTGGCGAAGCAGGCGTAACGTGACTAATCCGTGATTCAAGGCGAAGTCGATCAAGCACGGCGGCATCCAGCATATGGTTACGCTGGATGACCCGCACCTGATCCGACAGTCGTTGCGCCGACACGTTGACTGCTGGCTCAAGCACCTGAAACAGAGAGAGCATCCGACCACGGTACGCAGTCAAGTTACTTCCCCCCTCTGTAGCCCCATAGTATGCGCGCATGACATTTTCGTTAACTGTTTGTGTCCACTTCATGCGCTGCACACTTCTGCATATTATTATTATTAACATTATGTTCGGTGGTGGTCATCGTGCGCGGGCGCTGGCCGAACCCAGATAAGGATCCATTGGTGTACATCGCGAACCCAATAGAAGCTGAAATGCCCGGCCACTGGGTCCCAGCCAGCATCGTCAAAGTTATCCTAGAAAAAGACAAACATACCACTTATAGGCCAATTATAATGAACCTTCCAGACAAAAAACTAATTGTAACCATGAAACCAACAACAACCAGAACGAAGAGAAGACGACGCATTGTTTGTGCGTTTTATATGATAGGATTTTATGAGGGTTGTATGGAGGAGGACGGATATGATCCAGCCGGTTATTGGGACGGAACATTCTCCCTGATTTCAAACCAGAATATAACCCACGGACACACCAAACAAAACCGTACAGCACAGCGACAACTAGGACCACTACGGATTATTATAGATTTACCACTGGAGCTAATGGTGAATATCAGATACACGAGGCAATTGGTTCAGAAGCTGATAATCTTGATAACTCAACTACTGATGAAGAAGATCAAGAAAATGACGAAAATAACGTTTACGGCGAAAACGATGGCGGTTCAGAGAAAAAAAATAGTGAAGACAGCAACAACGACACGACCCCTGATGAAAAGCAGGATTCATTACCAGTATCGACCACGAAACAAAGTGTTAAACGAAAGCCTACTGACACCCATGATAACCATCCTGGGTAATTCTTTGTTAACGAGGGTGTACGACTAATTTGTTTGGCTTAAATTTATTTTCCCCTCACAACCTCTGAAAGATTCTGTTTGTCAACCGAAATCTGCGTGCAAAAGTGCATTTTATCCGCTAGCGTGGAAAGAGTTTTTGAAATTTAAACCGTTACGTTCAATAAGTTTCAATACCGCCAGTCCACTAAAAATTCATCACTACTTATTTCATGTCAGTGCGCCAATCCCATTTTTTTGAATAATCACACTGGCCACCACGACGACCACATGAAAAAAAAACAACTTGTTCACCTCACAACAGTCACAACACTCACAACCCCGGAAAGATTATTTTTGTCATTCACAATCTGCGTGCAAAAGTGCATTCTACCCGCTAGCGTGGAAAGAGTTTTTGAAATTCGAACCTTTCTGTTCCATAATTTTCTATACAGCCAGTCCACTGAAAATGCATTAATACTTATTTCATGTCAGTGCGCCAATCACATTTTTAGAATAATCGCACTGGCCAGTAGGACGACTGCATGAAAAAGAGCATTCATTCCACGCGGGCTGGCAACAACGCATTTATAGTAGTTTTTCGTGATTATTTCATTAAATACAAACAAAAGTACAATTTTTTTTCAGCCAAGCTCCAACTCTTTAATAAAAATATTAAATCATACTAAATAATGAAAACAGAAAATAATTGACGGTATGTCGATTTTTGTAATTAAATAGCAAAATCACTGCAAAAAATAGCATATAAACAAGAAAATACCAATGATCTAGTGCGTGGCTGAAAAACATGTTTACTTTTGTTTGTATTTAATTAAATAATCGCGAAAAACTGCTATAAATACGCCGTTGCCAACCCACGTGGGATGAATGCTCTTTTTTCATGCAGTTTCTATTCAATTCGCTTTCCATAATTTTGGTTTGTTTTTTGATAAAATCGCAAGGAATCATAAAATTTATATGACCGAGTCCAGCAGCGACGAAGACATTTTAAAACCTGCAGAGTTAACTGCAAGCGGTACATAATATCGAAATGAGTTATCTTCCGGAAAAATCGCGCGAAAAGTACATAAAAGCATACAATTTGTTTAATGCATGGAGACATTCTAAAGGCGTGAAAACGTTTTTGAAGACTACAATGGAATACTTCATTGAATTATGTACCCTAATCCTTACTTCCTCAGATACTTAATATTTTAAAGGCGAAAGTTTGTATGTATGGACATTACATAGATGTTTGATCATCTTTCACGCAAAAACCGCTAAACGGATTTGGATGAAATTTGGCACACAGATAGATTATAACCTAGGTTAACACGAAGGATACTTTTTATCCCAGTAGTACGTTTCCGCGGGATAATTTCCGACTTCCACGCAGGCGAAGCCGCGGACGGAAGCTAGTTTAATATATTATTAAGGCTGTTTTTCTTGCACCTACCATTTTCCTCGGTGTAGTGTGGTGAAAATATGGGTGTTGTGCTCGGCAGCAAAGGTATTCTGCGTCTCGTACCTTTGAAAGCCTCACTACGCTCAGGATTCTATCCTAGAATCCTTTGCTTGCTCAGATTTCAGTACTCGCGCCAAAAAACAACTTTGCAGCCTTGCATAGCAAATAACAGAACTATTGTACTTTACTTGTTAGAAATTAAATATCAATTTTGTTTGTCACGTTCATTACAATTATTTTTAAACGACTTCAAAAAAGGGGCGGTTATATCTTTGACTGTATGTGGGTCATAATCAAAATAATTGTAAGTTACGGATAGGAAAAAAATATGAATATTATTTTATTGTAATAGAAAAATAACAGAAAGGAATTATTAGGGCAAGTTTAAATAGCACACGTTTGCGTACATAGCACGCGAAAAAATATTAGCTGGTCCATATATTTATGTTCATATAACTCATCAAAATGTAGAGAACAGCAGATTTTTTTTTCGCGATTTCAGGTTATCTTTTCTTCAGCTTCTTTTTTCTTCCTTTCCTCCCATATTTCAGGCTTATTCGCTTTTATGCGCTCTCTATAATTGCGCTGTCGTTCAGCTGGTGATAATGGCATATTTTCTAAAACGAGTGAGAAAGAGAGTCATATTTTGATCAACATACAATCTGGCACTGACCTGCAAATTGCAAAAAACGTGAGACAATTAATTTGATTTTCGCGGGCTTCCTTTTGCGCATCCCCCGTATCTGATACTGAGATGGCCGACGAGAGGCTGGAGACGCATCAGCGTCGTCGGCGCGACTGCTTGGTTAGTACAAACGGCGTAAGCTGTGAGGGTACGCAGTAAAATATGCACATACAGAGTCACAGACAATACATGGCACAGCAATGCAATTCATGGCACATTAAACGTAAACTTTCATAGATTATTTAAAAAAATAAAATAAAAATTGTTTTGGCTAACCTGCGGTGCAGAACCTAAAGTATTAATATTTTATTTCCATTAATTCATACATGAGACAATGTGAATAATGCCTTATCATTCATATCTGTTACGTAACAGAAAAAAGTAACAGATAAACAAACGTATATGAATTAATTGCACGTGTCTAGCCTACAAATGGATTTACTTCTACACCAATTCACATGATATGCGAATCTTTTCTATTTATAACAAAAATCACAGTACAAAGCCATTTCCCAGTATGAGTAATAAAACAGTAAGTACTTACCGCTATTTTCAACGAGTCACATTGAATATTACTTTAAAAGTCTAATTTTATTCGACGGCGAAATGAGCTGAAAAACGATATTGAACAAAATGACCGAGCATCTATTCTTACGTCTCGTGTAGTGACAGCTAGTGAACTAATGTTTTCAGTACATCAAATTTCTTTATTACCATGGATATAATGTTAAAATAGAATAACAGAGAAGAATAACAGAAATGTGTAAAATCAGGACGCTCGAACATAAATTAAATTTGAAGAACAATAAATAGTATTTTTATATTTTGTTTAGTGAAATGTTGAAAGTTTAAACAACATTCTCTGAATCTAGTTTTTTTTTTTTGTTACTTTTATGTAATGGTTAATAGCTAAATTATTATTTTTAGTTAATCGTCACCGACGTGGACATTGAATACCTGTATGAAATGGAACCTAGGTACGCAATGTCTGGTTTATTTTTTTATTAATTTACTGTTTAGCTGTTTCAAGTGTTTCATAGCTTTTTTGCAAGCTCAAATAAACATTTATTCTGTTTATTTATGAAATTCTAGTCAGTTATACCTCATTAAAAAAAAATTGTGTTGGACATTAAGACAGTAGTAAATATACAATTTCCCTCCCCGTTTGGAGGAGGCTTGTGTCCGACAGTGGACGTCTTTCGGCTGAAATGATGAAATAATATACAATTATTTTGAATATGACCCATTTTTTTTATGTGTGTTCACCGATTTCTCCCACATTTGTGGACCCATTTTCAGATTCTTTTTTATTTGAAAGAGTATACTCCTAATGTGATCCCATTAGCACCAAGTCAGGATCTGATAATGGAATCCCAGGGAAATCGAGAGCAACCCTCGAATGTTATAGGTATTAACAATGTTTTTCAGATATTTTCTAAAGCTATTTAGATATTTGCGTATGGTCATCATCATATCATGACGCTGAGCTGATGAAGGAAGGTACAACTCTTTAACGGTTAGGAGTTAGGTGGAGGTTCGGGCATAACTAGATCATATTTAGACTGATTTGCAAAATTCGAAAGGGGTTTATTCAGAAATGGCCCCATTAAAATTTCGTACAGATCTGATGATGCGTTTCGGAGACAGACAAAGGAACTCTTCAAAAAATGACATCTAATCAACCACGATTGCTACAATTGCATAAATATGCATTGTTTTGACCCCAAGGATGAAGAAATTTCGAATTGATGTGGGGTAGGTAGGTATACTATAACTAAAAAATTAATAATTAAAACTTTTTCCATAAAAAAAACAATCGACTTCCGGAAATACACTACAAAGTGAAAATAACTAATTTCGGAAGTCGGTGACTCTGGATTTGTATTTAATTAATTTCTTGTCACCGCCTGTTAATTGTTTTATGGAATAAAAATTTTTTTTGTTTAGTTTTAAGTTATTTAGTTTAGTTTAGTAGTTAGTTTAAAGTTATTTTAAGTTATTAGAATGTCAGTGTAATTTGGTTATACTAGTGTCCGACTAAACGCCGACAGACTGAACACCGACAAGGCTCATCCTTGCGGTATTACTAAATAGTCAAGTAACTGCGGTTGACTGCTGCGCTGTGTGTCGCGGGTTCGATTCCCGCACGGAACAAATATTTGTATGAACTACAAGTAGTTGTTCCGGGTCTGGCTGTTTGTATAAGTGTGTTTAAATGTTTGTAAACGCATCCACAATACAGGAGAAATTCCTAGTGTGGGGAAAATTAAAATTAAAAAAAAACTGCCACGAACATGGAAGTAGCGCTGGCTGGTCGTTGCCGCGGCACCGCTCGCTTCAGTCGCTCAGCTCGCGCGCGGTTTGTCGCAATTTTAGCCTAACCTAACCTATGACCTACCTGATGAGCCCTGTCGGCGAAGTGTCCTGTCGACGAAGAGTCCCGTCGAAGTAAAGTCTGGTCGGTGTTCAGTCTGTCGGCGTAGTGTCTGTCGGCGCGCCGTTTGGTCGTACCCTGTGGTTATACCACGTGTAACATCATTAACGCAACACCTCATACACCCCAATTACAGTTTTGATTAAAAGGATAAAGGGTCCCACAAGGGTCTATTTAATTATTGTATAGTGGGATGGGGTGCAGCACCTAAGACACATTTAATATAACTGGGATGAGCGCATCTTAAAGGGCATCTTAAAGGTTGCACATGGAAGGCCTTATCGTTATCCACTGACAGAATGTTCCAAGAATATAACGTTCTCAGGATAAGACAGCTTTTCATTTTGTCTGTCTTATTACGCTTCCACCTCCAAGCGCCCCATACTCAAGCCAAAACTACCAGGTCGTGCAGACAGAAAAATTGGAAAACACCATAAATTCGCTCAAAGATCTCTTAGATACATGGGTCCATTCGTTTACGAAAAACTGGACATAGTAGGTCGTTCAAAGCTCACTTGTAAAATAAAAGTTATTATGTAGTTATCAGCTCAGGACTATGCTGATAACATAACTACAAATACACACAAACTACACTACATTCCACTCTACACAAATCTTATAGTTGTAAGGTTGCATGTTTCCTTTAGATATGTAATTTTAAATGTTGTTTAGAGTAAGCAACTAAATTATTACTGAACTACCCACTAGTGCACTTGTAACACTGGTCTATTAACTTTGAAATATTTAGATCCCACGACACAGGGTATCCTAGTGTAGGATCTAGGGATAGTTTATTCATCTTTATTTATTTTGTCATTTTATTCTGTAACCTCTTATTTGTTGTGCTAAGTTGTCGAAAAAACTAAATTTACTTACTTACTTTACTGACAAACAGGCGCGACGACACCGCGACTCGACTCTCTTAGAACAATTTTTAAATGAAAACGTCATTGAAACTGTTCTTCCAGTGCCGCGTTGCGCTGTCTCGTCGCGCCTCGCCTCGCGCCTGTCTGAAGAATAATTTATACAATGACCAATCCTTTTTTTTTTAAGCTGACTGTTATTATTGAGAGAAACGTGTTGACCCTAGCATTACTAAAATTGAGACTGCCCCCTATCCAGAGATGGCACACTAACTACTAGTGCCAACTACCTCCTAACCATGCAGCCCTCCCCCCTGAGTGGGTTCCCGCATTGTCGTTGCGGGGGGGCTCAGTAACCGTGGATTCCAGCCACGGTGAAGCCAAGAGGAACCCAAAGGTGGGGCCACTCGTCAGGGCTTTTGCCTACAAGCCATTGACGTAGCGGCCAAAAAGTAGGTTGCGGTGAGGTGCACCGCAACTGAGGTGGGCCGCGATGTCGAATGGGAGGCATCGCGGCTGAGGGTTACGGGCTGCGGTAGAGGAGGAGTGCCGGTGCTTCTGAGCAGCGCTCTTCACTTCCGTGGCCTGGACGGGGCCGCCACCGTTTGATGGAGGACGCGGTGGGGCCGCAGGGGAAGAGGAGTGTCGGTATAGCGTCAGCCGCTCTCCATATCTAAAGGAAACATGCAACCTTGCAACTATAAGATTTGTGTAGAGTGTAATGTAGTGTGGTTTGTGTATAATTGTAGTTATGTTATCAGCATAGTCCTGAGCTGATAACTACATAATAACTTTTTCAACACACTTGCTCATAAAATGGCTCTAATTTCACTACAGTTAGGCACATAATGACACCTATTATCAAACTGTGACTTTTTCATTACTATTATTCACTAGTGAGTTATAGAATTGGTTGAGTTGCTTTGTTCTTAGTGAGTTATAGGCTGTTTTTTGTTTGAGTTGCTTTGTTTTTAAAAACGATGATGATGATGGATGATGCTGGGTGATGATGGATGATGATGGATGATGCTGGATGATGATGGATGATGATGATGGATGATGATGGATGACGATGGATGATGATGAATGATGATGATGGATGATGCTGGATGATGCTGGATGATGATGGGTGATGATGAGTGATGATGGATGATGATAGATGATGATGGATGACGATGGATGACGATGGATGATGATGGATGATGATGGATGATGATGAGTGATGATGGATGATGATAGATGATGATGGATGACGATGGATGACGATGGATGATGATGGATGATGATGGATGATGATGGATGACGATGGATGATGATGGATGATGATGATGGATGATGATGATGGATGATGATGGATAACGATGGATGACGATGGATGATGATGGATGACGATGGATGATGATGGATGATGATGATGATGATGGATGATGATGGATGACGATAGATGATGATGGATGATGATGATGGATGATGATGGATGATGATGATGATGATGATTTAGTATTATTTTCTTCGCAAGTGTGTTGAAAAACGTCGTATGATACACGTGTGTATTGATGATTATCGTCCTCGGCTCTCTTAAGACCCTCGCCTGACGGCTCGGGTCTCAATGGCGCCTCAGCGATAATCACCAACGTTACACACTTGTACCATAATGTACTATTATTTTACAAGTGAGCTTTGGACGACCTACAATGTCCAGTTTTTCGTAAATGAATGGACCCATGTATCTAAGGGATCTTTGAGCGAATTTATCGTGTTTTCCAATTTTTCTGTCTGCATGACCTGGTAGTTTTGGCTTGAGTATGGGGCGCTCGTTGGTGGAAGCGTAATAAGACAGACATAATGAAAAGCTGTCTTATCCTGAGAACGTTATATTCTTGGAACAGTCTGTCAGTGGATAACGATAAGGCCTTCCATGTGCAACCTTTAAGATGCCCTTTAAGATGCGCTCATCCCAGTTATATTAAATTAAAACATATTATTAAGGCTGTTTTTCTTGCACCTAGCATTTTCCTCACTGTAGTGTGGTGAAAAATTGTGTGTTGTGCTCGGCAGCAAAGGTATTAGCGTGTCGTACCTTCGAAAGCCTCGCTACGCTCAGGATTCTATTCAGAAACCTTTGCTTGCTCAGCTTTTAATACAAGTACGCGCGCCACAAAACAATTTTGCAGCCTTGCATACAAAATAACAGAACCCCCCCCCCCCCCATCCATTGTACTTTACTTGTTAGATTGTAAATATCAATTTTCTATGTTCTTCATAATTATTTTTAACCGACTTGAAAAAAGGAGGCGGTTATATGTTCGACTGTATGTATTATTTTTTATGTATGTTCACCGATTTCTCCCCCATTTGTGAACCGATTCTCAGAATTCGTTTTTTATTTGAAAGAGTATATTCCTGATGTGGTCCCATTGACACCGAGTCAGGATCTGATGATGGAATCCCAGGGAAATCGAGGGCAACTCTCAAATGTTATAGGTATTAACAATGTTTTTCAGATATTTTCTAAAGCTATTTAGACATTTGCGTATGGTCATCATCATCTCATGACGATGAGCTGATGAAGGAAGGTACAACTCTTTAACGGTTAGGAGTTAGATGGAGGTTCGGGCATAACAAATTAATAACGTCATAAATAGACCGATTTGAAAAAGTCTTTTTTTGTTTGAATGGTCCCATTTAAATTTCATATAGATCTGATGATGCGTTTCGGAGACAGACAACGGAACTCTTCAAAAAATTACAGCAAATCAACCGCGATTGCTGCAATCTCACAACTATGGATTGTTTTGACCCCAAGGCTGATGAAATTCCGAACTGGTGTGGTAGGTAGGTACTATAACTAAAAAGTGAAAAATAAAAAAAATTCCCAAAAAAAAAAAAAAAGGCCGACTTCCGGAAAAACACTACAAAGTGAGAAATAACTTTAATTTCGGAAGGCGGTGACAAGAAATTAATGAAATACATATCCAAAGTCACCGACTTCCGAAATTTATTTTTCACTTTGTAGTATATTTCCGGAAAGAAGTTGGTTTTTTTTTTGTTTTTTTTTTTTTGTTTCGTTTTAGGTACCTACATTCGAATGTTAGTGTAACTTGGTTAAATACGAGTGTACGACTAAACGCCGGCAGACTGAACACCCACAAGACTCTTCGTCGACAAGGCTCATCCTTGCGGTAATACTAAATAGTCAAGTAACTGTCACTAACATGGAAAGCGCTCGCCGGCCGCTGCCGCGGCACCGCCTCCTCGCTTCGCTCGCTCGGTGCGCGTGCGGTTTGTCGCAATTTTAACCTAACCTAACCTATTACCTACCTGATGAACCCTGTCGGCGAAGTGTCCTGTCGACGAAGAGTTCCGTCGAAGTAAAGTCTGGTCGGTGTTCAGTCTGTCGGCGTAGTGTCTGTCGGCGCGCCGTTTGGTCGTACACTGTGGTTATACCACGTGTAACATTATTAACGCAACACCTCATACACCCCAATTAGAGTTTTGTGTTAAAAGGATAAAGGGTCTATTTTGAATTATTGTGGCATGGGGTGCAGCAGCTAAGACTTATTAAATAAAACTGGAACGAGCGCAAAAGGGCATCTTAAATGTAGCTCATGGAAGGCCTTATCGTTATCCACTGACAGACTGTTCCAAGAACGTAACGTTCTTAGGATAAGACAGCTTTTCATTATGTCCGTCTTATTACGCTTCCACCGACGAGCGATACTCAAGTCAAAAATTAAATTAAAAAATTTAAAAACCCCCGACCCAAACAAAAACTCCAAAAAGTAAAAAATAATATTTATAGGCCTTTTAATTTGAACGTTATCATTTTGATCAGGGCATTGTCAAGTCGGGGGACGGCTAGGCCTATGTTTGGCGTTTTCATTGACCGTCCCCCGACTTGACAATGCCCTGATCAAAATATTACGTTCAAATTAAAAGGCCTATAAATATTATTTTTTACTTTTTGGAGTTTTGTTTGGGTCGGGGGTTTTTAATTTTTTTAATTTAATTTTTATTTCTTGCTTTTTAAACTTAATGTCTCCCTTAAATCACCATTTATCTATAATCTATTCATTGAGACCTTTTCAATGAGCCCAAACACGATACTTCTGCTGTTTGTTGGTGAATAACTTGGGTTTCCTGGAAATTCCAGGTGTTGCTCCAGCATCAGTTCAAGGTTATTTTATTCGTCTAATATCATTGAAGTAATAGAATCCCAAATTTTGAGTTGATCAGAGGCTAAAATCCCTTTTTCAACCAGAAAAGAGCTGATAATCTTCAAACGGCTGAACCGATTTTGATGAAACATATCTAAGAACACTCCCGACTAATACACCTTTCAAACAAAAAAAACTAAATCAAAATCGGTTCATCCGTTCGGGAGCTACGTTGCCTCAGACAGACACACACACACACACACACACAGACACGTCAAACTTATAACACCCCGTCGTTTTTGCGTCGGGGGTTAAAAACTACCAGGTCATGCAGACAGAATTGGAAAACACCATAAATTCGCTCAAAGATCTCCTAGATACATGGGTCCATTCATTTACGAAAAACTCAATAAAATTCTGGACATAGTAGGTTGTCCAAAGCTCACTTGCAAAATTAAAGTTATTAAGTAGTTATCAGCTCAGGACTATGCAAGGACTGAAGCTCTCCTGACTCATTCTCTTTAAATGTCTCAGGGGATGGCACTCGCGCTCGCACTGGTCCCAACCGGTCCGAGATATCGTGTCCGTGAGCGGTGTCTATGTGTGCGTCGCTCGAGCGCACTTTGTATGTAGATTGCCTTCTGTACTCTCTGTATTTTGTGGCCAAACTAAGTATTTGTAGTGGTGCTGTTTACACAAAGCTGACGTCACGATATCACGTGATAAAAAGTCATCGTAAGGAGCGTTTTGGCTGTAAATTCAAAACAAGAAAAAATAAATTTTATTTGAATCGTTTTTAATGGAGAAAATGGATTTAAATAAATTTATTTTTATTTTTCTGTTAAAAATATCGTCCCAATCTTCAAATTAAAATAGTGTTAACAAATTGGAAAATACCCTATTGCATTTTTTTTACCTGTTTTGGTATGGTAATTTTATTCTGGGTGCATCGTTTTCACACATAATTATATCATGAATGTACTATGTTAATAGTACATTATGGTACTAGTGTATAAGGTTGGCGATTACCGCTGAGGCGCCATTGAGACCCGAGCCGTCAGGCGAGGGTCTTAAGACAGCCGAGGACGGTAATCATCAATAGACACATGTATCATACGACGTTTTTCAACATACTTGTGAAGAAAATAATACAAAAAAATCATTTTGTCCTTGGAGTTTTTAGGTAGTAAACTTTCCATAATGTTAAGTTAAGTTAGTTCTCACTTTGTAGTGTTTTTCCGGAAGTCGGTCTTTTTTTTTGAAAAAGTTTTTTATTTTTCACTTTTTAGTCATAGTACCTACCTACCGCACCAGTTCGGAATTTCATCAGCGGTTCGGTTGCGGTGATGTACACCGCAACTGAGGTGGGCCGCGATGTCGAATGGGAGGCATCGCGGCTGAGGGTTACGGGCTGCGGCAGAGGAGGAGTGCCGGTGCTTCTGAGCAGCGCTCTTCCCTTCCGTGGCTTGGACGGGGCCGCCACCGTTTGATAGCGGACGCGGTGGGGCCGCAGGGGGAGGGGAGTGTCGGTATAGCGTTGGCCACTCTCCCTATACCCTGCGGCCGAAAAGTGGTAGGCGGGACGGCGCATTGTGTTCCACGCGCGCCGTCAGAGATGTCACTGCTTTACTGAAAGAGGTGACGGCTACCCATGCACTCTCGCTCCGTAACATGGCCTGGACCAGGGCCGGACGCGAGAGATCGCCGCCGCCGATCGCCTCCACGAGGACACGGCGGTGCTCCACCCAAGCCGGGTAGACCGCCACCGTGTGCTCCACCGTGTCCTCAGGGCGATCTTCGCAGTGGAAACACCCAGGCGTTTCCTCCGGCCAAGTGGCAGTGGGTGGGGCACATTGCTCGCAGAACCGAAAAGGGGGCCGAAAAGTTCTGGAGTGGCGACCGCGTACCGGGAGACGTAGAGTTGGAAGGCCTCCCACAAGGTAGACCGATGACCTTGTCAGGGCCGCAGGAGTCTGCTGGATGCGGGAAGCACAGAACCGGTCTAAGTGCCGGAGCTTGGGAGAGGCCTATGTCCAGCAGTGGACGTCTTTCGGCTGAAATGATGATGATGATAATAAACAAATTGTACGCTTTTATGTACTTTTCGCGCAATTTTTCTGGGCCAAAAAATGTACCGCTTGCAGTTAACTCTGCAGGTGTTAAATTTATATCCTCATCGCTGCTGGACTCTCATATTTAATGATTTCTTACGATTTTATAAAAAACAAACGAAAATTTTAGAAAACGAATTGAATCTTATTATCTTACTAGCAGCGCTCCGCGGTTTCACCCGCGTATTTCCCGTTCCCGTGGGTATACGGGGATAAAATATAGCCTATATCACCCGAGTATATGGTAGCTTCCCAAAAGTGAAAGAATTTTTCAAATGGGTTCAGTAGTTTCGGAGCCTATTCAATGCAAACAAACAAACAATCAAATCTTTCCTCTTTATTATTAGTATAGATTATAATTACGAAAATCTCTCTTCTTCCCAGCTAAAGCACTAGAAAGTGGTGAAGGGCGGGCGTTTTGGGGGACTGTCTTATGTAACTTTGACGTTCCATAGGTGCTGACTCTCGGCTTAGTTTGAATAAATTAATTTTGATTTTGAATAGAAACGAAATTTTATAAAGATTCTTTTTTTTTATGCAGTTGTCCTACTGGCCAGTGCGATTATTCTAAAAATGGGGTCGGCGCACTGACATGAAATAATTATTAATGCGTTTTCAGTGGACTGGCTGTATAGAAAATTATTGAACGTCCTTTACGTTCAAATTTAAATTTCAAAAACTCTTTCCACGCTATAGCCACGCTAGCGGATAAAATGCACTTTTGCACACAGATTTCGATTGACAAACAGAATCTTTACGAAGTTGTGAGGTGAAAATAAATGTAAGCCAAAAAAATTAGTCGTAAACCCTCGTTTAGCTAGAATTACCCAGGATGGTTATCATGGGTGTCAGCAGGCTTTCGATTAACTCTTTTTTTTGTGGTCGATACTGGTATTGAATCGTCCCCCTCATCAGGGGTAGTGTCGTTGGTACTGTCGTCACTATTTTCTTTCTCTGAACCGCCGTCGTTTTCGCCGTTATCGTCGTTTTCGCCGTTAACGTTATTTTCGACATTTTCGTCATTTTCTTGATCTTCTTCATCAGAAGAGATCGCATTAGAATTATAAATAGGGTGACTTTCACTTGGGTTCTCAAGATTACCAACTTCTGAACCAATTGCCTCGTGTATCTGATATTCACCATTAGCTCCAGTGGTATATCTATAATAATCCGTAGTGGTCCTAGTTGTCGCTGTGCTGTACGGTTTTGTTTGGTGTGTCCGTGGGTTATATTCTGGTTTGAAATCAGGGGGGAATGTCCCGTCCCAATAACCGGCTGGATCATATCCGTCCTCCTCCATACAACCCTCATAAAATCCTATCATATAAAACGCACAAACAATGCGTCGTCTTCTCTTCGTTCTGGTTGTTGTTGGTTTCATGGTTACAATTTGTTTTTTGTCTGGAAGGTTCATTATAATTGGCCTATAAGTGGTATGTTTGTCTTTTTCTAGGATAACTTTGACGATGCTGGCTGGGACCCAGTGGCCGGGCATTTCAGCTTCTATTGGGTTCGCGATGTACACCAATGGATCCTTATCTGGATTCGGCCAGCGCCCGCGCACGATGACAACCACCGAACATAATGTTATTGCTGTGGAGATCACCAGAACCACTGAAAAAACACACACAAGTTTTTCAAACAGATTTGTTTATTTGTTTCCTCTCAACCCTTTGGTTCGGTAAGTACCTAAAATTAATATTTTGGCACAGTAAGGTACAGACTACTTTAGGGGTCGAAATGAAACTAAAACTTGGCTGGAAAATAAAATCCACTCTCGACCCCAAGCGTCGAGAATAAACTATAGTCAGTGTAAACATAATTTATTGGGGGTCGAGGGGCCGAGAGTGGAGTAAACGCCGCTTCGCCAGCGTGGATTTCCGAAAATATTACACTCGATTAAAAGTACCATTTGTGTTAATCCAGTACCTTAATTGTGTAACACACGAACAAAATCTGTCTCATTTTCACAGTTCAACAAAATTTATTGCGTTATTTACGTTGTTCAGAAGACACATTTGTCGAACACATAATGAAGCAATAGATTAGCAATATGTTTCAAAATGATTCAGATTGTGATTGATCGTGCGTTATGCATTTAGGGTGCTGGTTATAAACTATCTGTGTGCCAAATTTGACCTGAATCTGTTTAGCCGATTTTGCGCGAATCCCGAACAAACGTTTCTCAAACTAATCAATGAAATCGCGGCGGGATTTTATCGCGCAATTAATTTTCAGCTCTCAAAGTTAAAATCGAGCATTGAGAATCCAACAGAGTGCAGCACGGGTGAGTCCGTAGTCCCAACGCGTTGAAAACACGGTGTTCGATTTTCAACTTTCGGCTCTAAGCAGTGTGTTGAAGATCCAGTGCGCGAAAAAATCCCGCCAACATCTTATTACGTCTGTGGGAATTTGGGCCTATAGAGACAATCGAACTTGGTACGGATCGGACAACGTCCATGGACTCCATGGTACGGTTCGGTTCATACCAAATCTGTCCGTCTAGCTATATGTATGTACAGTAGACTGTCGATATTTTTCCCGTCTGCACCAGAAGGACGGTTATTTTTTTCGAGTGCATGTATGTATGAGTGTACACACAGGTCCATTTAGTGGCGCCTAAATGGTAACCTACATTTCAGGTCTCTGCAACGCTTAGTCTTAAAGATCTCCGTGGCCGCGCGGTTCTCCGCGTTTCAATGGCGCAGCCACGTTCGAACCCTTATATCTTTTTAAATATAACTTTGACAAATTTTACAAAATCTTGGTAAAATTATTTATCTTTTAATTACGCCGTGGCAGCGCCACTGAAACGGACACAGACAAGTGACATACTTTTAACGCAAACGATTTTTTAGGAAGCGCTAGAAATATTTTAGATCGACCTAAAAACTAACTAAATCACACGTGATCCGTCATGTCACCCATGTCGTCTCCGCATACAGAAGTTTTAAGTGAACTTATGTATCAAATGTTGTAGTTATAACTTGAGGGTACGGCGGCGGCGATCTCTCGCGTCCGGCCCTGGTCCAGGCCATGGTACGGAGCGAGAGGGCATGGGTAGCCGTCACCTCCTTCAGCGAAGCAGTGATGCTCGCGAAGAGGGAGGCAGCGCACGTGAGGGAGAGGCAGTCTATGCGCCCTCGCGACCCTAGCCGCCGCAGGATACGGAGACGCCCAGGGCGTCGGGAATCCCAGGCCGATTTCCGGCCACCGTAGGCATGAGCTTGCGGACGGCGAGTAATGGGTAGCTCGCTGTCCGGTAAGGACCAAGCCCAAGTCGACGGCGCGTTGTGTTCCACGCGCGCCTCAAAGAGATGTCAGCACAAACCGAAGGGGCCCGCAAGGGCCGATGCCTATCAGGGGTGCGAGTTTGTTCGAAAGAAATACCACAGCCCCTGGCATACGGGCTACTTAGGGAACACGGGTGGGTTTTAGTCAGTAAAAGTCTGACACGCCCTCCTGCTCCACCCAGAGCGGGAGAAGTTATTTGATGATTTCCCACCCAAAAAAAGAAAAAAAGGGAAGGGATTAATTTTATAAATAAAATGCAAGTAAGTTAAATTAATGGATACCCTCAAATAACATAGTCTATCGATTAGACAGAAATACAAAGATAAAGTGACTCGGACGATAGCGGATAACAATTTCATCGCAATTCATATGGGCTCATTCGCAAGTTCGTCAAACTACCGGTATCTATGAGTATGTCGACGTTTGGTGATGCGATGGTTCGAATCCAAGTCTAAACTATTAACTGTTTTTGAAGTATTCTTTATTCATAACGAATTCATTGTTGTAGCAGTGTAACATTTTAAAACTTGAGGGCTTAGCATGTGCTAAGCCCTAAATGTACACACAGCGTCAGTATGTACTGACGCTGTGTGTACATTTCTTTGGCACGCATAGGTACCTATCTTTATTGCTTCCGATGGCATGAGATTGCTTATAGTAACGTATTAAGTTTAGTCAAAACCAAACAAAAGTTTCTAGTTTTCATCTTTTTTAAAGTTCACTTCTTATAAAGTTATTACGCAGTCAGGTTGTTTGATTTTTAAAATTATTATTTCGTGTCAGCGTGGTCTGATTAACAGAAACTATGTAATAATATGTTGAAATGTATTATTTTTATATCCTCGGACGGTGCCGTCAAATGCCGAAAACCCCAGAAAATTTGAACAATATTTCAGAGTATTTTTCGGGAATACGAAAACCAAAGTTCAACTGGATATTTCCTGTGGGCCGATATGAAGACCTACTTACCTGGATATATAGTAATCTGTATCTTTATTTTATGTGCACAGTATATCACACCGTCTTGTCTTACCTACACAATTTTCTTCTCTTAAGGGAGAAGTTAAAAACCGCACCCAAATCGGTTCACCCGTTTAAGAACTACGGTGCTACAGAGACAGACACACATAGCGGTCAAACTTATAATCTTTTTGCGTCGGGGGTTAATAAAATCAAAAACAAGAATGACTTACTTTTTCTAAATCTTGATCATTTAAAAAGCAAACATTTTCTCTTTATTTTTTACGTTTAACATGTTGTGTTCAATCATAGTTTATAGTTTTTCCTATCAGCAGTTTTAAAACGAATAGTTAATTGGACGTGACTATGACTATACAGGATAAGTTTTTAACCATTACGCAAACTGTAACCATGAATTCAGCATATCATTCAAGACCCCATTGCAGACATTTTTCGTCGGTTATGAAAAAATCTGGTGTTCCATACATTTTGACCGCATTTTTTATTTTAAAGGTATTGATTGCACTTTTCTATGAAACAGCAGAAAATAAATTGTACCTTGGTGGGAGGCTCTCTGATGGTTTGATGAAGAAATCAGTTAGGCTTGAAGTTCTTGTCAAAGATCACATCTTCTTGTGGAGGGGTTGCTATCGGCTGGACTCACGCACCCAAGAAAATGGTTGCGACTTTTAAGCCTCTGCGGGACTGGATTAAATTCTACAATTAAATGCCTAAAAAGTTTCAGTGCCAGCAACCCTCTTGGAAGGGTCACTCTTTGTCACTCCTTGTCGGGAGCCAACGCGGAGGGACCACTGGCAGTATGTATGGCGGGTAGGAGTTCTATGAAAAGTGGGTGCAGTCAAAAGTGTTCATTTTTTTTTTTTTTTTTTATCGTAATTGTTATACACGTGTACTGTACACATAGGGTGACAACCAATAATATAATAACAATAAAAATATTCAGTCTTTAAGAAACGACGAAAACAATCATTTTATTTTTTTACTAGCTTTTGCCAGCGGCTTCGCCCGCGCGGACTTTCATCCCTATTTAACTCACTTAGGGGTTGTATTTTGAAAAATCTTTCCTTATTCCTTGTCTACATTATAAAGGGAACCTCTGTGCGAAATTTCAGCTTTCTAGGTCCAAGGGTTTGGGCTGGGCGTTGATGAGTCAGTCAGTCAGGATTTTTGTTTTTATTTATGTAGATAATTGGGGCCATACAGCATACAGACCATACAGTGGACACTTCAGCGCACTAAAGTAGATTGGTATCATGTAACACCTAATAATTGAAATAAAACAATAAGCAGGCAAAAAAATAAGTAGGTACCTACATTTTTTCGTAGTATTTTTGCCATTGACTCCAGTATAACAAGAAGCTAGCATTACAAAAGCGTTCATTGTTATCGACTATTGTACTATGCAGGCAGCAATTGCTTCGTTCGGAGGCCGAACAGAATTTTAAGTCAAGTTACAACTTGTCAAGACAAGTCCGTGCTCCCTTGATAAGAGTCCAGTCCAATACTGCGTGCGTAGGTAAGCAACAAATTAAAAGTTTAAAGTTTTTTAACATAATCTCTACTTTCGCAAGTACTTAAGCCCCATCAAATTTTAAAAACACCTGCTTTAAAATGTTATCAATGACCGTCAGTGACGGTGCTTTTAATGAATAAAAATCTGTTAGGTAGGTACTCACTGTTTTGCGCTCTCCTGATGCGGTTAATTGAATTACTTACATGCTAACCGTGGCTGTAGCTGGCTTTAATGTTGACAATGATGGCCTCTTCTCTTCGAGGGGAGTGGGTATCAAGCTGGCCCAATGTTGTTTGAAAGATGTCACATGTCTAACATGTCTTCTCCGGTTTCCTCACCATGTTTTCCTTGATGAAAATGAATTACAAAAACTAAAGCGCCTGTCTGAGTCCGACCTCCGAACCCAAGACTCATAAGCCAGCCGTGACCACTGGGCCACCACTGCTTTATGATGGTATTGAGATTGGTGGTAATCAAGTCAAGATGAAAGTCTTTGACCAGTGCGTGTTGCCAGTGATGACATATGGAACCGAAACGTGGTCGCCACAATGGGCCTCATAAGAAGGCTTAAAGTCACCCAAAGGGCAATGAAGAGGGCTATGCTTGGAGTTTACCTGCGTGATCGAATCAGGAATGAAGAGATCCGCAGGAGAACCAAGGTAACCAACATATCCCGAAGAATTTCCAAACTTAAGTGGCAGTGGGCAGGGCACATTGCTCGCAGAACAGATAGCCGATGGGGCCGAAAAGTTCTGGAGTGGCGACCGCGTACCGGAAGACGTAAAGTTGGAAGGCCTCCCACAAGGTGGAGCGTTGACCTTGTGAGGGCCGCAGGAGTCCGCTGGATGTGGGAAGCAAAGAACCCGTCGAAGTGGTGAAGCTTGGGGAGGCTTATATCCAACAGTAGACGTCTTTCGGCTGAAATGATAATGATGATGATGATGATGATGATGATGATGATGATGATCTCCAAATAATTTGCAAGCGAGCCTTTTAATAATTGTGCTAACTTTTTTACTTTTTATCAGGTTTTGATATAGGTAGGTACTTTATTACGGCACAACAAAAGAACAACCAAATTGGTCCAACCAAACACATAAAGGCTCCCACAGACAAGCTCAGAGTCACGGCACGCGTCTCCAATAGAAAAATTTCTATGAAAACTTAATGGAAATTGTTCTTCTAAGAGTCGCGTCGGGCTGCTCGGGCTTATCTGCGGGCGCCAGCTGCAATCTACTTCTGTCAACCTGTCAACGTTAATAACACAATTTACGGAACCTAAAACAAATAATAGGTCTGTCTGTCTCTTTATTGCACCTCCCAAGCATTAGAACTTGGTATTGTTTGTTCAGCGGTAACTTTTTTTATGTTATCTTGATTCAATAAGAGATGGGCCTTGGCGCCATCTGTTGTGGCCATGGAAAGAGCGGTACTAGAAGCAGGAGCGGAAGCGATTTGCGAGCTGACTACTCTGGCAAGAAACGCCGAAACTAACTCATGGGTCACAGTCTCTTCTTTTAAAGTCCTGACAGTTCACATTAATGAACATTGAACAACTCTAGATGCAGCCAAACGGCTACGGTTCAATGTATAGAGGGTTTATTCAGATACATTTAGATTTAGACAATTTCTTCCGGAAGGTTTTTGTGTAAAAACATTAATTAATTAATGTAACGTAGCTTATGTGTTTCGAACGAGTGCTTGTTTTAAACAAGCATCTAAGTGTCTGACAGTTAGCTCGAAATTTGACACTAGTTCTAGACAGCCGAAAGGTTAATAAAGAAATCTCTACGTTTTGTGAAGTTGCAAAAACTGTCGGAGCACCAGTTCGCTAGTACCTATTTAATTAAATGAGACGAGACACTGAGTGAATGACTGAGAAGTTTATCGAAACCGCTCACTCACTGGCCCGAACAAAAAAGGTTGTCCTCCGAGAATTTTCATCAGGTAATTAACTTTTACAATGAGAAGCTCGAAAAATGCTTTTGTTTTTATAATATGGTGTCTAAGTGGCGTTTAACAAAAGATATTTGTGTCGTCATGATGACTCAGTTTGGAGGAGACCGATAAATGAATATGGCATCTTTTTCAACGACATTCTTATAAAGTACGAAGGTAAATGCAAGTGCCGAAGGGCGGTGTCTTGTCCGATTTTTTTCTGGTTTACTTTGTGCGTCATCTCATAATTAACAAACAATAGGCAGGTAATAGCTAGTAGTACCTTACCTACCTATAGCTACTTTAACTAGCATTATTATGTAAATTTATATATCATCATCATCATTTCAAGCCGAAAGACGTCCACTTTTAGACATATGCCTCCTCCAAGCTCCGCCACTTCAACCAGTTCTGTGCTTCCCCCATCCAGCGGAATATACATTTATATGTATAATTATAGGTAGGTACTCCTACCTATATAAAAAAAAAAAAAACAAAATAAAAAAACCCGACTGCCTAAAAAGTGAACTTTAATTAAAAAGATGGAAACAATATGTTTTAATAATAAAAAGGATGACTATTAGACTGAATACTATTAGCAATCTCATGCAGTCGGAGGCAATAAAGGTCTTTATTGTTAAAAAGAGGATGCCTCCGACTGCATGAGATTGCTAATAGTAGGTATTCAGTCTTATAGTCATCCTTTTTGACGGGTTTTTTTTTTCACAGTTTTTAGTTACTATAATTATTTTTGACCTTAATGAGACCAATTTATGAAACCCTTTATTTTGATACCCCGCTCAATAGGGTAGTTTTGAGAAAAAAAAATTAAGACAGCGCCAGAAATCGGCCATTTTTTTTTTAATTTTGATTTGGCCAGTCTCACTCTCACAATTAAGACGAATCTAACGGCACCTCTCAAGCTGAAAACGATCAAGCCGTTTAGGCTACAGAGCGAAAAACATAACCCTCCTTCTGGCGCAGTCTGGCAAAAATCAACTGCCATGCATTTGTCACTAAAACACAAAAATGGCTCGACCCATTTGAATTTTGGTTCGCCCTCAATACTGGGGTGGTTTAAGAAAAACTAATAGGAAAAGCTATTATTTACAGGGACAATATAAAAAATCTGAAAATCTTTACCGGTACAGTTAAAATCGGACTGCCTGCGTGTAGTCACTTGAAGCTCTGCTGGCTGCCTTAAACGTAGACAGCTTGAAGATATCAAAATCAAAATATTTTTATTTCATATAAACCTGCATGGGCACTTATGAAACGTCAGAAGCTAGGTGCACGGTTCCAAATTGTTTCAATTTTTCAAATTGATAAAGTAATTATTGTGAGTTAAACCCTTGCAGTGTATCGGTATGTTATAAATTCAAAACGTTTGTGTATTTTGAACATGTAGCGAGCAGGAGAAAGGGTGATTAGGGGTTTATTAATATGCATGGACCTTAGATAGGGTTGGCACGCGTAAGTAATATATATACCGTTTATGTGCGAGAAGCTTGACATAACACATAAAGAGCATTTATTTTTATTTATTTTATTCCTAAATGGGCCTGCTCTTGACCTCGATCACGCGTGATGGGAAGCGATTGATGAGGTCAATGATCGATTTTTTAGTACGATTATTTAAAAGTTTAAAAACAGCAATAACAGTGCGACAGAGCATAGATACAGTCTCAATCTCCCTCATTATTAGGCTTAGCGTAGTGTCGTTTCTGTAGAAAAAAGAATAAAATTTGCGGCGTTCATCTGGTAGGTACAGTAGTGGCCTATTTGGGAAAGAGAGAGAACTATTTTTTTAGTTTTGTTACTCTTCTTGCCAATGAGCTATAAACTATCCTATGTTACTCCTTATAACATCAGCTATCAGTCCGTCCTACAGTCCCGTCCAAATCGGTCCAGCTTTATCGGATTTATTTTATCGGCTTGATCGGAGATTAGCCGGCACAAACAGACAGACATAAAAATAAATTAAAAATTGTTGTTTACTAAGTAAAAAGCTGTTGTTATTTTGACATAGCAAACAGACATATCAATTTTATTTCTTTGTATTTGTGTACTTATGTTATTTAGGGCTGATTTTACCAAAGTCAGATAGATATCTTTTATCCGTAGAGTAAAATTTACGTCTGACAATTCTACTATGGAAGATTTGTCAAAAATTCAAAATTTATTCTCAGGATAAGACTTATTCTAAGTATAAAAGTTTGGTGAAATTCGCCCTAAGTAGTTTTTCGTGCCTGCTTGTGTGGCCGCAGATATTGATGCTGTTTGCTGTGTTTGCACCTCATTCAGAGAATTTATTACGGACTATGGTAAGTGGGTGCCTTAGGTTTCCCCAAAAGTGGATGATTATCCACAATTATTAGGTACCTAAATACTTTAATGGCGGCTGTCAGCCCTAAGGCAAGTCTCACAACGGGGTCCATTGCTGCACATTCCGCCCTCAAACAAAGGCATCGTTGCATGAGATTCGTTGTTTTTTCCACCTTGTGTGTGCACGGCTTTAGATCGCGTTCCTTTTTTGAATGCGTGCACCGGTTTATTTATTGTGTGTCTACCTTTATTTGGTCTTTCTATGATGACAGGAAATAAAGAACTTATGATTTACAGTAGGTCTGATTTGGGTAATTCCTATAGGATTATACATACTCGTCCTGAAATTTAAAATATTAGGTAGGCGTCGCATATATTTTATGCAAAGTAACAAATTGCTAATTGGTAGGTAAGTAACTACCTAATTTTTAGGGCAAACTTGCTTACTCTCAAAGTATCTAAAACAATATACTTATTAAAGCTATACTAATTAAGTAGGGAGGTACTTATCTCGTTTTGAGGTACCGGTAGGATTCTCGCCACAGTGTTGTTGGTTAGCACGTGTGTTTAGAATCTTTAGCTGTTTTTAAGTGATTGTTGATACTTTGTGACTTTTATTTTATTGTAAACGTGTTGTCCTTGTGTTCGTAACCAGGTAAGTGTTGTGTTTGTTTTGTTTTAAACTTCGTTTCCTCCAAAATGGATAAAAATAAACCCCCTGATCCTGATCCACCCGACATCCCACGTCCTCCTACCCCTTTCTCTCCTAATCCACTTTCTCAATTCGCGGATGTTGTGTGTAGCATTACACAGATGGATGTATCACACACCCAACAGAACCCACGCAAACGCCCCGGTGACGAGGAAATTCGGACACCCACTCCTCCAAATAAGCAGGCTAAAAGCCAAATAGGCCGTATAAAATACTCCTCAATGGATAAGGCTCCTTATCTGGTCCATGTTTCTCGCGTAGAAAATCAACCAAATACTGGCACGACCTTACATCCCGTAAATTTTGGCAAATTTCTCATGAATAACAACATTACAAACATTGTTACTGGTGGTGTCAACAGAGTCGGTAGAAACCGTGTGTCAGTGGAGTTTGCTTCCCCTCAGGACGCCAACTCTTTCTTGGTAAATAGTATGCTGTCCAAATATAGCTATACGGCATCAATACCTACATTCAATATCACAAGGATGGGCGTTGTTACCGGTGTTCCTTCCGATATTACAGAAGAAGAAGCCATAACCTATTTGTCTGTACCCTCAGGTTGCGGACAAATCCTAAAAGTTCGCCGTATCAATAGAAAAACTCAAAGAGACGGGATTAATGAGTGGAGGCCCACTGAAACATGTGTTCTGACCTTTGATGGACAAATATTACCAAACAGAGTTTTCTGCTGTTACACATCCCTTCCTGTTAAGCAATATATATACCCGACAATTCAATGCCGCAAGTGTTGCAGATTTGGGCATGTAGCAACCATATGCAGGTCTAAACCACGCTGCAGTAAATGTGGCCACGATCACCCAGGTGATGGTTGCAACATTGCTGAAGGCGAGGCCTTCTGTGTGCTTTGTTCGGGTGATCACTTTGCTGATAGCAAGTCATGCCCCGAGTATGGCAGACAAAAGGCTATTAAGACTGTCATGGCTGAGAAAACAATCTCCTATGCTGAGGCTAACAAGATTATCCCAGTAGCTTCCCGTAAATACGCTAACATTGCCAAAACCCCAATTTCTCAGTCCTATCGCAAAACTGTGACACTTAAACCGAGGACCCATGCTCCCCTTTCCCCATCCTATGATAGTGTTGCTCACCAACAGATAATTAGTTCTCCCCAACCTTCACAGCCAAATGGCTGTGCTCTTAATAACAACAATCCCATGTCTAATAATGTCAGCTCTATTATTGAACTCCTTATGAAACTTTTACCTACTCTTATTTCTTCTTCTTATTCCAACTCCCAATCACCGTCCAACGTTGCCGACCAACTTATCTCTCTTTTATTTCAATTTAAAAATGGCATCCCGCCTAGTTTTCCTTCAGTGGAATGTGAGGAGCGTGTGGCATAAAAAGCACGACCTCATATTTCTCTTAAATAAGTACAAGCCGTTGGCTTGTTCTATAGCTGAGACTTGGCTCACCCCAAGTCTTAGCTTTCGTATGCCACACTTCAACATTCTCAGATGTGACAGATGTGATGGCTATGGAGGTTCAGCTCTCCTTGTCAATAATCGGGTCCCTCTTTTGTCCTTTTCTTTACCTTCACTCACAGGTGAAATGAGTATTGCGGCAGGAAGGGTAGAAGGCATTACAGTGTTTTCAATATACATTGCCCATCCAGAGCGTGACTTTTTGATCACTCTGAAAAACATCTTTTCCAGTGTCCAAGGACCAATTTTGGTCATGGGCGATTTTAACTGTCACCACTACAGATGGGGGTCTGAGCGCTGTGATGCCTTTGGTGTAGCTTTAGTTGAAATTTTGGATGATCTGAATCTGTGCATTCTTAATAATGGTTGCTCAACACGCAGATCGCTTCCCGGTCAGCAAAAGAGTTGTGTCGACCTTACATTTTGTTCAGTTGAGTTAGCCGCTTCAACCCATTGGGAATGCACGACCTTGTCGCATGGTAGCGACCACTACCCTATTGTCATATCTTTAGTTAATAAAACTTATTTAGAGAAAACATCTCCTCCACTTTTGAAATATAACTTATCCAAACCAGATTGGGAAAATTTTAGATCACTATTGGAGGATAAAATTGTTGCTCTTCCAAATTTAAACTCAAATTTATTAGATCCTTCTGGTCACTGCCATGCCAAGAACTGTTATGAGGGCTTTGTTAATGCCATTTCCTCCACTGCGGACTCCTGTTTCCCACTGAAAAACAGTGCCTGTAACAAAATTCCCTCTCCCCCATGGTGGGACCCAGAGTGCACCTCGGCAATCAGGGGTAGGAACGAGGCTGAGGAATGTTACAATGCAGACATGAGCACTGAAAATCTGTTGGCATATTGTCAGATCAATGCTAGAACCAAACGTCACCTACGCAAAAAGAAACGGGCGGGCTGGGTTAAATTCTGCACCTCTTTATGTCCCTCTACTCCTGTTTCGATAGTTTGGAAGACCATCAATAGGTTTAGACGTGGATGCTCCCCCTCAGTCTCTTCACCTATCACTAGGGAAACAGCTGAACTTTTTTTTGATAAAATTGCACCTCCATACGTTCCGCTCCCTTCTGAATGTTTTAATATGTCCCTGCAAAATGAATCAGAGGATCCTCTGGATGTGCCATTTACTTTGGAAGAATTGAATGTGGTGCTCAATCATGTCCGGGACTCTGCCCCTGGTATTGATGGCGTGCCATATTCTTTTATAACCAATTCTGGTGTCAGGGCTAAGTCCTACTTTTTAAACATTTTAAATTTCTGCTATGCGCATGGATGGGTACCAGATCAGTGGAAATTACAAATTATTATTCCATTACTGAAACCAGGTAAACATGCAGATGATCCGAATGGCCTTAGGCCAATTGCTCTATCTTCAGTCCTGGCCAAATTACTAGAGCACCTGATTAAAAACCGTCTTGAGTGGATTGTCGAATCAAGAGATCTACTGCCGAATTACCAATTTGGTTTTAGGAAAGGACTTAGCACAATGGACAGTGTTGGTATTTTGGTTACGGATATCCGCTTAGCATTTTCGAAAAATGAATCCGTGGTCGCTACTTTCCTGGACATCTCCTCTGCTTATGATAATGTTCTTCTTCCGGTACTCAGGCATAAATTGCAACAGCTGAGCCTTCCGACGAGGATGATACAATGCATATGCGAGCTGCTGCTGTCCCGTTCATTGGTCTTGAGAATCCAGGGAGAGGAATTCGATAAAAGACAGACATGGAAAGGACTTCCACAAGGCTTTGTCCTCAGTCCCATACTTTACAACCTGTATACGGCTGATATTGGGTCCTGCCTAAATAACAATTGTCAGATCTTACAATATGCCGATGACATTGTTTTGTACGTAACAGACGCCTCCATAGTTGACGCTGCATCATCTCTGTGCCTCTCCCTGGACTCTTTAAATCAGTGGCTTGTAAACCATGGTCTATCGCTGTCTGCCCCAAAAAGTTCGGCGGTAGTTTTCTCTCGTAAAAGACACGTCCCTCATGTTTCAGTGAGCATTTTAGATAAAAATATTCCTGTAGTAAATAAAGTTAAATTTTTAGGTGTTATCTTGGACACAAAATTAACTGGTAAACAACATATAAATTTTGTAATAAGTAAATGTGAAAGAATTATTTCAATTTTAAAAGTTCTTTCAGGTGTTTGGTGGGGTGCTCACCCCTACACCATGAAACTAGTTTACAATGCTCTGGTTCGTAGCGTTGCTGACTACGGATTATACCTCCTCATTCCTTGCAATAAAGGTGCTTTGGTTGGTCTGGATAGGGTTCAGTTTAAATGCCTACGAATCATCTCAGGTTGTATGAAGTCCTCCCCCGTTAACGCATTGCAGGTTGAATGTGCTGAACCTCCTCTGTCACTAAGACGACAATATCTGGCCTCTCGTTTTTTATCTAGAATGATATGTAGATCTTCCCATCCTCTTACAGAAAAACTGAAAGAGTTAGATACCTTATGCAGAAGCTCAAATTATTGGAAAAATAAAGAAATCCCCCTAATATTAAAATCCTTTCGTCAAATCCTAAATCTAGTATGCCCAATTGTTCACTATCCTAGTCTACCCCTTTTTAATTACACTTATGAAGTTTTAAGTTATGTTCCTAAAATTGTTTTTGATATTGGAATATCCAAAAACTCCCCATCAGCAAACTTGATTTTCAATGCGGTAGTGGGTGAGCGATGGAATGGTTTCCAATTATTTTTCACGGACGCTTCGAAACTAACAGATCTTAATCATACTGGAGCTGCGGTCTACTACCAAAGCTCTAGAATAATTTTACAGTTTAAATGTCCTAAGGAGTCTTCTGTATTCACTGGAGAGTGTGTGGCTATACTGGAAGCGTGTCTTTATATAGAGTCACACCTTAATATCGAGAAAGCCGTAATATTCACAGACTCTCTTAGCTGTCTACAAGCACTAGCAAAAAGTCCGTTTAAAAGTAAATTGCACAGCCCCCTTATTCTTTCAATTAAAAAGTCCTTATTATCTTGTGCTAATTGTCAAAGAGAGGTTCAGTTAGTTTGGATACCTAGTCATTGTGGCATTAAGGGTAATGAGTGCGCTGATGCTTTGGCCAAAGATGCTTGCTCATCAACAGTAGCCGACCTCACCCACAATACTCTTCAGGGGTATGACCTGCTAAACCTTCCACGAGTTAATCTCCAATCTTCATGGCAAGAACAATGGAATACCACTGGAAGAAGAAAGGGCAGGTTTTATTATGCAGTACAACCAACCATAAAACCAAAACCATGGTTCTACGGTTATAAAAAGTTATCAAAATCTATCGTATCCGTCCTTTGTCGTATTCGTCTAGGTTTTTGTAGTACTCCCGTGTTCTTACATAAAATACGTGTTCGAGACTCCTCTCTCTGCGAGTGCGGATTGGCGGAAGGCACTCTGGATCACATCTTTTTTGAATGCTCAAACAACATTCCACCTCTAGATCTGTATAGCCGTCTCCCTAAATTTAAAATCCCTCTTCCTATTAATTTCCCCTCCTTGCTAACTTTTTCCTCCCCTGAACTGCTTGTGGCGTTGATGACGTTCATCCGTCACAATGACATAAAACTATAAGTTATTCTTTCTGTGTGGGTGTGGTATGCGTATAGTTTATGTTTTAACAATTCTATTACTTATATATTTATTTTTATTTTTTGTTTGTTTCAGTCCCATACTAACTAATCAAGATCTACATTGTGCTCAACTGTATCAATCGAAGAATTTTACTTGTGTATTTATTATTATTACCAATTTTAACATGCACACTTGTTTTTCCAATTCACTTTAGACATTGGCAGAATAGTCGACATCGGCTTTAATTGCCATTAAATAAAAATAGAATAGAATAGAGGTACCGGTAGTTAGCAAACATTTATGATAAGTATCTAAGTACCTAATGAGAAGTTCGTAATGATAAATGCAGGGTACCACACTTAGGTATTATTGCTAACTAGGTAGGTAGGTGGCACAAATGTTTTCAGGAACAACACCTAAGTAGTGAAAAAGCATTAAACTAACAATTTACTTATTATAACTACTTAATCTTTATTGTCGTAGAAAGTTGCAGTACTCTTTCTTTTGTTATCTTTTTTTTCCTTCTGTAAAAACAAAGAATGCGCGCCACGCGGCCGGCTTCTCTAGCGCCGACCGACCGCAAAAAGTGGCGCCTGTGAAGTGCAAATTATTTTCAGCTTTATTTACATATTTCTGTATACGATTGTGCATCTTAGTGCAAAGGATTATGGTTTAAAACGTTTCGAATTCAAATGACAGTATTAATGCACGCTTTCTTCCACATGGGACAATAAGTGTTGTCTAATAATAATTTTATCGACTGTCGATGCGTCTTAACAAAACTTTTTTCACGTAAGTCATTTTGTATTAGGAAAGTACGAAAGCATGGTCTAAGGCCTGAAACTGCGTTAAGCGGACGCCAGCACGGTTTCATACAAATGTGCCCCGTCGCGGTCCCAAGCGCGGGCGTCCGTCGCGGGGTAGGCTACTTTAAGTCGCGGTAGCACGTTCCCGTGGGATAGTTTCCGACATCCACGCGGATCCCTAGCAGCTAGTCGTAAATGAAATGTCCCCGCGACATAGACCCGCGACGGTCAAACAGTCGCGGGCGCCCGCATAACGCAGTTTCAGCCCTAAGAATGAAACAAAACAGAAAAAAGAACTGTTTCTTAAATCTGGCTACATTTTAAATATTAGGTTACAGACGAGCGAAATGATTGTAATGTTATATTTAAAATGAAAACGCTGTCCCAGATCTAAAATTACTAAACAAAGTGCTAGTTAATCAAACATTATAAAGTTGACCAAATTTTTTACCACAAAAACTGCAGTCAAATTAATTGTAATGATATTACAACTGCAAATTCGTGTCGATAGTCTAATAATTTTGTACACATCCCTACTCACCGGCGAACGGATCCGCTTGCTCGCTCATCGCATCGTTCCTTTCATTCATTCAGTCGAGCTTTGGTCGCCATTGTGAGTGGGCTGCGCTCGTGCGTTATTGAAATTCGTAAACGCGTGTTTCATATTTTTTACAAAATTCACATGCGATGTACAATAATAAAGTATAGTGCCACAAAAAAACGTTTGAAGTGATAAAATCCATGTGTAAATAACAGTAACTGTGATAAATATAACGTAATAGTAGTAATCGTAGTGATATTTTTGGTAGTAGTAGTCCAGATATTTTGGTGATGACATAAAATGAGTGCCTTAAGAATGGTTTAGCCTGTTTATGATAGTACCTAGTTATGGTGACTGTATAGTGTTTATTAGTAACAATTAGAAGTAATTGAGACGGCGATGGCGGTGGTCAATGTTTGCGTGTGTTTTCTGTTGGTTTTGTACCAGTTGTCGGCAGCATCTAGCGAGGCCTCTTCGGAATCCACCGACCTCGGAATTTCAGGTATAAACATGAAATTATGTTAAACCTAGGTTTAATTCTATGTTTAACAATGTTGCTAGTTATCCTATGTGTAATAACTTAAGGTACTCTTGCTTTTGTTTTGTAAATAAACCGAACTTTTAAAAATCAGCGCTCGGCGTTTAGATAATTAATTATCATCTTATTCGGAACTTCAATAATTTTAATAAATTCTTCAAATGTATTATTAGGTTTTTTCAAAGGTAAACTCCTTTCACGACTTACCTACCTATAATTTAGTATTTATCAATAAATGCTTCATAATAAAATAACGAACTGAGATTTTTATTTACAGTCACGCTTTTGCCGGTTCAAGCGTTATCTATATGAGTTCACGAAGTAGTGTAAAACTACAACATTTATTGAGTAGCTTCTGCCCTCGGTATCCCCCGCGTGGACGTCGGAAATTATCCCAGGGCAACTTACTACCGGGGCAATAAGTAGCCTATGTCCTTCCCCAGGATGTCATCTATCGCCTATGTAATTTTTATCGAAATCGGTTCAGTGGATTAGGCGTGAAAACTTGATAATGACATACAGACAGTTACTTTCGAATTTCATAATCGTGTATTAGTATGGATTGTGCGTTAATAATTAAAGATTAAATAAATAACAATGAGCGCACTTCGCTACTTTTTAGTTATTATTTAAGTAAATACTTCTATTAGGACTTGCCTAGTATTCTCATTTACGTAGTTACCTACCTACTTTAAATGAGTGTCTAATTCGCATTCACTTAGCTAATTAACTACCTACTTCATCAGTTACTAGGCAATATGTAGTTATCGTACCAAGCTAGTTACGTACCTATATATCGATCAATGAGTCTAGAAGCCGACTGCCTCCAACGTTACTTGAAAACCGGTCGATTTTTTAATTCCGTTCATTCTCTGATGCTGCATAATATTTGAATCTATTTACTTACATGATAGGTAAACCTTTTATGTACAGACGCCAGCACATCAAGCTACCCCAATCTGTCAAATATCTTTAATAGATTTTCAACTTTATTATAACTCACGCTTAAGGTTCATGTTTAACTGTACCAAAAATTATGCTAATAAAACTATTCTAATCTATTCTAAAAACATTGGAATCCGTCGCAAAGTTCGTTCCATTCTTTCTTCACCACTCAAGATAGGTACTTGACAGCTTTTTAATTTGCTCGTGTCTTACCTGAGAAAGGATCGCTTACTTCATAAAAGAACCATAGACACTAACGACAGTTCGAGTGGCTTCTAAATTCAAAACAATGTCTAAACAATACGCATTGTTTCTTTCGTTCATTCGTCTCGGTGAAGAGGTTGAGGTAATTTGAAGCTTTTCTTTGCTTTCTAGGTAATAGGTATGGTAATGGTAATACAAGTTTTAGTTGGGAGGAAGAGAGTTTTGTGCCTTAGTGCTCATATACACAAGCGATACCTACCTAACCTACGCGCAAATAAATATTAGTTCTTATATCAAGGGGTACCTACGCGACCGTACCTACTCAAATACACGACCTGCAGGCTCCCGACCCCAGTTCAGATAGAACGCGGAAAAACTCCTCGCGCAGGTTCGAGCCCTTTGGACGCAATTTAAAACGAGAGCAACCGAATCGCGTACATGCGCAAGCCGACTGTGTCGATATTCATACAATTTTCTTCTATAAGCTAATACGGTCCTATTTTCTATGGAGCCAGGTTCTGTGTTATTTGGCCCGTAGACGTGTCGACGGCTGCCGCGGTCGACGCTTGTCGGCGGCTGCAGTTGCCTCTGCCGCTGTTGACGTGTGCCGCTCGTGTCTATGAGCACTTAGACATTCTCCCCCTTATTTATGAACGTTGCTTAAAGTTAAGAGGTGGTTAACCGACAAAAATGTATGGTTCAATAGACGCTAATCAAAAAAAAAAAAACTATTTAATAAGGGGGTAGGGTAGATACGCCAGTTCGCCGACCGGCACCAGTTCTCGACTTTTTGACGGACTGTTCTTAAAAATAGATATACTGACCGATTTACAAACAAAAAAATAATACTGTGGCAACCCCAAATAGTTCGGAAGTACGCACACAAAGACAAATTGCCGGAGTGTACCAGGTTACCGAGCAAAAAAATACAGCAATCAGTGCTTTGCAAAGAACGCGTCATAACGTGTGTTCTGTGCAAAAAAAATAGTGAGGAGCCGCAGAGTTCAGGGTAAATTTTTAATTGAAATTATGTGTTTTAGGGTTTGTTTTTTATTTTTTTAGTTAAATTATAAACCATAGCATAATATGAAAGCAATTAATACTTATTTTTTTCATGGAAAGCAAATAAAATTAAGAGGTCGGGAACTGGTACGTCGTTTTCTTAGAAAATCCACTTCTCGACCGTGCGGTCGAAAACTGGCGTGGTCATGTTCAATAAGAATGAATCTTTGTTGTCATAATATTAAGGAAAACATTGAATCTAATTTATGAATTTGAATTTTATGGACTCTAGTATTGTAAGAGCCAGTTCTCGACCGAATTATTTCAAATGTATAAAAAATACCACGTCACGAAACTCCTCTTGGTCGAAAACAGGACCATGCAATCAGAGTGTGCCAATTTTCGACTTATATTAAAATTGCCCTAAAGGAAGTTTATTTAAATATGTTTTTTTGCAAAAATAGTTTAAAAGGCATTTCTCAATGGATTTTTGCTGAAATTATTATTATAACAAGGTTCCATTTTTTTTTTAATATTGTTATAAATTGCAGTCGAAAAATGGCTCACGTCATAAACATGTGCTTGTTTTCGACCGTAGTAGGGTACGCCTGTTCCGCGTCCACCGAGCGCCCAATAAAAGCGCTTATTATCCCGAAATTGCAACAAAGACCTCTCTTTGAACGCCTACTATTTAAATTTATTTTTGTTTAATTTTAGGCGAGTTCAATATCTAAAAAGAAAAGAAAAAAATAACAACCGACTTCCAAAAAAACACTGCAAAGTGCAAAATAACTTTAATTTCAGAAGTCGGTGACTTTGGATGTGTATTTTAATTATTTGTCACCGCCTTCCGAAATTAAAGTTATTTTGCACTTTGTAGTGTTTTTTTGGAATTCGGTTGTAATTTTTTTGAAAAAGCTTTATTTTTAACCCCCGACGCAAAAACGACGGGGTGTTATAAGTTTGACGTGTCTGTGTGTGTATGTGTGTGTGTGTGTGTGTGTGTCTGTCTGAGGCAACGTAGCTCCCGAACGGATGAACCGATTTTGATTTAGTTTTTTTTGTTTGAAAGGTGTATTAGTCGGGAGTGTTCTTAGATATGTTTCATCAAAATCGGTTCAGCCGTTTGAAGATTATCAGCTCTTTTCTGGTTGAAAAAGGGATTTTACCCTCTTCCATGGGTCTGATCAACTCAAAATTTGGGATTCTATTACTTCAATGATATTAGACGAAAAAAAAAACCTTAAACTGATGCTGGAGCAACACCTGGAATTTCCAGGAAACCCAAGTTATTCACCAACAAACAGCAGAAGTATCGTGTTTGGGCTCATTGAAAAGGTCTCAATGAATAGATTATAGATAAATTGTGATTTAAGGGAGACATTAAGTTTAAAAAGCAAGAAATGGAAATTAAATTAAAAATTAAAAAAACCCCCGACCCAAACAAAAACTCTAAAAAGTAAAAAATAATATTTATAGGCCTTTTAATTTGAACGTAATATTTTAATCAGGGCATTGTCAAGTCGGGGGACGGTCAATGAAAACGCCAAACAGAGGCCTAGCCGTCCCCCGACTTGACAATGCCCTGATTAAAATATTACGTTCAAATTAAAAGGCCTATAAATATTATTTTTTACTTTTTAGAGTTTTTGTTTGGGTCGGGGGTTTTTTTAATTTTTAATTTAATTTTTCACTTTTTAGTTACCTACCCCACACCAATTCGAAATTTCATCATCATCGGGGTCAAAACAATGCATATGCGATAGCGATATTTGCGGTCGATTTGCTGTAATTTTTTGAAGAGTTCCGTTGTCTGTCTCCGAAACGCATCATCAGATCTAGATATGAAATTTTAATGGGACCATTTCGAAGTAAACCCCTTTCGAATTTTGTAAATCCGGCTATATACGACGGAGTTATGCCCAAAAATACATTAAAAAAATAGACTTGTCGAATTGATAACGTCCTTCTTTTTGAAGTCGGTTAAAAAGGACTACTTTTTACGCCGAAGCGTAATTTTTATGATTTTAGCTCGTAATCTAAAAACTCCATATTAAAGTAGAGTAAGTAAGAGTACGTTCAGTAGTTTTTTTTATAATAAAAATAAATATATTTATTTACTTTTGTTGATTTATTAACCAGCTCTACTAATGGTCGAGAACTGGTTAGCACAAAGTCGAAAACTGGAAATTTCGGTCGAGAATTGGGGAAATCGGCATTTTTTGGTTAATTGATTTTTCTATAATTCCTAGCTCTTATTTGAAAACAAAACATGGTTAATGAAAATAGACTATTATAACGAATATATTCATATTTTTTTTAAATCATTGATTTATATTAAAGCATTTTTAATTTCTTCCTGAACTTGACAACTCCACTAATCGGTCGAGAACTGGCGAATCTACCCTATGTGTCCACATAATACCTGTACTTTTTTAACAGTCGACCAGCTGCCTCCTCCTGGGATACTGATATAGGGACAAGCAAATCATACTCCGAATATGACCAGCCGTTCGTACAAGAACTCGTTACTGAAGTCTATATCGGAGGTAGCGGAATTAATATACCGAAAACAAAACTTTTCTAAAAGTTATTTTATCGCCAGCCTATACAGACGCCAGCACATCAAGCTATCCCAAACTGTCATATTTTCCCAATTGAACATTAACCTTATGCTTTTATAATAAAGTTGAAAAAATATCAAAGAAATTTGACTGATTGGGGTAGTTTGATGTGTTGGCCTCTGTACAACATAAGGTCGTCTTTTACAGACAACCTTTACAATACCTACATTTATCATCATCATACAACCGATTCTCAAGTAGCGTTATCGAATATATCTTATTGTACTCGATTACAGTATCGTTAATCGTTTCGTTGCGATGGCGATAAGTAAGCGTGACCCGACATCGGCGGGCGGCGGCGCCTGCGCCGCGTCGGTGTCGCGTGGAGTGGACCGTCTCATGCGCCGTCTCACCTACTTTTATATTGTACCTGTAATGGTGCGGCTACACCCACGAGAAACGCCGTTGATTATCGCGATGTTGGACGTTAAACGTAGTAAAATTATCGCGATAATTTTACAACGGCATTCACATTGCCATTTGACGTTACAAAACGTGAGAATTATTGCGATAAAGCGGCCACACTAACGTTTGTCATTGCCCACCGTGAGCACATTAGCCGATTCTTTACCTTTTTGTTTATCGCGATGTTGGGCATTGACGTTGACCGTAGTGTGGGCACTGAATTTATTGCGTTAATTATCGGAATCTTTACCGCGTTATTTATCGCGATGTTGGGCATTGACGTTGGCCGTAGTGTGGCCGCAGCATAATAATAGGTCTTTACCTATGAAATTGCCGTTTTGTATGAAAAAATTTAAACGAATTTTTTTCATGAATTTTTTATTTGTATTAATCGAAGTAATCACCCATGCAATCAATGCATCTTTGCCATCGCAGTGGCAGTTTATTGATGCCCTTCTTAAAGAAATCAGCTGGACGGGAGGCAACAAATTCTTCAAAGGCATTTTGTACTGCCTCTCGGGTATTAAATTTTTTTCCCGCCAAGAAGTTATCCAAATTCTGGAAAAAGTAGTAGTCTGTAGGCGCAAGGTCTGGTGAGTAGGGCGGATGACGGAGAGCTTCCAACCCCAGTTCTTGCAACTTGGAGACCGTCTGCTGTGCAGTATGAGGTCGCGCGTTGTCGTGCAGGAGCAGCGGAGACGAGCGATTGACCAATGCTGGTTGGAGATGCGCCAGCTTCTCCATCATTGTGTTCAGTTCTTCACAGTACACATCTGCAGTAATGCTCACCCCGTTTGGTAAGAAGCTGTGATGAATCACACCGGCGCTAGACCACCAAACAGTGACCATCACTTTTCTAGGGGTAAGTTTTCGTTTAGGGCATTGTTTAGGTGCTGAACCAGGATCCAACCAACTTGCTGAGCGCTTACGGTTATCAAACAGAATCCATTTTTCATCGCAGGTAACAATGCGGTTCAAAATTCCTTCATTTGTGTGTCTGTTGAGCAGTGCAAGGCACGTCTCGACGCGTACTTCGCGCTGGCGATCATTGAGTTCGTGGGGCACCCATTTGTCAAGCTTTTTTACCTTGCCAATTTGACGCAAATGGACCAATATTGTTTTGACGCTAACGTCGAAAGCTGCTGCTAATTCAGCCGTAGATTGTGTATCATCAGCTTCCACAATCGCCTTTAATTCGTCATTGTCGACCAAAGTCTTCGGACGACCGCGAGGTTCATTTTTCAGGTCGAAATTTCCAGAACGGAAGCGAGCAAACCAATAACAGGTGGTGCGTTGGTTTGTAGTGTTAGCTCCGTAAACGTCGTTGATGTTGCGTGCCGCTTGTGCCGCGTTGCTGCCACGACGGTACTCATATTCCATAATTACTCGAATTTTTAACGTATCCATGATGACGAAAAAGATTGAAATGCGATGAAAATGTAACACTAATCAATAAAGAAATGACTACTTTTAGAAAAAAAAATCCATGTTTTTAAAATAAAATTAATTTGAAATTAGAATTCTTAGCCAAACAAAAATTATTTTGATTTGAAATGGCCAGTACTGCAGAACGGCAATTTCATAGGTAAAGACCTAATACTAAGTCGACGGACGTAATAAAATCGCGCTGGGATTTTTTCGCGCAATGGATCAACGCAATGCTTACCGCGGAAAGTTGAAAATCGAACAGTATCCTCAACGCGTTGGGACCACAGACTCACTCGCGCTGACTCTGTTGGATTCTCAACGCTTGGTTCAACAACGAGAGTTGAAAATCCAGTCGCGATTTTATTACGTCTATATGAATGTCGACTTTCGATGCCTGAAGACGGTCATTGTCATGTTTAGAATTCGGTGGCAAAGCCATATTGCCACCGAATTGTTGTTCATCACCACTTCTCTCAAAACGGTGAACGAAAATATCGCAACTCGCAAGGAATCCGGCATGTCCTAGAACCAAAAAACATCTGACATCTACCAACCCGCACTGGACCCGGGTGGCAGCTTACAACCCACTCCCTCTCAAAGAGAACGCCAGAGTCCCAGCAGTGGGAACATTATAGGCTGATTATGCTATGGCTTGGATGTGTTCCTGTTCATGATGCTTCCTTAGATTGCGAAGAGCGTTGGGCTTGTTCGTTAAAGATGCAGGAAACACCTGGGTGACGAGTCAATGGATAAAGGCAGGAAATAAAAGAGGCCTGTAGGTACCCGTAACCCGACAATGGGTGACACCTTCCATCATTATTTTTCTTCACACACTGCTAATCAAGGCAAGAGAAAGCCTAAGCCATGTGTTTATTTACCACATATATAGGTAAAGGCTTTTTCCCTTGGTCCATGGAGGAAAAAATAACGATAAAAAAGGTGTGTCCTATCAAATACCCGTTGCACAATAAAAACAAATATTTACAGACAAATTGATTGGATTCATTACCAAAGTATGTGCTAATCTAATCTAAAATCCTTTAATAACAAAACGCTAGTGTCATTTTATGGTTTTATTTGCTAAGACCACTAGATTGCTGATAAAAAATTATCGAACATCTAAACAGTTGCTAAAGTCTGGTTTTCAATACGAAACCAGAGTAGCAACTGTTTAGATGTTCGATAACTTTTATGAATAAGGCCGTTAGTGTATATTGAATGGACCGAAGGCTCCCAGACACCTTTCGAGCGTCGACCGTCGGATCCTCCGGCTTCGAAGAAGGTGGAGGACAGGGTGTTGATGGCCTCTCTACAAACCCGCACTGAGCCCGCGTGGTGGATTATGGCCCACTCCTCACAGAGAGAAGGCCTGTGTCCTACCGTTGGGAACATATAGTCTGATAGTGAAGTTTTGCATTTTGTTCATAGCAATCTTTGATCTCAATTTAGATTGTTTGTAATTGTTTGCAATTAATTATCTATTTCCAATTGCATTTTCTCTGTTCTTGTGCTTTTAGTTGTTAACTTAATTTTCTCTGAAGAAATAAGTTGAAAGTATACTACAGTAGCATACAATTACTTTTCCTAAATATTTATTTTGTTTTGACCATTGTCGAAAGAAAATAAATTAGAAAGTATCGTCCGAAAATGAAAGCATCACCTACATGGATATTTCGACCGAAAACGAAACTCGGTCGGAGTACCTATATTAAATGGCTCGGCAACTAATAGTAAAAAAAAAATGGGTTAGGGTCGTCTTCCAGTGAAAACGGATGCCCTAGATTATCACGATTTCAACATCGAAATTGCACGATATCATCGTCATACTTACGATTACGTATCACCAATGTGCGCGGGATTGACAGTTGATGACGTCATTAAACCGATAAGGTATCGATAGATCAGATAAGGGGCAGACTTGGCGCCATCCGAATCGGTTTACTGCACTAAATAATATAATCTATACACATATAAACAAAAGTTGTATTTTATGTCTGTCTGCGTGACCGCGTTGTTCTTCTAAACGGCGCAACGGAGTTTAATGCGGTTTTTACCATCATTTAGTGTGTTGTGTATTTTAAAATTTAAATTTGCTTACGTTTTTTTTGCATTTTCTAAGTCAGTTTTTGGCTTTACTTTAACTATTTCATGAAAAAGTAATTCAATGGGAAAAATCAACATACGGTATCACTGACTTTAGAAAGTGTGCAAATTGCAAAAAACCTTAGAAAGTATGAATTTCGCTGACCACCATGGCGCTGCCTTTTTATAAAGAAATCTCGATGTTTTGTCAATTCGTAAAAAGCGCGCAAAGCATGGGCGGGTCGCTAGTTAATCTAGTATGTAATGTACGAATGTTGTGATACGATCAAGGATTATTGTTGTGGTTTATTGAACACACCCAAGTGATGCACATTGTCCAGACGTAAAGTAATCTCTAATCAACTTTACAATCAAGGAATTTAGATTGTTTCACTATTGCAATTTAGATTGTTTCACTATTGCAATCTTTGTGCACTTTCTCGTGTGTAACTAACTATTGATTGTCTTTGTTCTTGATTTTTTTATTCGAAAACATTCATCGGTTTCTAACTAAACTTCATTATATCCAACGACCCTGCACCCTAATTGCGTAACTCACGATTAATCCATTACAAAACCACTGCTGTTCGAAAAATGTGTCTGCTCAACAGCGTTAATAACGCAATGAATATTGTTGAACCGTCAAATTGAAACAGATTATGATTAATCGTGAGTTACGCAAGCGGGTTAATCTCTTTGGTGACCGTACGTATTATAATGTTGGTTGGTCTTGGTAGATCGAGAAAAAAGTACCCACCATTCTGGTCTATTTCGACTGCGGATTCGCGTTCTTTATACAATGGCATATTTGTAGCAGAAGCTCGCACAACTGCAACAACCTAGTCATTTCGTTCCAATGTATGAATGGATTCGTCCAACTGTTGTCAAAGTATGCAATCATTGCAAACTTGCAACTTTGTGACGTAACTGCTCATTACACGCTTCCATTGTTATAGAAGTCGTTGATTACAGTGAAAGCGATGCGTCTACCGTAAAATCGTCATGAAATAGATCGTAATAAGCAGTTTTAATATGTGCAATTACGTTTAACAAGGGCTTTAAGTACAAGCAACCAATATCACAACACAAATGAGCGAAAACCAATTGGTCTTTATGTGCTTGAATAGAGCTGTTTTGCATTAAAACAAAATGGCGGTGAACGAATATTTTCGCTGAGTTTGCAATAATTCATCTTCATTCAATATTTGAAATTGGTAATCGGCGATGTTTACGTTTGAATTTAGAAAACTCCGTAATCTTAACCATAATATTGCAGATTTGCAGAATTTTCGATAATTATTTTTAGGCTATTGAGAATCCTCGCATCATTAATTTTATTAGGATTCCAGTTCAACAACTGGCTGATGAAAAAAAGGTTGTAAGCGTGGAAAGGAAGTTTCTGCGTTTTACGTTCCATTCCATTGTATGCTTACAATAAGCGTTGCGAGGTTAATAGATTTTAACGCTGTTTAAATAAATGGTTTTAAACGTCAACCATTATTGAAACATTACAAAATATACGTTTTGAAAAAGACCTTAATTACGCACTGCTTCTCAAGACTGAATATTATTCCATTACATACAAAACAGTGATGAAATTCATAATATTAATACTAGAAATAAGGACAAACTACGTGCTGATTTCACCGGCTTCATATGGTTCATAACTCATTTGTTGGTCTTGGTATAACCTTTTATAACAAGCTTCCCTCTTCTTTGCTAGATTTGATTTTTTATTCGTTTAAAGCTAGAGTAAAATCCAACCTTTGCGCAAAGGCATACTATTCTATCAACGACTACTTAAACGATAAGAATGGTTGGTCGCTGTGATTAAGGTTGATCTGGTCGACACGATCTGGTGTATTACTCCACTGTTCGACAATGTACATCAAAAATTAAACATGGTATAGTTTCGTCTCTTTTATTAATATTGTCTGTACGGAAACAGAATACTAAAATAAAACGCTATAAAAAGTTATGAGCCAACAAAGACTCGTTTTTCTTGCTAATTTGACCTAACTTTGGGCATGTTTAAATAATAAAAGAAGTTTGAAATCTCCAAAACCAAGTTTTTACCGACAAAGATCAATTATCGAAAACTTTAATAAACTTTAACGGTCATTGATTTATGCAGTGGATTTTTCATAAAACCCGATCCCGATCTTCCGAAGGACTTTTCCTAATTTTTACGCGCCTGTTTTACTAAACTTATCCTGCAGATCACTCAAAAATGTTGTGCGTGTAGACTAGCGTCTAACTGCTCATCAGGGGTACTACCTCTGTCGGACACAAAGCCCAGTGAGATAGCGTGCTTTTTAGCCAGGCCTACCATTGAGTTCGAGCCCGCGACTACTTTCCCCTTAACTCAAGACAATGTTTGTGTTCTTTGTTCTTTCACCAGAATTTGCTTGCCTACTGACAGGTCATATCTTTATTAAAATTTTTTTTTTTTTTCATTTACTTAGTGTTGGCATAATCTACTCATTATACAATGTTTTTTTTTATGATGCGTATATTGCAAGATGTCAGTAGTTAGCTAGCGACCTCAACAATTGATCTATTATATCTAGAAATATTTAAATGTTATGTTTCGTAACGTTAATTACGTTCCTACCTACCATTGTACAGAATCAAGTTCTTTTAACATAACAGACGGCTGTGTTGCTGGGGAGTTTGTTGCACCACTTCTTCTTCCCAGCTAAAGCAATAGGAAGTGGTGAAGGTCGGGCGTTTTTGAGGGACTGTCTTTTGTAATTTTTGACGTTCAAAAAGTCCTGACAACAGACCAGTTTGAATATACGACTTTTGTTTTTTTTTTCACATATTTTTTCTATAATAACGTCTGGAAAGAAGAATCACATAAGTTAATTGTCACTTATTCGAAGACCAAAGTTTTAACAAGTTGGTTGCTATCTCAGAAGTTCAGAAAACAGCAATAAAAATCCAGGGAAAATTCTCGTAAAATGGCTATAACTTCAACATTTTTACAAAGCGAACGGGGACTAATTATTCACTTACCTACATAATTAAAGAATGCATTACACGTTCCAGCATTTAGAAAATGTAGCTATCGGCTAGAGAGACAATGTCCCGGTGGTAATTAAGGGCAATAGACGCAACAAAATGTCGCAGGACAACGCAAGGTTTACACAAAACAAGTGAATGCCGAAGACCCACCCCGAAATCCCGATATTTCCACATACCCACAGTTTCACACGGTACGTACGCCTTTTCTAAAATGTTTCAACAGTTTTGTCTTGAAGACTGACTTTCCCTGACAGTGAAAGAGCTAAAAGACAGAACGATACCATCACCAGCAGGCTTAGCACGAGCACCGATTTGTCGACATTACTATTAACTAAATGATGTACAATAGGCGAAGATGGCTATGTTTTTCTATTCATTAACACAGTTATGCGTTCTAAACGAATCATGATTTTGTAGATAATCGTAAAAACTTTGTGGCCGTCGAGTAAAAAGTTTTGTTGTCAGTGTGATTTTGACAATTTGGGAAGAAATATTCTTCTGAAATAGTCTACATTTATAAGGACCTAGACAAATATCGTTAGAAACGAAAGACTAAATGACAGATTGTAGAAGGATATCTACGGTGCGATTACAAAAATGTAGGAACGAAATGTCACTTTGTGTTGAAAAAGCACTGTCTATTCTTCGAAGAAATACAAAGCGCCATGCTAAGCCCGCAGTAGTGTCTCGATTCGGTTAACCAGCTATCAGTTATTTATAGTTTTATGCCTCTAGTCTTATAATATCACAGAAAGACCAAATGTTTTCGGAGGACCAGAAATCTCTCGAACCCCGAATGCACCACCCCCGTGTGGGTTCCCGCATTATCGTTGCGGGGGGGCTCAGTAGCCGTGGTCTCCCAGCCACGGTGAAGCGAAGAGGAACCCCAAGGTGTGGCCGCTCGTCAGGGCTTTTGCCTCAAAGTCGACGACGTAGCGGCCAAAAAGTAGGTTGCAGTGAGGTGCACCGCAACTGAGGTGGGCCGCGATGTCGAATGGGAGCCATTGCAGCTGAGGGTTACAGGCTCCGGCGGGGCAGGAATGCCGGTACTTTTGGGTAGCGCTCTTCCCTTCCGTGGCCTGGGTGAGGCCGCTACCGTTTGATGGCAGACGCGGTGGGGCCGCAGGGGAAGAGGAGTATCGTTATAGCGTTGGCCGCTCACCCTATCCCCTGCGGCCGAAAAGTAGGCGGCGGGGCCACTTGACTGTGCTGACCCGTCGCAGGGTGACCGAAGGGTCCACAAGGACAATGTGCCCTACTCATAAGCCCATGGACATAAATGAAGATATGTGTCTTCATTTATGTCCATGGGCTTATGTTTATGTCAACTGTCACTGTAGAGTTATGGCGGGTTATCACAGCAGTAAGATTGCCATGGCTGACTTGAAGAAACCGCGTTACTAGCTAGGTACACGTTTAGCATCAGGATAATCAACCTATACTGTTAAAACTGCTGGGACCTCCTCTCTATGGGATAAAGTGGGCCGTAATCCGCCACGCGGGTGCAGTGCGGATTGGTGAATGTCACATGTCTTCGAATTTATTGGTTCTAGAATGGCCTAGAACGGTTTCCTCACGATTATTCCTTCACCGTTTTGAGAGCAGTGAGTGGTGAAAAAATTGACATACACAAAGTAAAATGCCCGGGTCTACAATTCGTCAGGCTCGACTCGACCGTTTCTACTCTGGCCCCACGTTTGTTTCGCTTGAATACTTCACTTTGTATGGAACTTCTGTGCCCTATCTATTCCTCGGCCCCCAGAACATCTCATTAGTAATTCACGGGTTCCCATGACGTCAGCGGCGCCCGTCTCCCGGCGCGTCGCCACATGCTCGACTTTTTGTAAAGCACGGATTTGGGACTCAAGTGGTTTGGCTTCGGGTAAACTATGGATGTGACGTAAAACCAAAGATCGAAGTAAATGGAAGACTTGAAAAATTATAAAAGATTTTTTTGCATTTGTTTGGAGGCCAAATTAATATCTTCAAGCCTGTATTTTCCCACTGCAGGGCAAAGGCCTCGGCTTTTCCTCACAATTCTTTAGACTAAATAATATACCAAAAGTTCATTCAGAGACCACGACTTGAACTTCCAATGATAAAGTACAAGGTTTGCTAAACGTAGGTACAGCACTTGTGGATTCATAAGAGTGCCTTGATAATGCCTACATGTCTATAGGCACGTAGACGGTATTAATAAGTACATAGAGGGAACACTATTGCCGGTTCTATATTAGCGGATCTTTCCTTTTAGAACTGCCGTTACCAAAAACATTACCATCATTCGCATTTACTGTTCCCGACATTACTTTGAGAACTCCTCTCTTTCTGTTCTTCATTTTTGAATTTACTTCATTTCAAAATCTCATAAACTTGTTTTGTTTGTTTTCAGGTATGCAACTTCCGAACGCATCATAAGGTGAGATGACGTCACAACGCCCGAAAATCCGATCGCATGTCAACGTACAATTAACCAACTATTGCTCATATCAAACGAAGGGTAGTTGAGACCGGTTAACCGTTGTCTGGCGCCAAAATACTAGACGTACTGATCACTTGATAAACGAACCACATCCGATTCTGAACCTTAAACGACACTGCTAAGGTAGGTTTCAGTACCGCAGAGGGCACAGAGGGCCCATTGAGCCCTCGGGATGTCATAAGTAAAGCTTTTTATTGCTGGCTTTATGTAACATTCGTCAATAGGGAGCGTAGACAGATGCTGTTAAATGCACCTGCGTATTTAAATTGTGCATGGTATAACTTTTATGTTTATTTGCTTTAGATAAGTTGTTGCGAGTAAAGATGTTCGAGATAAACGGGTTGCTGGGGGGACATAAGCGTGATGAGTCACATTTCAGTGACAAAGAATGAGTCACTCATAGTTTTACACTAGGATTACGCGGCATAGACGATGAGCCAGAACGATGAAGCAAATTACATACTTACTTCTAAATAAAATTCGGCGGACCTGAAATTGATCTAGATTTTTGGGATGAGGTGCGATTTTGAAACTCGGACATGCTATGGTAGACAACTGAATTTAAAGGTCAGAAGACATGACAGTCGTTACGGGTCGTCAGAAGCCCGAAAATCTAACAATCAGTCTTACCAAGGCAAGCGGTATCGTGTGACGACACGTTTTGTGCAGTGGCTAAGCGATTGACTGCTGCGCTGCGTGTCGTGGGTTCGATTCCCGCACGGAACAAATATTTGTATGAACTACAAGTAGTTGTTCCGGGTCTGGCTGTTTGTGTATGTGAGTTTTAAATGTTTGTAAACGCACCCACAATACAGAAGAAATTCCTAGTGTGGGGCAACGTTTAAAAAAAATAACACCCAGTAACTGGGATGAGGAGGTCGGCAGGTCCCTTCATGTAAAATACTGGTATTCAGTTGCATCTGGTTAGCCGGAAAGCCGACCCCAACATGGTTGGGCAAAGGCTAAGCAGATGATGATGTTGAGAAGACCATGCCTAAAAGATAGCTCTTGATAGAGGCCTAGCAACAGCCTCCAAAGACTTAAGATTACTTACCTCATTCTCACTGTAATCAAAAATCAATACAAAATCAAGGCGAACGAAATCAGAAATTCTCCACTCAGTCATGGCTTGTTCTCTCCGCTCTGAGCCTATGAATGGACAAAAAACTTAGCGTAACTAAATGAAACAATCCAAAGCCAATCGGCAGACATTTTCAACGCTCGTTAATTGTGTAATCAAGCTGTCGTATTTGTATTTCTTACTGTCGAATTGCGAACTATGAATGTATGAGGTCAAAACTGATGTTCATGGCTCCAGGCAGGAAACCTAAGCACCAGTTGAATTGAACTAAGTAATATTTCGTGTAGGTACGCCTTGACATATGGACGAGGGTTTTTTTTTTGTTTTGGGTGGGCTATCATCAAATAACTTCTCCCGCTCTGGGTGGAGCAGGAGGGCGTGTCAGACTTTTATTGACAAAAACCCACCCGTGTTCCCTCAGTAGCCTGTATGCCAGGGGCCACGGTATCAATTTCGAACAACCCGCACCCCTGGCAGACATCGGCCCTTGCGGGCCCCATCACTTTGTGGTGACATATCTTTAGGGCGCGCGTGGAACACAACGCGCCGTCGACCTGGGCCTGGTCCTTACCGGACAGCGAGCTACCCATTACTCGCCGTCCGCAAGCCTACGCTTACGGTGGCCGGGAATCAGCCTGGGATTCCCGACGCCCAGGGCGTCTCCTGCGGAAGCTAGGGCCGTGAGGGCGCATATACTGCCTCTCCCTCACGTGCGCCGCCTCCCTCTTTGCGAGCATCACTGCTTCGCTGAAAGAGGTGACGGCTACCCATGCACTCTCGCTCCGTACCATGGCCTGGACCAGGGCCGGACGCGAGAGATCGCCGCCGCCGATCGCTTCCACGAGGACACGGCGGTGCTCCGCTCAAGCCGGGCAGACCTCCACTGTATGCTCCACCATGTCCTCAGGGCGATCTTCGCAATTGGACGAAGGGGTGAGTTAGTTCTCTGCATTGAGTTGCAGAATGTTAAAATGATGACGAATTTGTTCTTCGGAAGTTACTAAGTTCTTCTCCGAAATGGTGAAATTCTAGTCTATATTTAGGGTGCCCAAAAAAAACACTTTTTTATCTGCATAGCTATTCACACCCATTCAATACTCTTCCGTATCGAATCGACAATCAATGATATCATCCTAAGAGTCCTATAAACGCTGTTCACAAATTCAAAACCTATGACCACTTAGCGATTCCTTATTTCTTAACACGTTAATTTCTTAGATCACACACGACATCTGCTAATAAATATTGACAAATTGTCTTGGAAAATACAGAATATGACATTTCGATTCTAGTAGTACCTACTAGTCGTGTAGTTTGAACGTAGTAAGATTCCGCGGGGACTCATTATAACAATACACAATCGGGGCCCATATAAACGACCGCTATTCTTCCGACAGTAAAGTTGTTTGCTGTCGGAGGCAAGGCAAATCTGAGGGGCAATTCTACTAATTTTAAGAACGTTCACAGTCTGATCTCAGTGTCAATCTGTCAAAAAATCCTATACATTTTTGTAAAATTTTTGAAATTCGATTGTCGCCGAGATGACACTGCGAACGTTTTTAATTAGTAGAATTGGCCTTCAGGTTATTATCGAAATGTGTCATTTTCAACACGATAGCCTATCGAATGCTTCTGAAAAACTATGCTGAAAGAACTAATACTCTATGCCTTTGTACGGTATAAATCTCAGGCAGGCCTATAATGTATCTCGCTTAATCCCAATTCTGCTAACAGAATAATCCTTTTGGCCTTTGGGTTCGCGTTAGTCAAGTAAATATGTACTTAATTTATTACTGTTAAATGCACACAAAAGCTAATTCTGTTTATTAGGTCTTTAATACATTGTTCAAACAATGGCGCTAGCGAGTTCTGTTGACTATACGAAATAGATGCGTGTATTTAACTGGATGCGTCATACGACAAACCAACAAAGAATTGTTACTCGAAATTTAATGGGGCGAAAAGTCTTCCGCGAATTTACTGCTTCAGGATACTAAAAGATTTTTCTTATGAAATCATCTTGAACAAGTGAATCTTTGCTCTATATTTAGTTTTGGCTGAGGACACTGAGGCGGAACAAAACGTCACTTCATCATTATGATCATTCCATCAGCCAAAACGGCCAAATTGGCCCTCCGACTATAATTTTGCTTTAAAATGTGATGTAAATTTATTTATGACTGAATACAATAGCAGTCACACAGGTGTAAGCAAGTTTTGTTAGCCAATATTGTGACCAGTAGCCGACAAATTAAAAGGTAAACTGATACCGGTTGAAATACAACAGGACTAGTAGTGCATGACGAAAGACAGTTGCAGCTGACTTCCGCTACATGCCGGAAGTGAGGCGCCAGCGGCGCCTGCGCCGACAATCCGCGGTTTTCAGCCATTCACACTCCAACCGCGACGTGGCCCGGACGTCATGCGTCGCTGCCCTCACAATTAATTAACTCAATAATTAAAATTACTTGCATTAATGTTTGTTTTATGATCTCTGCTTTCATAATTTGTGATTAGATGCGGGTTTTTCTGAGAATTACCTAACGCTCCACATAAAAGTAAATTGACATTCGAGTATAGGCGCAATGGATACATTAAGTCGACGGCTGTCAGGGCCGTGCAAATAGAGCATTAATCCAGCATGTCACGGTGTTGCTGCAATGCGCTTGCTAAGCAGGCTATATGTATGCGTGTGGCGACTTTGCCTCTCGCCGACGAAGGTGACTATATAACACACTTCAACGCAAAGCCTTAGCCATAAAACTATTTACTCGTAAACACAAGTCTATTAAAAGAAGAAGTATTGCATGACGCACCTTTCAGACATTCGTTTCGACGTTCAGCAGAGTATATTGCTTTCTCTGACGTCAAATTTCACATCGCAGCTGCAACTTTATGTTCTACTCAATTCAAGTTTATAAGCAAACATTTTGGCGTTATTTGCTTTTGTTGTTTACTAACATTATTGAATGTTATATATGCAGTTACTTTGTCGAATCACCATGCAAGAGCAGCCTTTAGACTTGCTTTTCGAAATAATGTTTCTAGAATTTTTCTTTGGCGCATATAATTATTCCGTACGCGGTTTCAAGAATAGCTTCGACACAAATCCAAACTGCTGTAGGTACCCGTCAAGCATCACAAGTGTGATTGAATGTATGGTTATGTAAATAGGATACAAATACGTTATCCATCAAAGGTCTACCACATATGGGCGTCTAGACGCTGACTGCTGTCTAGACATTTGAGTACCTAGTTTTAAAACTGACAGACGCTCGAGAATGCTTCGATTTTATCTATCAAGTTATATCATTGGTATTTCAATTTACTAAAATGATTCAGCGTTCCCCAGAGATGGTTCCATTTTCAAAAAGGTCAGGAAATTTAAAATAAATGTCATCTGAATTTTTGACAAATTACATTGGCAGTTTGTTATGACGACCAACTCTCTAGAAAAAAAAAAACAACTTATTTTAAAGCATAATCAAGTACTTTGCTATCAGACATCACAAATATTTTATACCGTTGTCTGTTCTGTGCTCAGCTAAGCTTGATCGATGCGCCGTCAACTAGCAATGCAAAGTAGTTAGCAAGTCAGCAAGTAACATGGCCTTCCTTGACGGGTGATTTATTGCGCCGGCGCAACTTGGTGGTCCCTCATTATTGAATATCAATTAGGTATTAAAAATAAACCTTGTCTAACGGATAGGAGTGATTAGAAACCGGTATTAAGTACAAGGAGCTGAGTTGTTGAGACTTGCGTGTTGAGTTTTGTTTTTGTTGAAAGATTTTTTGTTTGTATTTTGTTGGTAAAATATTTTAGCAGAACAGAGCCCATTATGATCACCCAGTTATGACCTTGGGATTATGTAGTAGTAAAGAGGCATATTATTGTAAGCCACCTTAAAAATAAACGCCGAAACTTATCCCATTTTTTTCGCATCGAATAGGATGTGCACTTCTACTTGAATTCATACCGTCTTGGTTTTTACCATCTCAAATGGGATAAAACACATTCGGCCTATAACGTCCCACTGCTGGGATACAAACCGACTCTCGGTGAGACGGAGTGTACCGTTATCAACCACGCGGGTCTGTACCTAGATCTCACGATGATTTCCTCATAATCATAAGTGAATGGAAAATCCGTCTCATTTTCGGTTGGTGTGCGAATATTTTCATCGTCAGTAGTCATGTACTCAGCCTGTATGCGCTTGGCTCATTCGCACGGAAGTATCACATTCTTCGAAATACTCCGTTATAAATATTTATTGCTCCCGTGGGTGGTCAGCCATTATTCAATGAAAGTGTATAGAGGTGTGGGGGAACTGGAGCAAATACCGCAAACTTTGTGTTTACATATCGTTTGTTTGGAAGATTCATGGCTGAATAACATGGGTATTGGGTTGCCAGAATTCGATTTCGGGCATGTTTTTCGATAGTGGGATTTTGGGTAGCGAAAGGACATAACAGTCTAATCTCTAAGCACGAAATTCGTTGTTTCGGCCGAAGGTACGGGGGTTTCCTACAACTGTATCATCTACGGACTTAAGATTAGCTTGGGCCCGAAATAAGAATGAATAACTGCGATTTCATAGTTGTCCTTACTCTCGATGTGTTTTTGCCCGGCTGAAAAAGTTAATTGGTCGGATGTCGAGTCCACTCTGAAGTCTCAAATTACTGTATGACGAGCCCGTATCTTCGTTGACGGAGTTATAAAGTAGGCCCTAGGCTTGGGTTTCAATGTTCAATAGATCCTGTCTAGTTCTGTGAACGTCACCAGGCATGTCCAGGCAGTAGCCAAAATTTTAGATTTTCGTTTCGTTCGCAATACTCTCTCTCTCCTAACCCTGTCTACGCGGATGCTGTCAAATCTTCTAATGAACTACTTACTTTTATTTATCTTGAAAGCGTACGTGCAAAGCGTTGTCTTATCGTTGACAGATTCTGTTCGGATTCTGCGTAAAATTAGTAATACTTTGCGCACAAGGCAACAAATTTCCGTGAAAAAAGTTATCTGAACTACTTTGCCAAGATTTTCCGGGAAATTCAGTGCTGAATATTATATTTTGAGAACTGATCTCACCTTGTAGATTGATGAATATCTTAATACCATTAAGATTATTGTAGTAGGTACTAAGCAGTAATGGCTTGTCTACCACAGACATTCAGGGGTTTATTTATAAAGGTTGATTAAGTTAAGAGATGTTTTTTTTTTGGGTGGGAAATCATCAAATAACTTCTCCCGCTCCGGGTGGAGCAGGAGGGCGTGTCAGAGTTTTACTGACTAAAACCCCCCCGTGTTCCCTCAGTAACCTGTGTGCCGGGGGCCATGGTATCTCTTTCAAACAACCCGCACCCCTGGCAGGCATCAGCACTTGCGGGCCCCATCAGTTTTTGTTGACATCTCTTTGAGGAGCGCGTGGAACACAACGTGCAGTCGACCTGGGCTTGGTCCATACCGGACAGCGAGCTACCCATTACTCGCCGTCCGCCACGGTGGCCGGGAATCAGCCTGGGACTACCGACGCCCAGGGCATCTCCTGCGGCGATTAAGGCCGGGAGGGCGCATATACTGCCTCTCCCTCACGTGCGCCCCCTGCCTCTTCGCGAGCATCACTGCTTCGCAAAAGGAGGTGGCGGCTACCCATGCACTCTCGCTTCGTGTGCTTAAACAGTCGCTACTCATTTCTTAACTTTAAGTAACGTTTATAAATAAGGGGAAATGTCATTCATTCCGAACACGCATAACTTCAGCTAAGCGAGAAAATAAGCAGATGTCTATCAACAACATTAAATTTCCAAATTCTCATAGTAAAATTATGATGTTTCCATAAATATTTTATTCACAAAACCTTGAAAACCTTCAATATATATGGGTAGCCAATCAAATTCTTGTTTCTCGTAAGTAGTTGTAGAATTAACACGTTTTTGACCTGTCAAATCCACACCTACGTTAATTATGTGTAAAAATACCAATGGAACAGTAATCCTTTATGTGTCAAATAGACCTGAGATGAACCGACCGTTAATTGATAATGAGGTGCCTTAATTAAATTGACACGTTTCTGAGGTTATGATTCGTTTTATCGAATATGCGTTTGCGTCGACAATTTACACAGATGTCTTGCCTTATAGAGGACTTGTAGACAAGGCCAGTATTAAAAGGCCCCTGGAATACACATAGGATCAGGATTTCAGAGGTCTTCGTTATTTAGCTGGTTGTCGACAAACGGACTTATTTGGTAACTTGCAAATTGGACGAGTCGTTTTGAGCAAATATTTGTGAGTATGTCTGGATCAAAAAACTTGCTGATATTTAACTCCTGCCTGACTGGCTTTATGTTCCTGCTTTTGTAAAAGTTTCTATAGATTTAAGAGATTCACTGCTGATTGCTGAAATACCGTAATAAAGGGTTTCTTTGTAAAGCAATGTTACATAAATTCACAAAGAATGGCGCAAAAATGATTTTTTTCGTCTGTTATACAAAAAAAAATCTGCTGTTCCAAACATTTTGACCGCGTAGGTATTGCACTTTTCTATAAAACAGCAGATTTTTTTCTTTTTGTAATTCCGACGAAAAATTTCTGCGCTGGGGGGTGGGTCTAGAATGATATGCTGAATTCATGGTTACAGTTTGCGCACTGGTTAAAAACTTATCCTGTATATCTAGCCGAGACAATAGGTAAAACAAGTCATTGTTCGTTTTGATCGTAAAAATATACGATTTGCTATCTTACGTATCTAATACGTTGATTTCGAATTTACAATCTATTTTATTGCATTCCTACAATTTACATCTCCGTGTGTGGCAATTACGCGACCTATAATAGAATTGAAAACCTGTATATTATTTTATTTTGGTAGACGACAGAGATCGCGTATTTACAAAAACTAGTTTGGTATAATCTTATTTGTCCAATGAGGCTAGTTGAAAGATCCCATTGTGCGGACGATTTTCCCTTTTACAAATTACAAGTACACCCACGCCTGTATGTTTGTCTGTCTGTAAATGCAGTAGCCAAGAGTATGTAGGCGAGGCGCCGGACGAAATTTGCATGAATTATTTCGCGATTTGTATAATTATCCATATGTTTACCTCTTAATCGTTCAGCCGTACATTTTAGAAATAGCTCCGCAATCTATGCAATTTTGTTAATTGCTTAAAAATATTTGTGTCAGAGGAAATGCGCATTTTGTGTTAGTCGGAAACGGTAAGTTGATTGATGTGTGTTATAAAGTGATACAATTTTCCGCCGTGGCTTAGTCGAGGTTCACGTGGACGTCAAAATATCGCGGCGGCATAGACATATATAAAAGGACTGGGCGGACCGCACGTTACAATGACGCCACGAACTTGGTCCCAAAATGGTCTTCCCTATAGCGAAGTGAACTAGAACGCGATCGGCTGTCATCGGAGCGGTCGTAAATTTTTGCAAGCAAAAATGCCAAATTGTGCCGTGAAGGGTTGCGTGAACTACGACAAAAAGCACATTAAAAAAAATGATAACATTTCATTTCCCCGGTAAGTTAAAAATATGTCATTAAATCGACTTCTAACATTATTTAAAACAATTTTCTTTCTTATTCGTCTCAACCTTTGGCAAAGACGACGCGAAGCCGCGTAAAAGCGCGACATAACTTTGTAGCGGCGCTCGTTGTAGCCGATGAAATGAAAAGATTTAATAATATAACTCTATGATTAAATTTTGTACAAAAATTGATTTTTATTGTCTAATAAAAGCAAATTAAAATGTCCAACGTCAGAAAAAACTACGAATCCAAAATGGAAAATATGTCCAGATTACCAAAAAAACAAGATTTTTACAAAATTGTTTTATTCGAAGGCCAATGAAAACTTATTAACATAAACAAACTGCAACAAATATAAATTTAAAAAAAATATAAGGTTTTTTATTTTATTTCTTTGTACCTCGAAGAACACCACACCCCGCTCTTACAAGGTTACGTCGAGGAGCAGACACGCCGATTGACATCGTAGTTCTAATAGATGGCGTTAGTGTTTTTTGTAGGGCGACCGCGTCCGTCAAATGTTCGGACGACCGTATCTTTACTATTTAAATCAATGCGCGGCGGTATTTTTTCGATAACAACGAGCTAACCATGAATCCTGTAGTTAATTTAAATATTGCGTTAATAAAACGTGTGCTAATTCCAAATAAGATTAACAATGGCGCTACCTAATTTCAAATCAAACAAGACGCGTATTTGCAAACATTAGCTAGCTTATGTAAATCTAAGCGGCAGATGCCACTTGAACAAACAGACAACATTCCGTATACGTCTTAGAGTCACCTTATATACTGATACTACTAAGGTATAGGTACATAACGTACTTTTACGGCGTGAATAGTTACAATTCTGTGGCGCCGGCGCACGTCAATGACGCCCGGTATGCAAATACTACCAGTTTATTGATGTCAAAATTGCATTTAGGACAATTTCATACGAGCAACGGGACTTTCTCTCAAATTAATATTAAAGTAAACAACTTCAGAATTCTTATAGCGTTGGTTTCTTTGACGGCAGACTATAACAGCGCCATAATAAATATATTAAGTTCTAAATGCGGTAATAAAGATGCAAAACATTATATCCTGCTGAGAAAATAGCAATGATGAGATTCTTAAAATATTCAAGTCTTTTTTTGAATGAATATTAGTGAGTATCTATTCAAATTAGTGCCAATAACTATTTAGACATCAATGATATTATAAAAATATGCGGCTTATAATTTCAGAGAATAATTAACTGATGTTATTATTTTATGATTAAAGGAATTTCAATCAACGTTTAAAGATAATCATGGCCCGATTAGACCACAGATGTTCTAAACGTCATCTCACAAAAAAAAAACTACCATAGACAAGAACTTTGTTCAAATAGAAAGCGATGCAGTTTCAATTATAATAACAACAGCCTTATTGGATCGGATAGAAAAACAATAAAAGGGCCGAGTGGGAGCGGGCCCTTATTTATAAATATTTTAATGCGCTTGCGCTGACGAGGCAGAAACTTCTTGTAACTATTGTTTCATAGCGTGTTGAACAAATAAATATGGGGCCAGTTTTTGAGTGTTCAAGTTCGGTTTTTGTGTGGTCAAAGACTTTAGTGTCATCCACTTGAGGAGGTTTTTTTAATGTCACTTTAGTTGAGGTCCTGTTTAAAAGTTTTGAAGGGGCTTGTCGCTAAGTAATAACAGCCGTACCTACGGGTCGATCGATTAGGTTAAGCTACACTTGCCGCGGTTGGTCCGTGGATGGGTGACCATCTTTACAAACAAAGACCCCTCCGTGCCTCGGGAAGCGTCCTGGCTGTCATTCGTGGATCTTTGATAGTCGTTACGGGTCGTCAGAGGCCCGAAAGTCTGACAACCAGTCTTCCCAAAGCTATCGTGTTACCCAGTAACTGGGTTGTGGAGGTCCGATAGGCAGTCGCTCCATGTAAAATACTGGTATTCAGTTGCATCCGGGTAGACCCCAACATAGAACCATGTGCTGAATTCATGGTTACAATTTTCGCATCGATGTCGGCCACACTGTACATAACATAAATACATAATCAGCATACTATAATGTTCCCACTGCTGGGACACAGGCCTCCTCTCTAAGAGGGAGCGGGCCGTAATCCACCACGCAGGCCCAGTGCGGGTTGGTCTGCCGCCCTAAATATATCGAAATACGAGCAATAATCACAAATACCTCTCGTAATAATACTGAATTTGTTTAATTCCGTATATTGTCCATTATTTGTATAGGATAATCGCTGTCTTGAGCTCTTATAATAGTACAACAGCTGCCTATAATCTTGAAAACGGTTGCGTGACTGATATTTACATTATGAAGGTATCATAAGTTATTATTAATAAATAATAGCACTACGCTCCGCAAAAGCCCCTGCACTAGGATTTCCTGGGGCATATTCATAAACGATGATTAAAGTTAAGAGGTGTTTAAGCGTCAAAAATGTATGGTTAATCAGTCGCTAATCATTACCTACTTAACTTTAAGCAACGTTTATAAATAAGGGGGCCTGTGTTTGACGCCATTACATAATTATAATTTACTTCGACAAGAAACGTTGTGTGGGAACAAATTTTGAGCAAAAGACAAATATTTTATGTTATAATTTCGTGATGTCCTCACGAAATTATAGCATAAAATTACACCAGCATAGCTATTCACAACCGTTCGGTACGCTTTTTGAGAAATTCCTTATGGGAAAACCTAATCACAGTACCCGACCAGGGAATTGAAACCAGGACCTCATGCTCAGTAGTAGTATTTCGCGACCACTAAACCAACGAAGCAGTCTTATGACTTCTTCATATTAAGAAATGAATACAAATCTCAAGGAAGAGCAAATCAATCACCCTTTTCAACACAAGAATACACAAATCATAAAGCAAGTATAATTGGTAATTTAATCATGTACAATTTGCCTCATTTCATATGAGAAAACCGATTTCAAAATCCAATAGAAAATAAATTAATATCTATATGAACGCAATAGTCCCGGGTCAAATGCCAGAGACTACGCAGATTGCATCTTCAATACCCGGCAACAATATAGCCGCAAGAAGGTTTATTGCCTTCTATAATTACTGTAAGTTTTACTGGTTACATTCTCCCCACAACTCTAATATAAACCCTCCTATCTCACGAACACTACACGATCATTATTCGACCACATTCATTAAAACTACAAACCAAAGAATCCCAATGCTTCGTTTCTTTAAACAATTGTATAATCGAAGTACACTATTCGAATTAAAAATACTGATGCTCTTGAATGTGAGCCAAAAACATCAAATGATTTCAGTTCCAAAACGAGATCAAGATTCAAGCCGTGACTACGAGCGGTGGCATCTGGAAAATCAGAATCAAAAAGAATAACGGAAACGTGGAACACCACGACATACTAAGCATAAAGGGGACGAAAGCACTTGCACTCGTGAGTCAGAGCGTTATCTTACTTTTACGGCTGCTACTCGCCGCTTTTGTCCAGAAGTCAATGCTAAAACACAATTTGTTGTTTCATTGCATCAATTACGCAGCGGATGCACAGCTATCGACAGAAATATCAATTGAACATGTGAATGCTGTTCACGAAACACCTTACGGCTTTGTCGACACAAATACGAATATTCTCAAGAAACCACACCATTAAGAGAAAATGCTCAATTCTCAAATCACGATATGTAAATGCGTTTATTATATGATTTTATTGCGTGATTTATCACTTCGCCACGACACAGCAATCAAATCGTACTTTATTTCATAATGTTATCAACTCAAGAATAATTCGACAATAATAAAAACGCGTGTTTCCAGACGCGAGATTATGCGCATTTAATTGTACCGATAAACTTAGTGGCCCATGTCAAGCCCCTAATGGGATTCGGTGATAAAGAATCACTGGACACAGAAACTCAATTAAGAAAAGGTACTGTTATCAGAAACGGCAAAGGTGGGCGCGAGCAAAAAGGGCAAAAAGGACTCTCAGACGCTCTTGTCTTAGCGTCTTATCGTATTCAGTCATTTGTCGGCGACATTCCGGGAATGGCGGCGACGGATGGCCTAATTGACTTAGTCGCCCACACTGTATCATACTGCCATTAACTCTGACGCCTCTAGGAGCCCCTTTTGTTCTCGACCAGTCCCAACAGGTACACTCTACCTGCGCATATTTGCCAAACAAGGGTGGCGATTTTTTCTAAGGCAATTTCTAAACATAAAATCTACCTGGAGCTTTTTGCCTTTCTCAAGTGGCGTCCATTTGAAATATTGTTTCTGGATCTGCTTCGTGTGGTCGGGAAGTTAATTACAGTGTACTCGCCATTAGCGTGTCGGTGTAAGTGATTAATAGCCCACCGAGTCTCGAAAGCTTAGTACTAGATCTAGTAAATTATCTCCATTTGCTGTTGCCGCCAATTTCTATGCTTTACTCGAGTTGTTAATTGCTTACCTGCCTACACGAGCTCACCATTGTCGCTGCAAATAATTTTGCGTATATCTTTAGAAGTGCTATAATAAAACTTACAACTGGTGTTTCACCACATTAATGTTTTAAAGAATCTTACGGCATTTCGTCCACATTGTTTCGTTCCCTTTGTTGGCTCTTTGTGCTATGTTTGTCGCTGACTCATCGTGTACCTGTCAGCGGCGCTCCTCACGCCACTCCATCATACAGTGTCACTTGACATTCCTTGGACACTCATTACCCCTAATGGAACTTCAAGAGGTCGGCCACACTATCTTCAATCACGTTAAGAGCAACCAATTGGAACGGTTCTCATAAAATTCTAAATGAGTGTTCCCTACTTTTTTGGTCTCTAATTGCATCGTGAACTATTTATACAAAAGATATGACTAAGAGGTGCAGCTTTTATCATCCAATAATAATTGTTTGTTTTCATCCTGGCTAAAAGGTAGCATTTAAAGGATCCGTTTGAACTCTCATCCTATACTCTCGACATTTACGCCCTCCACTTCAATTATCTCGAAGTGGCTCTCGATTGCAATGTCGCTCGGCTTTTACCGTCTAAAATTACTTATTGGGAGCACTCACAGGTTTCCGTTACCTAATGTAGACTTCCGCCGACCTGTAAATCGAACCAGACGGTTATAAATCTCAGCGGGGTTGGGACCGCTCCGATACGGTTAAAAGCTTCGTCGAACGAGTAAAAATAGGGACCGCCTTAAGTCGAGGTTCGTGTACGTTGATAAGGTTTTGTAGTTTTTATGGAATAAGGACAACATCCAAAGATAGCGGTGCCTCAAGACCCGAGATAATAAAACTCGGCCGCAGGATGGCACTTAAGAGGTTTGGGCACCTTCGAGATTATGAGCGTGGGCTCTATTTGATAACACCGGTACGGTCGCTTATTTGTCTTACGATTTGATTGTGAGTCGGAGATTTCTTTCCTGCCTGATAAAAATTACATTATTTGTTTTGTTAGCTGACTCCTCGGATTATTTGAGGTTACATAAAGCGTTATGCTCCAAATAATGAACGTTTACATCAAGTATGGTCGACGGCTGGCCAACATCTGTTATCGAATCGGAATTTATGTTTTTCGTCTTTCAACCGCACCTGCTGCGGATTTAAATATATAAACTCAAACAAATTTACATTGCAACAGCTTGTAACTAAAGATTTTCCCAGGACATCTTCTAATGTGTTTGTTTAGTTTTGTGTAAGTATACTTTTAAGTGTCTTTTGTTCATCGGCAGTGGAATTTTCAAGTGGTTTGTCCACAAGATTTGGGTGCTCGACTGTCGGTTCTCACACGCCTACTTTATGTTCGTATCTAAAGCCGGCTCGGCTTCCGCATTGTCGCTTGGAGTTGCATTAAATTGAATTTACGTACTAGCCAGGGCATCTGTCCGAACTAAGATATTTATCACTTCGCTTGCTTCATGTAACGTGTCAAAACGAACGGGAACGCTGCGCTTGCGGATATATTTTTTACTCCTTCCATCTCAGTTCCTTGTATGTTCGAAGACAAGGATAGAGCACATTTCCGAGTACGTAATCGATTGCGATAGAGACTTTATATCACAGGACTAGAGTGTAGTTTGGTTTGTTTTTATAGAGTAACACTTTCAAAGTATCGTAATGACTCGCTACGGTCGCATGAGCGCATTCAGAATCCGTCGTTTGTCTTGCAATGTCGTATTTCCAACCGTTACTTATGTTAATTAGAGCTTTATGTTCGTGCGTTAAGGTATATTCTTGTCTGTTCACTCAGGCTATTTGCGGATGAGGTGTGCGCGTGCAAGGCTTATCCTTGCGCCGCCACTGGCGCCGGCGCCGCACTTAGAGCGCTATTTTTTCCCGCGGCGCACCACGTTGTACTCATAATTTATTCATTAAAGCCGTAATTTATTCGTATTTTATATTTACGACCCGCGTAATTCTCTAGTTTGCGACTATTGTTGTCGTTTATATTTCTTATTTGCGATTGGCAGAAGCTTGCGGAGGCGTGGGCGCAGCGTGGCGTCGCCGTCGTCGTGTCGCCGCGTTTCGTTAAATTAAATATCGCGTGACTATATTTTACTGTGGGAAACTCGGGTGAAATTCTCTCAATTATAATCGCATCAAATTATGATGGGGAATAGCGAAGATTGTTGTAAAATGTGTTCACACGCGTTTGCACAGTTAACCGCAGCTCGCAACTGTTGGCCTCGACCTGGCGCCCATATTTTGCTAAGCCAACCTTGTGACCTAAATTAGTTTACAATTTACATAGACTTGTACTTGTTTTGTTTCAAACATTGTTTGTTTTGATCTATGGCTTTGGAAAACGGACTGTTATGTAAACTGGTTTCCTTTGGGAGCTAGAAATTATTGCCTGTCATTATGTCTGTAGCGTTAATTTCAACGCGTTGGTTTGATTAATAGAATTTCTGATATCAGAGATTAATTATTTAATCTTAGATTTTACTATTTAAACTAAGATAAGTCTTAACGCAAAGTGACTCATACTGTCATACAGTAAATGGTGAAAACAACAAAATTGACACCAATGTGAAATAAAAAAATAAAAAAAAAAAAACATTTTTTATTTCTAGGAAAAAAACAATAACAACCTTAGGAATAACGAATTACATAATATAATAAATATACAAGGTGTAACAGAATGGACGCAAGACCCGAAAGGTAATTTCGACGGGGAAGTGCTAACAACTCTTAACTGACATTTTTTTACGAAAACGACTTATAAATGCAGTTCGATAGAGAATGAATTGCGCGTCTACTGATATATGAATTAAGTTGAAATTCGCAAAATTGACGTAGCAAGGCACCGAAGAAACATCTCCTATTTAAGGTCCTTCACAACCTGATTAATTTTCGCAGGAAATATATTCTAACTTACAAATGGAAACATCTCGTAACTTCATTTCAAATAAATTTTGAGCTAATATATTATCTCCTACCTTTATGCGCAAGTACAGTGTTCCCGCTCTAGAGCGAGACAAAAGCGGTGCGTATCTCGAGTATATTATCTTCGAATATGATTAAAAACTTCAACGAGAAATGATTATTTTCAATGACTTCTGTTACTCGTACTTTTTTGAAGTATGGAAATTACTCCTATCTTCAAATTTCCAGCCACATCAGCTTGGTGATACCTCCTATCTTACATTATCTCGCCAAATACTTATTCCAAACAAATTTTGATTATTGACTTACAAGCGGGTCCATTTAAGTATAAATTTGCAATTACACATTTTTTCTTAAACTTCTGGGAAAAATAAAAAAACGTTTTTTTCGCCTCCTGTAAAATTTGGTTTTTGTAAGTTAGGAGTTGTTAGCACTTCCCCGTCGATTTGTTAAAAATATGTATTTGCCATACCTACCACTGATTGAGCCAAAGAAAATTCAATCCCATTTCAAGGCGATAAGGCTCAAGTTTTAATGCATAAAGTAAAGCTAATCGCAATACGATTTTCGTAATATTAACAGTAAAGTGAAATGTTTATTTATTCGTTTTTATTTCGTTTTATCATATTTAAGTACCTAGATTTTTTAAGGGCTTATTCCCAGGCGCTCCAAAATCTTAGTCCCGGCGGCTCCAAATGAAAAAAGCAACATAATAATAATAAAAAAATCTTTCCCACATTCTTACATTTTTGGAGCTCTTGGGAATCAATGGGAATTTATGGAGATAAATTATTTGGAGAGCAACTAGATATGGCTTTTAAAAGTCAATATTTTGGTGATAAATTTTTAAAAGAAGATGCGCCGGCCTGAGATGGTGATACTAAGAGTTTTTCGAACGACAAATCTTTGGTAGTCGAAAACTATCATACTAAATACGTTTTAAGAATAAATAGCCCTATATTTTTAGACTCGGTGGGATATCGCCTTCAAATAGAACATTCTAGAGACGGGAGGCGGCGTTACACCAAAACTGGGGTCTTGTAGCGCCAGTTTAGGTTGACCTTTCAAGTATGGAACCGTTGCTCTTTAATTGTCTTCATTTGTGTGGGTTAAGAGGGGGGAAGAGATCGTCTGTGATTGGTGATGTTGCATGCGTAAGCGGCGCGTGGCGACAGATGTGGATGTAAACTGAAAAAGTTTTGTAGCGTCAGCAAATTAGTCTAGTTTTTTTTTTTTCTCTCTTTTTTGCAGAATTTTGTAATTTTTTTATCGCCATTTATATTGTAAGTAGGTACTTAGATTGGGACATTACAGAAGCAAATTTTTGTAGATTATTTATATTTATTTGTTTAGCAGAATTTTAGTTTCGGTTATTGCCATTGACATTAGAACATTTGGAACTATAGAAGTAAATACATTCCTATTTGGAAAGAATGGGTAGGGAAAATGTACGACGAATATTAAAATAAACATCATAATTTTCCTTATATTGTAAGGTCAAATGTAGGTAAATAAGTGGTTTCTATTTTATAAAGAATAACTGGTCGTTTTAAATAATAGCTGACCTTGACAAATACATTCCAATAAAACTACTTTAATATGTAGATATGCATACGTGCATTAGAGCGGTAATAATCTGCATAAAATTATCAAAAATGTACGTAAATGTCATGAAAAATAATAATTCAATGAATGAATATAATACATACATAATTCAATTCAATTCAATTTATTTCAGTAACAATTCACATTGCGTTCGAATATTATCTAGCATGAAACAAAACAGTAATACAAATATAAAAAAATACATGCAATATATTAAAAATTAAAAAAAAAAATAGATAAAAGAAAATTAAATTAAAATAAAATAATAAAACCACATGTCAATAAAGTAAACATTAATCAAAAACTAAAGTCAGATGAACACGGAACACAATAGGTACAACAACATAGACATGTCAGTTATAAGAGCAATAGACTATTATAAATCATCTACTGAGTAGAGACATTTTTCTAACAAGAATGCCTTGAGCCTTAATATTGAAGTATGAATTCATTCAAGAGTTTTGTTTGCAGTCACTACCAGGCATATATGTAGGTATGTTTATTTATAATTATAACACACAGTGGTTTGTAAATCGGATCGTTGTTTATAAGTTTTATATTATGCCGGCTGCAACAATAAACATAACTGCTACTTGCGCGTACGCATCACTTTTGTATACAGTATGTTCCTACACCACACCACGTTTGTTTTTACATGGAGATTGTTAGATGGTGTTACGATTTGTATTACATGTTTCAGTTACAGATTTTTTCAGTTTTCTAAGTAATGTCGTACTGGGCTAGGTATTAGGTAGCCTGCCAGGGGTGCGGGTTGTTTGAAAGAGATACCGTGGGCCCTGGCACACAGGCAACTGAAGGAACACGGGTGAGTTTTAATCAGTAAAAGTCTGACACGATCTCCTGCTCCACGCAGAGCGATAGAAGTTATTTAATGATTTCCTAGAAAAAACAAATAACTTCACACAATAACAAAGAATATGAATTTATTGACAAACTAGCTTTTGCCAGCGGCTCCGCCCGCGTTTATGTCGGTTATCGCGTAAAAAAGTAGCCTATGTCCTTCTCCATATCTCAGGCTATATCTCTGCCAACTTTCATGACTATCGGTTCAGCGGTTTAGGCGTGAAAGCGCGACAGACAGACAGAGTTACTTTCGCATTTATAATATTAGTAGGGATTAATTTTACTATTTCATTAACTAATACTAACTAACATTTTCCAAATGCTTTTTGCCTAAGCTATCTCAATAATATATTTTTAGATTTTTCTCATATATCTAGAGTAAAATACCCTATTTGTCAAACTCTAGTTTAACATAATCAGCCGATAATGTTCCCAGTTCCCACTGCTGGGGCAAACAGTCCTCTCTTCTCACACAAATCAAACACCGGGTGATAGTGTCGTAAGTCGAAAACTCGACTGAATCAAAACGAACTATGTAAGTACATAATATATTGAAAAGACCTTGCTTTTTTCATAGTTCTCCACTATTTACATTCGAGGGTGGCTGATCACATTTCTATTTGCCCCTTATTGAGCACCCCAAGTAGACTTATGGCGCCATCTGAAATATTACTGGCAGCCCTAATAGACTAGGGATCATGATTATATATAACTAGCTTTTGCCAGCGGCTTCGCCCGCGCGGAACTTTCACCCCCTATTTAACTCCCTTAGGGGTTGAATTTAGAAAAATCCTTTCTTATTCCTTGTGTACATTGTAAAGGGAACCTCTGTGAAAAATTTCAGCTTTCTAGGTCAAAGGGTTTGGGCTGGGCGTTGATGAGTCAGTCAGTCAGTCAGGACTTTTATTTTTATTTATATATATAATGTGCGTATGTGTGACAAAACAAGAAATCCCAAATTTTTTGCTTTACGAATACGAAATAAAAAAATTATAAAATTAATAATCTAGTAATATTTATTTTATTCCATTTTTGTTCTACACATTCTATTCATAAATACCTATAATCAAATAAAATTATGTAGACCCGAAATGACAGTTTATTATTGCAACCAAACCAATAAAATTAATAAAGGTACCTTCTTATCTATTCCTTTATCGGCTATCGAATTATACGTACCCAAACTATTATGCCCTTCTAACTTAAGTAAATAATGATATTGAATGAATCATGACCTATGTGCGTTAGAAGTTACATATAACTGTAAATATATGTTTTATATTCCTGTTGACATTTGAAATGATTACAAGAATATAACTCGGTATCTTTACGAGCTATAACTTACCTTAGTCATCGTATAATAACTATAATTTTCGCATAATTATACAGAGGATTTACCTACAGTAATTCACGAGATATTTAATCCTATTTATTATAGAGGATTAATTATTATGAAAACGGATAAATGTTAGAAAAAAAAAACTTGATCTATTCGTAACTTTAGAAGTAGTAGGGTAGTTGCGTTAAGGTTTTTGAGCAATTATTGCTCGGCAACACTAATGGATCAATCTGGAGCAACAAAAATGAATTGCCGATGTGTTTCGGCAATATTGCTTCTGATTTCTTCATGTATTTCAGGAGTTGCCGAATATCCAATCGGTTTGGAAATTTTTAGTCAATTTTCGTATAACTTACGTCTCGTTTATGCGAGAGGAACCGGGCGATGGGGTAGGTGCATTGTCTAGTTTTTTAAGTTGCTCCATATTGCGTGGCCGTATCTCTGGCAACAGGTTGCTACATGTTGCCACTGCCCTAAATTGCTGGATGTAGTCGTGACGTCATATTTGACGAGAATTGCCCAAGATAAAACAATTTTAGTTGCTCGTGTAAGCGCACCTTAACACATTATTAGTAGGAAATGTACGAACGGCTTGAAATTTGACAGTTCAACAACATTCATTGCGTTATTTACGTTGTGGAGCAGACACATTTTTCGAACCTAAAAAGCCTTGGAATATCCTTCAAAATTATTCAGATTGTGATTGATAGTGTGTTTCGTCACAGAAAGGAGGCGTGTGTCCCAGCCGTGGGAACATTTATGGTTAATTCTATACTTGGTGTAACAGAAACCCTATTGCTATCCTTAAGCACTAAAGATAAAACTGGTATAGAATCACTATATATAGTTTCAACTCAAAATAAAATACTCTAAGAATCGAAACCAAATTTTCGGTTTCATATGTTTCTTAAATTCAAATAATAACAAACGTGTCACCGCACTACGTAGCTCAATAACTTTCCACGTTACTTGCCAATATCACAATAAATCTCTTCCGAGTGATGTGTTTATTTCAATTATAAAAGTTCGGTTTCTGGTATCAATATAATAAAAATTCTAATAACTTCGGAACACGTAGAGAAAGGATTAAAAACCCTTCCATTTTCGTTTGATATCCAAAGAAGCCGTGCCCCTTGGTATGTATATACTCTTTCCGTTAAACGTTGTAAGGATCCTATAATATCAAGTACTTATTACCAATAATAGCTGGTATGTCTGTAAATCTTATCATAATTATCACGTTAACGCTCCGCTGCGCTAGCAAATATTTCACTTTAATGATATCATTGTGGGAATAGTGCTGAGTTATTGAGCCAAATCTATATAAATAAAAAGACAAGTCCTGACTGACTGACTGACTGACTCATCAACGCCCAGCCCAAACCCTTGGACCTAGAAAGCTGAAATTTTGCACAGAGGTTCCCTTTATAACGTAGACAAGGAATAAGGAAGGATTTTTCGAAATTCAACCCCTAAGGGAGTTAAATAGGGGTTGAAAGTTCCGCGCGGGCGAAGCCGCTGGCAAAACCTAGTATAATATTATATCGAAATCTAGATTATTTCCTGAAACTTTTTAGGAAATAATGTAGATTTCGATATTATGTTCTTGGAAATCTGTCCTTTCTAAAGGGCAGTTGTACTAACACTTGTCTGCACCGAAAAGAAAACCTTCCGATGTTTATCTGGGGCGATTCTTCCGATTCGACGCGGACAAAAATTCGATCCTTCGTCTCCTTTGCTTCCTTCGAGTCTGATAAGTGTGCGTTTACATAAACTCTGTTCGCCAAAATCGTGATGTCCCAACGCTTAACTCTTTATGTCAATCATTTTCTAATAAAAACTTTCTATTTTTTCAGGTAAGTGTCATGGCCGTCTTATCTCAAAGATGTCTGATCGGTTGGGTGAAGTACAATAACCTAACAATCGATTATTTATGCATATCTCATCTGATTTGATGCTATCTTTCCGATTCCAACTTCTTAATCCTTTTTCGTCATAGGTGTTCATGTTTGTCAAAATATATTTTTTCTTGATGTTTTACTAAAGTAAATAATATACTTAAATACGGCTTGCTTTTGTGACGGTAATCGATGGCAATAGGCTCGCTCCCTATTATACGTGGCTAGCGAAATGTGGTTGTAGATTCTGTAGATACACCTCTGCCTACCGCTTCGGGAGCTACAGGCGTGGGTTTTTTTTTTTTTTTTTTGGGTGGGAAATCATCAAATAACTTCTCCCGCTCTGGGTGGAGCAGGAGGGCGTGTCAGACTTTTACTGACTAAAACCCACCCGTGTTCCTTCAGTAGCCCTTAAGCCAGGGGCTGTGGTGTCTCTTTCGAACAAACCCGCACCCCTGGCAGGCATCGACCCTTGCGGGTCCCATCACTTTTTGTGCTGACATCTCTTTGAGGCGCGCGTGGAACACAACGCGCCGCGCCGTCGACTTGGGCTTGGTCCTTACCGGACAGCGAGCTACCCATTACTCGCCGTCCGAAATCGGCCTGGGATTCCCGACGCCCAGGGCGTCTCCGTATCCTGCGGCGGCTAGGGTCGCGAGGGCGCATATGCTGCCTCTCCCTCACGTGCGCCGCCTCCCTCTTCGCGAGCATCACTGCTTCGCTGAAGGAGGTGACGGCTCCCCATGCCCTCTCGCTCCGTACCATGGCCTGGACCAGGGCCGGACGCGAGAGATCGCCGCCGCCGATCGCCTCCACGAGAGCTACAGGCGTGGTGGAGTGATGTTATGTAAATAGTTAGGTTCACAAATTACAAAAACAGTCAGGTTTTAAAACGTGTTTGCACAAATACAATAGGTTCTTTGTCATTTTCCATTGTTGTTTTGCACAAGCTTATAAATCACAATGTATAATTTACCGCATACTGTTGCATCTCACAATGAATTTTTGTGCACATGTAAAAATGGCCGATTACCATAATTTATTAGCATAACAATTAACAATCGGCGTTTTTCCAAAGCGACAGTGGAAAGGACACGGTGCATTGTTTGCGAAACTGCGGCGCCAGCGCACGGGGCGCCGCACATCCGTTAGTGACGTTCTATATTGTGTCGATAAACTCACCAGTCATAATAATCGAACGATTTCGACTGCAAACAATACCTTGTTGCTAGTTTCGGTGACAATATTATTGATATATCCAGTAGCATGTTCTGTTTATGTTATGTGCTCGAACTTAAACGGCCGCTAGCGGTGGCGTTGTTTTCAAAGTAGAGTCGTGAGATTCATAGTTTGAATAGAAACATTAAATATAAATAATGTGGCATGTATTTGGCGCTATAAAGGCATTAAACATTGATAGTTATTTGTAGGGATTGTGCATTTATCGATAAATAATGCAGTCGGTTGGTCGCGCTTGGCTTGTCGCCTGCCGACCTCATTCCAGGGCTGCGGCACGGCGCGGCGCCTGTCTCGATCGACGATTAGCAACACTGCACGCCCATCACTATTGTTTTTTCAGTAGCCGACATGATAATTGTTTCACCAACCGGCGACACATTTTATATAAAACTGCAGTGTTTTATCTCACGCGTTTACAATTTATCTACTTACAAGCAATTTTTGGTATTATGTTAAACAGGAACATTTAATATTTCACAATTTCAATTGTAAATGAATGAAACCAAATGAATAAAGTCTGTTTGTAAAGTCAAAATGACAGATTTTTACTGTTAATTAAATTATAATACGGAACTTATAAAAGAAAAACAATTTAAAGAAAATCTTCTAGCCCAGGCTTTTCTCCAAAACAGACCGATTTTGATGACATTTGACAGGAGGATACTTTGAACCTGGGGAAGGATATAGGCTACTTTTTACTGACATAACACGCGGGAGAAGCTGCGAGCAAAAGCTAGTACTATTTTCCGTCATACGTACTTTATGACGGTCATAAGTACAGTGGAGTAGCATTAATCATCAGAGTTTTATTTTACAGCTTATATTACGCAGCTCCTATATCTGTAATTGTCCGCAACGTCGGCGCCACTGTTCTTTGGCCGTCTGCCACTGCAATAGGTTTTAGTTCGCGTGATTAATTTTAAAATCTAAACATTGACAACATGAATGCAATAAAACCATCCTTATAATCTTTCAATGCATCAATGTTGTCACAGAAATGTGGAAGTGAAAAGTTATTAGCTCAAACGCTAATACACTGTGGCAAAATTTGTTTTGGAACCGAGCCATTATTCCCACAAGCATTTGAGTTACGTCCTATTGAAATATCCGTGAGATGTTTACAATAACTTCACTTAAATCAATTAAATTTCATTAAACAAAATCCAAGGTTTGTTTTGCGCTCTTACGTTAGACTTCTAGTTTTAATATTTATGTTAGCTTTTATAATTAGGTATAGTTATCAAAGTATCGATAAAAACTTCAGTCATTGGCGTCGGAGCGGCGGGCCGTGACTCGTTTTATATGCACTTGGCTCGACGCCACCGGTGACCTCATTGCGCGACCGTTTTTGGCGCCACTGTCGCTTATAATGATCGCTATCGCATCGATGACATGCCAAAACGCGATCCCTAAGATCCTTATCGATGTTATTTGAAAATTGAATGCGCAGCACTAGTGTCGAATTTAGCGTTAGAAACGTGATTTCTATTTGTCAAGTAAATTAATATTTGTTTATGTTTATTTAATATATTCGTGTTTAAATTAATTTTGTTGATTGATAATGGAAATAGTGTTTGATTTGTACTATAATAATTCCAATTACTTAATATTTTAGGCGAGTGTTATTTAATACCAGGTATAAATATTGTTAATAGTTTGATTTTAACGGTGATTTTATATTTTAGTGGTTATTATTGCCAGCTGTGTATTTACAAATGTCATAGGTTTTAGTAACAAATCGTGACAAGTCTTTACAATTACTTTTTATTTATTAGGTACTCCAGTTATTGCCCACTTTTTAGTTGTATGCAATTTACTTAACGATGAGTAACTTGGCATGATAGAAAGTTCAAAGATCGGTAAAATAATCGTTTGTGTGTGCGTAAAAAAATCACACAATAATAATTATGATGAGTAATTAAACCAACTCGTAATTTCTACGACAATTCTTATTAATTCAATCCTATTTTTAGGTTTGATCAAAGTTCCTTGAATGCTCTCGTTAGTATAATAAGAATTGCTTAGTTTAATTAATGATAATTTAATTTATCGTTCTTATTTCACACAAAGATATTACTTATTGTTAAAATCGGCATCCGTTTGAAGCAAATCTACTGGGAATCGTAAGTGATAAATAGCACATTAATATTCAATAATGCTGTTTGAACTTGGTCGGTTTTCGGTACTTATATTGTTATATCAGGGCGCTATAAGCGAATGACTCACACAGCTCTGAGTATGCGCGTTATGCGCATATTGATTCTAATTCCCATTGTTTACGCATTTTATTTACGCGTTCCACGAATGAAGCGCCGCGTACTTAGCGGTTAATAATTTTATATGGGTGTTTTAAAAGGTATTGTGTATTTGAAATAATCAATAAAAAATAATTTAATTTAAAACTGCAAAAAAATAACGAGCTCCGTAGGTACTAAATGTTATTTCGAAATAGAGGTGGCCAAGAGTTTCGGCTTGTGAGATAAATGTAATTTGAAATGGGGCTATGAACGCCCCACATGCTTAGCAATAAATTAATAATAATTATCCGTAATTTCTAAAATAATGTTTACTATATCCACTTTTCCAGTCGATATAATACCTTTTAAGGTACGCTCGTCAAAACTGGTATATCTGAAATATGATTATTAAAGTTGCTAGCTTGCCTAAGTACTAAATATAATTTATTACCTCGTTCTGTTATCTTGTCTGGGCGACTCAAAAACCGAACTAACAGTTTTAATCTCAGGTCAATAGGACGCTCGTAAATCCATCTGTTTGTCTGTCACTGCACAGCGGCTAACGCATTCAGTAGCGCTTGCGACAGACACTTAGCGCTTTAGTAACTACTCTTTACTGAACATATGCTTGTGAAAATTACGTTTTACGACGACTTGACGGATGATAGTAAAAGTCTTTAGTTTAACCTTATCTCATCGTTAAAGTATCGGTCTGACGTTGAACGGTTTCGGCCTAATAAAAATATTTTCGGAAAGTGATTTTCCTGGTAGATATGCATTTTTAAGGGAATTTTTGGAATGGTTCGCTGTGCATTCTTGATGTTAGTGTTGAATTAATTTTGATATACCTTCCGTAATCCATGCAGGAATTAGAAAGTTTTGAGTCGGTCCTCGTGGAAAAAGTTAATAGTTGTTTTATTTTAATTAAACGTCTCCACAATCAACTTTATTATAGACTGTTGATACTAAAACATACAACCAAACATGTCGTTACAAAATTTATTATTTTATAACAAGTCTTGTACGGAAATCAAGTTCATTTAACGTTTCCGATCATAAAGAGTTCGTTTAAACTCCAAATTGTGGTCGATTTTAAAACTTAAACGCTCACTATATTTTTTTATTATAGCCGAGTGGTCTATCAACATGTGTTCATTAGTACAGACAGACAGACAGGACAATTAGAGGCCCCTGAATTGTTTTTATGATCCTTTCTTTACGAACGGACTTCGCCCTTAATTGATTTGTAAGCGACCGACGCACGGCTCAGTCATTGGACGGTCCAGTTGGAAAATTGTTGACTTCGAATCAAGGGCTATCTAGAGCTTTGATCAATAGTTATCTTTAAAATCGATCATACTTACCTAACATTTCGGAGATTAGGTGGTATCTAAAATTAAATTCCACAATTTGAAAGATTTATAATTTTAAGTTTGCCATTAATTTCTTCCAGCCAATTATTATATTTAACGGTATCCAAACCAATGAAATGTCACACTAGAGATGGGCAACAGATAAAATTCTGGTAACAAATTGATACCGATTATCAAATCTTGCTTCATTTTACATTATAATAAAATGCAAAGTTCTACTTTATAATATATCATGGGGAGACAGTTCTAATTAATATAAGTTTATTTTTTTCTCATGGTGTCTAATGTGTTCCATAAATCCATCTGTCTCGTATAAATAAATAAGCTAATGAATGAACATTATGTTTACTCGGCTTGGTTAAGGGGAGGTTCTCTGAGATAAAACTGAGATATTTCTTTTTGCTACGTAGGGACTATTATTTAAATTAAAAATGAGATTTGTAAAAAACTAAGAATATCTACATAATGTTGATAAAATATTGAATTACGGGAATAATCTTAGTCTTAATCTTATCTTCGTTTTAGTATTTTTTTCATTTCATCCTCAACATGGTTCGAAAGACGTCTTAAAAAAAACTTAATCTTGAAACAAATAAATCTACAAAGCCAAATCATTTATCGACACCATCAAAACATTCACAGTGTGAATTCGCTTAAGGCAACAAATTCCCACTTTCTCACTGAACCTTAACTAACTGCTGTCAAAGATCATCAATTACACGAATATATTAATCGTTTTATATGATATTAATAGGCTAATCATCTAATGTGTAGCTAGCGGCCATTAAAACAAAGATGGGCCATTTTTTGCCACCCACACGAACAGCGGGATTTAATTCAATCATAGTAAGCTTGTAACCTATGTCGTAGATATTATAATTATATTTGAAAAGTGTTCATGTGCTAACACTTTATTATTTGTCTAGCTATTACGCATACAAAATTATTCGTCTTGCTTTGTTGTAATGAATAAATACATATTTCTTAAATATACTGGGATTCCCGTTGTCGTGGTCGTATGTGCCATTACATGCATTAATCATTTGTAAACACATTCAGACTGGGATCAAATGTATGTATTTATGTAGGATGGACAAATAATTAGCGGGATATGAGAACATAATCCTGAATCTTGATCGCAAAAATACACTCGCCGTACAAAAGGTGGCAGAGATACAAACAAACGCTTGGAAGTCACACATTTGGAAGTATTTATGCTACATTTTTTTTTTTCGAAATAGATAATAGATGAGGAAAAAGCCCTTCTCTTCGTGTAAATGGCTGTCAAGTACATAAATGTCGAAAGATACATGTAGAAATTAATTACTATGATCCAAGGAGCGTTTTCAAATTGAATTTGTATGTTGCTACTATTTATACTTCCCTAAAACATGTTGCTGATGAAACGTGATACCCATTCAGATACCAATGCTCTTGGTAATAATTTTCACATTGGTGTTAAGTAGTTTGCACTTAGTTAATTAATATTTACAGCTTCAAACGTTCAGTTAATTAACGTCCATGTTTTCGCATACACAATTTGTGTTTTACATTAACATTTTGAAAATATTCATTCTTAGAAAGGAAATTATAATAAAACGAATTTACATATAGTTAATATTATTGTTAGTTAGTTTACATTTACCTCATCCATAAACACTTGATACGGGAATTACGAGAATAAATGCAATCTCACCGTTATTGGCTGTCCTATATAATTAAGCCACATGGTTAACGCGTAATAAAAAGTAAAATAAAAGGTCTGATCTGTCATTATAGAACCGCATAAAGATATCTGAGACCCTATTTTCCGCCTTCACATTAAAATAATCGTCGTACCGGCCATATGTCTTCGAATTATCATTTCTCGACTAGAAATTACAGCCGACCTACATCCGTCGATTAAAACCCAATTTGAGACCGAGACCAAAAATTGGTACCAAACACGCGGCCCTCTCTAAAGGTTGGCTGATGCCAAATTGGCCGAAAATTATAGGGAAGTTTGGGAGAATAGAAAACTTACAAAAACGAAAATTTCGAATGGAATGCGTTTTAGTTCCTTGTTATTTATTTTTTAATAGTAATAACTTTGAAACAAAAAATATTTTCATCTAGATTGTCCTAAAGGTTTATTTTCAGGTGCGTGTTACCACACCAGCGGGCTTAGCATGACGCTTTGTATTTCTACGAAGAATAGACAGTGTTTTCGAACCGACGAAAAAACGGAGGAGGTTACTCAATTCGACGCGTATTTTTTTTTTTTTTTTTTTATGTATGACCACGCATAACTTTTTCCAGAGTAGTCCGATTTTGATAATTCTTTTTTTTATTGGAAAGGGTATACCTCGAAGTTGGTCCCATATAAATTTCGAAGAAAAATTCGAACCCTAAGGGTAAGAAAACAGGGGATGATTGATTGTTTACTCACAGATTTTAATACTGAGTCGTGTATTAAATCAAAAATTAAGCATGTAGGTAGTAATTAGTAGATTATAGCCACAAAAAATTATAAAATAAAAACTTTTTAATAAAAAAATTAAACCGCCGAAAAACCGAAAAATAAAAAATAGTAAACTAGCTTTGTCCAACCCCAATAAATAAGTTCGGAAGTCGGTGACTTTGGATATGTATTTGATTATATGTCACCGCCTTCCGAACTTATTTATTGGGGTTGGACAAAGCTAGTTTACAATTTTTTATTTTTCGGTTTTTCGGCGGTTAAATTTTTTTATTAAAAAGTTTTTTCAATACAAAGTGATATTTCGTTCCTACATTTTTGTTATCGCACCGTAGATATCCTTCTACAATCTGTCATTTAGTCTTTCGTTTCTTACGATATTTCTCTAGGTCCTTTTATATGTAGACTATTTCAGAAGAGTATTTCTTCCCAAACTGTCAAAATCACACTGACAACAAAACTTTCTACTCGACGGCCACAAAGTATATACGATTATCTACAAAATCATGATTCGTTTAGAACGCATAACTGTGATAATGAATGGAAAAACATAGGTATCTTATCCTATTGTACATAATTTATTTAATAGTGTTGTCTATTATTCCGTCGACAAGTCGGTGCTCGTGCTAAGCCTGCAGAAGCTGAGCAATCTCTCCACGCTATAACTAATGATTTAATACAGTGTTAAAAAAGACTAGCTTTTAGTTTAATCCTCAGTTACGTGACGATACCAACTCAAGAACACGAATGACAAACGACTAGCATTTAATGTCAATTAGCGAAGCGTTCCGGGGGAATTGGCCGTTTACCTATAAATAATGTCTAGTTACCTTCACACCCTGTAATATCAACCTTATTTCATTAGCAATAAAAGCTGAAGATCTCATAGAAACAGCAAATTCTAAAAAGAAGCAAAGATGTTTTAGAATGCATAATAGAAAGCGCTGTAACAGCAAAGTCCATTTATTTTCTCATTTTATTTCATTCAGGAATGTTTCTAATGCAACGGTTAAAATTAAGATTATCTATATTATTAAGATTATAAGCTAGTTAACTAAATGGCAAATAAAATGCCGAATTTATTCCTGAGTGCTACCTAGAGTCCAGTTCCACGAACACTAGCTAGACAAAGAATAATGAAATACATAAAAACGAACACGCAACGATGCGGCACGCAATCATCGAATTTTAGAAACCCTTACAATTATAGAGCTAAGCGAAATCGTGTCCGTCTATAATTCAAAAGGTACACGTCACTGTTCAGATGAATGCGCTAACAACCTTATTCTGGTCCTCGGTGATTTATAAAAGGGTATAAAGTCCCGACAGTGTATTATTGTTTTAAGACATTTCGTTGTTCGTCGCGGTCGGATTCCCGCGGCCGGCAGTGGGCGGTTACCCTGTAATCAACCCCCCTCCCGCGCATTGAGAGCGGTCCACGGTGATTATAGGAGGAATTTTACGGCTCCTTCGTTAGTCCGTCAAATCATAGGTCTGTTGCCTAATGGTTTAGAAGACGAACCTGTGAACGATTTTATGTCATTTCCTAAAATTAGTAGGGTTGCATTTTTCGAGGTAATTGTCTGTGAACTCACATCCGTTGGAAATGAGCTGTCGCAAGCTTGTTCGTATGAGGGCCTTGGACCGGTGCGTAATACGCGTTCAGCTGTCTATATGGCGCCAGTCTCGATGGTTAAATATCACCTGTACCGGTACCAAGTTAATTTATCGTGAAATGATGCGTAATTGATTCGATGCCGCAGCTGCTTCGCACGCATATAATTAGTAGGTACCTATAAATAAAAATCCATGATTATATCTAGCACTTGCTTCAGAAAATGCCGACGTAAACTGGTAATACTTAATTCTTAGCTGCTGTCTATTAATATAATGTTATATATTTTCTAATATTACTTTCATATGTAATCTAAACACATTTTTAAAGCATTTGCAACGAAATCCTGCTATAATACACCGAACTGCAAAATAACTGCAGTTCGTTGAACTCAGCTATTCTTTTATTAAATAGCGGAATTTTATGTTACAGTTCTTATTAAGTCTACAATCACCGTTTTTTGGTCGAATATGTTTCCTTTCTCCTATCCGGAAGACGAAACCGCGACTAAACTTCGGCGTCTAATTCAGTTTTGGCCGAAACCGGAACTACTCGGAAAATTTCTTATCTATTCTTTTAAAGTTATTTCTATTATGAATAAATTGATTGTTTAATAATAAGTTTAATTAAACCTCTTTGGGGAAACCGAAGGTTTTGTCTGTGCAATTATGGACGAAGTTATCATGACGAACAACTATCGGAGATTTATTGTGAAAGATGGTACGGTTGACATCTGTCGGGCATGCCACCGTCCGGGAGAATCAATCCGACACATAATCTCCGGTTGTTCTCGTCTAGCTAACGAGGAGTACTTGCATAGACACAACCTTGTAGCCAGGATTATCCACCAGCAACTTGCTCTGAAATACAGCCTTGTGGAATCAGAAGTGCCGTACTACAGGTATGTGCCCGACCCAGTTCTCAAAATGGACATGTCACACTGTACTGGGATCGATCCATAATCACTGACAGGACTATTGTTGCCAATAAGCCTGATATAGTGGTGGTGGATCGACTAGAGCAGCGTACAATGATCGTTGGTATATCGGTCCCGCATGACGGGAACCTCGTGAAAGCCGAGAAAGATAAACAAATCAAGTATCTTGACTTGGCTCACGAGGTTGTCGACATGTGGGATGTGGACTCAGTGATCATTGTACCGATAGTCGTTTCAGCCAATGGCTTGATAGCCAAGAGCCTCGACCAACATCTGAGGAGGCTCTCGTTGGGCAGCTGGGTCAAGGGCTTGATCCAGAAAGCGGTATTCCTGGACACGGCTCGCATCGTTAGGAGGTTCCTCTATCTGGAGCCCTGACCGCCGGTAGCTTGGACCTTGTTCCCGATACCGGTGGGCTACTATTTTTTATATTTTCAAATGTTTTTATATTTTTATAATAATATTTAAAAATGTAATTTATATGTATTTTTAACGGAATAAAGGAAGTTTAATTATAATTTTTAATTCAACATTCTGTATTCATCCTCTAAATGACTTAATCGAACCTAGAAGCAGTCTTAGGCATTAAATGAGTCATTGTTAAGAATAAAAACAGAACAAAGTTGATAGTGTAACCGCAAAAAATATCCATTTTGTTATTAAAAATACCCTATAAGTACTGCAATGACGCAAGTAATGATAAAGTCGCATAATGTATCGAAATCGCTCTGTAGTGGCGCTGTATAAAAATAAGCTATTTTGAATAGAATATTACCGACTTCATTAAAGCTATAAGTTGCTTGCAATATTATGTCAGTTAATAATGAAATTGTAGTTGCAATTTGCACCTGTAGTTCTTGCATCGGGAAACTAAATTATGTGGTTGGGTATCTTCTTCGTGTACTGTTATTCGTATTACTTTCTCCTCGGTTGAAGAAATATCATATTCTATTAGATGCGAAGCTCTTCAATTTACTTGGCTAGTTAAATCGTCTTCATGTGCTGTGGTAATTAAGCGATTGAATTTCTAAAACGCTTCGAAGATCAATAAATCAATAACCTTTCCGAGAAAAGTGCATTACTTTAAAAGGAGACTTGCACGTACACACGGCTACACATCAAGCTATGCATTTCCAGTTTACGCTGATCTCACACTGTACGGAAATCCTATACAATACGAGTTCAGTTTATACTGGAAATGTATAGCTTGATGTGTAGCCGTGCGTACATTGTAACAAATGATTGAAAACTATAACTCAACTAGAGAACGCAACGATTTCCAAGAAATGGACTAACTAGTCTCACGATGGTCATTGTTTGGAGCACAGCTTTTGCAGTAAAATTACTTCAGATCTGCCGACAGAACCGGTAATTGTAGCCAGTTTAGTAATTTCAGTCGTTAGCAGTCAGTCGTTTTCTCAAAGCTCAACCAGACCAATCAGTTGGAAATAGACTAAAAATGACTCCCTGCCTACACAGCTCCTATAGGACTAATGTCTGTACTTAGCTTGTTATAATCACATATTTCATTGGTAATCCATTTGTCTGGGTGTCGGCCGTGTGTTTTCTCGCTTGCGTGTGTCATTTGTTTTCTCATATCAACATTCAGTTCCTATGATGGCCTTAATTGAGTTTGTAATTGCGCTAATAAATTAAATATGTGTTGTCTGACTTGTGTTTTCGCTTTGTCATTACGTATGGTTGAACTTTACTCATGTTTATTTATTAAATTGAAGATGCTAAACGTTGTTCCATTTACATGGCTTGGTTTGTCTTTCTCTTAAGTAAGTATTTGGTCAGCTATGTGTGTTTGTTTGTTTGTATATTCATCGTCTAAAATTTCTCCTTAAGATGCTAAGCTAGAATTAAACGATCCTGTCTGCTTTGCATTCTCCGCCTATCTATCCTGCGGTCTACTTTCATCCTCACTCAAAGTCTGAACACACGTTATTAAAGTAATCATTCATTTGTTAAATAAAACAAATCTTCAAAAGCTTTTGCCTGGGGCGGTTCTGTCGGCACGACAACGGTCGTGTTCGGCGTCCCTTCGCAAATAATCGTTTCGTCCGATAATTGCCGATTTCACCCGAACGCGGTCGGAGCACAAAGCTCCCCGAATGATTGCGCAAGATTACACTACAATTTGCTTCGAGCAAACAGATGCTTATTTGTGGACACCGATTTCTTTTTAGTTGTAACAATTTGTAGTGGAGTTTATTTTACAAGGCGTGGAACTTATTGTGAGATTTTTTGCGATCAGGAAGGAGATATTTTAGTTGGCTGGAATTTTCTGAATCGTGTTTGACATAATGTGATGTGGCTTATGAGAATTCATTTGGCATTGAGAGGGATTAATTCTTTACATTCGGTCATGACAGGCTCCGATATGATCTCGACTCGAAATTTAAAAAAAAAACAAGTCTTAAACTCCTCAGTACTTTATAATCGAAGGTTTTTAATTTGTAATGCGTTCCTCGCTGTTGGATCATAAAAGTTATTAGTTAATAAAAACAATATTCGGTACTGGTGCCCCGCCGTGTCCGGCACCGGGACCACACATAGCCGTCAACGGCGCCTCTTTATACCGTGTACACTGCACGTTTCACTTGCGATGGCGTACAAGTCATGAGCGAATAGCGATTTTAATATCACTTTGACAGCAACAGTGAAAACGAAACTGTATTCATTCTTGAAAAGTTTCAGAATTTATGCCAGAGAGTTGATGCTCATCAAGTTATGTACATCCATAGCTTCGTTTCTTTGGTCTTCCTTTTTTGTTAAAAATTATACACATTCCCTGTTTTAGCCAAAGTTCTTTTAACGTTGCCCAAGTAAAGCGCTGACCAAAATGTTGTGTATAAAACTCTCTAACGCCGAAATCTGTAAATCCAGAGCTTAGTGAAATAAACTGTGAAAAGTGCCCATGCGAACGTGGCTTTAGGTGGAAATCACCAGGGTAGCACGCGTAATTAAAATTTTCTTACGTTTCTTGCAATTTGCGAGTCAATGTGTGGTTGTATGTTGATTAAAATATGATTCGCGACCGTAACAAATATAGCTTTACATGATTATAATCATGAATCATCAAAACAACCCTATAAGTTAATTTAATTCCATTAAATGACTTTTTTATGATACAGTAATTCAATTGGATTAAATGAACTGACCTGCGAATTAAAAACAAACGGAAGAATTTTTTTATTATACGGGCTACCTACTTTCAATCCCCGCTCCCGCTTACGCCTTTACCTTAGACTATCCGATGCACCATCGTCTGTTTAAATATTAGTAGTTATATCCCGAGATGTTGTTTGTTTCTACCGAGTGCCAGTAGTTAAGTCCCTCGTTTGTAAGTACATATACATACTTGTGTATGTTTGAGCTAGTTAGCGGGTACAGACGCTCTTTTTATGGCCACCGCTGATTGTGTTAATTCTCCGTCGCTGAGAACTACTTTTGAGTAGTTTTAGTTTTCTAAGTTGGGCGATGACGTAGTGCTGTCTAGATGTAGGCTAGGGTTTGTCTGTAAATTTGTGGAGGAAGTCGTTGACAGATTGATGCTAGTGTGGATTTTGTTTGGGTTGAGGATATTAGTTGCAGCATATTGTGGACTTTGCAATAAGAGTGTAGGGCTTTGCAAGAATTTTTAGATTACCTTCAAGCAGATTTTCTAGAAATTCTCGGTTTCATCCTTGCTTGCTAGGTATAAATTTCATTGTACTTACTGGTTCTGTCTGATTTGTGGTCTTTGCATTTATTAAAAACATACCCAAGTCGTTGTCAACACGTTTTTCACGAAAAACCATAAAGGCTCCAGCAGACAGGCTGTTAGAATAATTTCTATTAAGTTTTCGAAAAATTGTTCGACTAAAGTCGCGTCGCGCCTGTCTGCGGGAGCCTTAATTAAGCAAGTCGCCACAAAAAACCGAATTAGAAAAGTTAATTGGCACAGAATTTCTTTTCAAACTCGAAATAATAACTCAAACAAAAGCTGATGAAGTTTCCTTAGAAACCTCAGTCCGACTGCTAATTAAGTGAATTAATCAGTTGGTATGGTAATGTAATTTCATCGAGATAAAATTCTAGAGGAAAGCAGTAATAAAACGACTGGTTTACGATACGAACATGCTACTAAAAATGTTTTTCTAAATAAAATGGCCGCGATTTTAGTGTTGCCATGCTGGTATTGGTGACGTCACGTGTCATGTATCAGAATGCTGCCAGACTTTTGACCTGCCTCGACCGAGGACGACTAGCGACCTTGTGACGTCAATAGAAAGTCTAGAATTTGAAATTGGAATAGGTAAGTAGCTAACATTTCTTTTTAAAATTGATGTCTGTCTATTTGAAACTATTTTGAATATTGAATACGAATTCTCGTTATTTTACTAATTTATGTCTTGCCTCTAAGCTACAGAAAGTTAATTAACGATATGACTATTTAATTATGAAAAACAATAATTTACTTAACTCATCTTCTTTCCATTTACATCAAATAACTCAAAACCTACGTAAAGTTTTGACCAATTTGTCAAAGTTTAATTAACTTCAAAATTAAAATTACGTCCGAAACGCCTGAAGCTTGTATTATCATAATCGAATTAGTTATCGATTGTCACGTTCTTAACAAAACTAATAAACAGTTTAAAGATAAATAACATGTTTCAAAATATAACTGCATAACATATGGCCAGCGACCTCTCACCTCGAAAATGTTACACTTTATAAAACGGAACATAACACCTTATTCCGATGGAATTAAGTTCAAAATCCAATAGTTTTCTCCATATCAACGATAGATTAACTTTGTAATTTTATAATCCGCTATAAATAAAGAAGAATTCCACAAAATATTGTATTAAGCTCCATTAATCGTTTCGACGACTTAATTAATGACTCGTGAATACCGTTGGATCTAAGAAAATTTCGATATCGTAATGTGAACGATTAATGATATCGATTTTTGCGATGTTCGATTACTTGGATATGGTCTCGATTTCTTGGTACAAATTGATACAAGTAGTAACATAATTGTTTAATCTTATTTAGTTAGAGCCATCTGAAAAGAAAACTGTATTTTTTGGATTGCTTTTTGAGCTTGGTTGCGCTAAAATCGGGAGAAAAATGTACCAAACAGCAACAGATGCTGTATGACCCTGTATCATTATCATCTGCTTAGCCTTTTCCCAACTATGTTAGGGTCGGCTTCCAGTCTAACCGGATGCAGCTGAATCTCAATATTTTACATGGAACGACTGCCTATCTGACCTCCACATCCCAGTTACTGATACAACAGAATTTAACAGAAATAAAAACATTGCGCGTGAAATTCGCATTTCCACAGACGCAAGAGCGCACGATTTCGTACGGCACGGTTTGATTACGTGAAATAAATCAAAAGGTTTAGAAATTTACACTTCTCTAACACACATAGTTGTTCCAAGAAACTATCATAAAATTTCCCTGACATGTTCATAGTCGACAACGCACGACACTCTGTAATTACTTTAAAATAAATCAAAACGCCACTTAAACTTTTGGTGGGCCATTCACAATCTTAACACGAAACACATAACATCACGCCTTTAATCCCCGAATGGTTACACAGAGGTGTAGGTACCTTTAGTTATCATTTTCTGCCGAAAGCCGTAGGCCTCTCCAAGCTCCGTCACTTCGACCGGTTCTGTGCTTCCCGCATCCAGCGGACTCCTGCGGCCCTCACAAGGTCATCGGACAACTATTCGGAAACTATCGGTCATCTACTAGAGAATGGGTAGCAGTGTTCTCTATTCATTTCTAAAACCATACTGCGATCGCCAACCCGCCTGCCAAGCGTGGCGATTATGGCAACCCAAACCTTTATTAGTACACCTGCTTTTTTCACCAGTTATGTTAAAGTCCCATAAAAAGGGAGCAAGCCTATTGCCATCAACCGGGCACAAGCCTGGGCTGTCACTGAGTCAGTCAGTCATTTCTGGTGAAAAGCCCAATTAGGAGCCATCCATATATTACGTCACACAAATTTTAAGGTTTTTGACCCCCCCTGTCCTTGTCACACGTGGTCGCACTTGTGAAATCTCCACCCCCTTTTGTGACGTCACATATTTTTCAATTTCAAAAAGAAAACAGGAGTTTGTTTCCATTTTTTTAAATTTACTTTTATAATGATCTTTAATAAAATTAACATAAAGTTAAATAATTTTGACACATAAAAGGGGCACATTCATAAAAGATGATTAAAGTTAAGAGGTGTTTAAACGTCAAAAATGTATGGTCAATCAGTCACTAATCATTACTTAACTTTAAGCAGCGTTTGTAAATAAGGCTTTTGATCACCCCTGGCCCTTGTAACACAATGTAACATTTCGTAGACCCCTCCCACCCCCTCAACGTGTGACGCAACGAGGTAGCCCGAAAAAGTCTAAATATTAGGTCTTTACCTATGAAATTGCCGTTCTGCAGTACTGGCCATTTCAAATCAAAATAATTTTTGTTTGGCTAAGAATTCTAATTTCAAATTAATTTTATTTTAAAAACATGGATTTTTTTTTCTAAAAGTAGTCATTTCTTTATTGATTAGTGTTACATTTTCATCGCATTTCAATCTTTTTCGTCATCATGGATACGTTAAAAATTCGAGTAATTATGGAATATGAGTACCGTCGTGGCAGCAACGCGGCACAAGCGGCACGCAACATCAACGACGTTTACGGAGCTAACACTACAAACCAACGCACCACCTGTTATTGGTTTGCTCGCTTCCGTTCTGGAAATTTCAACCTGAAAAATGAACCTCGCGGTCGTCCGAAGACTTTGGTCGACAATGACGAATTAAAGGCGATTGTGGAAGCTGATGATACACAATCTACGGCTGAATTAGCAGCAGCTTTCGACGTTAGCGTCAAAACAATATTGGTCCATTTGCGTCAAATTGGCAAGGTAAAAAAGCTTGACAAATGGGTGCCCCACGAACTCAATGATCGCCAGCGCGAAGTACGCGTCGAGACGTGCCTTGCACTGCTCAACAGACACACAAATGAAGGAATTTTGAACCGCATTGTTACCTGCGATGAAAAATGGATTCTGTTTGATAACCGTAAGCGCTCAGCAAGTTGGTTGGATCCTGGTTCAGCACCTAAACAATGCCCTAAACGAAAACTTACCCCTAGAAAAGTGATGGTCACTGTTTGGTGGTCTAGCGCCGGTGTGATTCATCACAGCTTCTTACCAAACGGGGTGAGCATTACTGCAGATGTGTACTGTGAAGAACTGAACACAATGATGGAGAAGCTGGCGCATCTCCAACCAGCATTGGTCAATCGCTCGCCTCCGCTGCTCCTGCACGACAACGCGCGACCTCATACTGCACAGCAGACGGTCTCCAAGTTGCAAGAACTGGGGTTGGAAGCTCTCCGTCATCCGCCCTACTCACCAGACCTTGCGCCTACAGACTACTACTTTTTCCAGAATTTGGATAACTTCTTGGCGGGAAAAAAATTTAATACCCGAGAGGCAGTACAAAATGCCTTTGAAGAATTTGTTGCCTCCCGTCCAGCTGATTTCTTTAAGAAGGGCATCAATAAACTGCCACTGCGATGGCAAAGATGCATTGATTGCATGGGTGATTACTTCGATTAATACAAATAAAAAATTCATGAAAAAAATTCGTTTAAATTTTTTCATACAAAACGGCAATTTCATAGGTAAAGACCTATTATAAGGTTTCTCAATCAATCTGCCTAGCTATTTTTGGCCAACTACGTTGGCGTTGGCTTCTAGTCTCTGAATGCAGCTTAATACCATTTTTTTACGAGTAGCGGCTGCCTATCTCACCTCTACAGCCAAGTTACTGAGTAAGACGACACCCCATGTTATGTCTGATTGTCATGTTTTTGAGCTTTTGCCTACCGGTAACGACTGTCAAAGATCTACAAATCACAACCGGGGCTATCGGCTTAACGTGCTTTCCGAGCCACGGACGGGTCTCGGTCTGTAGTGAATGGTCGCCCATCCACGGACCGACCTCAGCAAGCGCAGTGCGGCTGTTATTACTTAGCCACGAGCCCCTTCCTCATCTCATATTACATATAATGAGCCGAGCTTTGAGCCTGCTATTTATGTGTGCAAAGGCAAGAGTTGCACACATGAAGAGCAGGCTCAATGTTCGCCATGCATTCCTTTGAACGCACCGCTAACTGAACGCACTAGGCGTACCTATGTGAACCATTTATAAATAGCACTAGTAATTTATGTATTGTTTCTATTTAGCAGTGTAAATGTAGCCTATAAACTATTTCAGTCATTGATCAAGGCGATTGAATTGTCTAGTGTTGTAGGATTGTATTACCTTAGAATTTAGAGAAATGTTCCATGTCAAATATAGTGGTCGCAGAATAGTGTATTCAATTCAGTGGAGTGTAGCATTGGACTTGAAATGAGACTGCGGCTTTGAATTAGATTAGAAAGTTTCGGAAGTGGTTGGCACATTCCGAAAATTGGTAGCAGAGAATATGTAGTTGCCAGTTTGGCTCGGTATATCATTTTTCTGTCTTAAAAAATCTCAAACTCTCGGGGACTTCTGGGTCGTCAGAACCACGAAAGTCTGACAACTACTCTTGGCAAGAGGTATCGTAATACCCAGTAGCTGGGTTGTGGAGGTCGGATAGGCAAAGGCTACGCAGATGATGACTCTCGGGATTCTGGACACCAATATGATAATTCCTGGGAAAACTCCTTGTAATTCCACTCACAATGTACGTAACGTCATTCACCCGTCTATACGCCTTCCAAATCCAGTCTTCTCAAACACTCCCGGTGGGCTCATCATTCAAATACGATGCCTGATCTCTATCGTAACCGATTTACTACACCCAAAGGTATAATTTTCACGAAAATATATCTTAAAGATAATATTAAAGCCGAATGTAATGTGATATGTCGCGTAAGTCATGTGTAACTGTTTAGTTGCTAGTCTTACGTCGTGGCCAGGCAGCTGAGACAAATGAAAATACCGCAACTACTACTACTGGTTTATAATCTAGTTAATTACGAGTTTTAAACGTGATATTTGAGAGTAAAACAATGTTGAAAACATAACACAAGACCTATCAAGTTTATTGGGGAAATGTAAAAGAGCCAACCATGAACATAGTCGAAGAATAGATTTGGAGACAAAAAAGAAGAAACTCCTGCGACATCAGTATTGGCAAGGATCAATAACGTCGATTAAAAATAGTGGTGGATATTGATGTTACATTTGTCCCGCGCAGAAACGATCTTAACAATTTTAATTTGGAAACGCGATTAATCTAATATTATAGTCGTTTAGCACAAAAACCCTTTGATACATCAAACTGTAGATGATGAGGAAAACGTAAACCCTGCTGTTATTGCATTATTATTCCAAGAATATGAATATCCTGGCTAAAACCAACTGTCCAACAGATTTGCATCCACTACACAAGGAGTATAATCCTTGACGAACCATATAAATACCACTGTATATTCAGATGCCACCGCTGCCAGCATAAAATATACGGGCTGGTGCAAAAAGCACGTCAATTCATGAAGTTGACATGTGTGGAATAACAAGCAGGACTATGAATCACTATGAACTAGTTGCTATGCCCCCGTATGGTAATAAATCAGTTAAATAGTAGGTACTGAATTTTATATGAGCGTCCGTCAAATTGTTTGAAATGAAGTTGATGAGTTTTGGTTAGAAATAAAATTAGACAAACATTTTTGTTTTGTTTCTATGCGGGAATTTTGTAAAGTATTCATGATCTGTTAATTGAATCACTTTAAATTGAATTAGCATGCGAAGCTTTTGCCGATCTTAATCAAAAACTGATTAAGATCGGCAAAAGCTTCGCATTCTAACCATCTAACCAGTCCATCACTGAAGACCTCCTCCAACTTACGATACACCTTTCAGTCTTTGAACATCTCTTTCTATTCTTCATTCACTTTATGATATTTTTGGTTTCCAGGACATGATTTCATGACTTATTAAAAAAAAAGAAAGCACCGCGCCAAATGTCATTCCTATCCCATATCCCGCTAGTAACCGTACAGACTAGAAATTGGTATCTAAAAAAACCACCAAATTCTAATCTCAAATCAAACCCATTTGCAACCAGCACGAGTGATTAACGTGTACAAGTGGTACCGGTGTGAATTCCGCGTCCCAACACAGAACGCACGACCGCATTCCGGCCCCTACTTCTTTCACCGTGCCACCGGCGATCCGGAGAAATTCCCCAAGCACATTCCATTTCAGAAATGATATAATAACCCGTTACAAAACTCAGATGTTTTGCTAGACCTAGTGTTTCCTCTATGTGCCGTCCATCAAGTCGGCTTATCGTAGCCTGTTCTCTGTCTTCCGCGTCCAGTCTCCCAGCTGCCTGTTGCAGTTGAGAAAGCTATATCACACCATCACCATATATCTGGAAAAGGCTAAGTGATCTGCAAGGAGGACGTCTCAAAGACTGTCCTAGAAAACCTAGTCCAAAAAAACAAATAAATAAAACGACACCAATGATTTCTCCCTGCGCACTCCCGTTTCAGATGATACGCAATTCTCAACCCGTCTATGTTCTTCTATAAGTTCTATTTCTAATATCTAACATATGGGACCGATAAGCAGGTCCATGCTTTTCAACTACTTTCTCCATCTTGCAACTCGTGCATAATAATAATCTTATAGTTAGTCACGTTCTTAATGGTGTCGAAAGGCAAACTAAAATCCATCAAGTAATCTCTGAGATTAGCGTAAACACATACGCAGCTGGAAACTTTGATTTTATGATGTGTGTGGTAATTTTGCGAAATTCTCGGCTCTTGAGTTACGAATGTCTATGATTACCTCATAAGTTCTGCGAACACAAATAGCCCTTTGATGTTTGTAAATGTTAAGGTAACAGCAGCTTACGAAGTGGCGTGAAGTAAGGAAATGTGACTGAAAGCGCCGCCGATATGCATAAATACATATTTAATGTGCATAATTTATAACGTCGTGTGCACAGCATTAGTAGCTGCAATAATTCTCCATACACGCGAGCTCAAAACAAGAAATGTCTTGTTAAAACGCGAGATAACATCTCATATAGCTTTTTTCACGATCTAATTAAATCGAAAGCCAAGCGCTGCTCGGATAAGTGCGGAATGCGGCCGCTGTTGAAATATTGATTAAGCTTTTTGTGTTACGTTTCAATCTCGTCTTGCATTATATGTAGCAAGTCAACGAACCGATCGTTCCCTACAGCGAAGGTGTTAATATTTTCACACGTCAGTTTTAAAACAACACCGCTGTTGCAACATATAAAAAACTTCACTTGTCACTTTACCACCTATGTCGCTAAACACCTGTCCCGAATTGTTGACACTGCGACAAACGTCCACCGATGTTTACACAATAAATTGAAACGGTAAATCTCTAATGAAAACTTTTACACTACCGTATGGGAATGCACACAAAGAGTTGAAATGTTTACGGTAAGTCGGCACGCGTTCACCTAATGGGCTACCAGATGATTGAGAGCTGTTATGATTTAAGACGACAATCGTCCCGAGTCGAGGGCTCTAAACGATGAGCATTGTCGTTGTGATATTTACGTCGCCTACACAATCGAATCGGGGCACCGCGGCTATCTAAGCCCATTCGAAACGGATAAAGGTCTTGCTCGTGAGTATTCGATAAACAGAGAAAAAAGATCAGGTAGTCGGCCTTCTGTGGCCCATTGTGACTTAACGAGGCGATGAATACTCGTATTCATCGGCGAACAGGTGGCACGTTACGCCCGTGTCGGCGCTAGCTTCGTTTTGCACTTTTAGGAGTTCGACGAACGCATTTCATTATTCAAATGTTATTCGAGTGGCGTGAAAGCGCTTCGATAACCTCGACGGCGACGGGACGTGTACGGAATGACTGATAAACGTCGTTCCTATACTTAGACCCAGCACAACTATCGACCGATTGACATCTCTACACCATTGTAATAGAGATTAGAAACGAAACGCGACCCTTCGAAATCTGAGACCGATCGTCGAGCTCATTTCCATTATATCTATGCGAAAGCAACGCGGACCCCAAGAGTTATTCTAAGCTAATGTTAATCGAATGACTCTATCGAATTACATCACCATGTAAACTCAACAAGGAACTAAACTTTAATAAATGGCTGTCAGGTGAATTGTATTTAGTAGTAAACACGAGAACGAACCGGTGCGTTGGCTAACGTGCC